>OY728128.1:1692809336-1694029449 GCA_963277665.1 Viscum album | reverse complement strand
CTTCTTTTAGTTTAAAATTTTATGACATGTTATGAAGGGAAAATTTTTTTGAAGTAGAAAGTATATTTTCCTCAAGAATGGAGTTCAAGTGTTTTATCAAAATTATTTTCCATCTAAGATAATATAGGTTTCTATTTATATCCCTATTATTACATTGATTTGATTATGTTGTGATGGAATTATTTTTATGAATTCCTTTATCTTATATGAATTGTTTTATAGTGTCATGTTGTTTAAGAATCCCATTTTTATTACATGGGTTATGCAATGATGTATGATTTATGATTTTGTGGCACACATAAGAATGATATCATTATGAAATGGGTGGAACCTATATCTCCCTCCAATGCACTGGGTAATGATTTTATATCTCATGAGATAGACATGGCTAGAACGGTAGGTTAAACCGGTTCAGTGAAATAGGACTGAAATGAGGAGTGAACTCGGTTCAGAAATGGACTTTGTCCACTAAGATAGTCTTGGAAATGAGTCTTGACTAATAAGAAATGATTCTCTATGTTTATGTGTGTATTCCATAAAGTTTCATGTTTTAAGTTATGATTATTGGGATTACATTTCACTACCATGATTTATCCCATGTTATGAAATTATGATCTCTTTTCTAGGTTAAGATTTCCAAAAGTTATGTTCTTCTGTATATGATGTGATTGATATTGCTTTTGTTTACCCTTACTGAGAATTTGAGATCACCCTTTTGTATGTTTTATTTCCCTAGGTCAGGAAGAAGGTTATTAAGTAGGATATGCCAAAAGGGACTCTTGATATGATGAAATAAATGGGAGGCAAAATAGATTCTTTATGAACCAGTTATTTATGTTTCCCAGTTTCTAAAGACTCTATACCTATACGGTCCTTTCCTGGTTTTGTTATATGTTGTAATAAGTGTGCTTCAATTCTAAAGTAATAACAATGTATGTAAACTATGGGTCTCTATATACATTCAGTTAGTTAATTAATTATTAAATTTATTTATTTATTTATTTCCGAAAAATAGATAATCCTATAATATCAATATTAGGATGATGTCTCTAGGGTTTTCTGCATAAACCATGGGAGAAATCTGGAGCTATTTCGACCTCCTCCTTTGGCAGTTAACATCATACAATGATGAAACTCCAAATAAGAGTTGCTCGGGATGTATTGAGTGAAATGACTTATCTTAATTATTGGTGGATATATTAGTCATAAAATAAAAATCAGTAATTTAGGTAGAACTCATCATTTGGGGTTTTTATGCCCTTTTATTAAATAGATTGAGAAGATCAATTGTTTTTATTCAATCTATGTCCTCTATAACCTTTTCATGTTCCTAAGTAATGAAATTATGAAAAAATTTCTTTTTTTAACCCTAGGATACTAGTTCTTCATATATTGTCCAAGAACACTTGGAATTGATCATTTATCCTTTCTTGTGGTTCTTTTCTTCATAGTTTCTTTGCGTTCTTCATTGATTGAAGCCAAATATCCGGGTTCGATAATTTTCAGGTGGTGTCGAGACTGATCAGACCACAAAGTTCATAGTAGATCAACAAAAGTGAATACATTTAAGATTATTATGATATAAGGATTATTCATGTGATTATAAAATTTCATTTAAGAGATTGTGGAAGTATCGGGGCTGTACGTAGTGACGTGCAGAACTATCATGGGTGTTGAGATAGAATTTACAACCCCTGGAGGGTTAGAAAATTCCATCCAATGCTAGATCCAATGATATAGGGCGGAATCATGGTGTAATCTATTGATAAATGAGGTGAAATTTATAGATATACCACACATATTGGGGATATGGAATTCTGGTGAAAACCCAACTACACATTGTGTAAAAGGATAAACACACATCCTCTATCCCGCCTCATTGGTGGAGGTGAGGGTTTCAGAAAAGTTAAGGATGACACGGAGTGTAGTCTACCAACACACTGTGTACTCATTCCCTAGATAGGAACCCTTTTGAAGGATCACATGGGTAGGAAATCATGAAAAATTACATGGCCAGGAACATAGATGTGTACTCAAGCACACAAACACAGGGTCTGATACACAGACATGGTGTACGATACATAGAAACAACAAGCAAGACATGTCCCTAATCATGGTTAACATGGAAATGTTGTGTATTCCACTAACACAAAATTTAGTGCTACATGGGGCGTAGATGCATTCTAGATATGGATAATTTTAGGCGGTGGAGTGGTACCACACATATTGTGGGTCCCCTCACACACCGTTTACCCATAGTTATTTTGTAGTAAACTTTAAACATTCATATATACTTAGTTTGAACTCAAATTTTGGTCTATAAGTAGCCTATACTGAGTGTTTTCTGCATAAAATGTGATGGAACCCCCAGTTGTGGCTTTTGAGATACGATGTGAATTGTTTTAGGTATGGTTTTTTTATGCGATGACCGACTATAATAGTGATCGGGCTGGATCACTAGAGGATTCTTCTGAGTGGAACCCCTATTGGATAGGGTGTGGGTCCTCAACAACTAGATTCACCCCCCCATCATCATGGGATCAGGTTCTCTATAGTTATATTCCAAGTGGAACCCCCCTTATATAGTAGGGAGCAGGTCTTCGATGACTTAGAGTGAAACCCCCTGTGGTACGAGGTCGTGGGTCCTCGACCTCCGAGTGGAACCCCATATCAGATTGGGAACATTCCCTCAATGACCAGAGTAGAACCCCTATCAAACTAGGGAATAAATCCCTGACCAATAGAGTTGAACCCCCCCCCCCCCCCCCCCATCAGCATGTGCACGACTCCTCTACCTTACCGAGTGGAACCCCCTATCATCATAGGTCACTGGTCTTAATGACACTAGAGTGGATCCCCCCATCAGTATGGGAACATGTGCTCTACCTTACCGAGTGGAACCCCCTATCATCATAGGTCGTAGGTCCTCATGACACTAGAGTGGATCCCCCCATAAACATGGGTTTGGGTCCTCTATGAATACTTACATACTGGGACCCTGCTGATGCACTATGGTGCAGGTCCTCTACTTCGAGTTTATGTCCCCTAGGTTGTGCAACATAGTGATGAGGTTTGTTTAGACTTGGATGGTTATTTTGGGGAAGACACATGAGATGTTGGGAATCGTTGATAGTATTTTAGAACTATTGGCTACTCTTATTCTTAGGTTGAGCTGTGATGTATAGATACACTTACTCTCTCATTTAGGATTGTTTGACTGAGAATATATATATATATATATACCCTTCTTCTGTATCCACACATTGTATTTGGTTACTATTCTTATAGGAGAGGCAAAGACGTGTGGGGTATACCATGTGATTTTCGTGTTTAGATTCTCATGGTTGGATGATTCTATTATACTCCTATATGTGGCAAAGACTCGATGGGTAGTTTATCTACTCCTTGTGTTTATCCAATTGTTTTTCGACAAGCTTACTTTCACTCACTTTCTTGGTTGAGTTGTTCTCTTTGATTGTTCCTTGCTTCTATTATATTTCTTTTCCTCTTATTTCTCTTACTAATACCCATTATTCTTTCAGGGTGTCCTAATTAGTATGCATATACTCACCCCTACATGGTATTTTCTTACACATGTTGTGTCTTATACAGACGATAGAAAATTCGACCGTGACTTCAGAGAAGCATAAGGATTCTCGGTGCTTGGACAAATTATTGTGGTCATGGCTTGGGATTTAGGAGATAACATCTCTCAGTTGTTTAATTTTCCATTTTTTGTTAGGTTGGGATATATTTTTGGTTGGGTGAGTATTTTACCCCTCCACATTTCATTTTACACTACCGTAATTTTGAATTTTCTAGAGGTTTATGCATGCTTGGTTTACTTTATAGCATTTTTACATATTCTACTCCTCTATGAATTTTTTTATGGAGATGGATGTTTGTATAAATATAAGTACATAGGAAAATGCCTTCCAATGTTAGTTTTTTCTTCAGTGCTAACTTTCATCTCCGGGCCTATGGAGGCGGGCTTGGGGTTGTTGCAGCTTGAGCCCTGACTTGAGTCAGGTCAGGAAATCTAAGTGCTTTGATTGTTATGGATTGTGTATGATAATTATATATTTCTTTGATGAATTTTCACTATATATAAAGTGTATAGTCTCCAAAAGTTACCTATTTTGACCTCCACTACTAGTTGGTGGCCTCTGGGGTATGAGGAGGCGCGTCTAAGGTCATGAGGCACTACTAGCCCTGTTACTATTTATAGTGAGTTTGTTTGAGATGTTACATCACCCATGTATTGGATACTAGTTCACGATTCATCACAATTGGTACTACCATTTTACAAGACACATGTGATTATGTATATTTGATAAGAAAATGTTTGGTAATGGATCAAAGAAAGAATAAATAAAATATTAATTGATAAGAATATATCTAAAATTATATATTATTGATTATATTTTCCTTTGAGTTTTACCATATTTGGGGAATGAAAAGTTAGATAGGTAGTGGAAGTTTTATTTTTAGTTACTAAGGCCAATTTAGATCATTGATTAGATTAGGTATGTTTTTATTGGGTTGATTTTCCTCTATGGTTTGGTTGGATTCATTATGTGTCTTTTGTATCATAGTTGAGAAGATATGAGACAAAACTATCTCACATGGTTTATTATAACGATATAGAGTTAGATTCAGATATTCCATTTATCTATTATCCGGTCCATACTATTAATCATAGTGAATTGTTTTGGAACATCATTCCACTTATATATATGTTTTGGTATCATGGTCATCTTTAAGTGAAAACATCATATTGGAAAGTGTATATGAGGTATTATTATTGAATTTTATTCACTAGAAATGCTCAATGATGGTTCTCAAGGACTAGAAGCCTTTTGGTATAGAGTTGTTAGTAACTAGAGATATTTTGAGCATGTTTGGGAACTTAATTTGGGTATTTTTTAAATTTATTTGAATTATTTTGAATATGAGAAGTTGGATGAGGAGGAATTTAGAGTTTTTACATATAAAAAGGTTTTATGGTATTTTTTGAGTAATATCATAAACTCAGTGGTTCTCATGATGAGTCTAGTGAACTATATAAAGGAACTATTTACCATTAAACCCAACTCAAGGATTATAGTCAATCCATGGTGATCCCCCAAGAATCTAATGGAGGCCATCAAGATCCAGATAGATAAGTCTAAGACCATTTTTAATGGGGTTTATTTGTAATAGTTTCATATCATTATTCTTAGAATAAATTTGTATTTTGGGATCTAAATGAATAATAATCTGAATTATATATCCTCAAAATTATCTTTAAGACATCTGTATTATTTTAAATAAAACTTATTTATTACTTTATTGGAATCAATATCCGTAAAATGTTTTGGAATAGTGCCAGTAGGGTGATAAACCTATTGTTTTCCTTTTTATCGATTTTTTATTTTTTTCTTCATCTGATTAGATGAATTTCCTTTTGTGGGATTTATTTATATTTGTAATTGAGGAGGAATCATATATATATTCATTAATAAAATAACTAATTGAGAATAATATATGTTATCTCAATACTATATTTGATTTTAATTAATGAATGTTGAGTATTTTGATAATGTGATGTGGGTATTTATTTCTGAGGGTGCCAAAAGTCATGAAATTAGTATTAGGACTAAATTTTAAATGTTTAGATGAATAATTTGAATTTATTTAGTATTACATAGAATATTAGTGTTTAAATGTAATTAAAATGGTTATACAGTGGGAATTTCTTAGGTTAAAGTGAAATGAAATGGATGTTTAATATTAAAACATATAAAGGAAATATTATATGCTATTTTTTATGAAATGAAAATGATTTGTGTGCTAAAAATAATAGCTTATTTAAGATGTTTGAGTGTTAATGGATCATTATAGTTTTTTTAATGGTGTTTTTAAAATTTAATGGTTTATTAATGCATGTAAATGGGATTTTACATGAGGAAAATTTTTATTATGTATTAGAAGTTGTTTTGAATGAATTGTGAAGGATATTTGTGTTGATTTCATGATATTTAAATAATTTGAAGATGATGGTTTTGGTTTTAGAGTAATTAATATGATATTTTGAAAATGTGTAATGATTTACATTTTTTTGGTAAATAATAATAATATAACATGTGTTTAATAAATAATACAAAATGATTTTTAAAGGGGGTTTGGGAAATGTGAGATGATAAAATTATAATTTAAGTATTGTGTATTATGTTAAAAATAATGTTTTTATATTATAATATTTTGATACGTTATATAATGATTACAATAACCATACATTAAGTTTTCTTAAGTAAATCCATGAGTTTGTATATGATTAGAACTAGACCATGTGTTTATATAAGCCTTTAGTTTGGCTATGATGATATTTATACATGTCTGTTTAATCCATGTGTTTGAATAATAAGAAACATTACCATGTGTTTGGATAAGTTTCAAATTTATCCATGTGTTTGGATATGTTATGATTTAACAGAAACATTATGTTTCAATTTACATTTATAAAAGAAACTAAAATAGGTTATCATGGTGTCTTGGTAAGTAATTTAATATTTATAATATGCGATGTTCACAAGAGAGAAATGTGTCATATGGGATTTCATGATTCATATAAGAGAATATAAATATAGAGGATATATTTGTGGCCATTTTCATAATTATATTGAATTATCTATAATACCCAATATGTTTAGTTCTCATTAATATTCATAATTCATATTTTTTCATATAGGTAAAGGTAATGACCTTGTATAATAGGAATTTAGTGATCATGATCATTATGATGATTTTAATAGGTTTTAGATATCACACAATGGGAATATTTTTGAATTTATTTATTCTTATTTCTGATATTCTACATTACAATTCATGTACTTTAAATATGTTTTATAATATGTTTTATAATTAAATCACTGGTGTTGTGGTGATTATATCCAATTTTTGTTTGATTATAATGTGGGGATGATTCTACTAAATTGATTATTAATCATATTATTACTTATTCATTTAGAATGATCATTTTGAGGTAAAATAACCCCCCTTATGATAAATTTAGATCCTTAATACTAGTCACCAACCTTTGATGGTTAAGGAGTGTACTTGAGTTAAAGTGGAATGTTTCTATTTTTTCACGCACATGTTGTGTCGGGACATTATAATAAATGTTTTTAGTTATTGTTGATATGTTTTTTATCAGCTAATATTTTTTAGGTATATTTAAACTC
This sequence comes from Viscum album, assembly GCA_963277665.1. NCBI lineage: Eukaryota > Viridiplantae > Streptophyta > Magnoliopsida > Santalales > Viscaceae > Viscum > Viscum album. The sequence continues at coordinate 1,694,022,226 of OY728128.1, read as the reverse complement.
AAGTATTTCCTTAGAGTTATATTTGGTGATAAAATTATTCACAAGGTATATATTCATGTATACCTTATTTCTAAAAGTCAGAAATAACTCAGTACTATCATTCCATAACTTAACAGGTAATAACACTATTATGATTAATTTTTAAAGTTTGATGCACATTACCACAACTGATAAACATTTTTTTATATATTTTTTAAATTAGATTTAGTATTTTTATATATCACAATATAAAATGTAAAGAATTACATAATTATCATTTTAAAAAAATTATCATATTCAAGTCATGTTTTAGGAATTTGGGGAATTTAAGAAAACAATTTTTACTTAAAAAATAATATAGTGAAGCACAATTTTTTGTGTTTACATGTGGCTCAAAATTTATATTCATGAATATATTTTTTATTAATAAAAATTATTTAATGATCATTATACAACCAAAGACTAGTCACAGACCTATTATTTTTATTTCAACCCTAAAAAATGTTAATAATTACAATGTTGATTTGATCATTGCAATAACATTAGTCATTGAATTAATGTATGGTTTATTCCTATATTCCATAAATAATATATAAGTAATATTTAAGAATTTAAAAAAATACGCTTTTTACTTATTTTGGATCATCATACATTTTTTCATCACATAAAATACAATATTAACATTTAAAAATAATTTTTTACCATTTAAAGAAGACCAAGATTTATGTTCATATGTGTTTTATTTTGAGAACTCAAAAATGACTCACATGTCATTATCCTAATTTTAAATAATAATTCCACAAATTTTAATCTATTTTGTATTATTTTATTGTCATTTCATGCATACAAACATTATTGATCCCATAATTTTATTTTCAATCATTCTATGATCCTTGAGTATAACATTTACATGAAGTTTATTTCGATAAGTTATAAATAATCCAAGTAATATTATTTAATTATTATAAAATAACCTAATAAGATTCATTCATATTTTTAACATTTAAATATTTTATTATACATAGAAAAGGATATTTAACATTAAATTGTTGTTTATGTGTTTTAAGTAGCTCAATCTTTATATTCATATGTGGTTAATTTAAATATTTTACAAAGTGAAAAAATTTTGGGGGTTCCAAATTTAATTTAAAAAAATTGATTTATATCACTCCAAATCTCTTTTTTTATTTTCTAAATAAACCACTTTTTGGGTTAGTGTATACCTAAAATTGATTTATATCCATTGAAAAGTGTTTTGTTAAGATAAAATTCTTTTTAAATTAATTATTATATATCCCATGAATTTATATAGAATAGAGAAAGAAAAAAAGGATTAAAAATCAATTCTTAAAAATATTTTACACATATCAATGGATCAATGTATGATTAAAAATTTGATGTTATTATTATATTTAATATTCAATAGTATAATACATTAAAAAAATACATTTATAAGATCAAATTTTTTTTTGAAAATCCCCATGATAATTTACATGTGGTATAAGATACTTTTTTTCAATTATATATTTCTTTATGTAACAATAAACTATTCAAATAACTATTATTTTGATAGTAATATATATTTTTTGTTATCTTCTATAACCTAATAATATTAAAATTTGGTCAATTAATGTAATTTTATTTACTATTTATCCCATTTTTACATCTCAAAAAATAAAATAAATATATATTATTCTTATCTAATATGATTTTTTAAATATCAGAATATTTTTCCATAGTCTAAAAAATATGATAATTTTAATTTTAAAAATATAATGATCATTTGATATTTGGTTTCAATTAGGCATTTTAATTTTTCATGTAATACTAAAACCCATTTATCTTACATACCTTTTCATATATTTCCAAAACCTTGACCATGAATATTTAAAATTATTAAAAATATTAATTTAAAAGAGGTATGAATTTAAAAAATTAATTTTTTTTAGTTATGTAATAATGTAGTTTTTATGTAAAACTATTGTATTTATACTAAACCTCATGTTCATAACTGCTTTTATCAAAGTTGTTCCTTTATTATCTGTTATTGAACACTTTTTATGTTTTAAAATTTAACAATAATAATTAAGAAATAAAACAATGGTGTATAGATCATATACCCTACTATACATTATCTATTCAAAAATGTTTTGGAATTTTTTTATATTTTATATTTTTAAAATGGAGAGAAAAATGAAAAAAATATATATTATACATGCTTCAATGATTTTATAGTATTGATGAGATAAATTTAGTTTATATATATAGAGTTAGACAATACCCCTCAAAGTGGGGAGCTTCATCCTAATATTCCTTCCTTAGTCCCTAATTCCCATTATATGGATTTAGTACTACTCACTAAATTCCTGGCCATCCAAGTGGGGTTGAAGGTCAATTGGTTAACCACTGTAAAGTCAATAGTGGATATATCAGTAATGGATCCTCTAAGGATTATGTTCTATTAGATATCTAGCTGGTTTATTTTTTTGTTCAATGGCATCTATTCGTTTAGGAATTTTAACAACATGTCAATAGAGACTAGGTTTTACATCTTTTCATAATTATCGATTTCCTGATCTCTTAAAGAATATAAATTCAACTATTTAGGAAATGTGACTTTATAGTGACCCAGTCCAGATCTTATTGATTCTTAATTTCATATTTATTCTTCCACTTTATGTGGACATTTTATTTCTGCATGCATCATGTTAGTCCCACATAAGAAAGACACCCTAAGAGGGGGGGGGGGGTAAATTAAGGTATGACGATCCAAAGTGACCATTCCACTGATATTATATTATATTTAAGAAGAAAACATATATCACTCATGAATAATAAGTTATAATGTAAGTAATTAGTAACAAAAATAATTTTTAATTGGTTCATATGTACTGGGATACATCTAAAGAGTATAAAATGGTGATGTTAAAATATTAAAAATTCACTATGTATACTAATTATTACCAGTATGGATTAGTTTTACTGACCCTATAGATCTACTAACCTCACAATAATATAATTCTCAATACACTCCTCCAAGTGTCACCTTAATCTAATATGAATGAAAATTATAGATTACCCCATTGATGGATTAGTAATTATATCCTCATTCGTCCACATGATAAATATCCATAAACATCGAGTGGGATAACCTATTCTATGTCCCCTTCTCACATTATCATTTGAAAGAGTTTATTTAATTTCTCTATATTTCTCCAAAATAATCCATGAACATCCTCATCAATTTGTATAGAAATATACGTCTTTCATCATGAAATAATATCATTCTTACCTGTGTTTTAAAATTATAAATATCCTTGAATAAGAAAGGAAAATATTTCCATAATAATACTTCAAAATCTAGTCAACCTTCCATAATTTGGATATCATAAAATCCCTAAAATAAAGAATCTATTAATTCTATAAAATCTGTTTAACTCAACCTCTTCATGGTGAAACCTATTCCATTATAGAAAAACCTATTTTTATTTTGTGAAACATGAAATTATGATTCTATAAATTTTAAAATTAATATGGTATAATGACTATTATCACTGTATAGGTCCCTACACCTCTGATAATCACAACTAAGAATATGAAATTTTTAGCATGAAAATATTTTAGGAAAATATCATTGGCCATCCATTAATGGAAAAAACTACAATGCATGGAGAAATTTTCAACTTTTATTATAAAACTATACTTTTATTTCCTTCTCATCACAGAGAAGAACCAGCCTTCATGGAATAATAATACCTATCATGTTATAACCATGCTTACATCTTCATACAGTGTAGCACTATATTTTTGTAGGGTCTATATTTCAAAGTGACCTCTTTATAAATCCATAGAATAACTTATTCATATACGTAATAAATTTCAAGGTTTCCAATATCCTTGTGGTTTATTTTTTATCACTATAGTATACTAGTTTCAACCACAGTTCCACTAAACAAATAACGTCACAATAGATGAGTATTATAATGTGTATATTATAGTTTGATATTTGTGTTAAGACATGATCCATATTAAATAGATATAACTTATTCATATTATTAGAACCACCTATAACCATAATATTTCCAATTATCCTTGACTCCATGAACATTTTTGAAATATTATCTCTTTACTTTATCAAATAACACAATATAGAAATTCTTCAAGACTATATTGGATATCAATACCTCCTTTTGAGTTTATTGACAACCATATTTTACTTATTCAATTAAAATTATAGATTCAATAACTAAACACCCACTAACCCTTGGTTTTATAGATAGAATATAATTCATTCACTAATCATTCACTCAAATTACATGTAAGTCAAGATCAATGTAAGGGACGAGATCTAAATCAAATATTCGTCATGAAAAATATTACTTGATCCTAATTCTCTTTGAAACCACATATTTATAAAGTACAGAAATCATTATCATGAAACAATATGATATATTTCCAAGATTAACAATTAAAAACCTTTTTGAATGTAATTTTTTTAATATCATCCCTCAGAATAAGCATTAATGCGATCTTCCCTACCACTTATCAAAAAAATAAGTATCCAAATTACTGATATGGGATAGAACCAAATTATTCAAAATTTAGTGAAAATAATTAAAGAATTTTTGTAGTATAATATTTCCTTTAATATATGAAATCCTCTTAACTTTATCAATGAACACTTATAGGACTTATTTGAAAGTTCACAAGATAAAATTAATAACACAAACAAATATTTCTTGAGAGATACCATAACGTTGTATGGACCAATTTAAGAATATACCAAATGTTATAAATTTTATTGGAAAAAAATAATTTAGGGGAGTGGGGTATCATCTCTAAACCATCTAGGTGGATAAAGATAGTTTGAATCCAAGATCCTACTAATTCCTATCAGAATCATCATTGGGTTCTATCTTTGTTATGATGTTCATAACCCAAATTTTTGTTGACACATATTAAAAATTCCCCTACCCTTTCTCAACCTTAATCTTTATGATAAGTTATTTGGTCTCAATATGAGTTTTCCTTGGGTGATGGATGATTTTTTTATAATGTTGATAAAAACCCATTTTATTAGACATGATGGAAATAAAATATATCACACCATCTATACTATCTAAAAAAACTACAATATAAAAATAATTTGGGTATGAGCCTATGTAGTTGTAATGTACTCAACTTATGTAGTGCTTAATCAAATAAAATCGTTCTTCTTATATAGATAATAAACACAAAATTCCCCAAGATAAAATTATTTTCGCATTTTATATTTGTGATCAACCATTATGTAATCCCTATCCACATCTATAATTCCCAAGAACTCCTCTTACGATATAGAATGATAAAAAATTAAAATACAATTTCATTTTAAAATACCGAAGTATTATCTTAAATTATTACAAGTGGATTTATTTTATATTTGTTTAGTACCACGCAACTTGGAAATTATAAAACACAATATTGCATCTTTTTATTATAATGTATAATATGATCCTAAACATTTGACTATATTTTATCATATTGATCTCATTTTTATCATTATCCTTAAAAAAAAATTTGTATGACATGGTATTTTAATTACCTTGAAATCATATAATATGTATTCATTTAATACCTTCTTGGAATATTTGTTTTGAGGAATAAATATTCCATGTCTTCATTTCAACACCCATAAACCATGGGAAAACTTCAATTCACCAATAATTGATATTTCAATACCACATCTCATGAATTATGAAAAATGATTTAATTATACATCACACAATCCTAAAAATAATATTTCATAAATAAATATAATCACCATCATCCTTTGATCATCCTACTTATTGATGTTGATATTACAATAAACTCATCCACACTAAAAAACACTATTCTTTAAGTGTTGATCAATTATGAAATATCTCGCTCTTGGTACTTTCTTCAACCAATAAATTGATTTATTTAATAAGATAAATTATCATTCATATTAATTAATAAGAAATATATTATGTTATTTAAAATATAATTCTAACTCAAGGACTATATTTTGATGAGGATTCCTTACTGTTGAAACATTGTTTCCTTTTCTAAATCTTGTTGAGATAATCCCCTACATGTATATTTGTAAAATCTATTCCATTATCAATATGAAATTTATGAATATATATCCCAACCATCTTTTATTCTAATATATGATTGTTTCATGTAATTAAACACTTCATATATATGATATATTACAATTAACTATGTCTTTATGCTAAAATGGTCAATGAATAATAGATATATTCTCTTACAATTCATGCTCTTCACTTTCATGAAAATTATGATACCTCTTCATTTGAAAATGTAAGTGTTTTTGGTAAAATTTATTACCTTCCCGAACATAGGGAAGATGTTAATCCCATATTTCTCTATTATTTAACTACCTCGTATTTGTGGAAGTTTGTCTTTAGTATTTTTGTATTATCACAGCATGGTACAACCTCTCTTTACTCCTTAATTCAATTAACTAGAGACATATAGCTCTCTCACTGGCTCAACAACCTCTTTCACACAGTTTTGACTAAACTTTTTTATATTATATGGTATGTCTAAAATTCCCTCTCCCATAACTAAGCTCCCTTTAAACTTCAGATAAATCTAGTGAAAACCATTATTTTAGTCAAGGAGGATTGTATACTCCAAGTTCATAACTGTTAAAATTATCTCCATGAATTTATTATGTTAAGAAGACCATTTATTTTTGAAAACCATAATCCATCGGTTGGAACATTTGAGGTATTCTGGAATCCCCTTATTCTTATCTAGATTGAAATCAATATGGATAACACTTCAAGAATTAATTTAGTCCCTTTAGACTATATTGCAGTTTTTCATGATTATATTGGGAAGGTTATTGAGTGCCTCTATAGAACATGTGGCACCACTTCATTCCTTGTAGATAAAATTACTAGTGTCATCATTGAAGTATCCTTGTTAAAGAAAAATTTTGGACCAAAATCTTCATTGAAAGAGACTCTACCACAATTTTTTACTTAGTTTGTAATATTTCAATTTATCTATCATGGTGTCTCAAAGATAAAAGGGCAGATTTTCATGAACTTATTTCTAAATTCAGTTGCATTATCACCCTTGTTTACTTTGAGTAATACTTTGAGGTGGATGAACTTTTAAATAAAGGATTCAACAATTACATCACATGGTTGGTTGGGATTCTTCGGATCTGCTTCATCTTTTTTTATCGTGATTGTAGTAAATTCCCTTTTATTAGAATCTTGTAAAACTTTTATTTTTCAATAAAGGATATTTGTACATTTTTTATAAGGCTACACCTTCAAAAAATAAATTTAAACTCACAAAATAATCTCACAATCCCAAAAATGGACGGTTTAGTATAATTGAGGACTATATACATAAGAAATTTATTCTAAAACACATGTAAGAATTCCTCCATAATTGATATACACTAGAATTCCTTTTAGATTTCTCATAATATATAATAATATTCAAAACCTAGGGAATAAAATAAATAAAAGTTATGATCTCAAATACTCAGCAAGGGAAAACTTATCACCAAGTCATCAAGTGTCAAATTATAAGCATAATAGTTTACATTAGAATGGGAGAAATATCTTATTAAAAGAACATGGAATCTATGAGAGTTATCCATGAGTAATGATATAAGTATATATAAGAGAAAACATGTATCTAGTGAAACATATTGTGGAACTATAAGGTAATAAACATGATCCATGGAGAATAATCAAACAAATATGGCATCGTAATGAAACATGCTCTAGATATAAAATAATAATTATTCTTTATAAAAAACATAAGAATAAGGTATCAACATATTTTGTGTATATCTATAAGTCTCACCACTTATTTTTTTGAGCATATATAAGAAGTATCACACATTAGTTTGAGGTTATATCCAAGAAGGATCACTATTTGATTAGTTAGCATAAACAAAAAGGCTCTCCCTTTAGTTTCTGATCATATCTAAGAAGAATTAAGCTAAATTATCTCATGAGACATGAAAAATTAAACAATGCATTTTAGTTTGATACAAGACCTCACCCATCATTCACCCATATTTATGTGTTCCTATTGAAAATCATCCTCTAATTACATAAAAAATAACCCATAAAAATGAAATTGGGTTTCATAAAATATTTAAATTAAAACCTTTACTTTTCATAAAGAACCACTGTAAATAAAAAATCGGTTTCATAAAACAACTAAATAAAAATTGTTCCCTTTTCATAATGAACCAATTTAACTGAATATTGAATTTATAGTATAAAAAACTTTTGTAAATAAAAATTTCCTTCATAACATTTCCAAATCATATCACTAAAATTGGCCATAAGAACAAAAATGATTGATACCCAAAATTAAATCACCCAAAAAGAGTTTTTATAAGAAAATTTAAATGGTAATTCAAGGAAAATAATTTCTAAGGAAATAAATCCTTTTAATATTAATTTGAAAATGGTAGTACAACAATAAAAGAGTTTTTAGAAAATTTTTTAACACTTTCATAAAATAATAATATTCATATCTAATTATAAAGTAATTTTTGAAAATATGAAGTGAAAATTTGGAAAAAAAATCGTTAAAATTATTACTGAATTAATTTTACAATAAAAGACATATAGTTTATCAAAAATGAATTTGTATTAGAAAATAATACATTTTATTATAAGGGGATAAACAATATTTTAAACATTTTGAAAAACCCTTCTAAAAAACCACATAGAAAAAATAGTAACAAAATATATTTTCTAAAGAGGACAGAGATAATATAAGATTCACCAAAGATAAAATTTATTTTTGATTCCATATTAAAAATGTAAACTTTTGTGGGAAAGGAAGATATGAAATATGAGGGGATACCATCGTTTAAGAGGATAAGAATTATCCTCCACAATGATATACTTTTGAGAAAGAAATCCATCATGGTAAATATTTCAATTACAAATTTAAATTTCCCAAGAGAGTGGAGGAATCATAGAATCATTATATTAAATAAGAAACCCATATTTTAAAGAAATAGTTCAAATGAATCATTAAGACTCATGAAAATAAATTGAGCCATAAAAACCCTTACCTTATATTTCTACTTACCCGTATGCACTCTAACCTACTATTTAATAAACATAAATATATTAATAACCTATTTTGTAATCTTACTCATATATATGGACATTTATAAAACTCATTTATAATTATTCTCTACATGTATATTAAGTAGTTACTTTTAATTTTCAATATCATGTGTGAGTAATCCTAATTGTTTTGAACTAATTTTATAATAGGGTTGTCGATATTCATTATTATTCAATAGTTTATCATTCAAAGTTAAAATAAGGCACTGTAATTGATGTTTTATGATAGTTTATAAAGTTATAATTTCATTCTATTAAATTTTTAGTTACAGTTCGTTTATACTAAATTTGAAATAATCTTTTTTCTGTGATTTTTAACAAATGGACAGTGGTATCTAAATTAATGACTTTAATATTGTTATTACTATAATAAAAACATAATGTAATATGTATATAGTTATTTATATCATATATAATCAATAATTAAGTTCTCATATTCATCCATGATATTATTTTATGGCATTATTCATGTATGTGGTTAGACTGACCCAGATATTAACAAACCATATTGAATAGATGAATATGATTATGAAAGTGGTTTATTTTAGAATAATATAATTATTATAGATGAATAATGTTATTATTTAGTTAATTTATATTATTTTAATAATATTTTTATAGTACTTATAAATAATAAATAAATTATATAATAAATGATATTTCTTACTTTAGAGAGGTAGTTGTCCACACAACACACGAATGAAGGTTCCATTTTTTCTTAATGACAAGGGGAAATGATTTAAATAATTATTCATTATAACAATATAATTCAGTGTAAAATATATATTTATTCCATTATATTGTAATTAGAATATTATATTTAGAAGGTAATAAAGAAAAGAAATAATTTTATGAAAAGAATGTACTCACATTGAGAAATTAGAATTTCCCTTGGAAGACTCTTCAAAAATGGGGATCTTAAGCCAATATCATATCACCAGAGGCTTAAAGAAAAGTAATATGGTTAATAAATAAGGATAATGGGAAGATAATATGGTTGAAATATAATTCTTTGAGTTTTCTTAATGGGTTTGTGATTTGCTACTTTTATAATTGGTGAGAATGATATTTTGTTTAAATATTTCAACTTAATGTAGAGAGAGCACATGTTTCACATGTCAAGTTGATCAAAAAATATGAAATGATGGATTTTAGGATTATATAAATTCATTAATATATCTAAAAATTAGTTATAAACATGTTTTTAAAATATTTAAATGATTTTACCATTTTATTTATTAATTTTACAATTTTAGATTTTTTTAACAATTATTAGTTTTTACCTAAGTAATGTACTTTTAATGTATACAAATAAAATGGAACTAATAACACAAATTATAACTAATAATTAAAATTTTAAAATAAATTTTATAATATAAAATTTATATGTGTAAGAAAAACTAATTATAACATTAGTCCATGTAACGTGTAAAAACATGTTTTCATAAAAAAAATTATTCTAAAAAAATTATTTGTGGGGAAAATTATCCAGATATAAATTTGTTTATTATAAAATAGTAAAAAAAAATTGTTTTTAAATTCAACCCAAAACCGAATTTTTCAAAAAAAAATTAATTTAAAGGAAATAGCAAAAATAGTTTATTTTATTGGAAAGTAAAACTTATGTTTATAAAATGTTACATTTTGGTTTTATAAATTCATAATATAATTTTAAAAATATATAGTATTACTAATTTAATAAATATTAAATAAAATAAAAGGTATTATATAATTCTATTTATTTCTTATACCAAGGTCATAAAAATTTAAAAATTTGGTAAAATCTATATTTTTTAAGATTTACCTAAAAATATATTATTTTAGAAAAATTAAAAAAAATATAACTAATATAATTTTAAAATTATAAATTAAAAAATTATAATATTTTTATCTAATTAAAATTCTAATATTTATATATTTAGTTTTTGAAAATAAAACACAATATATAAAGTAAACTATTTTTATTTTAAAATAATGAACTATTTAGGCTTGGAGTGTATGTATTTTCAATTTATTACAATATTTTATCTTAAGTAGGTTTATTATTGATATAATTTCTTATATATTATTTTTTGGATCATTTTTTAGTGGGTTTGTGATCCATATAATATACTCACACAATAGTCAATTAGGGAAATGTATTTATAAAATCATGGGTCATTACACTATTTTCATAAATATTTCACTAGATAAGATCCATGTTTCATGTAATATGAGAAGTAAACCCATTTTAAGGATATAAAGTTTGTATCAATCCCCCATTTTCAGTGAAATATATAAAACATTTTACTTCTAATATATTGTTTTCTTGTTCAATTTATACAAATTAAACTATTTTATCAGTGAATATGCTAATTCCTCCTCTATAAATGATGGATCAACTTCATATTACAAGGATTGATATTTATTTTTCTGAATAATTCTACTTAACAATTAAATATTATACTAATAATATCCAATATTGGTCTCTTGTAGAATACACTTTTCTTCCTAGGTAAAAAAATCATGGTCTTGGGTTTGTAAACTTTCAACCAAAAATAATATTTTTTGAAACATGTATTATCTATATAAAATTGTACTTTATTTTATCCTTTTCCCTTATTCTTTGAATTTTATTTTCTCCATGGAACAAACATATTGTGTATGTCTCATTTATCCATATAAGAAACACTTTATTTAGTTGATTATTTTATGTCCTTATTTCTTCAATGATGTCCTTTTAGTTAATTTATGAGTCATCTGAAGAGATTTTCCTCCATGGAATGTGAGCTAATGGCTTAGAATGAACCAAACATACATTTTATTTTTATCAATCTCCACACAATATTTGTGTTCATTTTTAAGACATTATTTAATAATAAATCTTCCAACTACTCTATTGGATTTATGTGCTTCTATTCTACCTCTTTTCAAACTACATTATCCATCTTATGTATGTCATCTTAGGAGTTAAGAGCCTCAATTGATAATAAATATTTCACTATATATATATGATTTAAAATTTTGATTCCTAGACACAATTGACAAAATATTTTAATGTATGAGACATTTTATTTATAATCTCAGTTTTCTCTTCAATTTTGAGTTTGTAATCAACCACATTTCAAAATTTTATTAACTTTAATATTTTATCCATTCAATCTAAACTTTCAAAATAAGTTTTCTCTTCTCATTACTTTTTCATGAAGAGTTTGGAATCACTAAACACCCAATTTAATTTTGTCAACATAACCCCCAAAACATATTTTTCTTAAATGGATGCCTCCAACTCAATTTTAGTTACACTATTCCATAAAAATTGATATCATTATCTTTGATTTTATCCCACATTTTTTGTTTATATATGAAAATATAAAGGAATTAATAATATATAACATTTATATCCTTTATCTTTTCTACCACTATATCCTTCAATATAACACCCTCTTATGAAAAAAAAAATTTGGGGAAAAAATGTATTTGAAAGCCTGTTTAATTTCATATTTTTGTAATATTTTCTTATTGATAATTTATCAATACCATCCTCTAAAAATTTATTTGGAAGCTTTACACTAGGGTTACTAAAATTTTAAAATTTAAATAAATTTACTAGAACATTACCTTTGAATTTTTATTTTCCCCATTAATGTTTATGTAAAGGAAATACATGACTTTATACACTTACTTATATTTTACATCATCATCCATTAAGAAATTAAATTATTTTAATGACACTTCTTTATATTTCTCAATTAGAATTAAATCATTGTCATTATTTTTTGTCTCAAATATAATGATAATGATATGAAAACTATTTAGTGTGAACTTTTCTTAATCCATGACATCAAGAACTAAGACCCTTACATTGATTTGAGGTGGAAATATTCTAATTATTATTTTCATGATATTGATATCCTCAATGGGTTCATTGAGTCTATTCATGTCTTTTATAATCATGTTATCCTAATTGAATAATGCATCAACAAGTTCTTTTGTGTGTGTCCTCAAATCTATGTACGTGATCTGTAGATATTATAACATAGATTCACATAACATTGAATCACTTTTATAGATATTGAAGAGTTTTTCAATATGTAATTTTATGATTTACAGGGAATAACCTTCATGTATATTCTGATGGAAAATATAACCATGATGGATTGATTACTTTTGCATTGGTATCCAAAAAAATTGGTCCCATTATCATAAATATAAATTTATCCTTAATGATTGAGATTCCATATATTAAAACCATGTAGACATCCATTTCCAATTATTTGAAGTAGTGATTCATATTATACATAAAAAATTATAAATTATTATTTTCAAGTATTTGAATACCATTTTAATATATGATTACTAAAATGGTTTCCTAGAGAGATCTCCTCTAGTTTAAATATTCTTATATAATAAAACTTGTTAGCCCAACATGAAGAGGATACCCTAATAGGGAGGCGAAATATTGTATGTTGATTCTAAATTACTATTCCAATGATATTATCTAATGTTTAACAAAAATACTCCTTCTATCCCCCATACATAATTTATAAGTGATAAATTAGGTACAAAAGGGACACAAATTTTTTTACATGGTTCATCTACAATGTGATATGTTCAAGGATCACACAAAGATGATTCTAAAAAATTAAATTATCTAAACTAACTACTTGTACATGTTTAAAGTGGTCTCACTAACCCTCATAATTTATATACCCATAATGGTTGAAAGCTCATTTCTTTCCTCATTTATAAAAGAATAAACTTCTCTTCCAGGTGTCACCTTAATCTTACACAAACAAATAATATAAATTATACCAATTATGATTTGGTAATTATCTCTTACTTCATCAACATAATACATCTACATTAACCTCTAGTGATATAAACTCATGGGAATACTTCTCTTTTCTCTTTTTGATTCAAAAAATGTTATGAAAATTATTCCCTTTCCACATTAATCCATGATATTAATCTTATATTTGTAAATAAAGATATTGCCTTTGCCATAATATAATATTCATTTAATCTAGATGTTTTGGAGAAACGATCTAGTTGTACTCACTATACTTTCCTTGAATAAATATCAACTTATATTAGAAAGATAATATCTTTGGTTTCTTTTACTATTAAAAATGATTTATGGAAGAAATAAATTATGAAGGTTTCATTGAATATAGCTCAGTTACTTACTTTTATAGGAAGTGAGACATGTTTAGTTTTCATATAATTATCAACCCTTTTCTGAAAAGGTTATTTCTCAACATTTTTTTAAAGTATGGTAATTTTTATTTAGTGGGTTTTATTATATGTGATTATGTTTAATAAAATTGATATTTTAAGATCTTAATATTTTTTATGTGAGTTTCATGTTTTCATTGTGTATAGATAATTTAATTGGGAAATGAAAATAGGTGTAATATTAAATAAATCTGTTTTCATTGAAAGAATTATAAATATCCCATTTTAAATGATAATAATCAATATGTTGATGTTTTTGTATACACAGAATGGACTTGGTTAGAAGATAATGCACAACCTCTATAACTCATCTTAGAGTTATAAATAATTATTATAAATGTTTTGTATATTATTAAATAAATCTAAATATAATTTATAATTTACCAATTTATTAATTATAATATTTTGATATAAAATTAGTTATGTGAATGAAAAGTTACATTAAATAACACAATATTATTTTAATAAAATAAATTAAATGGGTGATAATAATATGTAATATGATCAAATTGATGTAATTTTACATTTATTATAGAAATAAATAAAATTCATGATAGTTTATGTCAATTATAGAAACCATAATAAGTGACTAATTTACCATTATTACATAGTTCATTCATCATCCATGATGTCTCACAAAATTTATTACCATACATCCCATCAATTTGTGAAGAAAATAGAAAAGGAAATAGGATAGAAATATCTTTATAAATTAAAGTCAATACCCCTTAATGGGTCAATGAATGTCTAAATTTTCATTATTATTTTTTATAGTTTTGGGGAAAGTGAAAGTGATTATTGGTATCTGTCCTGAATTAGTAATTTTAATATTTTATGGATCGTTTTCATATTTTATAAAATGTAAACTTCTTGACCAATGAAATTTTCACCAATAATATTGAAAATAAGGTCACCATAACCAAGAAAATATATTTTCATATTAAATTTATAATTAATTTAAATAGATTGGAATAATGAATACCTAAGTGTTGAGAACTTTTTTAGTTGGTTATATTGATCTTAGAAAAACCTTTTTGGCCAAATAAAATTTAATTTATATAATACAAGTATATAATCCCTCTTGCAGTGATCTAAACATCCTCATTTGATCTTTGAACAACAAGGATGTATTTTTGGGTGCTAGCATTCCAGATCAATAATATTATGGTGTTCATCTTGACCATTAAAAAGATTCATTTTATCTAAAATAATCTTCCTTTCAATCTTTTTCTTTATATTGTAGAAGGGGAAGGAGATAATTATCCATTCTTGAAATAGATCTCTAGATTTTGTTTTCTCAATGATACTCAATTTATATCAATATCTATATAGAAATATTAATCATCTATTTATGGATATAAGGTTGGTGTTAAATATTAAATAGTTGAAAAATAGACCTTAAATAATATGATAAATATTATAGTACCCCATGACATGTAATAATAATAATAATAATAATTTCTCATGGTGTTCAATAACTTGAACAATGATAAATAATTGTCTTACCAGATTGTAAATTAATATTTATTACTAGACACAATATTGATCATATATTACTCCTTGGGATTTAGAAATAAATATTATATATCCATTAAAAAATTAATTATATTTTGAATGAATATTTTTATAATTTATATTAACATTCTATTTTAAATTAAATTATTCCTTAGAAAGTATAATTATATTTATTCCACTAATCAAAATAAAATGAAATTTAGTTGAGATCAATGGAAAAAATTTGTGTGTGACCCTCTTGGATTTTTTCTCATTGGAATTAGATGGGATTGCCTAATGTACAAGATTAATGTCTAGAAATGGGTCAAGTAAACCAAGATAAATAAGTTAATGTCATAAAATCGACAACCCCAAATGAGCTCTCACTGTCTAATATAATTCTTCTTTTATGAAATATAATCAAGCGAGTTGCACACCCTTGTTGTCAACCGATATGCTTGATATGTCTTTATTTGACTATCAGAAATAAACTCATCATTATACCATTCCATGTAATTTAATCCAATAGTTATATTTCAATAAAAGGGTCAAGATATCAACTTCCATAATATATAATGGGAAAATTCCTACTTAAATAATTCATTAATAACACATTATTCATGACACACCCAATGTACCCAACTTCTCGATGAACTATTTTTCATCATGGTTTGTGGAAATACATATAAATAATCATGTAATGGAATGAATTAATAAGGATATTAAATTTTATGGTTTATTAAACATGCTTATAGATAGAACTATACAATGACACATAAATTTATGGAATTCATACTAGTGGGTATATTATCATGACCTCCCAACTTGGAGACTACTAAGTATTAACTTTTTGAAATAAAGACTAATTTTATTATGAGTACTCACACTTGATGGTCAACATATTATGGATCTCATTATAAAAAATATCTAACAATAGAACAAGGTTTATTAATATCATCATGGTATTTTGTGGTTCTCATTAAATCAGGGAACTTATTTTCCATTTTAATTCAATAGATACTCTAGGAAGTTATTAAATTAAAGTAATATAGAACAATTAATGATATATAAAAATATATTTAACTGAATATTAACTTATTTTAAAATTGATGAAGTCCAAATTAGACATAGTTGGTTCTAACACACCAAATCCAACTAACTCTAATGTGGAATAGATCCAACTTCCAATGACTTTTAGATTTCTTGATTTGAAATTATGATCATGTTTATATTAAGTTAATAATTTAGTCATGGGGTCCACCAAATTGTCTTCCTTAGAGACTATGTTAACCATGCCTTCACCGATCTAAGAAAAATACATCAAGAGATTATATTTTTGATATATGTTCATCATCTGCGGATGTGATCTTGGATCCTTTTCAAGACCCATTACTACAATATAATCTCAATAGAGTGTGATAGAATATTTATTACTAAAAATCACAATAATTTCTTGTATAAAGTTTTATATCCAAAAATTTTCTTTATTAGCCTTATAATTTTAAATATTATTATAATCCACTATATAATCTTTGACCATGGATTACTTTGAGAACTACCCACCCATAATACCTCCATTGAGAGTGAATATGAATCCCAATTATGATTTCAAATCATCTTATTTTTTTGGAAATAAGCACCTACGTATACCCTAATGACTATTTACTTATATCCTCTAAAGACTAGGAATATATCATTAGTTCACTGCATAAAATTAAGGATAGTTTTGAATACCATATAATAGTGGCCACCTGGTTCATCTTGATATCTTGACACCACACTTAATTCATAGAAAACATTTACCCATGTTAATAACATAACATATGTTACTGGCTTAATAGATGATGTATTTGGAATCTTTATCATCCTATATCTCTCCTCATGTGTCTAATGAAAATTTTTATTAGAAATATAAATTCCATGTGAAACAGGGAAAAAACACTCTTGGATATGTATATATTAAATATTTTTTATTTTATTATCAATATATGTACTTTGATATAAACCAAGATACCTCTTGGATCTACCACGATTTATCTTAATCCCATGAATATAAGCTACTTCTCCTAATTCCTTTGTAGAGAAACAAGAATTCATTAGGTCTTTAAAAGATTTCCATACTAGTATTTAATTTCTAATAAGTAGTATTTTATTTATATATACTATTAAGAAAACAATTGCACTCCCATTAAATTTTTAATTGATAAAAGGCTCAGATTAGTTCTGTATGAAACCAAATTCTGTTATATATTCACCAAAAAATGTTACATGACCTAAATACTGTCCTTAATCTATAAATGGATCTCTACATCTTTCATAATTTGTTGAAATCCTTTAGAGTATAGGACCCTTTGGGTTATGTCATATAGTCATCTTCTTGAAGGTTCTCATTAAGGAAGTATGTTTTGAAATCGATCAACCAAATCTCATAGCCATGGTAAGATGTAATAGAATTTAGAATTCTAATTCATTCAAGTATAAAAACTAGTGAAAAGGTTTCATCTTATTTTATTCTTTGATGATATTTAAACCCATTTTCTAAAATACATGACCTATATGTATTAACTTGTTCTTCTATTTCTTATTTATTTTTGAATTTCCATTCATAACCAATAGGGTTTACATCCATTAGGGGATCTACCAAAATCTAAACATGGTTTTGAAAAATGAAATACATTTCATAATTCATAGATTCTTTCCACTTGGAAAACCATATGTTCCACATATTTATTTCT
This sequence comes from Viscum album, assembly GCA_963277665.1. NCBI lineage: Eukaryota > Viridiplantae > Streptophyta > Magnoliopsida > Santalales > Viscaceae > Viscum > Viscum album. The sequence goes on along the minus strand of OY728128.1, from coordinate 1,694,003,649 downwards.
TGTGGGTTATAGAATCACTATTTTCAACTAATAATGACTTTTCATCCTTAATGAAAAGAAAACCATATCATTCAGCTTCTTTAAAATATCTTATACTCTTGCACTGTGCCGGTGACTCTAGAATGTTCTCTTCTACTATGATATTTTGAATTTATTACTATTAGAAATATTGTGTATATTGATCTAATACTTCATAAAAGTCTATATCACTCCAACTATATCTTCAATAGATGCGATACCACTCAATGAATGTGAGATTTCTATAAACCATAACATTCTTATCTAAAGTTTTATATTGGTAATATCTCACTGTTTCCTTAGGATACCATATAAAGATAAACTTAAAGCCTTAGGGTAAAAACTTATTTCCAAAAATAGACTTAACATATTATTCACATCTCTTTACCCATACATGTGAAAAAATGGGTTTATTTAAATACCAAATTTCTCAAAGAATAATATTTTATGATTTAGTTGGCACTTAGTTTATATTTTTCTCTTCTTTCTACAATGCATATCCCCAATATGATAATGGAACACTAGTATGAATCTTCATTGATCTAGCCCAATCTAACAAGTTTTTCTTCTACATTTCAATTACACCATTCCCATGTGGTGTGTAAGGAGGAGTGAGTTGGGATAAAATCCATGTAACACCCCTGAGATTTTTTCAAATATTTTTTTCAAATAAATTTAATATTTTTTATATTTTTCATTACACACAACTCAGATTTTATCTTTTGTTACACACAACACTGAGTTTAGCTTGCATTATATGAATAACTGAGTATAAATGAAATGTATAATTCAATTAAAATGTTATTATTTAAAATTATAGTTATCTCCAAGCCATTATAATGGAATGAATGAATAGGATTAACTAAATTATGAAAACATATGGTTTATACATGAATATAAAATTAATTCATTGGTTACCAATTAACTATAATTGAAAATAAAATCAATTTGAAAATAAAGGAAATATTTTTATGAAAATCATTTTTATGAAAAAAAATGAGTACCACCTCAATAAATTAAAAAAACACTTTTGGTGAATGATTTCAATGAAATTTATATCGTTTATATTTAGTAAAAAATTTAACATTCATCTCATGTGTTTCCTAGACAGTAGATAAAATTTAATCCAATTTTATGTTTAAAACTGTATTTTTTCTAAAAAAACATTATCTCCCTTTGTGAACTCAATTTAAAACTATTTTTTAAAACATTCATAAAATTTATTTGAAATTTTAAAATTAACTTTTTAAATAATCATGTAAAATTTATATTATGGTGGATTGTTAACAATTTCATAAGAAAATTGTTTTTGATGAATAGTGAAAGACATTTGTATTTATTAAGAATTATCATCTCTTATAAATATTTTGGAAACATAACTACAATTTCAATAAAGTATTAATAAAAAATTTGTTCAATTAAACGTCTATTAATCCAATTCATATCATTGGAATCATTTTTATGTTGAATTTTGATATATATCTTTTTTAACTTTTGAACATTTTCTCTTGGAAAACCTATTTTCTCTTCACATCTATGATATTAATTTTGATTTAAAATTATCAAATTATATTATTCAAATTTAGAAAAATGGATTCCATATTTTAAAATATAATAATTTATTTTATTAAATAAAGAGAACTTAATTTTTTACAATAATTAATAGTAAAATTAGTAAAAATTATTTACCATAGTTAAGGTAAACATGGGTTTATCAGGAGTAAAAATAAATGATAAGGCTTAAAAATGACACAAAACATGTAAAAACCCCATTTTATGGTCATATTTAAAAATTATATCTTTTAGGTTCTATAATGGACCTCCTTGTTTCTAGTGAAAAATGTGGGTACACCTTTTTCGTTTCAAAACATACAAGTATGCCACTCACCTCACTTGTAAATGTCCACCCACTCTACTCTCCTCTTCACACATCAATACCATTTGGTTAGACCAATACCTTCCAAAAAAAATTCCGTAATTCCTTTATCCCATCCTATAATCCTTATGTTGCTCCTAAATCCATTCATAGAAAACTTTATGTATAATTTTAAAGAGGTAGTCTGAGAAGAAGTAAGATTCCTAACTATGAATATTTGTTTTATTTATTCTTCCACCTCACTTAAATATTATTAATTTATTTTAATATAATTAAACTAGTATATACCATATACTTATATTTATTATTTTAATCTCATGACCTACATCCATCATCTATTTACTCAAATGGGAAATGATAGCATCGCTTGTGTGTACGGCGGACTACCGCTTTGTAAAGCGATGTGACACGTTTTCCATCAACACCTCTTATGGTTGGGTATTATGGTGGGTAAAAAGTATATATATTATTTTAATAACATAATTATACCTATTTATCCATTATATCATATATAATTTTTTACTTTCAATTCTATAGGGGATATGATAACACTGCTCATGTGTACATTGGTCTACCACCTCATGAAGCGATGTGATTCATCTTTTACTAACACTTTACATGAAAGGTAATAAGGATAAATTTAATGAATATATGTGATATAAATGAAGAAATTATGATATTAATAACATATTTATTATTATGAATATATAATATATAATTTTTTTCTTACCGTTTCACTCACTGAAAATTGATAACGTCGTCCATGTACGTGTGTACTATCACCTTCACAAAGTGATGTGACTCTCTTTTCATCACCACAATAAATGGATGCTATATATAAGTATATTTAAAGAATTAATATGTTATTTATGATATTATTTTCATTATATTAATATAAGAAATTACTTAACCCCTTTCTATAATGATCGTTGAAAAATGGAAACGTTACTTACGTGTAAGAACAACCTAAAGTCTCCAAGATTGAAATATACATTATTTATAAAAAAACATCTTTCATGATTGGTATCAAATGTATAATAAATGTATAAATATGATAATTATTTCATTATTAGTCTTCAGGATATGTTTAAATAATGACCTCTCTACTCATAGCCAATCTACCAAAATAATGTTTTTATAGATATGTCGAATATGGTAAAAACATCCGACATAAACCTAATTTATTAAGTGATCATATATAAATTGGTGATAATTGAAATAAAATAAAAATTAAACTTGGAAATTATATTAATAAATTAACTAATTAACATAAGTTTATTATTTAGGAATATAAATAATGCCCGTGATTTTTCAGACTCAAGGTAAAGGATTTTTGTCTCACTTTCTTAATTCTGGGAGATACAAGCCATATTAACCACCTATTTATTCTATATGGCATATATACTACACATGAAATTATTTTATAATTATTTTCTTGAAAATTATTTAGATTTAAAAATACATTTTATTACTTCTCTTTTATTGGGTTTACAGTTAAAAAGTTTCCAAAGGAATAAGAGGTTTTTCCCTCAATTTTCTTTTCTTGAGACATATGTTATGTTATGCACGTATATTTTTTTATGAGGTGTATATTCGTCCCCTTTAACAATAAATATCATGAATTTATTTATTCTCATAATATTTTAAGTTTCATTTATTATTATCCCTTGATGGTAATTACAAATGAAATTTACCAAAGTGGAAAAGATTTTATATTACAATCTATTCACTTATCAGGATTGTTTATGATTATTTTTTCGATAATGAAATTATATGATCAATTTATCAAGAAACTCATGAGTTTTATTATCCTATGTTTATTTCATAAGAATACATGTTTTCCCTTCATTATCTTATATTTAGGTACTCAATAGTTAAAAAGAATGTTTTTTAGAAAAATCATATTCATTTCCCCCTTCAGTCAAAAATCCTTTTTCTTACAAAACCATGTTTTCAAGAAATATTTTAATAAATGTTTTTAACATTATAAGAAATTAGTTAATAAAGTCATTTTACACATTTTTTTAATTTTTTTAAAAAATGAAAGAATTATCCTGGTTTTTTTCCAAATAATTTTCATTTGGATTTCACTAAAAACGTAAAAGGAGTATTTTTGGTCATGTGTCCAGCAAGACAGAAATCTTCTGCAAAAAATTTATTTGAAGCTTCCTTTATAATATTTCCAGGTTATTTCAATTAAAATAATTTTAAAAATTTATTATCCTTTATTTTTTTTCTTCAAATTAGAAAGAATATTTTCCTCAACAAATTTTTTAAATTATTTTTCAAAGCTTATTTTATAAATTATAAAGGTTATTTTCAAATAAAAATAATTCACTACTACAAAATCAACCTTTAACAATGCCAGAAATGGATTTTATCAGTGCCAAAAAGGGCTGATAATTAAATCATGATTAAAAGCCTAAAGCTTTTATCAGTGTTAAAAAATATCCACTAAAGTCCCCCTTTAATAGTAATAAAAAGGTTCTATAAAACAAATTCTTTAACAATGATTTTTATCAATATTAAGGGCCCCCTTCATTATAATTTTTAGTGCTATTAAAGGGGGACTTTAGCAGAGATTTTTTAACACTAATAAAGTTCCTTATGATAAAGGTTATATAAATTTGTTTTCTATATCCCACCCGCCCCATTTATCAGCAATTCTACCCACACAACCCTTTATCAGTGCTTTAGATAATCCCATCCTCCCACGAGCTTCCCTTCCTCTAATGAGTTTTAAACCCCAGACTTTTACATTATACACTAACGACTTTACTACCCCGCTATACTGTTTCATTTTAGATTTTATGATATATATATATATATATATTTCATCACATTTTTTATCAATATATTTATATACGTGTTTATATATTAATATATATATTTTAAATGTAAATATTTTTAATCATTTGTTTATAAAATTAATTTTATAAGTGTGAATATATATATATATATATATTTATATATATATTTGATTACAAATAAAATGAAATTATGAAAAATGATAAAATTTAAATTCCATAATATTTATATGAATATAATACCTAGTAATAAATTCATTCCCCACTAAAAAAGGGAAAAAATACCCCCATAAATGAGGCTTAAAATTCATCAATAGATAAAAAAATGTAGTACCCTGATTAAAAAATCAGTATTAGAGGCTTTAAGGGCCTTCTTTGGTCTCTAAAAACTTGAAAAATGGGTTACCCATTATCTTTAAGGAGTAGATCTCATCTCATGATTTTATTTGATATGTGGTATAGCCCAAATGGACACTTGGATCAGAAGTTATGACCGTTTGAAGTTTAAATTACATTTTCAACTTATTTTAGATATTTTATTATTTTCCTAAATTTTTTAATCTTTAAAATGATATTAAGAGGCTATTACTAGGTATTAATAATCAAATTATTAATTAAAAATATTTTTAGTTAGTTTATAATTCATTTTTATTAAATATATTACATATTTTGTGTAAATTCCTTTTTACCTTATCAAAAAAAATTCAAAAAATATACATTATATTTCTATCAATATAAATATATTTATATATTTATATATAATTTTTAATGAAATATACTTTTTTTGAAGTATACATTTATCCGCACTTATTAAAAAGCGCTAATAAAGGGGGTCTTTATCAACATTTCTAAAAAACCGCTCATAAACCCACCCCCCTTATCAGCATTTCTTAACACTGACTAAGGGGGAATTTAATATAATTTTTAGTTAGTGCTGTTAAATCCCTAGAACTGGATAAACCCCGGTTTTTAGTAGCGATTTCTAAATATTTTATGAATTTTTAGTTTTAAGAATTGATTTTCAAAAAAAATACTCAAGAAATATTTTTAAGGATCTTAAAAAATCAATTTCTATCTAAGATTAAATCCCTTGATGTTACTTATATATTACTGGGGATATGATCCATGGTAACCATTCTTATTCTTTCTCTATATGGTTTATATTTTAGATGAAAATAAGTTTATGAAACCTATTTCTCTTCCATGGGTTATACCATGATGTAATTATTAGGAAACCTACTTATTTTCATGGGTTCAGATATGAGGAAATGATGAAATGATTATAAAACCTATCTCTTTTACACATTTTATGATATTATGAGATGTTGATGAAACCCATTTAATTTTATGGGTTATGATATGATTAATGTTTTAGGATCTTTTGGAACACATATATATGATTTTCATTATATGTAAGGTGGGACCTATATCTCTCTTCAATGAATTGGGTAAATATTTTTATCTCATTGGATAGACATGACTGGAATAGAGAGTGAACCCAATTCAGTAAGGTGATTTGTCTTCTATAATGGTCTTGCGAGTAAACCTTAACTACTATGATGATTCGAGTATTGAAACCAATCCACTGAAAGACTTGGAAGTGATCCTTGACTACTATTGAAATGATTTTATAGGTTTATGTGTATTCCATAGAACTTTTTCTTATGACAATGTTATGCACTCATGGATAATTTTCTTTGATTACCTTATGATTCATGTCTTATAAACTATCAATATTTATTCCATGACTTGTGTTTATGATCTTTTATATGTAGGGTATGGTTTTAAAGTGTTATGTCCACATTCTCATACCCATGATTTCATTTAATGATTATGTATCTCCCTTGATTAGCCATAATGAGCATCCAAGCTCACCTTTTTTTATGTTTCCTTTCCCCAGGTTATGAAGAATGGTTTTAAGTTGTGTGTATTTGTGAAGAGTACTAAAGGGGATGATATTTATTGGATATATTTAAGATCTTTAACCAAATTAGAATATTATATACCTAGCCTCCAAAGACACTAAAATGATGTGGTTATAAGTCTTGTGTTTCTTTAATGTATTTAATATTCATTTAAAAATATTTAAAATTTATTTATGAGAAGCTTGGGTCTTTAAATTTGTATTATAGGATAGGTTTAGTTGACCTTTTGGAAAAAGGATGAGAAAACATTAGTGGGATACCTAGGGTGTGACGTACCAGACCTGGCTACCACCTAACTCGTGCCCCAAGTCAGTTAGCCATAAGACCCCTAGCACAAATACCCATAAACTAAGGGATTTCGACTAGCAGTGGGGGTTTTAAATGGTAAAATTAGTGGGGAGACATTACCCCCATGCCAGACTACACAACGGGTACTGAAATAATAATCAAATAGTGTAATCATAAGAGAAAGATGGAATAAGTAAATAGCGGAATACTGAATTAAATATACAGTGGAAGACTAACAATATAACCGAAATACTCATAGGATGTGTCTGATACTAGAATGAATGCATGGAATTATAACACAAAATGGGAACAAAATAAATTAATAGGCATACATGGTATAGTTCTACAAAAGGGAAAAAAGGAAAAATTTTCTACAACCATCTCGATCCTAAGCCGGGTCCTCTACTCTTATGCTCTAACCAAGAAAATAGAGTCAACAAGTAGAAGAGGGTTATTTTACCCTATCCATACCAACAGGTAAACAATCTTCTAGGGTGGTAAAGGAAGCCTAAATACGGTGTGAGATAAATCTCAGTAGGCCACCACCAATGGTGTCTATGTGTAATGTTAGTGGCGCTTATAAGTAAATAGTGTGCAGGTAATAGAAAAAGTAAATAATGCAGAAATGATAAATAACCTCATACTCGGGTTCCTAAAGGACTCTTGGTTGGTCTGCCTACTTCATCTCACAGCTGGTAAGTCTTATCAAGTCATTAAGAGTATGGATATATTAAGCTAGGGCTAAGCTCAAAATGCCTCACACCCCTGTAAATGTATAATAAGCTAGGGATGAGTTCAGTATGCCTCACACCCCTATAAATGAATATAAGCTGGGGATGAGTTTATTATGCCTCACTCCCCTATAAATGTATATAAGATAGGGCTGAGTTCAGTATGCCTCAGGCCCCTACAAATTTATTTAAGTTGGGGCATAGTTGATTATGCCTCACGCCCATGTAAATGTATATAATCTGGCCATTTTATTTACCCAACTTGAAAGTTTAATTTTCAAGGCTCAAAGAAAATATTCATAGGTTCAAATTCGAAATTATATTCCTAAAGGGTCCAAACACCCATGGGATGCCTCAGGTTAGTCAAAACACACATGGAACAATGGACAAATTAATTTAAAACTAATATGGAAGACACAATCCATAATTAACATTTTTGGTAAAATTGGACAAAAATGGCCAATTTGGGTGGAACACACCATGAGTATCTATAAATTGAAATGGTGATAATGAAAACCCTAATCAAAAGTCAATAATCCTATTTCAACACACTAGGTTTAATTATACATGAAGAAACCAACACAATGGGGGAGCTCAGAAAACAATGGCCCCTGACATAACGTGATTAAATAGGAAACAACTGAAACTCAAAGGGAAAACTACTTGACCACATAAATCCAGGCCATAGATGATGACTTGTTGAGTATCAGCCTCATATTTAGATTAGGTTTGAGTAGATCTGAGTCTCCATACAATGCCCTGAAAATAGGGCAAATGAGCCTGCATATAAATAACACAATAGACAGAATGATTCAACGAGGGAAAGGGGAGAAAGATGTTAGCCTTAACGAGGGGGATTTGATGCCACCAATGGACTGAATATTGGACACTAAATGGGGGATAAATGGATGATTGAAGGAGGAGGGAATCTTGGGGGCTCAATAGGGGGTGTGTATGGCTGTTGTGTGCAAATGGGAGGAGAAAAAAAAGAAGAAACATGAAGAGAGGAGGGGTATTTTTGTAATTTTTCACATAAAATTGGGCGTGAAGGGTTTGGGAAACTGTGCGCATGTCTATATACACTTCTAGTGATATTTCATGTTCATTACACATGGTTTCCAAAACCATGCAGAATGGCTCTACAAGTTCTGCAACCATCTGCACGGTCGTTTTCTTGGGCCCACATGATTTATCATAACTATGAGGCCCATACTACTTTCCCCTTTTTTAGTGCTTTGGCACAAAATGTTCCTTATACATTCCCCTGACCACTTTAGCTTTATTAGAATACTCTATTAGTACCATTTAGGCCATTCATAAAAGAAGAACTATCAATCCTCACCTTGGCCAAAGAGTCGGTTTGTTACAACCTCCCCCACTTAAAGAAACTCGTCTCTGAGTTGTCCTTCCAATGGTATAGGGGAACTATCATCAAATAGTTCCAACCATTGAGATTGAACATTATCTTTCCATTCCTAGGTCTTGTCCTGTATCTGACCATGTTTCTATATCACCCGTATAGGAGGAACAGACCTACCTTAGAGTTTTTTAATGCTCTAATATACAATACGAACTGGATAATCCTCGAAGGAATCATCCAAATCCATATCTACCTCATGATGCTTAAATATATGATATGGTTCTAGATAATATCAATGAAGCTGATATATATGAAATACATTTTTCATCGACTAATATATATGAGGAAGTGACAACTGGTAAGCCATTGGTCTGATCCGCTTCACAACCTCTAAAATTCTGATGAATCTCAGTGATAGCTTACATTTCTTCAGAATACGTTTATTCCCCAACCTTGGAAAAATTTCAAGAAAACCTGGTCTTTATCCTCAAACTCAAGAGGTCACCGGTATCTGTTGGCATAAGAGTGACACTGATATTGAGCTGTCAATGCATGCATATGAATCTGTTGGACCTGCTCTAAAGTTTCCTACACAAGAGAAGTCCCAATCACAACTTCTTCCTCTACCATCAACCAACATAGAGGAGAGTGAAAAGGCATACCATACAAGGCCTCATAGGGATCCATATCAATGGTATCCCGAATGATTTTTTTAAGAAAACTCAATGAGGGGAATCTGTTTCTCCCAAGAACCCACAAATTCAAGACCACATGCAATAAGCATATCTTCCAGCACCTAAATCATTCGCTTCATTTTTTCATCAGTCTAGGGTGATAGGTTGTGCTCAAATGTACCTACTTACCCATGGCCTTCTTCAAACCATGCCCTAACTATGATATGAAATGAGCATCTCTATTAGAGATGATAGAATAAGGTGATACATAAAGACATACCACCTCTTTGACGTACAGTATTCCCATCTCATCTATAGAGAAGGTCTCTCACATAGGTAAAAAGTGTGCAACCTTTGTCAGGAGATCAACGACAACCCACACGATATTGTTTCCACAAGGTGATATAGGTAAACCAGTTATGGATTCCAATGAAACATCATCCCATTTACACTTAGGAATAGACAATGGATGAAGAAGACCTACCAGTCACTGATTTTATGCCTTCACCTACTGACAGGTGGAGCATCACATAATGAAACTAGATATCTCACGCTTCATGCTGGGACACCAATATTAACGCTCTAAATCTCATTACATTTTGGTGACTATAGGGTGAACTGCCCAAGATGAGGCATGGGAATACCTCATCAGCACCTCTCTGATATCTGTTGTGACCCATTCACACCCACATAACAAGGGAGTATCATCCATGTCGACTATCCATCCATAAGATGTATCGCCATTAGTGAAACTCTACCAGAGGACAAGGCCTTAAGGATCTGATAGTTTTCAGGAATTTACTCATTCCAGAAGATAATATTTCACCACTAAGGATGAAAGGACAGTATGAACATGGTCTTATCAAACCTCAATGTGCATCTTCGAGAATAAGGTCATAAGCTTCCATTCATCAAAGGAATCCTGAACTACCTACATCTGAGTCTTCCAGCTAAGAGAATCAGCTACTGAACACCCTTTCCCAAGAGTGTAGGCAAGTTCAAAATCAAAATATTGCATGTACTCGACCTACCTACGCTACTTGATATTCAGATATTGTTGTTTGAAGATGTATTTGAGGATCTTATTGTCTATAAAAACCACAAAATTCTCTCCCAATAGAGAGTTTCTCCAACAGTAAAAGGCATGATCAATTGGAGTGATATCGAGGTCATGTGTTGGGTAATTCCTCTCTTCAGTCCTCAACTGATGAGAACTATACACTATGACTCGATCGTCTTCCATTACAACATCTCCAAGCTCAATACTGGATGTTTCACAAAAGACTCTATAATCCCTACTTGGATGTGGTAGAATAAGTATTTGTGCTGAAGTAATTATTCCCTTAAACTCCAAAAACTTTACATTACAAGATTCCAACCATTTGAATTTCACACCCTTTTTCATCAGACAAATAAGCGGTGTTGTAAGGCTTGAGAAATCATGGATTAAATGTATGTAGTATCTGGAAATCCCCAAGAAACTCTGGATATGAATGAAATTCTTGGGATTCTTCCAAGAAACCATATCTCTCACTTTCTTTGGGTTAATAGAAACTCCTAACTCTGAGATGATATGACCAATAAAGTGGAATTTTTCAATCCCGAAGTGGCATTTACTGAGCTTAGCATAGAGTCAATGATCCCTCATCGTATTCACCACACATGTTAAGATGGGCTGCATGGTCATGTATCATGTGAGAATACACCAAGATATCATCTATGAATACAACAACAAATGAATATAGATACAGCTAGAAGGATCATTTCATAATATCCATGAAAAAAGTAGGTACGTTTGTGAGTTGAAATGTCATAACTAGGTACTCTTAAAGACCATACCTGCTCCTAAAAGATGTGTGAGGAATGTCTAAAGTCATGAAATTCACCTGATGATAGCTTGACCTTAGATATATTTTGGAAAACACCTAAAATCCTTAGAGTTTATAAAAGAGGTCATTTATTCTAGGAAATGGATATTGTTTCTTAATATTGAACTAATTCAACTGAAGGTAATCCACACAAAGCCTAAGGGTACCATCTGACTTCTTGGAAAAACGGACCGGTGAACCCCAAAGAGAAGTTCTGGGGAAAATAAAACATTTTTCATCTAGATCCTCCAATTGATTATTGAGATCTATAAGCTCCTTAGGTTCCATCCTATAAGGAGGAATGGTCACATATGCTGCTCCAGGCACAAGCTTAATGGTAAAATCTTCCTCTCGCACTGGTGGTAGACTAGAGAACTCATCATGAAAAATGTGTCTGAAATACTCCACTACATGAGGAAGGATAGTGGGTTGTAACCCCTAATCATCAATATAAATAATGGATACCTTTTCGGTAACACCACCCAGTCTATGCTGCTCGGGTACTACTCATTTCACACAAACATCCCATTCACCCTTATGTATGTGGGTATCTCCCTCTCGTGATGTAAAATTCACCCTTCTAAGATAGTAATCAATATAGGCTCTGTAGGGGAATAAACAGTCCATTCCAAGGATAACATCAAAACATGTCATGTATAGAATGTACAGGTTCCACTCCAAAAGATAACAACCTATCTCTAGGGGAAATTCTAACAACATCAAACTCCCTCTGAACGGATACCTAAGGGTGTATCTTACATCATAATTCCATGTTAGTATTCAACATCAAGGCCTAGAATATTAGTAATTAGATAAGATATGAACAAGTGAGATTATCCTGTATTAAAAAAAGAAGATTGTAAAGTTGAGGATACTATAATTGTACCTCATACAGTAGATAGTCCAACACTCTACTCCTACAACATAGACTGAACAACATGCAACTAGCTTATACCATGATCTTGAATCCCTAATTGACTGCCCTAATCAGGCCTGCTCTGCTAGGGATGAAAATAATAAGCCTTATTACCTCTATCTTGATTGCAACCTTGTCTTGATTGACTGGTAGTATTCTAGCTTCCCAACTATCGAGATCCAACTAGCCCTACTTCAGACCAAGGAGTGGGTGTTGATCCCTGCTCTCTAGGAACTGTCAGAAATGTTATGAATAAATGATGAATACGGACCATCTTTCCATAGCCTCTGCACATAACTAGATTCCTCGTAAACTCCCACTTGAAGTAACCTGGTACCCCGCACTAGTGACATATTAAAGAACTTCTAGTGGAGGGAGCCTGACCACCACTACCTCCACAAGACTCTTTGAAACATCGATTATTACCTGAAGAAGATCCAATGTAAACATTGGGCGTTTAAATATAACTAACCAAGAATAATGTATATGAATATTACATATTTTTAGATAAAAAATAATTAGATTTTAAAAATGAACGCCTGAGGACCGTAATAGTTTACTACCTTTAAGAACTTGGAATACATTATTCTAACTTGATAAAGATCTTCAACATCTCCTATAAAGATATTCCCCTTTTGTTATCCTACTTATATGACTTCTTTATAAACTAAGGAATGTAAAAATAATAAATTGTGAGCTTGGATGCTCATTAAGGTTAATAAAATAATATATAATCATATGAATGTAAAAAACATGAACATAACTTTTGAATATCAAAATATTGAGTCATGAAATAAATATTATCAGTTCTTAAGACATCAATCATAAAGGAAGATTAACCATGATAACATACCATTGGAATAAAGCATGAACTTTTGGAAAACAAATAATCATATAAAATCATTTCCATATTATCCAAGGATCATATCCAAGACCATCATAGTGGAAAATATTCATTAATAAACCAGGATTACTTGTCGTTCCATCCCTGTATTACTGAACCTGATTTAATTTTCATTCCAATAATGTATATGTCATTAAATATAAATCTTTACCCAATTCATTGGAGGGAGATATATTTTCCACCCATCTCATAATGAAATAATTCTTTTATGTTCCACAGAAAAATAAATCTTTCATCATAGCAAAACCCAAGAAATAAAATGGGTTTCTAAAAAATCATTTCTTCATAACATAATCCATATAAAATATAATTCCATCATTAACACAATAAAATCATAGTAATAATAGTAATATAAACATAACCATATTTAAAAATTATCATCTTATATGGAAAATAATTTTGATAAAAGAATTGAAATTAATTCTTGAGTATAATATCCTTTCTTCTTAAAAAATGATTTATTTTTTCAAAATGATGTGAAATTTTAAAAGAAATGAATCTATTTGTAAATAAACTTGAAATAGTGTATATTAATCTTCATGGAAATAATTTGTTATGAATATTTTAAAATCCATTCATTCCATATAATTTAAAAAAATATTCTCCTCGTACTTTTTTGGGGAAGTCAAAAAGTACATCTTGCGGTAAAAAAAACGATTCCTTCAAAACCATGTAGTAAAAGTAAAAATGGGTAAAAAGAATTTAATAATACATATTATAATATTAAAAATTTTATTATTTTTTTGAAAACATGGATATGTATGATAAATATACCACCGGTAAATACTTAGGTATAAACAATCTCATATAAAAATGAGATTGAAAAATTACCCCTTACCTTAGGTCTAATATCATTTATATGTATCCAAACCTCTTTTATGATGATTTAAATAATTCTATTGACTTATTCCAAAATCATAATAATTTTTATTATATCATATATTATTATATTATCATCCTTTTGTTAATAACATTTCATTGTCACTCGTTATTCTGATATTAACTGCTTTATGTTCTTATTCAAGTTTTGTCAGATAATAACATGTTACACTTCATAGGTTATAGTTATATCATTTAAAAATGATATTAGTATAATATATATCATATTTATTCATTCCATTCATGTATATAATTGTGTTTTAATAAAGACCTTGTAGAATGAATCAAATCACGTCGTGGAGACGGTAGACCGTACGTACGCACAATCGACAATATCATTCACTTAATGGTTAAATGGTATGGAAATTGATGGTATATTAACAATATCGAATAATTATAATGTTATATTCATTATTTAAATCTATTATACTCATCATTATACCATACAAATTATGCAATTTTGAATAATAAATTACACCACGATGTGAAGACGGTAAGTCGTGTGTACGCACAGATGGTGATATTGTTATTCGTATAATAGATAAATGAAGGTATAAAGTTGTCCCATAATTATAATAATATCTCAATATATAGAATATACTTTATTTATTACTTTATTATGGAAACAACATAAGAATGGTAAGTAGAATAAGAAAATAATTTTGAAAGAGGTGGTAAAACAATTACCTCTTTTTTGAGTATCTCTTTTTGATTTTCACAAAAGGTCTCCTTAGGATGGATTTATAACAAAATTGTGGAATCTAGAAGTCATTTATGGATGTTGGAAGATAATTTGGGTAGAATTTGGATGATTCAATGTTCTTGAGTGGTGTGAGTAATTGGGTAGATGTGGTCACCTTTTGTAAGAGGGAGGAGGGGCACTTTAAAAAAGTCTTGAAATATTATTTTATTATAAATTTATTTTCAACTTCTAATAGCTAAAAAGTGATATATTTTGAGGATAAGGTGAGTATAGTTATAAATAATCTCATCCAATAGTTTTTATAAATGTATTTACATTATTTTAAAGCTTATCGTTTCACTTTACTCGTAATTACCATCTTTTAATTTTAATTAAGGAAACAACATTTTAGTTATTAAGAGGATATTATGTTTACATATTAGGGGTAAATTTAAAATAATTGGACAATTAATTAACTTTTAGAACTTATCAAATCCACTTTGTAATTTTATAATATTTTTATGATTTTAAAATAATTTAATAAAATATTGTTTTTATAAAATATGAATAGTGTCAACTTTACACTATTCATTTCATTGAATTTAAATAAAATACAAACATAGATATAACTTTTAAAAAATAATTTAATAGTCTTATAAAATGTCATATTGAACTATAAAAATTGTCCATGACATAGATTATTTCAAATAATATTTATTTTACTCTTTATAATATCATTTATTTGAAATCTCTCTTAATTAAATAATTATTGAATCATTGTTCTGTCAATATTTATGTTAATTATTTAACATATAAAAATTATAAATAAATTAAAATGATGTATATAATTTCATTATATTTTTTGATACTATTTATTTTTATAATTTATCAATTTTATCACTAAATTAAAATTATTATACTTATAAGAGATAACAGAGTGACATGTTTCCACTTTCTGTTGTTTTAATTATAATTACATCACTTTTAGGAGAAAAAGTACATTAAATTATTCAATTATGACCAATAGGTGATTTTTTAGACTTTAATTCGTTAAAAGGGATATTGGATGGTTTTTTGGGTAATTTTATTTTCTTTATCATATTGTTTGTTACCATAATTTTCTTGATTTACTTTTAACTACGGTAAATAAAAAGTATCATAGATAAAATTCCTAATAACCAAAAAAATAAAATTAACCTGTTAAAATACTTTTGACCCATTTATTCCAAATATGGAATATATTTTTTCAAAATAAAAAATATAGAATTTTCAGTATTTAATTTAAAATATATTTCAATTTCAAAAGCGAGAAAACATGTTTTTTTAAAAGTAAAAGCAAGAAAAATATTGATGTGCATTTATATATAATTTCAATATGAAATTACTTCCAATGAAAAAAATTGGATTAAATGATAAAAAAATAATTTAATTATACTTTAAAACTAATTAAAAGGATAACCTTTCTATATAAATAAATCAGATGAAAAGGCAGTATTTTTCACTATTCATTGAAAAATGAATATTGTTAGAAAAATAAAAAAACCAGACAAAGTAAATTTTGATATCACACTTCTAAATAATAAGTTTATTTTAAAAAAACTTATAAATGTGCCAAAAACTAGATTTAAAATGGGATTTCCATCAAAAGGCGGCGAAACATCATTTTTAGAAAAACGATCATTTTATCTGTAAAATTGAATTTGTTCTTTTATCATGTCTATAAAATATATAATATGATTTTTTACATTAAATTTAATATATTAAATATATATTTAACTAAAAAAATCCATAAAGAGTGATTTTATTATTTTATAGACTCACTTATTTTCATTTAAATAGTTTTTTAGAAGACAGTTAATACTATTCATACTCGCCAATATAATGACTAGGTTATAATATTTATTTATCACATATACTAGATCGTATGTGAAATTAATTCTATCAAAATAACTTGAAACTGTGTTTAATACAATCCATGAATAGTGTTGCGTATACTGCAAGCTAATACGGTGTTGCGTATAGCGCAAACTAATATTGGTGTAGTATACAACACAAGATATCATAGAAATTAAACAGAATCTATCTAATAAAATCTCAGGGTGTTACATTATACCCCTTTAAAATGAATTTCGCTATCTAAATTTGTCGAGGTTATAAAAGGTTTCCTACTTGAATTTTTTTTCATAGAAACCCACATCTTAAAAAGGAATAATAAAACTTCATTTTAAAAAAGGAATGTTAGAAACATAATAGTTACCCAAAGTAAATCATCACTAGGTTTACATATAGGAGAACATATGTGGGAAGTGAGAACATAGATTTTTAAGAAAAATCTAACCATCAAGTTCTGATGAATAGTGATAGAGAACAATGTTTGGATAATGTTAACAGCCAGAAACCCTTAAATCTACGATGATTTAAGGGAGCATATAATTCATCGAATAAAATGGTACTAAGATAACATTTTTTGGTTTTCAAGATCCATTCCCTAAATTTGAAGAACATGAGAAAAAAATACTTACTTTACTTCAATACAATCTCACCGTTGGTCACACCTTAAAGAATTTCTACTTCATCTCTTATTCAAAGAAATGTAGTTGAATTTTTCATTACTGAAGTGTTAGAAGATCACACAATCTATAAATATAATGATAGTTCATTCTATTTGTATTAACAAAAATGTGAAAACGTATTATCAAATATGTATAATTACACCTATAGCGAGATAATACATTAATATAACAAGCATCAACTTGAGTATAACTTATACTATCCATAATTTTATAACCTTAAAATCCTTCCAAAAACTGAAAATATACAACTTTAGAAATAGGTGAACTAAATATTTTTAACATTTATCTTCTATATCCCATAATTTAGTTCTTGGTTGTCACATTCCAAACATTTGAATACCTTAATCATGTATTCTCTTGACTCACAGTAACAACTTGAATTATCGTATGCATTTTTTAAAAGCAAGCATGTTTTCTTATTCTTAAGTCCAAAAAGCTATAATATTCATCTGAGATAGCATAACCCACATGTCAATAAATCCTTAACTAGATCCAAGGTAACTAATATCGAACAATTTACTTATTCCTATCCAATATACCTTTTTCTAAATATAATTATCTCAACATTATGATCATATTAAGGTCCATCCTTCCCTAAATAATGTGTTTTTTAAAAACATCACCTTATTACCTCAATTAATTTTCATGGTTACTAGTACCACTCACCGTATACATTAAAGTACATGTGGAAAAACAATAGTGGACCACTACATAGATATTTTATTAATCCATAATACCATAAAAATGATTCTACAACATTATTATTGAATCCCATTACATAAACACTCAATCATTCAACCACTTCATTTCCATATTCAACATTATCAACAGTAATCACATGTGATTTTCCTTTGTATTTGGACTTAAGAGGTTATTGACGTTGATCATCATTGATATCCCTTAGATTGGGGCATTGGTTAGCATAATGCCTCATTTCCTTACACCAATAGCATTGAAGTGTGGGTGGTGCATTCCCTATAACCTTTTCATTATTCACATCATTAGATACCATTTTCTAATTAATTAAACACACAACTACCTGATGAACATATTTTCCATACTTAAAACATTATCTAGTTCCTTTAAGAAAGTCTCCACCATGATTCTTTCCACACTTTTAGAATAAGGAAACACTCATATTCTTTTCACAATTAATTTGAGATTTTACTTTGAACTCCATCTTCTGTTTATTATCAAAACCATGAGAGTGATATGTTACACCAACTAACATATATACCTTGATAACACAATGTAAAATATCTTCATATCAATTAAAGTCTATTATAGCTAATGAAATTTGAATAATTAGTTTTAAGCCACTGAAGAATCGATCAACTTTACTTTTAGGTTGGATGATAAATCCAAAAGCATAAATTGTAAGTATTGTAAAATTTTCCTTGTATGTACCAACAGATTCGTCATCCTTTTGGATAATCTCGAGAAACTCATTTTCTATTTTTTTTCGAAGAATACGAGGAAAGTACTTATTGAAAAACAAGTTCTTGAAATCATCCCATTTGATGGATTCAATTTCATCTTATTTCCTCTTATTCTTAATTAGAGTCCACCAATGGTCTACTTCACCTTTTAAAATATAAATAGACAAAATGAATTTTTCATGTTCTGAACAAAAAATGATGGAAAATATATTTTTAATGGTACTGATCTATTGTTTAGCAACAAGTGGATCAGAATATCCACTGAAAGAAGGTGGAAGTTTCCTCATGAATGACCTAATAGAATGTTGTTCCCTTCCCTGCTCATTTGGAAGTCTATAATGATTCATAAATTGTGTAAGTATAGAGATAAGATTTTATATTCCATATCTCATAACATGTTTTTTACAGGAGGACACTCATTTCATTTCCCATTGCATTGATCATTAACAAGGTTCCTTCAGGTTCTGGCCATTGTATAAAACCCAAAAAGAATAGTTTGAGGGGAAAAACTCATGCTAGGAAAAACAAATAATACAAGGGGTTTATTTTCAATATACAAAAACTTAGGGTTAAGCCTAGGTTATTCATGATCATTACCATAATTCTAGAACTGTAACATATAATTATAAACATACTTAGGAAACCCATTAGATATATCTCTAGGAATCTAATTAAATTTTTTACATCCTAGTTTCCAAATGTTGACTAAAACTTTCCTATGATACCAACTACAATTACCCAAGAATTATTTATATGAATGTTACGTCTTTTTAGATGAATATTCATTACATTTTACCAATTCACGCATGAGGACCGTAATAGTTTAGTTCCTTTGGAACCTTGGAATTCATTCTTCTAACTTGCGAATGATATTTAAAATCTCACATAAATATCTTCCACTTTAGTAATCATACTTAAATGATTTACTTATAACATAAGGAATGGAAACATAAGAAATGGTGAGCTTAGATGCACAATAAGGGTAAGAAAACAATGGATGAACCTATGAATGTAAAAAATATGAAAATAACTTTTGAATATCAAAATCTTGAGTCATGAAATAAATATTAGTAGTTCGCAATCAATAAATCATAAAGGAATATTAACCATGATAAAAGATCATTGGAATAAAACATGAACTTCTAGAAAGCACATAAGTATAGAAAATCATTTCCATATTATCCAAGGATCGTATCCAAGACCATCATAGTATAAAAAGTACATTACTGAACGAAGTTTACATTCCGTTACAACCCTATATTACTGAACTGGATTTACTTTCCATCCTAGTCCTGTCTATATCATGAGCTATAAATAATTACACAATTAATTGGAGGGATATATGGGTCCCACACATCTCATAATGAAATAATTCTTACATGTTCCACAAAAACCCAAATCATTAATCAGAGCATAACCCAAGAAATAAAATGGGTTTCTTAAACACAATTTCATCATAACATAATCCATATAAAATATCATTCCATAATTAACACAATAAAATCCTAGTAATAATTGGGATAGAAACATAACCCTATTTAAAGAGCGTCATCTTAGATGGAAAATAATTTTGATAATATACTTGAACTTAATTCTTGAGGATAATATCCTTTCATATTCCAAAACATTTTCTTTTCACAAAATTCTATGTAATTTTATAAGAAAATAATTTAGTTTAAAATAAAATTGAAATTGTGTAGAGTAATATTTATGGAAATAAGTCATTATGAAAATGTAAAAATGTATTCATGCCGTATAAGTTAAAAAACATTCTCCTCGTACTTTTCCGGAGATGTCAAATGGTACCTCATATGGTAAAAGAAATAAATATTCCTTAAAACCATATATTAAAAGTACAAAATGGATAAAATGAATTTAAACATACATAGAAGAAAAGTAGAAATTTTATGAAAACATTTTTATAAAACATTGATATAGATGATAAATATGATCCTAGTAAATACTTACGTATAAATAATCTCGGATAAAAATGAGATTGTAAAATCATCCCTTACCTTACGTTTGATACCCTTAGTTTGAATAAGAACCATATTTTTAATGATTTAAATAATATTATTTACTTATTCCTCAATCATAAAAAATTTTATGATATCATATATGATTATATTATCATCTGTTTGTTAGTAACACTACATTGTCACTCGTTCTTCAAATATTAACAGTTTTTTGTTCTTATGCAGGTTTTGTTTGATAACGTTACACTTATTAGGTTATAGTTATATCCTTAAAAGAATGATAATAGTATAATATATATCATATTTATTCATTCCATTCATGTATATAATCATGTTTTAATGAATATCATGTAGAATGAGTCGCATTACATCATGGAGACGATATGTTGTACGTATGCACGAGCGATGATATCATTCACTTATTGGTTAAATGGTATGAAATTGGATGGTATATTAATTATAAAGAATAATTATAATGTTATATTAATTATTTAAATTCCTTATACACATCATTATACCCATCAAAATTAAGTATTGTTGAATAAAAAATTACCCCACAGTGTGGAGACGGTAAGTCATACGTACACAAGAATAGTGATATTATTTTTTGTATGATGGATAAAAATAGGTATAAGTTTGTTCTATAATTATAATAACATCTAATAATGTATAATATACTTGATTTATTAGTTTTTTGTTGAAACAGAACAAGAATAAGATTTATAAGAAGAAAATAATTTTGAAAGAGGTGATAAAACAATTATCTCTTTTTCGAGTATCTCCTTTTGATTTGCACAAAAGGTATCTTTAGGATAGATTTATACACAATGTGTGGAATATATAATGAAGGGAGGGATTTTGGGAGCTTATTTGAGAAGAAGTTAGATGATACCAGGGGATTGAGAGGTGTAAGTAAGTGGGTAGATTTGGTAACCCTTTATAAGAGGGAGGAGGGGCACTTTTGGAAAGTTTTGAATTGTTATATTATTATAAATTGATTTTAGAATTATAATAGCTCAAAATTGATATATTTAGAGGGTAATATGAGTATACTTCTAAATAATATCATCCAATATTTTTTTAAACATTTATTTATTTTATTTTAAACCTCATTTTTCAGTTTACCCTTAATTACACTCTTTTAATTTTAATTGACGTAACAATATTTGAATTATTAGGATAATATTAAGATTACTTATATGTAGTATATTTTCCATAATTGGAAAATAAATTAAATTTTAGAACTTACCAAATCTACTTTTTATTTTTAAAATGTTTTTATTATTTTTGAATAATATAATAAAATATTATTTTTATAAAATATTAGTATTGTCAATTTCTACACTATTCAATTCATTAAAATTAAATAAAATCCAAACATAGATATAACCTAGAACCAAAGAATTTAATAGTCTTATAAAATGTCATATTAAACTATAAAAATCATGTATGAAATAAATTATTTCAAATATTATTTATTTTACTCTATATAATATCATTTATTTGATATTTCTCTTAATAAATTAATTATTGCATCATTGTTGTGTCAATATTTCTGGTAATTATTTAATATCTAAAAATTAAAAATAAATTAAAATAATGTAGGTTATTTCATTATATTTCTACATAATATTTTTTTAAAGATTTATCAAGTTTATCACTACATTAAAATCATTATACTTATAAGATATAAGAGAGTGACATCTTGGCACTTTCTTTTGTTTTAATTATAATTACATCACTTTCATGGAAAAGGTCCATTAAATGAATAAATTAAGACACTTAGGTGATATTATTTTACTTTCATTCATCCAATATAATTTTTTTGGTTTTCAAGTAATTTTATTATCTTTATCATTTTGTTTATTACCCTAATTTAGCCAATTTACCTTTAACTGTGGTAAATAAAAATTATCATAGTAACTATTCAAAATATCCAAAAAATAAAACTATCATATTAAAATAATTTAGAACAACTCATTAAAAATATAGAATACATTTTTCAAAATTCAAAACACAAAATTTTCAGTAATTAATTGAAAATTAATTCACGTTTTCAAAGCTAGAAAATAGGGTTTTAAAGTAAAAACCCTCAAAATATTGATGTGTGTTTATATCTAATTTCAATGTGAAATTAATTCCAATGAAAAAAATTTGATTAAATGATAAAAAAATAATATAATTATACTTTAAAACCAATTAAAAGGATAGCCTTTATATATAAATAAATTAGATGAAAAAGTAGTTTTAAATTAAAATGTAGTATTTTTCACTATAAATTAAAAAATGAATATTATTATAAAAATACAAAAAATTCAACCAAAGTAATTTTTGATGTCCCAATTCCAAATAATAAGTTTATTTTTTATAAAATAATTTATAAAAGTGTAAAAAATAATATTTAAAACTGGTTCTCCCTCAAAAGGCGGTAAAACTGCATTTTTAGAAAAACACTCATTTTATCTGTAAAACTATATTAGTTCTTTTATCATATCTAGAAATTATATAAGATGAATTTTAAAATTAAATTAAATATATAAATATATATTTCACTAATAAAATCTATAAAAATCAATTTTACTATTTTATAGACTCTCTTATTTTTATTTAAATAATTTTTTAGAAGGAAGTTAATACTATTCATACCCATCATTATAATGACTAGGTTTTAATATTTAATTATAACTTATATAGGTCTTGTATTAAATGAATTATATCAAAATAACTTGAAATTGTGTGTAACACAATCCAAAAATATTATTTTTTATACTAAAAGAAAATACAGTGTTGTGTAAAGCGCAATCTAATCTTGGTGAACCATACAACATAAAACATAAAAGAAATTAAAAAGAATCTATCTCATAAAATCTCAGGGTGTTACTCAAACCAAAATGGATTGCACCCTAAGAATCTCTCAGATTTATCTCAATAATTAGGGTTTGGTTGACTATCTCAGAAGTAGTTTTCAGCCTAAAAACATTGACCTATGACTCGATGGAATAACACAACCCATACTCAAATTGCCTAGAATCCATAAGGTCATCAACAACTAGTGAAGGAGCGATATTGTAGCTTAGTGAAGTGGGATTAGTAATCCATTACTGACATGGTCCCCTACTATAGATTTATAAACTCCCTAGACTGATTATCACTTACATTCTGGGGAAATATGTGGTCGTAACAAATTGTCTGGAAGTCTGCCTAAACCATCTCTCTATGATGGCCTACTTGGGTGATGTCATCCCATCACCTCATGGATGATTCACGTAGCACGTAAAAAGCTAGCATGACCCTCTACTCTGTAGGAGTCTCTAGGAGCTTGAATATAGACAGGATTTCCTCGATCCAAGGCTACACAGAGAAAGGTTTTCCATTCCCCTAGAAAGTGGGAGGATGCTGGTTCTAAAACTCATGAGTCAACTCTGCCATAGTAGGGGTAGGTCACACTTCTACTTGCATATTATGCATCATATATAGGAATCACTCTTGAAATAGGGTATCATCACATAAAATCTGGTATAGGAAGAAGAACCACAAGAGGTTTATCGGAAAGAATAGCCGGTAGCACAGGGCCCACCACCTTAGGAACATGATCACCACCACATTTAGAGAGCATGGAATAAAGATGTTGGGGAGGAATAAAGATAAAAATTCATATGAGAATCTTAGAATAGAGTTAACACTTTAGAGACAAGCGTATAAGAAACTAATACAGACATGAAATCCTTCCTAAAAGAACGAACACGTCTCTCTGCCTACTTCTAAATCCAGGTCTAGACATTGGAACAGAATGTAACCTGCCATAAGAAAAATAAACACCCACTACCCACTACTAAGTTTGGGTCCATGTGAAGCTTCTACGTTATGCATGTATAAAAGGCGGTTCTCAATTTACAAGTCATTTTAAATAGTTTAATTCAATAAAGTGTTATTTTTTGGCTCATTGTGGCCTATACACCTTATGATTCATAAGATAACACTCACTTGAATGCCATTTTAATTTTAAATTATGCTTAGAATTGTGATTATATCATTTCCCAGACTGTTGAGCTAATTGGAATGCCACTTTCTGATCAATAAGGTCCCATACACCTTAGGAATATAATAATGATACCCACTAAACTCACACCATAATATAATCCAACCTGCAAAAAGGTGTCAACACAATCTATATATTTACTAAAGTATGGTTTTTTCTTTACTCGTGCCCCCTTCCTATGAAGACACGTCACCCTATATTTTGTATCACTCCACCAAACATGAAAAAACCTCCCGCCTTCGATTGGGATTTACCATGTCTTCTCTCACCCCTCCCCGACTCCCCTCTACTTGCTCTAGGGTTCCTGCACCCCTCCCCGAATCCCCCTCCCTGAATCCTCTCTCTTGCTCCCCTAATCAAATCCCCTCTCCAGCCACGACTCTGCCTCCGTGTGATCCGCCTTTGGCTCCTCCTCCTTTGGCCCCTACGCCTTCAACTCCACTGCCCTCAGCTCCACTGTCTTCGACTCCTCCATATTTGGCTCCTCCGTCTTCGACTCCTCTGTCTACAGCTCCTCCGGTCCGTGATTCCCATAAAGTGTTTCTATGGTACCAACGGAATTTTTTACTGTTGTATTCTCCAGGCCCTACTTCAGCATCTCCGACTCACGATTTCAGTCGGGTGTTGCTACGACACCCACTGCATTTTTACTACTGCTCCACGCCCTCCTATGACATGTGCCATATACATGCAATTTGGCTCCATCACAGTGCCAAATGGTAATCCTACTAATCAATTTATGATTATCATTTCAAAGAAACTACTTTTTATAGGAAATTTCGTTTTTGTAAATTATAATTGTCCATTTCTCAAGTTCATGAAGTGACATCCAGAATGAGTCATAGAGGACTGATCATTGTGTGATGTTTGGTGGACAAGTTTTCATTTTTATCTTATGTAAGGGTTTATATTTCCTATAATATCTACTTCAATATGACCACTATTTCAATTATCTATGATTTCCTTTTATTCAAAGACACATATGAAGCTCAAATCCCATAACATTTAAACTAGGTCTGTTCCATTTCCTCACAAGCTATATTATTTTTACCATTGTGTGGGGCTTTTTTATTACAGATCGTTAGCCTCCTCTCATTTGAATTCAGTATGATTTATTGGTTTCAATTTATTGTCTTCTTTATTGTCAGATTTTCCTTGGTTATGGTTTATTTGTTTTGACTTATTGAATACGATACAATTTATTTGATTTTTAATTTATTCTAATTTTAATACATTATATTTCTAATTTTTCAATTGTTATGTATAGATATTGTTCAATGTGTTGGATGGACATTAGTACAAAGGTACAATGTGATTATAATTTTTGTTTTCTACTGTTTTAACTGTCTCCATATTTAATCCACTTTTATTGTAATATTTTGTACCACTAATTTATGCATTCAATATGTTCAATATAATCAATATTAATGAAAATTTTTCAGTCCAGCATACAAGGGTACATGGTGGAGTAACACTAGATTTGGCGAAATACACCATCATGGAAGGTAAAATGTGATTATCATTTAATAAACTACAGATTTTGAAACCTTTAAAACCCTTCTTTTCATAATTAAATTCATCTTTGTATAGATTTTGTTATATTTGGTTGGTTTCCAAACTATCTCCATTATGTTCACATTCATAATTACAGTGTTCTGGTTTCAATGTTCATTACTATTAGTTATTATTTCAATAGTATGTTACATCATATATTTGATTTCTCAATGGTACAAATAAATTTGTATTAATTTTCATATAAAATTAATGTTTACTAATATTGTGATGATGTATTAGAAACTTTTACAACTATAAGTTCTTATTTTCATAGTCTGTTCATTTATATGTTATTTGTTTTGATGAAAATTTAAATTTTACGCATATGATCAGAGCATTACAACTACTTTAGAATGAGAATGGGTGATCAATCATTAGTAAACATTAACTGTGTTGGTATGTTCTTGATCCTACATACAGGGTCACAGGGTGGAGTCACACTAAAATTTAGAGAAATACATCATCATGGAAAGGGGAGTAGTGACACATTTTGGAGCTATGAATCTTTACAAATATGTTACAGCACTGATGTTGGGTATGTTTTTATTATTTCATCATGATTCAAAGAGATTTTTATTTTAGCATATCTGTTACATCTCCACTGCTCACATATTAGTTTAACCATTTATTTCCAACAATTTTTTTGTACATTCAACAAAAAAATATTCAGGCCTTTATAAGATCATATAGATTAATCACTTTTTAGAGGATTGATATATCTATTCACTGATTTGAAACTACCCATCCATATGAATTGATTTTACAAAATACTAAAAAATTACACATAATGTTGTATCATAAACCATCGGTAAGAAATTCATCAAGAATATGATGATTCTATCATATACTTGAACTTTTTATCCCCCTTTATTCTCACTAATCATCCATTTTTTCTAAATGTACTCTAAACTTCAACAACCATGTCTATCAATATTTATACAAAACAGGATCTGGCCATTCATCACTTTATGTATTCAATAAAAATTAGTTATCATGTGCCCAGTGTGACATTCAAAATAGGTTCCCATAAGATTTATTGATTATGGATTGGTTTTTTCACTTATTACCTATTCCAATGTCTTTATCTATCACAAAAAGATAAAGGATCAATGTATTTTTTCAATTTTAACTCATGAATATTCATTTTTTCTACCCAAAAATGTTTTAATAGATTTTATCTTTCATTTTAACCCTCCATTATCTACTCCATGGAAATTTAGGTAATATTCTATGACTCGTCTACTGCTCTATATTATTTTTTCCTCACACATACGAGAGCCTTCATTTTAGTAAGTATTTTACCATGTAAACTCTATTTGATTTTACCTATTTTTTTATTTTTCTTACTCAGACCTAACTACTCATAAATATATATGTTCTCCCTATATTTTTTCTATGTATATATTCATAAATTATAGCAATATATAATTCTAGGCTCATTGCTGGATAAATTGAATAATATAAACCTCTATTTTTTGGATAAATTAATCATATTTTACTTTCAAGATGCAGATGACAGATTGAGAGATGGTGGATTCCCCATTAAAGCAGGTGGAAAATATTTTAAGTCTCCAAGGGAAATAAAAAAAAGTATATTTATGTATGGTGTACAAGCCCTTACTGCCGGATGAAAAATTGGAAAAACAAGTAAACTGAAAAAATATGGAGAACCATCGGAGAAGCCAAAATTTCCTACCCAAGCCAAAAAGTCCATTACAATCATAAATATATTCACACACCTTCTCTATTTACCGGTCCCCACTAATAGTTGTACCACCTTATCAAATGACCTTATATTAAGAAACCCCATGTTATCTTATTTTTATATTTGTTACTAATTCTTTTATGTTAAAATTCATATTTTAGAATCTACAATTTTAGTATGAATTAATAAGTATTTTTAATTTTAATTTTTTTCCTATGTAGGAAATTCTATTCAAAACTATTGATGATGAAGATTTGTTAAATGTGACATGATTATTGGGTGAAATTTTAAAATTTCAAGTCATTTTAAATGATTGGTAATGTTCTACAAATACAAACATGAATATTTATGATGTATAATTTGATAGAATTTTTATCAATAGGTTTTCAATATTCTTATTGAATGTATTTCCATAATGATTGTTAAAATAATTTTCATCTATTATTGTTATCATCATTTCTAATTCACTTTAAAAAACTGGGATTTCATTAATATTAATTGAAATATAGGTTTATTTGGGGTTTTTATTTTAAATAATTTTTTTGTCATTTAATTTTATTTTAGTTGTGAGTTTCTTTTTCATTGATTTAACGTGAATTTCCTTGTTTTAAATCATATTTTTTCATTATATCAATTAGTATCTCTTCTTAATATTTTGTTCCACTTCTATGTATTATATTATTTCTATAAGATATTTTGTTTTTCAATGAAATAATTTATTCTAAAGGTTTGTTTACATTTGAATGGTCACAACTACAACCTTATTTATCATTATTAAAATAATTTAAAATGTTTATTAGATTGTTATTTTCTTTTATGTAACACTAGAATTTGGAGAAATACACCATCGTGGATGAGTTGGAGCAGGAGAGTATTTTTGAGCAAGGATTAATTTTATTTTGTTTTAGTTGATAGTTTATTTTCCTTTTACTAAATATGAGTTGTGATTCACTTTTTAGAGCATCATATCATGTACTATCTTTGATCACTTGATCATGTACTTAATTTGAGCACTGGATATTGTTTTAGATAATTGGATCATTTATTTTTCCATCTAATAATTTATTCCAAGGTTTGTTGTTTACATTTTCTTGGCCTTTACTACAACATTATTTATCATAATTATAAGAATTTTTAATGTGCATTTCAATTTTCTTTCCATTCATGTATTGTAGATTTCCATGATAAAAATAATTTTCCATTTATTATAGATTCTCCAACATATTTTCAAATATATTTATCCAAAATTTTATTTTCTATCATAATGATGCCTATATCTATATATTTACTAAAGTAGGTGTTTTTCTTCCTTATGTGTCACCACCTCAGCCCTCCACATTGCTCCTCCCCATCAAATTTTTTGTTCCCTCCCTCCATAACGTCCCATGCTCATGATTAGGGTTCTAGAAGATTTCCATACCCACCTCCGCCTACTGCCTGCTCCTCCTGTCCATCCTCCATCTCCCTCAGCTAGCTCCTCCTACAACTAAGATGATGGGATTGATCTCTAATGGGAAAGATCGCTGCTATTGGCATGGATAAGAGACAAATTTAAAGTTTCTTTTTTCATACTATTGTAACCTTTTCTGTTTATATATTCCAAGATCCTCTTCTCTCTTTTTTCAAAAAAAATTAAAATTTTCAATATATTCATTATAGTCAATATTAATGCAGGGTTTCTTTCCTACATACAATGTTTTAGTGTTTACTACAACATTATTATGGATAAATACAGTAGTTGATCATTTTATTTTGTATTAGTTATTAGTTTCTTGTACTTGTACTATAAATCTCTCGTGATGCTTCTATTTGAAAAATGGATCATGTAATCTATTTGAGAAGTGAATGAGGCTTTTAATTTGATCGGTGGATATTTTTTAAGGTCATTGAAACATGTATTTTGTTTTAGTAGTGGATTATATTTTTATCAATCATTTATCCTCCAAATGGTTTTCATTTTAATTTATGTACTTTTATTTAGTTCTTTTCATTCACACTTATTTTCTTCACGGTGTATCTCATAGTTTCATATCAAATATAAATATTTTTTCTTAACAAATAAAACATTGCATATTTATTTCTCATATGCTTATTTAGGATCCCATGGGTGATGCTTTAGTATTTCTTATAGGGCAAGATGATATTAATGCTTCAGTCCAGTTGCTAACTGAAGAAACTCAAAACAATGGAAGAAAGTATTTAGGTGTGGTTGTCATATATTTTACAGAATTCTAGAAATATTATGAGAGATCAAATCCTACTATATAATATCTTTCTTTTAGCTTTCATATTGTTTCAAATCCTATTATTGTTTCAACTCCTACTATATAATCTCTTTCCTTAAGGATAGTATTGTTTCAAGTCCTACTATATAATATCTATCAACTCTTACTATATATATAGTTTACCCCAAAAAATTCATTTTTAGAAACTCTGATGCTCTTCAGATAGTTGGAAATGATGTCCGTTATGTTATGTTATATTTTTTAATACATAAAACATCCAAGATTTGTTTACTATAGTATTTCTTAAAATGATTTCTAACATTGTGATGTCATTTTCTATTTGTGTTGATCAAAATTTAAACATGACATGATATTTCTATTTGAAGATTACCAAACCATATGTTTCATGCATTCAGTATGCTCTATAATGATATTGATGAAGGAGTTTCTCTTATTTTAGAGTAATGGTCCATGCACTCTCTTTGAGCAGTGTATCATGTATTTAATTTGAGCATTGGATTTTTTAAGAGCATTGAAAATTTTATTTTATTTTAGCAGTGGATCATGAATTTTTATTGAATAGTGGATCATTTTTTAGATAATTGGAATAATATCACCATGATAATGCACTGGCATGTACTAGTTATATATATAACAAGGTATACAATATCCAACAGGAAATGCTCACTAAAAATTTAAACATGATGTGGCATAATGCATGGCCTATACATATTGTACCTATCGTGATCCATTTCCTAATTCAAAACCCTCATTTCATTGGGCTGTAACCATGAAATTAGAATTGCAACAACCTCAATATCAATAACATCAAAAAACATTTGAATCACCCAACAGTTAAATTATATCAATAGTAATAACATAATCAATAAAAGTAGTGACTCAAGAGACTTAGTCCTTACCCCATACATGGTATTTCAATGCCCAAGAATGACTTGTGACCAAGTCCTAAGAGTTCCTAATACCCAATCTATCATTTCAAAATATTAAAGATATAAAATACCCTCCTCTGATACAACTTTGTGATGTCCTTGACCTAGCTGCCACGTAACTTGTTCCCCGAGCCCGGTTGGCTACATGACCCTTAGCGCGTCTCCCCAGAAGCCAAGGGCTGCTGACAAGAAGCATGGGTATTAAATGGTAAAATCAGCAGGAAGGATTCTCCCCCATGTTAGAGTACAAAGAATATATAAAAACAATAAGTAAATAGCTTAAGCATAACTAAAAGATATAATAAGTAAATAATGAAAGATATAATTAAACATACAACAGAAGAATAACAATATAACCAAAATCCTCATAGGCAATTTTTGATACTATAATGAATGTATGGAAGGATAAAACAAAATAGAAACAAAATAAATAAATAGGAATTCATTGTACTGAACTAAAAAAAACAAAATCTATAAGCTTCTGCAAGCATCTTGAGCCTAAGCCCGACCCTTTGATCCTATGCTCTAACCAAGAAAAGAGAGTCACCAAACATAAGAGGGGTGTTTTCCCCTATCCACACCTACATGTAAACTATCTTTTTTCATACTAAAGGAGGCCTAAATAGGGTGTGAGATAAATCATAGTAGGCCACCACCAACAGTGTCTATGTGAAATCTGAATGGTTCTTGTAAGTAAACAATGTGAAGGTAATAGAAAATGTAAACAATGAAGAAATGATAAATAACCCCCAAATTGGGTTCCTAAAGGACACCTGGTGGGTCGACCGACTTTATATCATAGATGGTAAGTATGATCAAGTCATTGGGAGTATTTATATATTAAGTTGGGGTTGATTTCAGAATTCCACATTCCCCTATAAATGTATAATAAACTAGGGCTGAGTTTAGTATGCCTCATTCCCCTATAAATGTATATAATATGGGGATGAGTTCAGTATGCTTCATGCCCCCTTTAAATGTATATAAGTTGGGGTTGAGTTCAATATGATCATGCCCCTATAAAATTATATATGCTGGACATTTCAGTTACCCAACATTATAGTTTCATTTTCAAGGCTCAAAGAAAATAGTCATAGGCTCAAATTAGAAATTCTATGCCAAAAGGGTCAAAAAACCCATGGAGTGCCTTGGGTTAATCAAAACACCTATGAAACAATGTCTAATTCAATATAAACCCAATTCAAAATACATGATCCATAATTTACATTTTGGTAAAATTGGCCAAAAATGTCCAATTAGGGTGGAACACCACTTGGGCATCCATAACTGGCAAGGGTGATGATGAAAACCTTAATCAAGATTCAAGAACCCTAAGTCAACACACTAGTGTAAATTATACATGAAGAAACCAAAACTATAAAGGAGAATGGAAAAGGATGGCCCACAACACAACGTGATTAAATACGAAATGGCTGAAACTCAAAGGGAAAACTATCTGACCACCTACCTAAGGGTCATAGATGACAAATCACTAAGTATTGACCTCGAATTTTGTAACACCCTGACCTCAGTTATGGGAGTCAGTGCATTATTTTAATACATTGGCAAGATTACAAGGAATCAAGTCCCGAAAGACCGATCAGTTTTGTAGTCTTGGAAAATAGATTACATGCATGAACATTACATTACACAATAGAAAATAAAACACGACATAAATGATCCTTTTAGAATGACATTAATCCCTTAGCTTAACCCTTATTATCAATCATAAACTACTTCTTCACATCCTGGAAAAAATAAAACATAGAAATGGGTGAGTTCAGATGCTCGGTAATGATAAAAATATAGCAGAAAATTTCATAAATAAACATAAACATTTAAGGAAATGTATTAGACTAAAACAAAATCATTTTAAACTTAAACATCATCATAATATGGAAACGATAAAATAAAATAATGCCATTTAATTACTCACATGTATATTCTACTAGTCAAATAATCACATGAAATATCAATATCCACTTTCATAATAATGGAATGCATAATGTCAGACACTACTAAAAAAAGGCCATTAGCGACCGCCATTGGCGGTCGCTATAGGTGGCCGAAGTGCCGCCTTAAGCGACCGCCTAGTGGTCGCTGTAGGCTGAATCGCGGCACCATTAGTGACCGCCATTGGCGGTCGCTAATACTACCCGGACGGCAGGCTAAAGCGACCACCAATGGCGGTCGCTAATGCTGCCTGGCAGGCAGGCTATAGCGACCGCCAGAGGCGGTCGCTAAACTTGTAAATTTTTTTTTTTAAAAAATCATACCATAATAAATATATATATATATTTATTTATTTATTTATTAAATCAAATATATATATAAAAAAAATAATGAAAATATTGATATATATAATATTAAATAAAATATGTATATCTATTTATTAAATAATATATATATATATATATATATTAATGAAAATATTTATATATATAATATTAAATAAAATATTTTTCATTTTTTAAATAAAATGTACAAATTGTGTTTTATCATCACGGTGGAAAAGCAGACATAAAACAAGGTAACAATCATAAAAAAAGGAAAACAATTAAGCGCGCGCAACACTTAAAGAACGCATAATGAGCCCTACCGTGCAGACCGCACGTCTGATTGGCGTGCCGTCTACGCTTACATGTCACGAATAATAATTAGATTGTTTCCCTGTGATTTCAGGTCAATCCGATGTGGTCCGCTATGATTTTGAGCGTGAGACGCCCGTTTTGGCCGTTTATGACACCAGAACAGCGTTCCCGGTCACCGCGGGCACACAGTGCAGCCGATTGACGTGTCGTCTGCTCGACCACGTCACAATTTACTCACCCTTTTATTTCGTCTGATTTCAGGTCATTCGGACCTCGTTCGGCCTGTTTGGACCCCCCACGCGCGTTTATCAAGCGCGCGCAACACTTACAGAACGCATAATGAGCCCTACCGCGCAGACCGCACGTCTGATTGATGTGAAGTCTGCACTTACACGTCATGAATAATAATTAGATTGTTTCCCTGTGATTTCAGGCCAATCCGATGTCGTCCGCTATGACTTTGACCGTCAGACGCCCGTTTTGGCCGTTTATGACACCGGAAACGCGTTTCTGGTCACCATGGTCAAATGACACATCCGATTGACGTGCCGTCTTCTCGAACACGTCAAAATTCACTCAACCTTTGATGTCGTCTGATTTCAGGCCATTCGGACCTTGTTCGGCCCATTTTGACCCCCCAACGGGCCATTTCAGCGCGCGCCGAGCTGCTGAAAATGACGCATTCGGTCGTGCCACGCGCACCGCACGTCCGATGGATGTGCCGCCTCCTCCTGCATCTCAAGAATAATATTCCTATCGTTCTCGTGCGGTTTCAGGTCTTTCGGAGCACGTTTGCTCTGAATTCGACCGTCGCACGCCGTTTTGGTGTTTTATGACTCCGGAAACGCGTTTCCGGCCTCCGCGGTCAAACGACACCTCCGATTGATATGTCGTCTGTCCGACCATTTCACAATTCACGCAACGGATGTTTTTGTGCGGTTTCGTGGAATTAGGAGGTCGTTCGGGTGGTTTTGACCCCCCAACAAGCCATTTCAGCGCGCACTGAGCTGCTAAAAACGACGTATTCGGTCGTGTCGTGTGCACCGCACGTCCGATGGACGTGTTGCCTCCTCCTACATCTCAGGAATAATATTACTATCGTTCTCGTGCAGTTTCAGGTCGTTCGAAGTACGTTTGCTCCTAATTCGACCGCCGCACGCCGTTTTGGTGTTTTATGGCTCCGGAAACACGTTTTCGGCCGTCGCGGTCAAACGAAACCTCCGATTGACGTGCCGTCTGCCTGACCATTTCACAATTCACGTAACGGATGTTGTCGTGTGGTTTCGTGGCATTCGGAGGTCATTCGGGTGGTTTTGACCCCCCAACGCGCCATTTCAGCGCGCGCCGAGCTGCTGAAAACGACGCATTCGGTCTTGTCGCATGCACCGCACGTCCGATGGATGTGCCACCTCCTCCTGAATCTCAGGAATAATATTCCTATCTTTCTCGTGTGGTTTCAGGGTTTTCAGAGCATGTTTGCTCTGAATTGGACCGTCGCACTCCGTTTTGGTGTTCTATGGCGCCGGAAACGCGTTTCCGGCCGCCGCGGTCAAACGGCACCTCCAAATGACGTGTCGTCTGGCCGACCATTTCACAATTCACGCACCGGATGTTTTCGTGTGGTCTCGTGGCATTCGGACCTCATTCGGCCCGTTTTGACCCCCAACGCGCCATTTCAGCGCGCGCCGAGCTGCTGAAAACGACGCATTCAGTCGTGCCATGCGCACCACACGTCCGATGGACGTGCTGCCTCCTCCAGCATCTCAGGAATAATATTCCTATCGTTCTCGTGTGGTTTCAGGTCTTTCGGAGCATGTTTCCTCCGAATTCGACCGCTGCACGCTGTTTTGGTTTTTTATGACTCCGGAAACGCGTTTCCGGCCTCCGCGGTCAAACAACAACTTCGATTGACGTGTCGTCTGCCCTACCATTTCACAATTCACGCAACGAATATTGTCGTGCGGTTTCGTGGCATTCAGAGGTCGTTCGGGTGGTTTTGACCCCCCAACGCGCCATTTCAGCGCGCGCCGAGCTGCTGAAAACAACGTATTCGGTCGTGCCGCGTGCACCGCACGTCCGATGGACGTTCCGCCTCCTCTTTCATCTCAATAATAATATTCCTATCATTATCGTGCGGTTTCAGGTTGTTCGGAGCACGTTTGCTCCGAATTCGACCGCCGCACGCCGTTTCTGTGTTTTATGGCTCCGGAAACGCGTTTCCGGCCACCGCGGTCAAACGGAACCTCCGATTGACATGTCGTCTGCCCGACCATTTTACAATTCATGCAACAGATGTTGTCATGCAGTTTCATGGAATTTGGAGGTCGTTCGGGTGGTTTTGACCCCCCAACGCGCCATTTCAGTGCATGCCGAGCTGCTGAAAACGACGCATTAGGTCGTGCCACACGCACCGCATGTCCGATGGATGTACCGCCTCCTCCTACATCTCAGGAATAATATTCCTATCGTTCTCCTGCAGTTTCAGGTTTTTCGGAGCACGTTTGCTCCGAATTGGGCCGCCTCACGCCGTTTTGGTGTTCTATGGCGCCAGAAACGCGTTTCCGGCCGCCGCGGTCAAACGGAACCTCCAAATGACGTGTCTTCTGGCCGACCATTTCACAATTCACGCACCGGATGTTGTCGTGCGGTCTCGTGGAATTCGGACCACTTTCGGCCCATTTTGACCCCCCAACGCGCCATTTTAGCGCGCGCTGAGCTACTGAAAACGACGCATTCGGTCGTGCCACGCGCACCACATGTCCGATGGACGTGACGCCTCCTTCTGCATCTCAAAAATAATATTCATATCATTCTCGTGTGGTTTCAGGTCTTTCGGAGCACGTTTTCTCCAAATTCGACCGCCGCACGCCGTTTTGGTGTTTTATGACTCCGGAAACACGTTTCCAGCCTCCGCGGTCAAACGGCACCTCCGATTGACGTTCCGTCTATCCGAACATCTCACAATTCATGCAACGGATATTGTCGTGCGGTTTCGTGGAATTCGGAGGTCGTTCGGGTGGTTTTGACCCCCCAACGCGCCATTTCAGCGCGCGCCGAGCTGCTGAAAATGACGTATTCGGTCGTGCCGCACGCACCGCACGTTCGATGGACATGCCGCCTCCTCCTGCATCTCGAGAATAATATTCCTATCATTCTTGTGTGGTTTCAGGTCGTTTGGAGCACGTTTGCTAAGAATTCGACCGCCGCACGCCGTTTTGGTGTTTTATGGCTCCGGAAACGCATTTCTGGCCGCCGCGGTCAAACGGCACCTCCGATTGACGTGCAGTCTGCCCGAACATTTCAAATTTCACACACCGGATGTTGTCGTGCGGTTTCGTGGTATTCGGAGGTCGTTCGGG
Organism: Viscum album; assembly: GCA_963277665.1. Lineage (NCBI taxonomy): Eukaryota > Viridiplantae > Streptophyta > Magnoliopsida > Santalales > Viscaceae > Viscum > Viscum album. Next base: position 1,693,966,310 of record OY728128.1, on the reverse strand, counting down.
TGGTTTTGACCCCCTAACATGCCATTTCAGCGCGCGTCGAGCTGCTGAAAATGACGCATTCGGTCGTGCCGCGCGTACCGCATGTCTGATTGACGTGACGCCTCCTCCAGCATTTTAGGAATAATATTCCTATCGTTCTCGTGCGGTTTCAGGTTTTTCGGAGCACGTTTGCTCTGAATTGGACCGCCGCACGCCGTTTTGGTGTTCTATGGCGCTGGAAACGCGTTTCCGGACGCCGCGGTCAAAAGGCACCTCCGAATGACGTGCCATCTGGCCGAACATTTTACAATTCACGCACTGGATGTTGTCGTGCGGTCTCGTGGAATTCGGACCTCGTTCGGCCCGTTTTGACCCCCCAACGCGCCATTTCAGCGCGCGCCGAGCTGCTGAAAACGACGTATTCGGTCGTGCCGCGCGCACCGCATGTCCGATGGACGTTCCACCTCCTCCTGCATCTCAGGAATAATATTTCTATCGTTCTCGTGCGGTTTCAGGTCTTTCGGAGCACGTTTGCTCCGAATTTGACCGTCGCACGCCGTTTTGGTGTTTTGTGACTCTGGAAATGCCTTTCCGGCCTCCGCGGTCAAACGGCACCTCTGATTGACGTGTCGTCTGTCCGACCATTTCACAATTCACACAACGGATGTTGTCGTGTGGTTTCGTGGCATTCAGAGGTCGTTCGGGTGGTTTTGACCCCCCAACGCGCCATTTCAGCGCGCGTCGAGCTGCTGAAAACGACGTATTCGGTCGTGCCGCACGCACCGCACGTCCGATGGACGTGACGCCTCCTCCTGCATCTCAGGAATAATATTCCTATCGTTCTCGTGCGGTTTCAGTTCGTTCGGAGCACGTTTTCCCCGAATTTGACCGCCGAACGCCGTTTTGGTGTTTTATGGCTCCAGAAACGCATTTCCGGCCGCCGCGGTCAAACGGCACCTCCGATGGACGTGATGTCTGCCCGAACATTTCACAATTCACGCACCGAATGTTTTCGTGCGTTTTGTGGCATTTGGAGGTCGTTCAGGGTGGTTTTTACCCCCCAACGCGCCATTTCAGCACGCGCCGAGCTGCTGAAAACGACGCATTCGGTCGTGTCGCGCGCACCGCACGTCCGATGGACGTTCCGCCTCCTTCTGCATCTCAGGAATAATATTCCTATCGTTCTCGTGCGGTTTCAGGTTATTCGGAGCACGTTTGCTCTGAATTGGACCGCCGCACGCCGTTTTGGTGTTCTATGGCGCCGGAAATGCGTTTCTGGCCGCCGCGGTCAAACGGCACCTCCGAATGATGTGCCGTCTAGCCGACCATTTCACAATTCACGCACCGGATGTTTTCGTGCGGTCTCGTGGCATTTGGACCTTGTTCGGCCCATTTTGACCCCCCAACGGGCCATTTCAGCGCGCGCCGAGCTGCTGAAAACGACGCATTCGGTTGTGCCGCGCGCACCGCTTGTACGATGGACGTGCCGCCTCCTCCTGCATCTTAGTAATAATATTTCTATCGTTCTCGTGCGGTTTTAGGTCTTTCGGAGCATGTTTGCTCCGAATTCGACGGCCGCACGCCGTTTTGGTGTTTTATGACTCCGGAAACGCGTTTTCCGGCCTCCGCGGTCAAACGACACCTCCGATTGACGTTCCGTATGTCCGACCATTTCACAATTCACGAAACGTATGTTGTCGTGCGGTTTCGTGGCATTCGGAGGTCGTTCAGGTGGTTTTGGCCCCCCAACGCGCCATTTCAGCGCGCGCCGAGCTGCTGAAAACGACGTATTCGGTCGTGCCGCGCGCACCGCACATTCGATGGACATGCCGCCACCTCCTACATCTCAGGAATAATATTCCTATCGTTCTCCTGCGGTTTCAGGTTTTTCGGAGCACGTTTACTCCGAATTGGACCGCCGCACGCCGTTTTGGTGTTCTATGGCTCTGGAAACGCGTTTCCGGCCGCCGCAATCAAACGACACCTCCAAATGATGTGCCGTCTGGCCGACCATTTCACAATTCACGCACCGGATGTTGTCGTGTGGTATCGTGGCATTCGGACCTCGTTCGGCCCATTTTGACCCCCCAACGCGCCATTTCAGCGCGCGCCGAGCTACTGAAAACGACGCATTCGGTCGTGCCGAGCGCACCGCACGTCCGATTGACGTTCCGCCTCCTCCTGCATCTCAGGAATAATATTCCTATCGTTCTTGTGCGGTTTCAGGTCATTCGGAGCATGTTTACTCTGAATTCGACCACCGCACGCCGTTTTGGTGTTCTGTGGCGCCGGAAACGCGTTTCCAGCCGCCGAGGTCAAACGGAACCTCCAAATGACATGCAGTATAGCCGACCATTTCACAATTCACGCACCGGATGTTGTCGTGCGGTCTCGTGGCATTTGGACCTCGTTCGGCCCATTTTGACCCCCCAACGCGCCATTTCAGCGCGCGTCGAGCTGCTGAAAACGACGCATTCGGTCGTGCCGCGTGCACCGCACGTCCGATGGACGTTCCGCCTCCTCCTGCATCTTGGGAATAATATTCCTGTCGTTCTCGTGTAGTTTCAGGTCTTTCGGAGCACGTTTGCTCCGAATTCGACCGCCGCACGCCGTTTTGGTGTTTTATTACTCCAGAAACGCGTTTCCGGCCTCCGCGGTGAAACAGCACCTCTGATTGACGTGCTGTCTGTCCGACCATTTCACAATTCACGCAACAGATATTTTCGTGCGGTTTCGTGGCATTCGGAGGTCGTTCGGGTGGTTTTGACCCCCCAACGCTCCATTTCAGCGCGCGCCGAGCTGCTGAAAACGACGCATTCGGTCGTGCCGAGCGCACCGCACGTCCGATGGACGTGCCGCCTCCTCCTGCATCTACGGAATAATATTTCTATCGTTCTTGTGCGGTTTCAGGTCGTTCGGAGCACGTTTGCTCTGAATTCGACCGCCGCACGCCGTTTTGGTGTTCTATGGTGCCGGAAACGCGTTTCCGGCCGCCGCGGTCAAACGACACCTCCGATTGACGTGTCGTCTGCCCGACCATTTCACAATTCACGCAACGGATGTTGTCGTACGGTTTCGTGGCATTCGGAGGTCGTTCGGGTGGTGCGGGGGGGGGGGGGGCTGTCTGGGGGTGCAGGGGGTTGTACGGGGGTGCGGGGGGGGGGGGGGGGCTGTACGGGGGTGCGGTGGGGCTGTACGGGGGTGCGGGGGGGCTGTACGGGGGTGCGGGGGGGCTGTACGGGGGTGCGGGGGGGGGGGGGGGGGGGGGGGGGCTGTACGGGGGTGCGGGGGGACTGTCCGGGGGTGCAGGGGGCTGTACGGGGGTGCGGGGGGGATGTATGGGGGTGCGGGGGGGCTGTACGGGGGTGCGGGGGGGCTGTACGGGGGTGCGGGGTGGGGCTGTACGGGTGTGCGGGGGGACTGTCCGGGGGTGCGGGGGGCTGTACGGGGGTACAGGGGGTTGTACGGGGGTGCGGGGGGGGGGGGGGGGGGGCTGCACGGGGGTGCGGGGGGCTGTACGGGGGGGGGGGGGGGGGGCTGCACGGGGGTGCAGGGGGCTGTACGGGTGTGCGGGGGGGGGGGGGGGGCTGTCCGGGGGTGCGGGGGGTTGTACGGGGGTGCGGGGGGGGGGGGGGGGGGGGGGCTGTACGGGGGTGCGGGGGGCTGGACGAGGGTGCGGGGGGGCTGTACGGGGGTGCGGGGGGCTGTACGGGTGTGCGGGGGGGGGGGGGGGGGGCTGTCCGGGGGTGCGGGGGGCTGTACTGGGGTGCGGGGGGGCTGTACGGGGGTGAGGGGGGTTGTCCGGGGGTGCGGGGGGCTGTACGGGGGTGCGGGGGGGCTGTACGGGGGTGCGGGGGGGGGGGGGGGGGCTGTACGGGGGTGAGGGGGGGCTGTACGGGTGTGCGGGGGGGCTGTACGGGGGTGCGGGGGGGCTGTACGGGGGTGCGGGGGGGTTGTACGGGGGTGCGGGGGGGGGGGGGGGTGTACGAGGGTACGTGGGGATGTTCGGGGGTGCGTGGGGGTTGTACGGGGGTGCGAGGGGGGGGGGGCTGTACGGGGGTGCAGGGGGGCTGTCCGGGGGTGCAGGGGGTTGTACGGGGGTGCATGGGGGTTGTACGGGGGTGCGGGGGGGGGGGGGGGGGGGGGTGTACGGGGGTGCGGGGGGCTGTTTGGGGGTGCGGGGGGGGGGGGCTGTACGGGGGTGCGGGGGGGGGGGGGGGTGGTTGTACGGGGGTGCGGGGGGCTGTACGGGGGTGCGGGGGGGGGGGGGGGGGGGGGCTGTACAGGGGTGCGGGGGGCTGTACGGGGGTGCGGGGGGCTGTACGGGGGTGCGGGGGGCTGTCCGGGGGTGCGGGGGGGGGGGGGGGGGGGGGCTGTCCGGGGGTGCGGGGGGCTGTACGGGGGTGCCGGGGGGGCTGTACGGGGGGGCAGGGGGGCTGTACGGGAGTGCGGGGGGGGGGGGGGGGGGGCTGTCCGGGGGTGCGGGGGGCTGTACGAGGGTGCGAGGGGTTAGAGTTTTTAAATGCACACCTTAGATAATATTATCTATCATATAATAAACAAGAAAAGAAATAAATTATAAGTTCACAACCTTCTAATTTAAATTAAATGAATACATACAGTACATCAATGTCAACCCCACCAGTAAAAACAAAAAATATATCTCGTGAATATATGATGTGTCACGCGTTTTCATCAATGCTACCTCCTTCTGGTGGGCCAGGGGCCTACAACAAATAAACATTATAAATATTTTAATAACAAAAATAATTTAAATTAAATAAATAAATACAGTAAATACCTGCGTCGTATGATCCCCTGCACCATCAGCTCGACGCACATATTCTCGTAGTGCTCTAACCTCAGCTGTCAATTGCGCATTTGCCTCCTCAGAAGCGCGCAGCCATGCCTGAAAATCTGACATCTACTGTGTCATATGAGCAACAGCAGGACCGACAACCGCAGCGCGTGACACTACAGAACGAGGAATCCCTGCTCCATAGGTCAAACTATAGCCATGCCCGTCCTGACCGATAATGCGATGAAAGATCTCATCCCGTCGCATGGGAAGCTGTCGCTGGTCCTCTGGCAGATGTTCTAACTCAGCTTCAAATTGAGCCTGTGAAATATTTAAATATATATAAATATATATATGTTAATATGTATATTTATGTAATTATTGGTAAGTACAAACACTTACTATCAATGCTGCAACCTCTGGATCATTGCGATCACGAGTCCTCATCCACACCGACATTTTATCAGTTGCTGCACCTTGCTCTCGCAACTGTATATTAAAAGAATATAAACACAAAACCATATTAATTAATAAATTAAAAAATGAATAATATATACCTCATGTTGGATCTGAGACACATGACGAGTCCCGAGTCTGTGAGGTGGTCCCTGCAACGCTCGATTCTCAGAATGGCGTGTTGACACCTCCTACATCCAATTCATTCAAATTTCAAACAAATAACATATTATTGAAAATATATATACACCAAAATAATTATTAGACAAACCGCAACACCCTCAGTAGACCAATATGCAACCAATTCATGCCACTGAGCCGGGAGGACACCTCTCGGGACTTTTTCCAAAAATGTCTAGGGCACCCACATTTGGTACCCAGTGGTCCCTCTTCACTTTGCCTTTATAATCTTTCCACATCTTACGGCATTTTCTCATACACATGGGCCGAAACTCTTCAGGGAATACTTTCAAATTTTTCTATAAAGAAAATAATCAAACATATTAGTATTCTTTATACATAGAAAATAAAGTAAAATGATTTTCTTACCTGAACCTCCCTCCATAGACGATCTAATGTGTCCTGAGGGATAGAAGCCCAGTCACGCGTGGTCAATGGAAATCAATGTGGGTCACGTATGATATGACCCAGCTGACGAATAAATGCTGGGGCATTCGGTCCCACAGGATGAAAAACCTCATCAAATGAAACATCTATCGTCGTGTCGGAATTCCATGATAATATGCCACGACTAGGGCCTCTCCTGCGAGAGGAAGAAGCAGCCGAGTCTGATCCTGTTGAAAACAATTTTATATATAAATTGAAAAATGTTATATATATATATATATATATATGTATGTATGTATGTCAATTACATAAAAAATATAGACAATGACATTCAAACATACCTCGACCCTGAGACGTAGATGCCTCAGATAGATGATGTGGATCTTCTGCCTCTTCCCCTGACATGTCCGCAGTCATAGAAAACATCAGTAATGAGTCCAAAGTGTTTAAAAGATAAATTGGATTGTTCTTAAAAAATCAAACTTGTACAACTGTTAATCAAACAAAAAATGGATTGAATAATTACTTGTGAATGAATTTTAAAAAATCAGAAAGTTAACAAAACAGATATACAAATTATGTACAAAACCAGTCAATGCCTAGCCAAATTTCAGATAGAACTAATAAAAATTCAAGCAGCACATGAATCAGATGAAGAATACCTCAAAGGGATGATACACCTACCATAACATCAATAAATCAAGAGTAAAAACAACCTAAATATTTATGATTGAATTAAAACTTACAAAAGTGAGGATTAAAACTTATAAAGATTTATAAAATGATTAGATAATTTATGATATCCTAGGACATTCTACTGAATAGCGGGAAAACAATTATACCTTTCATTAAGCATGCAAATCGACCGTTTCTCCTTCAACAGCCGCTCTGACCCATAAATATCTTCTTCACATTGAACTACGGTATGTTGATCAAGTTGTTGGTAAACAAACGAAACAGTCTCGGGTTCATCTTCTTCAAATAAAAATACTCATCGCCGAGACATTTTGACAACAACTTGCCAACTTGGATCCAAAGGCAAAGTAACGAAGAATACTTGTTCCGCTTGTGATGTCAAAATGAAAGGTTCATTCTCAACTCATTCATTATTTCTGTATAACATATAGTTAAAATTCACCAATGAAAACTGATATTGATTGACTTTACATCCACGCACTGGATCAACCCAATTACACTTTAACAATATGTACTTCAAACCGTGTGTGTATACAACTTCAATGATGTCTATCAATTGACCATAGTAATAACCAGAATCGACAAAGGGACAACCGATGCCACTGTTTTGTGTTGCTCGTTTTTTGTCAACATCTTTAATGCGAAATCAAAACCATTAGCATCAATAGCTTTATAACGACGAGCCGTTATAGATGGACCCTCAGCCAGTTGGATAAATACTTCAGGTAGCATGGGGTCCCCTAACTCCCTCAGCCTACGAACCTACATAATTTATAAAAATCAATACTAATATATGCACAAAGAATTAGTATAATACGTCACTCATAATGAAAATCAATTTATACATACATAATCCTTGAACCAATCATGAAATGACGCATAATGAGATTGTTGAATTTGCAACTCAGTCGCACGATGCATCGCTTCTTTTATCTCACTAATGTGTTTCCTGCAAATGATAACGCGATGTTTAAAAGATCATCTTATGAAAACAAAACATGTAAAAGTTATACAAGCACATTGATAAGATACTTACTGTATTAATGGTGCAACTGATGGATTATTGAACAAGATATATCGATGTGCTTGTATCCACTCGATGTTGTCCATATCAAATTTAGTTCCATCTCCAACTGGACCATCATGAATCTGAGAGGGCTTATCTAATTTTGTTTCAACATCCATAAGATATTCTGAACAAAAGTTAGTACACTCATCCATCAAATAACTATTGGATATTGATGCCTCTGGACGAGCTCTGTTGCGTACAAATCTTTTCAATGTACTCAAATACCGTTCAATAGGATACATCCACCTGAATTGCACTGGACCAGCATCCATTACTTCATCAGTTAGGTGCACTGTCAAGTGGACCATAACATCGAAAAAAGAGGGGGGGGGGGGGGAAGTTTCTCAAAGTGACAAAGCGTAAGTACAATTCGGTCCTGCAAACTTTTTAAATCACTCATTCGTTGATTTCTTAAACAAAGCTGTCTAAAAAAATTACTCATCTCAATCAAGGGCTGGACAACATTGGGGGATAAATAATCACAAATTGCGATTGGAATCAACTGCTGAAGTAATATGTGATTGTCATGAATTTTCAACCCTTGCAATGTCTTGCTCGTCAGATTTACACACTTTGAAATATTAGAAGAATAACCATCAGGCACCTTGACCATCTTAAAAATGGAAATAAATGTTTCTTTCTCCTCTGTAGTCATCGTATACTGTGCAGCAGGCATATATTCCTTGTTTCCCTCAGCTAACTGTAAATGCAACTGTTTCCTTAAACCCATTTCTTCCAAATCACAGCATGCATTAACATGGTCCTTTGATTTTCCACTGACACCTAAAATGGTCCACAATATGTTATCACAAACATTTTTTTCAATGTGCATGACATCCAAATTATTCCTCAACATGTTAGTTTTCCAATACGGAAGACTATAAAAAATACTTTTCTTTTTCCAATTGTGACTGCGCCGCCTACCCGCAGCACGAATATTACGTACTAGAGGAGCCACCAAATCCTGAATTTCATATACCGTGCAGATGTTTTCTTCCTCAATCTGCGATAACATTTTGACTCCTTTCATGATCTTTGGTGCTGGGATGAACTCTCTAGAACCATCAAATGTCACCCTGTCCTTTCTAAATCTGTGCTGAGGAGGGAGAAAACGCATGTGACCCATGTATGCCCATTTTTTGGAATGTTTAAGCCATACAGATTTTTTACTTTTATTGCAACAAGGGCAAGCAAATTCCCCTTTCTTACTCCAGCCTGATAAATTTGCATAAGCTGGGAAGTCATTGATTGTCCACAATAAAGCAGCATGCAGTTTGAACATTTCATTCGTTTCGAAGTCATAAGTCATCACACCATCGCCCCAAAATTCATTCAACTCATCAATCAATGGATGAAGGTAAACATCAATCTTATCCCCCGGACTTTTAGGTCCATCAATAAGAGTGGAAAGTAATATAAATTGTTGCTTCATACAAAGCCACGGAGGAAGATTATATGGAACCAACACCATGGGCCATGTGATATGAGTTGCACCAACGATAGACTTGAATGGATTGAAACCATCTGCTGCCAATCCCAATCGGACATTACGAACATCTTTAGAAAAGTCGGGATGTCTCTTATAAAATTCCTTCCATGCATGATAGTCTGCCGGGTGGGTTAACATATCACTTTCATGAACTCTTTCTGCATGCCATCTGATTAAATTAGAAACATTAGATGACATAAAAAATCTTTTCAACCTGGGTTTAAGGGGAAAGTAACACATTTTCTTTACGAAAATCGGTTTCCCCTGTATTGCATTCTGACTTTGATGAGTACTATTTCCCCTGTTCTCTTTCCACCTGGAAGCACCACAAACCGTACAAATATCCAAATGGGCAGTTTCTTTTCTAAACAACATAAAGTTGTTTGCACATGTATCTATGGTGTCATATGTAAAACCTAAGTTCTCTATCAACTTACAAGCATAGTAATATGACTCAGGAATCTTAGCGTTGACAGGAAGAACTTTTTTCAATAAAACCAAAAGCATGTCGAATGATGTGTCTGACCAATTATTCAAAGTCTTCAAATGCAACAACTCCACGATAAACGACAGTTTATTGTAAGAAGTACATCCAGGATATAATTCTATTTTCGCACCATCAAGTGCTTCACAAAACCTCCTCGAATCACAATTTTCACCAGAGCGAAGATTTATCTCACCGGTCTCAAGATTCTGGATGTCAATGCCTTCAGGATCAAACCCACGTACCATTTCAGTATGCATTTCATGCATTGGATCAGTCATCCTTGCATCAACATCCATCTGAGCTGCATCTGTATTTTGACAACGAACATATTCTTCTCCATGATGGGTCCAACTCTTATAATTTTTCAGAAATCCATTAAAGAAAAGGTGCTCCCTCATAGTATCTCGTGTGAATTGATATATGTTAGCACATTTTCTACATGGACAACTAATATAGTCACTTCCAAATACTCTCGTGAAGTCAAAAAACTGCATAATGCCATTGAAATACTCTCTAGACGTTCGATTTGGAAGATCAATCCAACTCTTATCCATAATAAGATCCCTATAACAAACATTTACATAAAAATTATTACATTTTCATTTTTGATATCAAATATATTTAAAATAAATACTAACTAATTGTTTGTGAACCATTTATAAAATAATAATGTAAGTGAAAGGCCATGTCATACCTGATTGCGCTAAAAACCTGAAAGGGAGGGGAGCCGACGGCGGTGCTTTGAGGGAGAGGAGTGGTGGGGAGCCGGAGCCGGAGCTGGTGCGGCGAGGGAGGGGATGGTGAAGGAGGGGATGGGTGGCGGTGGTGCGGCGAGGGAGGGGATGAAGATGAATGGGACGGGGGTTGGCGGGGTACGGGGGGGGGGGGTGTTCGGGGTGCTGGGGGGAGGGACGAGGGGGCGGAGGGCGGAGGGCAGAGGTTGGAGGCCGGAGGGGTTAGAGGCCGAAGGCCGGAGGGCTGTCGGAGGGCTCCCGAGGGCTTCCGGGCTACCGGAGGCGGGTGGCGGGAGGCCACAGGGCGGCCGTAGGGCGGACGGCAGCCGGAGCCAGAGGGAGGAGGGTGTCCGGGGAGGGTGGGGCCGACGGAGGGCGGCCGAAGGGCTGCCGGAGGGCTGCCGGGCTGCCAGAGGCGGGTGGCGGGAGGCTCGAGGGCAGAGGGAGGTCACAGGGCGGCCGCAGGGTGGAGGGCGGCCGGAGCCGGAGGGCGGAGGGCGGCCGGAGGAGGGAGGGCCGGCGAAGGGCGGCCGGAGGGCGGAGGGTGGCCGGAGGGTGGCCGGCCGGAGGGTGGGCCGGCGGAGGGTGGGGCTGCGGAGGGTGGGCCGGTGGAGGGTGGGGCTGCGGAGGGTGGGCCAGCGGAGGGCGGGCTGGAGGAGGGTGGGCCGGCGGAGGGCGGGCCGGCGGAGGGCGGGGCGCCGGGGAGGGCGCGTGGCAGCGGGGCGGGGGGGGGGGGGGGGGCGACGGGGGGGAAGGGTTCGGTGGGGGGGGCACGATCGAGTGGAGAGGGGGGGTGGGGGCGGAAGCCCCTTATTTTTTTTAAGGAGGCTTAGCGACCACCAATGGTGGTCGCTATAGGTAACATGGCTCAAATGCCCTGTTTTCTAGTAGTGAGAATTTAATTTCTATGTCAAGGCCTCGTGCCAGGACCTAGGGGCTAACTGTAACCGGATCCCAACTCGGAGAGCCTCTATAACCGGACTCCAACCCGGAGAGCCTTTATAACCGGACTCCAACCCAGAGAGCCTCTGTAACCTGAATCCAACCTGGAGAGCTTCTGTAACTGGACTCCAACCTGGAGGGTCTTCTGTAACCGGACCCCAACCCTGAGGGATTAATTTTACTGGTCCCCAACCTGGAACATACTAGTCCAACACATTCATCTTAAGAAGAGGTTGAAATACAACATAAACATTCGTAATACAACTAGCATATGAAATTTCAATACTTTAACCATAAAACATGAATGGAATAAAAATAACTCATCTACAGTCAAATATATCACAAAACCTTAAACACAATATGGAATATTTTTATCATAATAAATCAACTTCAAACAAGTGTAAATTTTATCAAAGGATGTTGACATAGATGAAATCAAAAATATTTGAGAGAAATATCTCTTTCTGTTTTGAAATAATTTAAGAGTCACGTAATTATACAAAACATTTATTTTGAAAATATTCATATAATCATGTAATGGAAGATTTGACGATGTTATAAGGGCAGAAAATAGTCGCACTCACCGTATAAGTTAAAAAAACATTCTTACCTTAATTTTGTCGAAAAAGTCATAAAGTACCTTATTTGGAAAATGACAGAAAGATTCCTTTCAAAAACATATAAGGTCAAATAAGGGTATAAATGAATTTAAACCATTGTATGTTAAATAGTATAAATGTTTTGAAATATATTTTTAAGAAAACACAGATGTGGATGATAAAGAGGTCCTAGTATATAATTACGTATAAACAACCTTTGATAATGAAGAGATCATAGAATTAACTCGTACCACTTTGTAATCAATCAAGTCGTATGACCAAAAGTTAATAACCACCTAATAATTAACAGAATACTTTGAATATAAATAGAATCATGATAATATATATCAAATGGTAGTACAAAATACACCACATGCAATAAGTGGTGAACAATAGAAATCTCACAGAACTAAAAGTGAGATAAGAAACCCCTTACCTCATGTCAGAATTCACTTGTTTGTTCCTTGTTATTCTGGAATAATAAACTTAAGTTAATTTATACTTGATTAAGAACCCTTTTTAAAGTTTATTATTCCTTTTAAATCACTTCTTACTATGTTATAAACAATATGTAATCATTTAAGTTAATAATGGTCGTTTTGTCGATATTTGGTACTTGAGTCAAAAATGAACACCTTATAATTACAAGTTTTCCATGTGGTCAAAAGTCCATTAGCTAAAGAATTATATTCATGATTTATATATAATATATATCATATATATCAAGTATATATATGTATTTATAACAGTTCATAACATTTGGAGATAAGAAATGAAATGTATCATTCATGGAGACGGTAAGCCATACGTACGCATTAACACTACTTTCATTTCCATTTTGTATTTTAATTGAATGAAAAATTAATGATAAATAGTTATATTATAATTCCAGTATAATATTATATATAATTTCAATAACTCCATCCTTTATATTAACCATGTATGGTAAGAACGGGTCATATCACTTTGAGGGGGCAGTAGTCCACACTTCCTCAAAAGAAATTATCGGGCTTACTCAAAATGGAAATCATAAAGGTATGATATAAATTAAAAATAAAGAATAATAAAGAAATAATAAATATCATATATATCATATATAAATATATTTTCATCATAATGGTCACCATAAGAGGTGGTAGGATATAAATGAACAATCATCATTTCGTGAGGCGTTTGTTTTCCATCCACATAAACAGTATGTTTTTTACCCATTAGATGGAGGTGTGTGTATGTGTAGTTCAAATCCTTACCATAAAACATTATAGTATATTTAGGATACTATTTTTTATAAAATAAATGAATGAATATATTTTACAGGTTGGAGAAGTAAAATAAAACAATAAGAATTTAATAGAAACTGTTACCTTTAATTTGGGTAACTCCCTTTGGTTTAAACCAAAAGGACTTCTTGAAGTTCCTTCTGCCTAAGGTAAGGCTTCTAGAAGGAATATAGGGATATTGAGAGCTTATTTGGGTAGGGGTTGGATGATTCAAGGGGCTTTAGAGGTGTGAGTAATGGGTTAGAAGTGAGGGATTTTTATAAGGGGGGAGGGGTTCTTTAAGAAAGTGTGAAAATATCATTTTATTATATAATGATTTTCGGTTTCTAAAGGTCAAAAACTCATTAAGGTATAAGATAATATGACTCATGTTCGAAATAAATTCATCCAATAATAATTTGACAGGTTTTGGATGTTATTTTAATCTTTATAATATTATTTATTTAAATCATTTATTAATGAGGTAAATACAACATCATTTTTGTGTCATAAATAATTTAATTTATTTGATGTCTAAAAATTATAAAAAAAAATTCTTGATGTAGGAAAACTCTTCAGATTAAAAAAAATATTTATATTCAAAAATATAACTTATATAACACCATGTAAAAATTAATGTACAAAAAGATATTTGTTTATGTCATTTTTGTCTTTACTTTAAGTTAATTAAAATAAAGTGTCATTATCACTCTTAAGTGGCTCCATGAGGTCACAAAATCGACCCAAAGATTCCCATGGTTTTCCATGACTCATACAATAATTTTAGGATAAGTGTTAAGGTAATTGTTTATTATTATGATATTTTTTTACCTTGAATTACCATATTTACCTTTAACTACAGTAATAAAAGTCAAAAGTTTCTATTCACCCAAAACAATTTTCTTATTGAACCATATTTTACTTAATAATAACAACCATGTATGTTGTATTTTCAAAATTCAATTCACAGAAGTGTTAAAATTTCATTTAAATGAAAAATTCAGTTTTTTAACTACTACTAAGTGGTTTTACTATTCATCAAAAATTGAAGTTTTTCAGAAAAATACCAAAAATTCAGCCTAAGATATATTTGATATTCCAAATTCAAAAATGATGTCTATTTTACCAAATTCAAAACATAGAATCTGCATTAATTAATTTAAAATTAAATCTCGTTGTCAAAACAAATAGCGTGTTTTTAAGAAACAATATCTATCAAAAGATTGACACTTGTTTATGTCCAATTTCAAATTGAAATTAATTATAATGACTTAAATTGTATTAAATGATAAAAATATAATCTAATTATAATTAAAACCCTTTAAAATTCATAATTTAACACTATAAATTATTTCTATTAAAATGTTGTTTTCAATTAAAATTTAGTATTTTTCACTATTCACCAAAATATGAAAGTTGTCAGAAAAATACCAAAAATTTATCATAACTAAATATTTATGTCCTGATTCTAAATTAGAATTTTATTTTGTCAAATTTAATATATAAGTTTCAAATATTGGATTTAAAAAGGGTTCTCTATTAAAAGGCGGTAAAATTTCATTTTCTGAAAAATACTTTATCTGAAAAAAATGAATTTGTTCTTATATTATGTCTAAAAAATACATAATATGGATGTTAAAATTATATGGAGTATATAAAAGTCAAAATGCAGTTAATAATATCCATAACTGTTTTTTGAATGGCTAGTTTGGTAAGTCGTGGTGCGCTGGAACTCGGTGTTGCGTGTAGCGCAAGTTATTGAATTACTTTGAAGAGATAACATACTTTGAAATCTTGGGGTGTTATAGATTTAGAGCAGGTTAGAGTATATCTGAATTTCTATCCAATGATTTGAAAAAAGGGATATAGATCTAGCATCTAAATAGCGTAACAAATAGAATGATTCAAAGAGGGAAGAGGGGAGAAAGAGGGTAGCCTTACTGAGGGGGATCTGATGTCGCTGCTGGACTGAAGATCAGACATCAAACGGATGAGAAACGGATGATTAAAGGGGGGGGGGATCTTGGGAGATCAAGGGGGGTCTGTAGGGCTACTGTGTGCAAATGGAAGGAGAAAAATAAAGAAGAAACTTAATGGGGGGAGGGTTATTTTGGTAATTTTACCCTTAAAATTGGGTGTGCACGGTTACTGCACATAGTTTGGGAAACCGTGCACAAACCGTGTGCAAGTCTCTGTCAAATTTCAGTGAGCTTGCATAGTCTCTACTCAAGGTTTCCCAAACCGTGCAAAAACTGTACGCAATGGCTCTGCAAGTTCTGTAACTTTCTGCTTGCATAGTCTCTACTCAAGGTTTCCCAAACCGTGCAAAAACAGTACGCAATGGCTCTGCAAGTTCTGTAACTTTCTACAACCATCCATATAGCCATACTCATGGGCCCACACAGTTTCTCCTAACCATGAACCACATCCTTCTTTCCCCTTTTTCAGTGCTTCGGGCTCCAAAATTTCATCAAACACTCCCATGACCTCCTTGGATTGATTAGTAGACTCTATTATGTCCATTTAGACCATTCAAAAAGAAAAAATGATCCACACCCTGGCTAAAGTGTTGGGTCATTACATAGGGATATTTCAAAGGATATGTCTAGGGATACATCTAAGGATAGTTATAAGGCTGATTCGATGTATAGAAAAATGTACTAGAGTTTTGGTAAAGCATAGAGATATTGGTTTCTAGGAAATTACATCCATGTCTTGATACTACAATTTGAAGTGGATATAGAACATAGGTTCCTAGAGGTAATAAATATGAAAAGGCACACTTACATGGACTCAACCATCACCTATATCATGACAACAAGCATTCTTGTACACCTGGTTTGACACTCCTAGGGGATATTCTTTGGAATTTCACAAAATATTAATGAGAAATCATTAATGATTTAAATAGATGACTATTATGGATGACCTAGGTTAAAACTAAGTTATCATAGATTTAAAATAATATGTCTTTATTTAAAAATCTTATAAATTATTTTTGAGACTAAGTAGTTTACCATTTTGATTAGTGTTGCTCACACTATACCTTTTTTAGTCAATGGTGGGAACTAGAAAGAAATTGGTTTATCATAAATGTGAAAAAAAATTACTAATGAGAAACCAAATGGGACAATGACTAGAGTAAAGGATATTTTGATTATTCCTGATTATTTTTCAAGGAACATTATTATAAATTTTCACCTTACTGAACTCTCAGACTCACCAAATAATAGAAGGATATATTTTTCTGAGATTTTGGGTAGTGTAGACCATTTGGGAAAGAAGATTCAGTTTGTTATATGTAGAGAATGTGGGAATAACTACTCAAGGGAATTTCTCAAATGGATGAGAAGATGTTTTGGTTGTTGAAAAGAAGGACACAAAGCAAATAACTACAATGGAAAAAAATGAAAAGTATGGTTATTGAAATGAATAAGAATAATGGTCTCCATAAGGAATCATCAACTATTGAATGTTTTAAATGTGGAAAGTATGGGCATTATGAAAATTGAAGTCTTAATGGGAAACCTAGTGGAGATAATTAGTAAGGTTTTTTCATTAATGGTTTTTTGTTGATGATGAAGAGACTACGAAAGACATATCAAAGAAAGAACATATGAAGGAATAAGATGATAAATACTTGTTAATGGATTAAGGATGAGGTGTAATAATTGACGTGATTATGTATTGGAATTTCATAATTATGATTTATGAATCATAATATATATATATATATATATATATTCTTAGAATATATTCATTCAGTATTTTCAAGAATATGATGAATGGTATTGATGACCTAGAAAATTTATTTAATAGAAATGTGATATTTTATGGAAAACACATTATAATGGGAAGACAACCATTAATATTTTATTGATGTTAAAAAATGAAATTTAATTTATATAAAGTGATGATTTATGTGGATAAAGTAAATTGGATAGTATTTATTTCCTTCAAACTTATTAATTATTTATTTAAAAAGTGTTTTATGATATCATTAATGGAGATTAAATTATTACTAGATTTATAGAATATATCAAATAATCTATCTTTTATGTAAGGAATGGGGAAGAATTTATGTTTTATAAAGGTTTTATGTAAATTATGGTTATTACCATATTTTAGGAGAATACGTGATAAAGGGATTCACATATTTGGTACATGGAAAGAAATAGATAGTTTATGATGAATGGTGGATTGATGTTAAGTTTATTTTTATAAATTTTGTGACATTTTTTATAAATTTTAAATTATGTATGGGTAATAAGGTTAAAACTTTATAGATGGATTTAAGTTTCACTTTGGATGTTGTTTTAGAGAATAATGTATTACTTCACCATATAAAGATTTATCCATATTGGATAACCAATGTTAACCTTTTCTTTAACTAAATATAGAAGGAATGAATTATCATTCTATTATAGATCTTTTGATCCATTATTACAATAGGCATAAAAAATTTATTTTCATTTATTGGAGTAATAGATGAAGTGGAAATTAATTGAATTACAACCAAAGGATGAAATTATTCTTATAAAATTATGGAAGGATGATCTCAAGGTATATCAGTCGCTTTGAAATTAATTATCAAATAGGGATGACATACTATTGATTAGAGCTTCTACTGAACATCTCTCAAGTTCAATATTTGTTCCATGTATCTATCCCGAGGAATTGCATTCATAATCTATCGCATGTAATGAACTCAGAGGTCGTACATCTGGATCATGATATTCCTTATGAGGAAAAACTGGTAGATATTATCGATCAAATAAATAAGGTTCTATGAAACAATAACACTTATCAAGTAAATGTTTTTTGGATAAAACACTAGCTTAAGGAAGATATGTAGTAACTTGATGATGTAATTAGGAATAAGTATCCTTTGTTGTTGGTACCAAAGTGATAAATTTCTAGGGATGAATTCATTTATGGGTGTAGAATGTAACACCCTCAGATGTAGAAAAATATTTTTTTCAAGTAAATTTAATATTTTTAATTAAACACAACATCGATTTTATCTTATATTACTCATAAATATGAGTTTATCTTATGCTACATTCAATATTTAGTTTCAACGAAATGTGACATACTATTAAAATATTATTATTTAAAATGATAGTTATCCCCTAGCACTTATAATAGTGGATATGAATAATATTAAATAATTTATGAAAATATATAGTTTAAACATTTATCTAAAATGAATTCTTTTTTGACCAATTAATTATAAACAAAAATAAAAACTATTTGAAAATAAAGCAATTCTTTTTATCAAAAACTTTTTGTTCTTTCAAAAAAGTGTGATTCACCTTAATAAATTTAAAAAACCACTTTTGGTGAATGGTTTCAATGAAATTTATACATTATATAATTAATAAAAATTTTAAAATTCCTCTTAAGTGTTTTCTAGACAAATGTTAATAATAAATACAATTTTATTCTTAAAATACAATTTTTTCTAAAAAAATAGTTTTTTCTCCTTTTGTGAAATTATTTTAAAACTATTTTTTGAAATTTTATAAATTTTATTTTAAAAAATAAAGTTTAATTTTGAAATCATCATTTCATAATTATCTTAAGGTGATTTTTTGAGAATTTTTTTTAGTAGATAATTTTTTTTGATGAATTGTAAAAAGTACTGGTTTTTATTAAGAATTGTAATTTATTTTAAAACTTTTAAAAACATATGAACTTTTTTAAGACAGTTTTAAAGGAAATATTTGTTATTTAATATATCAATTAATATAACTTACATAATTTTAAACATTATTATATTGGTAAAATATATTTGTTATTTCAAGAAAGCACTTTTTAGGGAAATTTGGGAACAAAAAAGGTCATGGTATCAAAAGAAATGTCAAATGTTGTTTGAGAATCCCCAGTCATTCCAACAAAATTAAATGAGTTTGGAAAATTAACCCCATACAATTACCATTGTATATAGTTTAACTTCAAGTCTATATTGTCCTTGATAATCTCTTCAAATTGGAAGGCCATATTTCCCCATGTTTGTACGTGTTCCACTAAGCTAGTCTTCCACTCATTGAATCCATGAATCAGAATCTAATTCTATTTATCTATCCAAGAAACCATTTCTTCATTCAAATTGACTTGTAGTGGCCTTTAAAATATTATATGAGAATCCTACTTCAAAATATTGATATTGATGGAATCCTCCAACATCACTTCATTAGAATGAATGTGGAGCACTTGAACAGATTCTCTATTAGAAACCTCCGTATATGCACCCTTCAGATAACTAACTATTGGGAAAAGATTTTGATTAGGGATGATTTACCCATCATACCAAGTTCCCATGAAGATATATGATTCCATTCTCATTCCACCTTGTCCTTCCTTGACCCTTACATAATAAGTTGAAGTCTTATTTCCCTATATACCAAGATTTTGAGTATTAGCTTTTATACATGTTTGTTCAATCAGTCTTGTCTCTGCCCCATAATTTTATTATTTACTTAAAGATCTGGTGACCATAGTTTTTGGTACCCTTGAGTATTATTTATGTGTCCTTGACTGCTTCCCTCTTGCTGACTGGGAAATTTTCAAAAGGAAGGTTGTGTTTATTTCGATTTCTTGATCCTGGCCCAACACTCAAAACCATTTGGGGGTCCTTATAAAACATTTTCATTGGTTGCAATTTCATTTTATTTTAACTCAGTTCAATATCCTTAAGGTACCTTGATCCTTCCTGCTTCCTTTTCTATCATGGAATATACTTTTTCTATCCTTTTGGATTCACATCATCCTTCTCACCCCCATTCAAGGAAGTGAAATGATTTTGGATCTATATTGAGTATAGTGGGGATTGTTGGAGAGGGGACCTCTACCTTCTAGTAGAGACTATAATTGAAGAGAGTAGTATTGAAAAAAATTGAGTTTTAATGTAATACACCCTGGTTCCTACTATTTGACTAAGCTCCTACTATTTTTACATGCCTCTATCTTTCAACACATTAGTAATGGAAGTAGATTCCATTAAAGGGGATGTTCCAACATCTTTTAGGACCTCTAATATCAAACTTGAAACACCAAAATCACATTTCATGTAAGAATATATATCTACCACCTTTATATTAGTGTACACAGTACCCAAATAATTTTTAAGATGACCAATGTATGAGGCATCTCTAATATCTGCATGATCAATAGTGAGTGCAGTGAAATGAGTACCATTTTACCTAGGGGAAAAAGAACCCCCTTTTGGTCCTATATTCCTCACCAGAATGATGATAAAAACTTCCCTAATAATTTTCTAGATGATAAATAATCCTACCAAATCTGAAAGACTAATGGTTTTCTACAGTGATATTTTTCCCCATATTAGATTCAAACCTAATCCACTAGAGGTTTTGAAACATGGTTTTCAAAATGTATACATTGAAATATTGGGTGATAGATATAATTTATTATATTTTCTAAGAAAATCCCACCATATTCCCAAACATGTGGATAAATGAAGGGTTTTGGGAAGGAAGTTGAAGTTCAAGAAAACTTACCCAAAAACCGTTGTTGAGGCATCCAGTTTCATATGAAAATTATAGGACCATCTAAAGAGGTAAAAATGGGATTCATTGTATGTTTGAGTATCTATGTACCAAGAAATTATCAAATCACCCACCTATGAGAAATAGACCATGGTATTTTGATTTTTTATGAGCCCAACAATCACCCACCCTTATAGACCTGAAGCTCCAAACACAAATCTATTGAAAGAGTCAATCAATGGATGGCATGAACTGAATCAATCCACCAAAGTTCAGTTGATGAGAGTCAGTGATTATGAGAATT
Organism: Viscum album; assembly: GCA_963277665.1. NCBI lineage: Eukaryota > Viridiplantae > Streptophyta > Magnoliopsida > Santalales > Viscaceae > Viscum > Viscum album. The sequence goes on along the minus strand of OY728128.1, from coordinate 1,693,945,420 downwards.
TTGAGGTCAAAATCATGAGATGAGTAAATCCATCAATAATATTATTCATTTTATGTCTAATCACGATGTCTGAGAAAGGAGAGATGAAATCAGGGTTGGATAATGGGAGAATAGAGTGAAATCACAGCCCTAAAGAAAGGTGTCCCTCCCCCACTGATGGGGGATGGAAAAAAGTGATGGAAATCAAATCCTAGGGAATGGAATAAAAAATAAGGAAGAAAATAACAATTAATTTTCACCCAATCATTTTCATATTGAAATTTTATATAAAAATGTTTCAAACAGTCGAACATTTTCTCTTTGAAAACCTTCTTTCTAATAGCGTTTGCAGGATTAATTTTAAATTAAAATTTTTATAATTTTATAAATTGAATATGGAAAATGGATTCAATATTTTTAATCATCATAATTTATATTTTCTAATAATGTCATCTTAATTTTTTACCATAATCATAAGTAAAAATAGTAAAAATTATTTATCAAAGTTAGGGTAAAAATGGGACTACTGGGGGTTAAACTAAAAAAATAAGGAATAGAAATGATAAAAAAATTTATAAAAAACTCATTGTATGGAAATATTTAGACCTTATCTCTTATATGTTCTAGAATGGTCCATTTTTCAGCCTTATGGCATGTGGAAAATGAGGGCACTCAATTTTCTTTTCAAAAATTATAAGTGTGTCGCTTACCTAACTTATAAAAGGCCACCCACTCTCCTCGCCTCCTCACAATTCCAAAACCATTTGGTTATATGAATACCAAAATAAATCAATTCCTTACTTCCCTCCTACTATCCTATAATCCTTATTTTATTTATAAAACCAATCTAGTAATACTTTAGGTATAATCCTTAAGATGTTATCTGACAAGAGGTAAAATTATCATATATGCATTTTTTTATAGCTCCCTAAAATATTATTCATTTTTTCTTATATAATAACACTAGTATATATCATATAATTAGATGTTATTATGTTAAGTTAATTACCTATATCTATATCCACTTTCTTCAAGTGGGAAATGATAATATCGCTCAAGTGTATGACAGACTACCGCCACGCGAATCAATGTGACATGTTTTCCATCAACACATCTCAATGTAGTTTACAATGAAGGATAATATATATATATATATATATATATATATATGACATTAATAAAATAATTATACCTTATGAGTCATTGTATCATATATAAATTTTTACTTTCCATTCTGTAAGGGATATGATAACGTCTTTATTGTAAATGGTAGAGTACCACCTCATGAAGCGATGTGATTCGTTTTCCAATAACTCTTTACATTGAAGGTAATGAGGATAAAACTAACGAATATTTTTGATATACATGACATAATTATTATATTCATAAAATATTTTTTTTAAATCATGTTACTATATTTAGGTACTCCTTGACCCTCCTTTTTGTTCATGTTTGGCCGGGGTTTTCTCAGGTCATTTCAGGAAGAAAGTTGAAATTTTTAGAAGCATCTTCAGATATACACAGTTTGTAGATGGTTTTTCCAAACCATGCTCCCTACTACAGAAAACAATCCAAACCTAGGCAGTGAATGTTTTTACGGTTGACACACAATTTGACAAACTATACACCCACCTTGTAGAAACTATGTACTCTTTTAGAGGGGCACCTGGTTAGGGTGTTTGGCTTGACAAACCGTGTAGCCCTACCCAAATGACCATGTATTCGGTAATTATTTATTTAAATAAATTATAATAAAATTCTCAAACCCCCTATTTTCATCCCACTCAGCCCCAAATCCTCTTAGATTGACTTCCTACATCTTTGATGCTCTCAATAACCCATTTTGGATACTACAAACCCTTTTGAAGGTGGACCGAATCTAGGAGAACGCCATTTTATCTCTACCAAGTAAGAGTTCTTCCCTGGTACTTATATCCTTCTTTATCCTTCTCTCCTTCTTAGGTTTTTTTAGATATTCCTATTTTCAGGTATCTAAAATCCATTGTTTTAGATCTCGAATCTAGGTCTTATTCTTGTATCTATGTTGGCTATGTTCTTCTTTGGAGTTTCCTTCTTTGGGTGTTGTGTTACCTGATTTCATGATCTAAGGTGGGTGGTTTTGTATATTTTTGGACAATTAACTTAACCTTGAATTTATTGATTATTTTTATTTCATTAAATTTACATATGAAAACCCAATTTGATTCTAATTGGTATTTAAATTTAAATTGTATGGATTTTGGGGAAAACCCCAAATTCTAATGAATTAGGGTGTGATTTTGATTTTATTGAAATTATTTAATCCTATTTATGAAATTTATTTATTAAATAAAAATCTAGAAAATAGCTTAAACTATCGTGATAAGAACTCATTGGTTTTATCCTAAAAAAGGTATGAATTGATTAAAAAATAATATATTGGTGTATAAGTAGAAATTTTAATATTGAAATGTAAAATGGGGATATTTCATTTTGAACAATTTTGAAATAATTTTCCCTTTATTTATTTTTGTTTGAGAACATAAAATCCTGGGTATCTAGTGAGTTATTTGGCACAAACACACTAGGATAGAATTTCCATTGCATAAGATCAATTCATACAACTCTAAAATAAACCTATTGGTATATCTTATCCCTAGTGGGATTTTGTTTAGTCCTCTTTAGCTAGTGTCAGATAGATGTGTGTTCACATTGTGGTTATCTCTATATGAGTGTGTGAGGATACCACAACATAGAACTATCATAACTCTTAGTGGTGAATCTTGTTTTGTATTTGTGAATTAATTTGATATTTGTTAATTACATTGTCTATAAAACTACTTCACACATGAATCGTGGATTTATATATAAAAAATTATATAAAATTATTATTAAGACATTTTTTGAAATGTTTCGATCAATTTAAATGTAAAACGTGATTTTTTAAATATTCTCTTGTAATTTTTTGCCTTTATTATTTAAAATTGAAAGTATTACTTAGTTAATTATTGTTCCATCTTGTTATGGAACACTTGGTAAGGCCCTAATAGGATTTTAGATCACAACCTACGTCTACCTTTGGGTCTTTGTAGAGTTTTTCTACCACGTTTGAACAAGGTGAGAGTACCACTTTTAGGTGTTGGCTATTGATCATTTTGGTTTAGTGTGCTGGGTATTTTGAAACTTGGGATGTTTTATCTAATTTTTTGTACTTGGGTGATATAATCCTTGGGTTTTTTAGATCAATTTGGTTTCTGGTACAATTTACTTTGGGAGTTTCCTTTATAGAAAACTACCTTGTTCTATTTATTTCAATGTTTGTGTGGAAAAAAATTTCCCATTGTAATCTTGTATGATGTAAGGTGTTAGTCACAAACCCATGAGGACTAAAAATACACTTTAGGATATATTAGTGTCTTCTTGGGTATCATGGTTCTAGGTTATCTGGTATGCTTCATAAAAAATGGTATTAAATTTATAGGTTAATCATATTTCCTTGATGTTAGTGTGTAGTTTTAGTGATCTTGTTTGTACATAAGAAGTAGTTGTGAGTGAGTTCTTAGCCATATCTAACTGTAATGACCCTCAATTCACCAGGGGTGGTTTGGGAAATACATCTTGAGGTCTATTTATAGTATTTTAACTACTTTTTATTTTGGAGGTTGAAATCAAAATATTATTTTCTTAACTAACATGAGTAATTTATCTGTTTCTTTTCTTTGAGTGTTTTTTGAAGTAACCTTTCTGACTTCTTCAATGGTTTATGATGATGTTTTGTAATATCATTCATCTAATAATATGCATGAAAAGGATCTAGGAAGAATATTTTGATGCACCACAATAATAATGTCATCCCACAGACTAGAATCTAGTTGAGGTTGTTGTGTGTGTTATCCAAGCTTTGGGATAGGCACCTGCACCAATTCCCATATATTCTCCCACTGTATAATATTATAGGGATTAATTCATGATTCATGATGAGTAATTCCTTCTCTAGAATCTGCATAATTGAGAAGGCTCAAATTATCCTCAATAGGATTAGGATTGTTTGATAATGGTTGAAATTTTATTTTATTTCATGGAAACACCTGATTCTATCAAAGTGAGATGTGGTACCATAAAGCTATAGGACTAGAGTGGAAGGAATTTAAAGTTTTTTTTACAGATCAGTTATATCTAGATTTAATGGTGTTATCCAAGGATATAGAGATTTCTAGAATTGAGTAGGCTGACAGGTCCATGAAAAAATATGCAAATCACTTTTCTGAGATTGTGCAGTTCTTACATAAGCTTGTATCAAATGAGAAGATGAATAATTGATGTTATGATATGGGAATTTTATATATTATTAATTCTTTGGTTTTCTTTTTGAAAATATCTTCTTATACTGAGGTGTTGGATAGATTGTTAATGGTTGAGCATGATATGGATGGAATGTCAGGGTTAATGGGAGTTCTTTTCTCTCCTAGTAGAAGTGTGAGTTCCTTGAAAGGAAAAAAATAAAGTGTGATAACTCTCATGATGGTTCTTGATAGTAGGATTCTTCAAGACCTCATACAGTTCCAGTCTGAGGCCCTTTTTTTAAAACTAGTGTGGAAAGCTAGGGAATTAAAAATAGTTTTTCACTTAGGCACCAAGGATATGTGGTTCCTATGAATTTTTAGGCCACTTGCATAAATTCTACCATGTGTATTATTCTATATATAGAGGAATGGGTTCATCTACTCTGAAAAGTGTTATGGTGAAATCATATTCTTTGAGTACTAAGGGGTTCCAACTACAGGTATCTGGAATGAAGCTTCTGCGCGTAGTGGAAGAGGCTCTAGAGGAAGCGGATATGGGTCCAGTGACTGTGAGAGGCGCCATCACTATTGCCTCATATTTGGTTATTGGTTTATTTAATAATGGTTAATCTCATTAATTTATTTCAACTTCTGTTTTTAATATACTAAATCTTCATATGGACCCTTTATCTTGGGTAATGGATATTAATACACCCATCATAACAAAGAGATATATGGTTCTTTGTTGTCATGCATGTGTCTTCTCTTTTCTAGCAACTGATCTTTCTTGGGATTTTCTAGTTCTCTACAAGAATCCTATTGAAGTAATTTTCAAGATATATTAGATCATTGTTAATAAATCTTGAATTTACTACTATCTTGGACATGTCACCTTTCATGAACCTAATAGAGTGCTTTCTAGAATTCAAGAAGACTGGAACCCTAGGTCGAGTAGAGTCGGGCCTTCTTTTTCAGAGTTGGAAAAATTAATATCTGAATTTTCTTTTGATATAGAAAGATAATCATTGAATTATGACCTCCCTTGAGTTTTCATTGTGTTTCTAAATGTTTTCCTTCTCTATTCTCTAGTTTTCCACTAGTACGGGGCGTAGAGTTCTCTATTGATTTAGTGTTGAGTACCCATCTTGTCTCTATTACTTATTACTGCATGGAAACAACTTAAATGAAAGAGTTAAAGACTCATATAAATGATATTTTATATAAATTATTTATATGCCCGAGTGTATCACCTTGGGTGATGCCTATTCTTTTTTCTGAGAAAGTTAATGGGTTAATTAACTTATGTGTAGATTATAAAAAACTAAATGGAGTATTGGTAAATATAAAGTATTAATTGCCACATATTGATGATATTTTTGAAAATGTTAATGGGAAAAGTGGTTCATAGAGATTTATCTTTGATTTGGTTATCACTAGTTGAGAATAAAATAATATGACATTTATAAAATTGTGTTTAGGAATAGTTATGTCCATTATGAGTACCTTATCATGCCATATCATCTAACCAATTATCCCAAAATATTTATGGATTTAATGACCAAGATTTTACATGAGTAACTTGATACTTTTTTTGTATTATTTCAGTATAACATCTTTATTAACTCTAAGTCCAATAAGGATCACATGAATCATCTGAGAGTAGTTCTATAATTGTTGAGAAATCAGAAACATTATCCCAAGGTTTCTAAATGTGATTTATGGATTCAGGATGTAATTTTCTTAGGATACGTGGTGTCAGAATATGGTATTTAAATTGATCATGAAAAGTTGAAAATTCTTATGACATGGGAGAAACAATGCAATTTTTTCAAGATTCAAAGCTTATTAGGTTTAGCTATATATTATCACTAGTTTATAAGGAATTTCTCAAATTTGGACTCTCTGATGACTAATCTATCTCAGAAGGGAGTAAAGTTTACTTAGGATGAGAAATGTTAGTGTTCTTTTATGGGCCTAAAATTAATTTTCACTATTAGGATGGTTTTGAACCTTAATGAGGTTGTTAAGGTCTATGTGGTCTTATGTGAGGAATCAGGTTTAGGTTTGGGATGTGTTTTAATGTAGGGATATCACATTGTAGCCTATGTCTCTAGGTATCTTAGGTTACACAAGAAGAATTATCCAACCCATAACCTTGAACTGGAAGTTGTGATGCATGCACTTAATACTTGGAAACATTACCTTTATAGATAAAGGTTTACCTTGTATTATAATAGAAATAGCTTGATTAATATCTTCTCTCAAAAATATTTGAATCTCTACCAGAGTTTTTGGGTGGAGTACTTGCAATCCTTTTATTTTGACATCACCTATACCTTGGGGAAACATAATGTCCTTGCAGATGTGTTGAGCATGAATCTTCCAATCCATTCCATGAACGAATCATCAAAAGAGCAGAACTTGATTGATATTTTATCATATTTTCATATATGAGTTAAATAAAATGTGGAAGAGAGTTTTTTGGCCAGTGTTCAGTTGACCACTACTCTTCTCAAGATGAATATTCAGAAACATCATCTTGATGATGAGTTCTATAACATTAGATATTATCTTTATGGTGGGGAGACCATTACTATCTTGTCATTATCTATAGAGGTTGTGATATTTTTCCATAATTGGAACAATTTAAAATTTCCTATATGGAAATATTTTATAGGGGATTTACATATTTCCCATTTGAAAATCCTACAAGGAACCATGAAGATGTTTTATGACATGCAGCATTGATTATGGTAGCCATGTATGAGATGGGACATTTCTGATTTTTTCCCTCAATCTTATACATTCCAACAGGTCAAGGACGAGCACCAAAAACCTTTAGGTTTTCTTCATTCAATTCTAGTGCCAACATGGAAGTGGGATAAAATCTCTATGTACTTTTTGGTGGGGTTATCATGTACCTAGAGAAAGAATAATGTGACATGGGTTGTTATTAATAGGCTGACCAAATAGCTCACTTATTACCCATTCCTAGTACAACAAAAGTTTGGGAGTGAGGAAATCTCTATGTGAAATAGATTGTTAGGTTTTATCAAGTTCTATATGTTATCAACTTCGATAGAGATCCCTTGTTTACTTCTCACTTTTGGAGAGTGTTACATCTCAGAACTGGATACCAGTCAACAGTTCCCTGAGCCTGGTTGGATGCATGGCCTCAAAGACATCTCCCCAAATTCCATAGGATACTTACTAGTAGTGAGGGCCTAGATAAGTCATTGGGGAGACTACTCCCACATTATCAAATTATTTCAGAGTATAATTCAATCACATTAAATAGTAGTAGCATGTACAATAAACAATCAACATATAAATAGGAATGAAAGACAAGAATGTATAACAAGATAGAAGTGTATCATATACAATGATACAGATGATACATGTATATAGAAAACAATCAAAATAGGTACATGGAATTACAATACAATACACATATCCAAAACGCCCAAAATGTGTCTATAGCATCGAAAGTCTCGGCTTGGTCCTATGCTCCCCTACTCCATATCCACAGTTAACAACCTGTGTTAGGGAACTTTCCCCTACCATCACTTGTAACAATGTAAACCTATTTTGGTCCTCGAGGAGTCCCAAACTAGGTTTGAGATAAAAAACACAGTATGTAACCACCAAAAGTCAATACAATTCTATCAGCAATATGTAAAGTGTTATAAAGTGTAAGTGAAGTATTAACATAAGCATGAATGACCATGGCATAAGTTTACTGCAATAAGTAAAACTAGAAATCACTTCAAGGTTCCCTATATTAAGAGTTATCTACTAACAAGGAAACTCTAAAAAATTAAACAAGTCACATTGCCACGCCATGCATCCATCCATATCAAGTAACCCATGGCCATGCTGTATAAAGAAGTATAGACCCCAAGGACTGGATCCAAGGTGTCACGTACCATGGAATCCAAGTAAGAAGTGTAGAACTCAAAGGGATAGATCCAAGGTGCAGCCGACCAAGGCATCCTCATCGAGTCTCATGGGTGTCCTAGTGGAAACTCGATCTAGGCACTGGTTGGAGTCCTTGAAGCATGTATGCCATCATGTCCTATGTGAGTCCAAGTAATCCAGATACACGGGGTAGCAAGGCCTAAGGCATCCCATAGAATCAAGACCCAAGGCATCCACTACAACATTCTAGATTCACAAAGAACATTCCATGGTATCTATAAAACCATTAATTCAATTCATTAATTTCAAAAAATTAAACCCATGTGAGTATACCCACTCACATAATCAAGTACCAGACTTGAGTATACCCACTCATACACTCTATTTATCATTCACAATTCATATGGGTCAAAACTCCCATATTACCTATTTAACATGCCATTAATCAATTCATATAGGTATAACCACCCATATCATGGTATTTTTAATTTAACATATTGGAGAAATTAATCAATCACCAAAGAGTATACCAACTCATTTAACCATTTTCATTTAATCCATTTGATCAGAAAAGTCATGGTGTAACATGAAAACATTAATAAACGAGGCATTACATCTCCTAGGTGAGATACTCTCTCCATTTAAGCATTAACAGGATTACTCTAACAAGAAAATTATAAGAATTCACCCCTTGGGTGGTTTAACAAGTCAAAAATGGGTTAATTCCATATAGCAGACCTCATGGCTGACCTTTATTCAAGTAACGGGTGCCAAAGAACCTAAAATAATCCTATTGGCATCCTCACTAGGTTCATCTACATCTATTACAAGTGACTCACTAAAAAATAGGGAACATGCTAGAAATTTTTATGGATGGAATATCAACCAAACACCCGAAAATCCCTAAAAAAGACGAAAAAAATCATAGACCACCTACCTCACCTTAGTAGTAGAGAGCTCATCCAATATTGATTCTTGATTCCTCTAAGTTTAATAGAAATATAAAAAATGGAAGAAGAATATAATATTAGGGAATAAGAACCAAAAATAAAATATCACAATTATTGTTCTGAAGAATCAAGAATGGATAAAAAGGAATTGAGGAACTACCGTTATAGATCCAAAGAGACAAAGCACCTTCAGATCAGAGGTCGGACTGAAGACTGAGTTCAATATCTCGGTTATGTGCCAAAGGGGAGCTCCCAATGTGACCCCATTCTATGAATTTTAGAGAGGAGAAACAAAAAAAGGTATTTTAAAACATTTCATGAATATTTTTGTCATTTTAGCCAAAAAACTGGGTCTCATGGTTTCTATGCACGATTATTCTAACCTCACAGAAACCATGAAAGGTTATCTGTAACCTTGGGGCACAACGCCTGGTTACCCTTCATGGTTTGACTAACTGTGCATTAACCGTGTGACAACTCTCTGTCAAAAGTCTGCAACTTTTCAAACTTACTTCACTTTTGTGAAGCTTCTACCGTATGGTATCCCTAACCATGCCGTCGTTACTACCTCTTCTCGCACGGTTGTCTTAACAATGAGTCCTCCTCAACACAGTCTCTTATAATAGTGTTCCAGGCCTAAGACACCCCTAAATCCCAACTCCAGACTCCGAATGAGCCTCAGAAACCACTAATATAGCTAGATCACAAGGGGTACATACTTAAGGCCGTAAAAAAGAGTTTAAATTGAAAAGAAAAGGATTCAAACATCGCACGAAAACTGAGGTTCTTACAATAATTCCCCTTATAGCAATTCATCATCAAATGTCTCTCTAAAGGGTGGAAAAGGTTCATCTGAGAACAACTCTAGCCATTGGGAACATACATCTGTCTCCCACTCCCAAGTCTCATTTTTTATATAGTCTTAATACTATAGTACTCATACTAAAGGAACTGACCGGTCTCAAAGAACCTTTATACTCTTATCAACGATATGTATCAAATTATCCTCAGAGGATGCATCAAATTGAATCTAAACCTCCTTAGGTTGAAAATGTGAGATGTGTCCTAATGATAACAGTATAACTGGAATATGAGGAAGATGTCATGCATGGCTCGGTACCTCTAAGGTAACTACAACCGATTGGAAACTGACCTGACTCTCTCTGGAATCTTGAATGACATAACATATCTTAGGGAAATCTTACCCTGCCTCCTGATCCATCTATATTCCAACCTCAGGGAAACATGCAATAAAACCCAATACCCGACCTCTAACTCTAGAGATCCTATACCGTAATCAGCATAATATTTCTGATGGACTACACTATAGCCATTGATTTCTGAATCAACTAGACTTTCTCAGAAGTCTCCTGCACGAGACATGGTATGACCTACTGTATAAGGCCTCATAAGGTGGCATCTTTATCATGGAATGGTAACTATAATTTTAGGAAAACTCAACCAGGGGAAGGTGCATCTCCCAAGATCCCCCAAAATCCAGAATGCATACGCGCAACATGTCCTCTAGAACTTGTATCATTTTCTCTGACTGGCCATAAAAATGAGGGTGGTATGCTATGCTTAGAAGCACCTGTGTACTCATAACCCTCTAGAAACTCTACTAGAAATGAGATATAAAGTGGGAGCCCCTATCTGAAATGATATAACGAGGGACCCCTTGAAGTCATACCACCTCTTAGATATTCAACTTTTTTAGTTCATCCACACTGAAGGTCTCCTTTATTGGTAAGAAGTAAGTGACCTTTGTAAGCCTATCAACAATAACCCACATAACATCATTACCTATAGGCAACCATGTTAACCTAGTCACGAAATCCATCGCAACATTATCCCATTTCCACTATGTAATAGGTAATTTCTATAAAATCATAGCTGGTATTTGGTGTTCTTCATTCACCCACTGATAGGTGGAACACCTCGTAACAAAACCAACTACCTCTTACTTCATACCCAGCCACCAGTTCTGATGACGCAATTAATGGTATATCTTGGTGACCCTGAGATGCACTTCCCAAGATGAATCAAGAAACCCTCGCATAAACTCTTCATATATATCCCCTGAAATCTAAATGCATCCATGGATATGTAGGATCTCATCACCACCTACCGTCCTTCCAGGAGGTGGATCCTCACCTTCCACACTCTCTCATAGGACTAGGCCCTTAGAATTCGATTGCTTCCCCATCCTCACTCTATCCAGGAGGGTATAATTCACTGCTAAGGATGATATAAAATTACTCCCCTGACTATCGTGCACCTACAAAAGTATCTTAGAGAAAAATTCCATAAGCTACCACTTGCTACTGGTCTATTGAACTACTTGTATCTGATTCCTCTTGCTTAGTTAATCACCCTATATATTTCCCTTAACAAGCATATAGGCAAGCCTGAATTCAAATGAATGAAGGTACTCTATCCGCCTTCACTACCTTAGATTAATATCACACTATGTAAAGATGTACTTGAGGATTTTGTGGTCTGTATATACCAAACAATTCTCTCCCATTAAATATTATCTCCAATAGCGTAAAGCATGAACGAAAATGGCTTACTCAAGATCTTGTGACAGGTAATTCCTCTCGTGAGACCTCAGTTGCCGAGACCCATACTTCATGACTCTATCTCCCTGCACTAGCACTTCCCCCACCCCCACACCTAAAGCATCATAGTACATCATGCAACTCTTACCCTACTCTAGAAGTATTAGGACTAGTGCTAAATTCAACCTTCCTTTCAACTCCTAAAAGGTTGTCTCAAAATATTTTGACCACAAGAAATTCACACCATTCTTAGTCAAGCCCGTAAACGACACTACTAAGCATGAAAATTCTTGTATAAGACATCTGTAGTAACCATCTGTCCTTAAGAAACTCTTTATGTAAAAGTTGTTTTGGGATATTCCTAGAAAACTAAAACTCTCACCTTCTCCAGGTCCACTGATACTTTTATCTCCACGATTATGTGACCCAAAAAGTGAATTTTATCCATTCAAAAGTGTAACCTCGTGAGTTTAGCATAAAAAAGGTTCTCTCTTAGTGTATTCAAAATGATCTCAATATGGTTGGCAAGGTTGTGTTGATTATAACAATACACTAGGATATTGTCCATGAAAACCACCATAAATGAGTCCAAGTAAGTACAGAATACCTGGTTCATCAAATCCAAGAAAACTGATGGCACATTCGTGAGACCAAACAACATAACCAGAAACTTATATAGGACATACATACTATGAAAGGATGTACGGGGTATGTCAGAAGGTCTAAAAAGAACCTGATGGTATCCTGACCTCAAATCATTTTTTGATAATACTCGATCTCCTCACAGTTGATCAAATAGGTTATCTATCTATGGTAAGGGGTATTGTTGTTTAATAATCATCTGGTTTAGTTTCTGATATTCAATGAATAGCCTAAGAGTTTCGTCTACCATTTTCGAAAAAAGGACCGAAGAACCCCTTGAATAAGTACTGGCCTGAATAAACCCCTTTGCCTCCAAATCCTTTAGCATCATCTTGATATCCTACAACTCAGTTGTAGAAATCCTGTAAGGGGGAATGGATATCGATGAAACTCATAACACCAGATCGATGGAGATCTAGACCTCTGTCTCCAGAGGTAAACTAGAAAATTCATTTAGATGAATGTCTCTAAAGTGCTCAACCATTGAGGAGAAGTCCTCTTGGATAACTCCCTATCATCCAGATACAAATAAGAGATCTAAGTTTCCATTCCACCTATCCCTGGAATATCGGGTCCAGCTCGAATCACCTGAACATCCCATTCACCCTTGTGAATAAACATTTCACCCTATAGTGATGAGAAAGTAACCCTCTAATAGTACTAATCAATGTACGCTCGATAACCAACTAACCATTCCATCATGAGAATGATGTGAAACCATGTCATCTTGAGTACATATAAAAACCATAAGAATTGGAACCCACCAACCTCAAGTGGACACTCAATACACTACCTCAAATCACATGTTCTGATTCCTAAGGGTGTTTCTAGTATCATAATCCCCTCAGAAAGAAAAACCACAAGAACAAGTATTTTAACGACCCATGCAGATATAAAACTATGTGACACACCTATATTGAAAAGAGAATACGAAATAGTAGAAGCTACCAAGATCATACCTCTCATTAAAGATGGTCTAGGATCCTGATCTTGTTGGTTTTGCTGCACTGCATATGCCTAGCTTGTACCGTGGACCAATGATATCATTTGGATACCCTTAGTTGATCCACCCTACTTCCTTTGAGAACATGGTGTCTAGCTACTATGTCCATGACCACCACTTTCTTGGCTGGACCAACCTGCACTCATCCATCTCCCTACCTAACGTGGAGCTGAAGAACCTGCTCTTGATCCAGATGTCAGAGATGACCCACTACCACTCAAAGCTGAAGTAAAGGTCCTACAAAACTGCTTCCTGTGCTCCATCCTTCTGTAATCTCAGAACTCAACTGGGTTGCGGTCACACTGATTTTTCATGTGGTCTCACCTTCCACACTGATGGAAAATGCTAAATTTCTTGTACCGACATTCTGACTAGCACTCATGTCATGAGAAGACTCAAAACAATGCTTCCTTCTTGAAGACAAAGATCCACTGGGTTGATAAACAAGAATACCCTATTCTGTACCCCCATCTTCACTCAGGTTTTGCTCCTTAATCATCATGTTATTCATAATATCAGTGATAAAAGTCATCCTGAACACATTCACCTAATATTTTATAGCATGTTTGATACCTTACTCAAAGCATCTCTCCAACGACAGCTCATCACTAAGTTACATCGGTGAAAAATTATTTAGTTCTGTAGAACATGACGTGTATTCCATAACATTCATCATGCCCTACTCCAGATGCATGAACTCAATATCCCGCTCTACTCACAAAGTCCCAGGGTAAAATTAGTAAACAAACGTGGGTTTGGAAGTCATCCCAACCCATATTTTAAATCCCATCAACCTTATTCAAAACATCACACGAGTACTTCACTACTCCATGTAGCATATAAGCCGCAAGATCGACCCTCCACTCAAAAGACATATCATAAAGCTCAAAAAATGCTAATATGGTCTCTATACATAGCTCTACAGCTAGTGGACCACCATCCCATGAAAACATGGGAGGATGTTGCTGCTAGAACACCTTTTTTATCTCATCCATAGATAAGGCAGGTTGTGGTTCTCCCTAGAAATTCTACATATATCGAAAGAACCCCTCACAGAACTATGGCTTAACACCTATTTATCGAACAATTTTTGGTGTCACAACTATAACTAAGGGATGATCAACCATTATCCCATGTAATATCGCCTCTAGAGAGTGGACATCACATCCCTCATGGTGTATGATAGGAGATCTTCATTGTGGCATCTCTCTTCAATGCCAAACACATGCCTCAAAAAATAACAACATCGAATCATGTAGCTCAAAAGCATAGTATAGGTCAGAAATCTCCTAAAATACAAGTCAACCCATAACCTACTCCCTAATCTATGACTATATAAGGAACATCCAATAAACCACTAGAAAAAATGAATTTTCCCCACTTAAAATACGGTTCTAGGTAAAGTCTCTATCCATAATTTCAAGTTTCCATTTCATTCCCACATTTAGTTATCCATGAAATTTCACCAAGGGTTTACCAAATCTGAATCCATGAGGTCCCATAACATCTCATGAATATAAAACATGGTTTTGGTTCCAATTTACACATTTATAAATTTTAATTTATCACATTTATTACATTGGTGCGTCATTTAAAAATCGATAAGGGCCCATAATCTTTAGGAATTGAAATATGACGTCACATCTCTATCCACTACACCAAAACTAACACAATAGCAGGCACAAATATCACAAAAAATATCACAACAAAAATCTATAATTAATTCATCCTAAATGGTATGGAATAATGCATGGAATGTGATTTTTATCAAGTTACTATATGATGAATGAGATGGAATACCCTCATCTCATCGGTTTGGAACTGAAATAAAACCCATAACTACATCAACAGTAATAGCAGAAGCCTAGTGCATTACTAAATGGGGAAATCAATTCAACTCCAATAGTTAAAATTTAGAAAGTCAGAATTCAATTCGAGTAAATTTGGTTATTCCCTGTACATGGGGTAGCTACTCTTGGGCACATTTTATTACCAAATCCCATTTCATTTTTATCCACATCTATTGTTTCCAAATAGTAAAGAAACCAGAAAGGACTCCTCCAATACCACTCTGTAACATCCCAAAACTGGATTCCACTCAACAGTGCCTCGAGCCTAGTTGGCTACATAGCCTCAATAGAATCTCCCCAAACATCATAGGCTTTCGAGTATAAGTGAGGTACTAGGTAATTCATTGGGGAAACTATTCCCTCATTACTAGAGTATTTCATAGTCGAAGTCAATCACATTCAATAGAGGAAGCAGATACAATAAGAAATTAATAGATAAATAGACAAGAAAGACAAAAATGTATGACAATCCAAAAGTGTCTCCATGCAATGATGTAGGTGGTACATGTATCTTGAAAACATCCAAAATAGGTACATGGCAGTACAATACAATACATGTATCCAAAAAGACAAAAGGACAAAAAAGTGTCCATATCATCATAATCCTCAGCTTGGTCCTATGTTCTCTTACTCCAAAGACATAGTCAATAACCTATGTTTGGGTGCTCTCCCCTACCATCACCTGTAACCATGTAATTTTTTGGGTCCTCGAGGAGGCCCAAATAGGGTGTGAGATAAATATCCGAGTATGTAACCACCAAAAGTCTATATAGTTCTATCAGTAATATAATCAGTTCTAGAAAGTGTAAGTGAACCAATAACATAAGCTTGAATGCCTATAGAATAAGTCTTCTATAATAAGTAAAACCAAGGATCCCCTCAAGGATCCCTACATTAATATTCAGTTCCTAACAAGGTAACTCTAAAAAAGTAAACAAGTCACACGACCACATTTTGTATTCATCCATATCAGGTAACCCATGACCATGCCGTATAATGAAATGTAGACCCCAAGGTCCAGATCCAAGGTGTTACGTACCAGGGATTCTAGGTAAGAAGTGTAGACCATGAAGGGCTAGATCTAAGGTGTAGCTGACTAAAGAATCCACATTATGTCCCATGGGTGTCCCAGTGGAAACTCAGTATAGGAACTGGTAGGGGTCCTCAGAGAATGTATGACAACATGTCCTATGTGAGTCTAATAAAGTCAAATCCATGGGGTAACAAGGACCGATTCATCCCACATAATC
The DNA here is from genome assembly GCA_963277665.1 of Viscum album. Taxonomy (NCBI): domain Eukaryota; kingdom Viridiplantae; phylum Streptophyta; class Magnoliopsida; order Santalales; family Viscaceae; genus Viscum; species Viscum album. Next base: position 1,693,929,005 of record OY728128.1, on the reverse strand, counting down.
AATACCCAAGGGGAATAATCCAACCAAGGTGTCCACTACTAAATTCCATATCCATAAAGTGTAGTCCATTGCATTTATCAAACCATTTATTCAATTCATTCATTTTAAACAATTAAACACATGTGAGTATACCCACTCAAATAATCAAGTACAAGACACGGGTATACCCATTCATGTACTTTATTTATCATTCAAAACTCATATGGTCCTACCGTTCCATATTAACTATTTAACCTACCATTAATAAATTTATACAGGTATACTCACCCATATCATCACATTTTCAATTTAAGAAACCACCAACGAATATACAAACTCATTTAACCATTTTCATTTAATCTATTTTATCAAAAAAAGGCATGGCGTAACATGAAATTATTAATCAAGTAGGTAGTACATCTCTTAATAAAGATACTCAAACCACTTACACATTAATGGGCTTCCTCTAACTTGGAAATTTCAATAATTCACCCCTTAGGTGGTTTAACAAAGTATAAATGGGTTAATCCCAGAAGGCACACCCCATGGGTGACCTTGATTCAATAAACGGGTGCAAATTCACCAAAATGGATCCTATAGGCATCCTTATTAGGTCTCTCTACATCTATTACAAGTGACTTTCTCAAAAAACGAGGGTCACGCTAGAAATTCTGGTGGGAAAAATATCAATCAAATGACCAAAAAGTACCAAAAAAGAAAAATAAAAGCATATAACACCTAACTAGGCTTAATAATAGAGAGCTCCTCTAGTATCGAGTACTTATTTATCTAAGTTTATGATAAATATGAATAATGGATGAAGAGCGTAATATTAGGGCATTTGATTCTGAAATAAAATAGCGAAATTGTTGTTTCGAAGAATCAAGAACAGATAAAAAGGAATTGAGGACCTACCGTTGTGGATCCAATGATACAAACCACATTTATATTAGAGGTAGGATGGAAGATCGGGCTCAATCCATATGTTAGGTTCCAAAGGGGATCTCCCAACAAGATCCTCTGCTATATGTTTTAGGTAGGAGAAACAAAAAGGGATTTTAATACATTTTAGGGGAATTTTGGTCATTTTACCCAAAAAATTGGGTCACATAGTTTCTATGCATGGTCTATCTAACTGTGCAAGGTTCCTTGTAACCTTGGTTAACAATGCATGTTTACCCCACATAGTTTGACTAAACATGTGGTAACCGTGTGATTAATCTATGTTAAAAGCCAAAAACTTTGCGAACTTTCTGCATGGTTGTGCGGTTGCTACTGCATAGTATCCTTAACCATGTGAATGCTACTGTCTCCACTCACATGGTTAGCTTAACCATGTGTCATCCCCTGCATGGTCTCTTTTAACTATGTGCTAGGCCTAAAATACCCCTAAATCCCGGATTAAGACTTTGAATGATCCCCAAACACCTCCAAAACAACCGCGATCACAAGTGGTATATACATATGTCCATAAAAAAGTATTAAAACTAAAAATAAAAGGATACATTCCTCATAAAAAAACCCGAGTCGTTAATGAGAGGCCTTCAAGATGCACTGGGATCTCATGTTCATTTGAGATCAACATACCATCCATAGTCAGATGACCCTAACAAAAAGAGTTATCCTTATTCTTTTTGATATTATTTTACCAGCATTATCAACTTTGGTGGGGCTTGGGATGACCATTTTTGTTTGGTTGAGTTTTCTTATAATAATAGTTACTAGTATGAAATTAGAATGGATCCTTTTGAGGCCTTGTATTCTCGGCCTTATAAATCTTAATTGTGTTGGTCGGTGATCTGTGAAAGTTCCTTTATTGGAAATATCGTGATTCAAGATAAAACATAAAATATTAAGTTGATTTGTTAGGGGACTGTTGATGGTGAAGATTTGGTATAAGTCATATTCTTATTTTCATTATAGACCATTGGAATTCTTATATAGTGACCAGGTGTTCTTGAAATTGTTACCTCATTTAGGTCATCGATGGATTGGGAAGCAAGAGAAGATTGCTCCTCATTTTGTGGGACCTTTTTGTTTTTTTGATAAGGTAGGAAAATGTAATTATAATTTATAACTTTCACCGTATTTGACATCAATACATAACATGTTCCATGTATCACAGTTGTGAAAGTATCATTATGATCCATATCATGTTTTAAGCATGTGTGATCTTGATGTTGAGCTTGATTTATATGTGACTGATAATATAATTGGGATACAGAAACCAAGTTACTTCATGGGAGTATGATACCATTGGTTTGAGTTCTATGGTAGCACGGTTCTAATACTCATGAGATGTGGGAAATAGAGGCACTAATGAGGGAGTAGTGGCCTAATATTTTTGACATGGAAACCTATTTATATAATTCTTGAGGAGAGAAAGTTTATATGGATGAGAGGTTGTAAAATCCTACTACTATTTTTAGGTACTCCTTGGCACTTATTTTTTGTTCATGATTTTTTTGGGTTTATCTTGGGTTGTTTTAGGAAGAAAGTTTAAATTTTTGGAAGGATACTAGGTTGTTAATGGTTCGAACATGGTGTTCCCTAACTGTGTGCCCTGCTGTTCAAAACCATGTAAACCCAAGAAGTGACGTTTTTCAAATTCTTCACATGGTTTGACAAACTATACACCACTTTAGACGGGTCCATGACTAGGGAACACAGTTTGATAAACCATGCGACCCTTCCCATCTAACCGTGTGCATGATTATTCTTTATCCTTAAAAAATAGAAAAAATTCCTAACCTCGCCCCTACCTCCCTCTCATCCCCATCTCCTCTTGGCTCAATTTCTTAGGTCTTGGAATCTCCCAAGAACCCATTTTGGCTCCTCCATACCCATTTTGAAGAAGATTGAAGCTAGGAGAATGTCTTCTGATCTCTCCCTAGTAAGTGTTCTTCCCTCATTATTTTTCTTCTACTCTTTACTTCTCTCCTTTGGGTTTGTTAGATCTTCTTATTTCTAAGGGATCAAAAAATATTTTATTTTAGATCTTGAGTCTTTGTTTTATTCTTGTATTTTTTACTAACATTCTTATTTGGAGTTTCCTATTGTGGGTATTGTGTTATATGATCTTGTGACCTAAGGTAGGTGGTTCCATATAAGTTTGGCCAATTAATTTAACCTTGAGTTGTTGATTAATTTAAATAGTTTCAATTGTATTCTAAAATCCCAATTTGATTCTAATTGGGATTTAAATTTAAATGGTATGGATTTTAGGGATAACCCCCAATTATAATGAATTGTGTGTTATTTGGATTTGAGGGAAATTATGGAATTTGATTTGTGAAATTGATATTTAGAAAATGGATTAAATTGTTATGATAAGAACCCATTAGTTTTGTCCCCCCAAAAGGAATAAATTGATTAAAAAGTCATGTTTTTTAAGAAAAAATGGCATATTGAAATGGAAAATGGGGAAATTATATTTTCAACAGTTTTGAAATAATTTTACCATTATTGATTGTTGTTTGAGTACATGAAAGTCTAGGTAGTTAGGGAGTTATTTGGGACAAACACACCAGATTATAATTTCCCTAACATCATATAAATTCTTTATAACTCTAAAATAAACATATTGTTAGATATTATCCCTAGTTGTATGTTATTTAGTACTATTTGGATAGTGTCAGACAGAATTTTTTGCACATTTCTATTATTTCTATATGATTGTGATAGGATCCCATAACCTACAAATATCATACCTCTTGAAAAATGACCATGTTTCTTTTTTGTGAATTACTTTGATATATGTATATGCCATTGTTTGTAAAAATGATTTACACATGCCTTATTAATTTATATAAATTGTTTTATATAAAATTATTATTAAAATTTTATTCTAAATGTTTCCATGAATTGAAATTTAAATCATGACTTCTTTTAAATATCTTCTTCTAATGTCATACCTATTTTATTTAAAATTGAAAGCATTATTTGGTTAATTATTGTGGAATATTTTTATGGAACACTTGGTGATACCCTAATATGCTTTTAGCTCACACAATTAATGTGCCTTCAAGTTTTTTAGATTTTCTTATTCCAGGTTCGAGCAAGGTGAAAGCACCACTTAGAAGTGGAGGTTGTTGATTTTTTGGGCTTGGAGTGATGAGACTTTTGGGACTTGGGATGTTTTTCCTCTCCTTATAATACATATATGATGTAATCCTGGGTTTTTTAGACCATTTTTCTTTCTAGTACACTCACCTTTTGGAGATTCTTTTTTTCATACTAATGTGTTCTATTTCTTACACTATTTATGTAGAAAAACCATTTCCACCTTTATCTTGTCTGATTTCAGGTTCTAGTCATCAACCCATGGGGATCAGGAACACCCTTCAGGCTATGTTAGATCCATCTTGGGTACTGGGCTATCTGGGCTCTGTCAAGATAGTTATCATTATGAAAATATAATATATCATTTTTTTATCTTTTCACTCATTAAAAAATGACAACATGATTCGTGTACGTGTGGACTACCACCTTTATGAAGTGATGCAACTGTCTTTTAGTCACTGCACCACATAGATTATATACATATATATATAGTTATATATAAATAAATAATATGGAATATATGATCCTATTATAATTTTTTAAATATAAAATACTACTTACCTCCTTTTAATAATTATTGTTGAAAAATGGAAATGTTACTCATGCATACATATGACATACCATCTAAATGATCTTACTAAACTTCATTTATAAAAAATATTTAATTATTGGTCTTAAAATTATAATTTATGTAGAAATATAACAATTATTTCATGATTATTATTCATTATATGTTTAAATAATGACATCTTTAACAATATTATACCTACCAAAATCATTTTTGACACATAAGATGAAAAATGGTCAATACATATGATGTAAAAATATTTGATTAAGTAATCGTATATAACATGTTAATAAATGAAATAAAATAAATGATAAACTTTAAAAAATTTCATTATAAATAAAATAATTTACATAAGTTTATTATTCATGAATATAAGTAATGTACTTGATGAGTCGAACTCACGGTAAGGGATTTTGGTATCTCTTTTTTACTTATGTGAGATACATTTCATATTCACCACCTATTTATTTTATGTGGTATATATATTTATTATGAATTTATTTTATGATTTTTTTCTTAATATTTATTTATATTTTCATATCTATTTTAGGATATATCATTCATTGGGTTTACAGTTCAAAAGTTACCATAGTTGTAATGGATTTCTCTCTCAATTTGGTTTCCTTGAGACATATGTTATATTATAAAACTATATTATTTTATGAGGTGTATTTAATGACCCTTTGATATGAAATATGATGAATTTATTTATTCTTAGGATATTTTTTAGTTTCATTTAATTTTATTACTCCATGGGTCTCATAATTAAATGTTACAAAAGTGGTAAGGATTTTATTTTATAATGTCATCATTTATCAAGTTTTTTTATAATTATGTTTCTGTTCATGAAATATTACGATACATTAATCAAGAAACTCATCATTTTTCTTCTTCAATAGTCATGTCATGAGAATTCATTTTTCCCCACATTTTCTTCTCCTTAAGTACTCAAGAGTTCCAAAAAGGTTTTTTATAAAAATTGATTTTGTTTCTCTCTTTGGCCGAAAACATTTTTTCTTCCAAAATATTTTTTTCTAAAAATGATTAAAAAAATGTTTTTAAGATTATTTAAATGATTTGTTTAAGAAAATTTTACCCATGTTTTACTTTTTACAAATTTCTTTGAAAGGATACTTCATGTCATTATCAAAATAAAATGATCATCTATATTTTACCAAAAATTTAAAAGGAATATTCTTTGTAATGTGTACGACATGAAAAGAATTTTACACTGTCAATTTCTTTCAAGATTACTTTATAATTATTCAATGTTATTTTCTGCGAAAATGATATTGAAAAATTATTTACGTTTTAAAAATTATTCTCTCAAAGTATAAAAATATTTTCCTCATGAAATGTTTTAAAATGATTTCTTAAAGATTACTTAATAAGTTTTCAAGGTCATTTTCAAGGAATGGGATTTAAAAAATATTTAATTAATTTCGATTTTTAAAAATATATTTTCAAATAAAATTTATTTTCATTAAGAATTTGATTTAAATTATCTTTCAAAATAAATTTTCATCATATATGGCATCCATGTGATGGGTGGGACACATATCTCTACCCAATACATTGAGTAAAAATTTATATATCATGCGATGGACATGATTGGAATAGGGAGTAAACCCATTTCAACAGGGGACATTATCAATTGTGATGGTCTTGGGAGTGAACCTTGAATACTATGATAGTTTGAGGAGTGAACCCATTCCACTATGATAGACTTGGTAGAGTTCCTTGAATAATATATAATTGATTTTATTTTCTTATGTGTATGAAAAACACATTTCTTATACCAATTTAATTAACTCATGGGTCATGTTCTTTGATTCTCTTATAAATAATGTCTTATGAACTATCATCCTTTATTTCATGACTCAAGAGTATGATCTTTGATATGTAGGGTATGGTATTCAAATATTATTCCCATGTTCTCAACCTCTTATATTTATTTTATTCTTGTGTACTTCCTCTATTCACCCTTACTGATCATATGATCTCACCATTTCTTATGTTTACTTTCCCAAGGTTATTAAGAATGGTCTTAAATAGGGAATTTTTTTCAAGAGTACAAATGGGGAATATATTTATGGGATATGTTGAATATATTTCACTAAATTCGAAGATTGTCTACCTATTATCCAAATACACAAAAATATTACCATCCTCAGGCATGTGTTTGTGAAATTTATTGAATAATAATCTAAAAAGATGTAATATTTATGTATGAGAATACCAGTTCATTGAAATCCCAAACTTTAGTAAATAATCAATGAAGACCGAAATAATATATCTTCCACTATAGACTGAGTGGATTTTTTTAATCATCTCACCAAGATGGTTCTAAACTTCATTCTTATATTCATAGAATCTATGAAAGTAATATGACTTATACCTTATTAAGTAGAAATATCCATATATACTAAATTCATTAGTAAAAATTGTGAAGTATGAGTTCCTACATATGGATTCAACTGGAAAAGGTCCACACACATTAGAATAAATAAAATTAACAATATCAGTTGCCTTTTCACCTTTTCCACTAAATAATGCTTTGGTCATTTTTTCCTTATTAACATGCATGGCATACACCAAGTGGTTTTAGCTCAAAATAATATCAATATCCATCATGGTGTAATATGGTTAAACATTTTTCATATACATTACCTAGATAGTATTCCATAGTTTGGTGTGATGTGAATCATGTGAATTATTTTCATTATTAATCATTATTTCTTAGTTTGTGTTATCCTGCATGTAAATGTTGTTATTTAAAATTTAATTAATATAACAAATGATTAATTTTTAAAAGAAGCAATATTTATTTAAAAAATTGGAAATTAATTTTTTTGTATCATGTATCGATATAGATATAATATTTTTGGTCGCTAAAGGCACAAAATAAGATTCTTTTAAAAACAATGTAATTCTCATCTGCAATGTGAGGTGATAGTTCCCAATAGCCATAACATCATGTCTAGCTTCATTGGATTGTCATAGGTCTACCTCACCCTAGGAAATCTTCAAAAATATACATGGTACTTGTATTTTAATGCACATGTTATAACCATGAGCTATATCATATACCGAATTTGTATAAACAAATAAATTCCACTCAATGACAAATGAAACTGAATCCTACCCTTTATTTTTTTTGGGTTCAATTTTTCTTCCAGTGGCCCTTCTTTCCACATTCAAAATAGATAGAATCATTTTACCTTTTTCTTCCCTTGACTCATACCTTCTTGTAAGGACATTCCTAATAAGATTTAAACATAAATTTATTTTTTCTATTCCTTTTATTAACTATAATGATAGAAGGAATTTAACACTTCATATCCTTTTCAACATAGAAAAGTAGAGTGAGAAGATCTAGGAGAATCTTCTCTATGTTTTTCTATTGAAATTACCAACAATGTTGGAGAATCTCTAAGGTAGTGTTAAGAGAAATATATTGGTCTATAGTTCTTTAGGTATTCTAACCCTCATAACCCCTATAAACTCAATATAGCCAATTATTTTGGCTACATGAGACCCAAATGGTGCACATTATCTAGGTTTTCCCTGAAAGAGTGCATTGGATATCTCCAACTGTTATTGTCTTTCTCTCCCCTATTAAAGAACACATATATCCTGGAGTATACTATAATAATCCATTCCCTCGTGTGACTTCATGAGTTTATTATACATGTTTGGAAGTATTAAACATTGAATGCCAACCACATCACCTGGTTGTTTATCCTAGGTAGTGGAATCTTCATCACTCTCTTTCTTTTTAAGTAGATCATGCATTGGGGATTCTATCATGTAACTTTTTTGTTCTTGGTGAAACACTACCCATATGCATCTAAACTATTCCTAGTTGTTAATTATAGTTAGAAGATGGTATTTATCCAAAATTGATCATAGGTATAATGTAGTTGATGAAATTTTAATTATTCTACAATAAAATAGCATATTATTAGTACTTCACTTAAATTCAATTTATGTGATACATAATAATATATTTTAAAAAAATTATTAAGTATCCACCTATTTTATAAAGTCTAAAAAACCCTCACCATTGAACTCAAAATGCCCAGTCTTATAGAAAATCTAGTGGAAAGGATTTATGTTTCCCTTTTCATAATCTTGAAATTAACCATGAAAAATAGAAGAAATTATTTATGTTTGGTTGATTCAAATTATAAATTGGATACTCCTTGAACCATTGAGTGGACTCCCTGATCCAAAGATCCTCACTTGTATTTCAAAAATATTAGCCTAAAAAATTTTATTGTATAGATAGAGGCCCTTAAACCTGATATATATTTGGTTAAGTCAACCTACTATCTTAGTTGTGACTTCCTGATAATTAAAATTTCCCACAATGAAGGATGAACCAACACTTTAAGTATGGGTTTATCTTAATTCAGATTATGGAAAGATAAATTACATAATATAAACTTGGGGGATTTTTTAATTTTATTATACATAAATATTTCTTGTTTTATCCTTGACTTGAATTGATAATATAAAGTTGATTTACGTTAGGGATTAACCATGTTACGATAAAACATTTACGCATAACCCAGTTATGTTTATTCCAAATTTTCATATTAAATCATTTATTTATATGACAGTGCTCTTGTATCCATAAAATAAATCTTTCGTAGATAGAAATAAAATAAAGAATGAAATAAATGATGATGATATTATTTAATGGTTGATTTATTAAGTGTAAAATAAATTAACTATGGAACTATGGGAAATTCCTTATTTTCGATATTGGAATGAGTTATAGTATTCAACATTTCCATATTTATATAACTTTTGTTGGTTTCATATAAGACCCATCTTGAATTTCCTCTTACTCAGCTCCACCTTGAACCAACTCCATGAAACTTCATATACTTCTTTTGTTAAATATGTTTCATAACTCACATGAAGGTGAGGAGAACAAAAGGATTGGTTTAGGAGAATTAAATAAATAAACCTTAGAAACGTAATTACTACATAATAAAGGAGATAGGAATGATAGGTAGACTATCATATTTAATTTAATAATAAGTAATTACACACATGCAATAAAATGAAATTACATGGAACCAAAACATACATGGGTCATCTCAAGATCATGATCGGTCATGCACATGAAATTTTTGAAAATTTACAACAACTATCTAGCATTCATTTCAATTCATTCTTTAATAAGATAAAACATGATTCAATTAATATAATTAATTTTCTTATAAATAAATAAATAAATCTTATCTTATTCTATTAAATCATCCTGAAATTTCTTTTTTCGATGATTTTAAAAAATAAATTATTTTATTTAAAACTAAATAAAATAGTACATATCTTTGACTGTGGAAGAAATTCGGTGTGGTCCTATATGAACTACTCAATATGGTTCTTGTCATATATAATACACTCATATTTCATACTATGTACATGTAATGTGTCATAATTTCTGGGAATGTCCCGCCAAATTAATGACACATGGAACACATGAATAATACATTGTATGTAGAATTTAGTGCATCGAGTATTTAATATGAAACAACTATATATGATTCATGGATTCAATTATTATGTTAGATTATTTAAAAATTTAATATAATATAAAACCTAATGACTGATGTGTAATATCAATTTAATGAATTCATAAAACTCAAGTTGATGAGGATTAATAGAGTAATTAATAAAATTTAATATTTCTAGGTAAAGAGGTAAAGTACATGGTGTGTACTACCTGGACACACATCATGTACATCACTTCGCTGGATATCTGCAGTACACACATAGGGACTTAACGTGTACTTCTTGTGGAGATTTAGGAAGTACATGATATGTATAATGGATACACAATGTGTACTTAAAGCTAAATATCTACCAGTCTGTATGTATTACATATTAAATACACATGGTGTATTAATTACAAAACACATCTTGAACCTTTTTTTCCACCATGAAAACACATTCACTATAAAGAGTATAGGAAATCTACAAGTTGAGTAGTCCAGAAAAGTCATGTGCCTCCCTAGATGGACATCACATTGTGAATTTAATACTCATAGCATGTATTCATGGAAAGATGATCCATATTCCATGCCGGTTTCATGGTGAAGTGAATAATGATAAATGGAATATGACAAAGGAGTACACTTTTTCTAATATTGTGTTATCTGTATATAATTATTGGCACCTCTGTATGGGTTTTTTATATTCATTCATTATTATTTACTAATTTGAGTTATGTGAGTGAGAAACAAAGAGGAGGAGGAAGATAATTCTATGAATGATCTAGTATGAATTAAAACATAAAATGAAATTTGACTTTTAAATGAGTAATGGTGAACAAAGAAATAAATAATTATAAATTTAAATGTGACCACTCTAATACCACTTCATAGTTTTAGGTGTCACGAAATTTCTAATTACAGGCTATACTAACTCTTTAATTGTTATATTTTATGTATCATTAACATATTGTATAAGATGTAATCTTCATAACCAATGGAATTTTTACAAATAATATTGACAAAGTAGTTTGTTAAGACTGATATGAGATCTTTTCACATCAAATTTACATTTAATTTTAATATATTAGAAAAATTAATACCTTGATCTTCATATGTTTCTTTGATGATGATGTTGATCTTATGAAACCCTTTTCTATCAACCATAATTTCATTTGTATGATCCCAGTGTAAAATCCCTCTATTAGTTATCCAAATATGTTATTTTTATTTCTAAACAATAATGAGGGATTTCAAGGTTCTAGTGCGGAATCTCAATCACTATGTAGTCTTCATATTGGTCATTGTGATAATTCCTTTTTCTTAAAAAATTTTCCTTGAAATATCTTCTTGATATGATGGAGGAGGAAATACCCCTAGATCATTATTTTCTCTTGATAGAGAAATCTATATTTTATTGTGCACAATGATTCTCAATTTTGATAAACCTCTACAAGATAGATATAATCATATATTTAATGATATATGGTTAGTAATAAATATTATTTAACTATAAAATAGACCTTAAATAATATAATAAACCTTATATAGCCTTATACCCTTTAATAATAATAATATTATTATTATTTTATCATTCATGCTCTAACTAGTGGAATAATAAATAATTATTTTACTATCTCGTAAATTAATATTTATCATAAGACGGCATATTTTTCCCCTATTATTCCTCTAAACTTTTAAATAAAGGTCATATATCCCAAAAATAATTAATTACCAAACAATTATATATTTATTTAATATATGTGATTAATAAATTCAATAAAATTTATTCCATGAAGTTGGGAATAATATTTATTCTAGTAATCTAATACAAATATAATTTCATTTAGATCAATGGAAACACTTAGTGTGCGACCCTCTAGGATTATTTTTTAACATTAGGTGTCTTCTCCTAAACACCAAGATTACTATATATCAATGGTTTAATGTACCAAATCAAAGGAAGTTAATATCACAACATCAATAACCACATTTTTGCACTCACTATGTAATAAAATACCATTATCATGATTTCGCATCAAGTAGGTTGCAAACTTATGTAATGAATCTATATGCGTGAAACATATTTCTTTGACTATCTAAAATAAACTCATCATCACACCATTTCTATGGAATTTATTGTGATATTTTTATTTTTGTATAAGGATTGGGATACCAACTTCTATAAATATGGAAGGGACAAAACCTTCCAAAGATTATTCATTAATAACACATCATTTGTGATACACCTAACATACTCAACTTCAACATGAACTATTTTTCATCATGGTTTATAGAAATAAATTGAATTTTTTTAGTCATGTCATGAATTTTTAATAATATTAAAATGATTATTACCATTACACAAGCTCATATACAAAAATATCTAATGACACAAAAACATAGGGAATTCCTACTGAAAAGTCTTTTCTCATAATATCCAATCTCTAAGACTTCCAAGTAAGAAATTCATGAGATAAAGATTCGTTAGATTATGATTACTTTCAATTTACATTAAAAATACTATATTCCACATCATATAGTGTTATCCAACCATAGAAAATGTTTTTAAGAATATATTCATGGAATTTCAAGGTTCTCACTATATGTAGGAATTGTTATGCCCTTTTAATGTAAAATATACTCAAGTAAATTGTCACATTAAAGTAACAAATAACTATAAATTATATGTAATATTATATATATATATATATATATATATGTTAATATTAACTTCTATGAAAATTATTTCAATCCAAAGTATATACAGTTGGATCTATGACACAAACTCTAAGAATTTTTGTATTTTCAAATGAGAATTATAACATATGTAATAAATGCATATTTATAAGAAATTATTTAAATTTTTTATAGAATAGTGAAGACAATATACATTCTTATGATATATAAATTAAAAAATAGAACATTTTTAATTAAAAACTATTTTTTTGTGAATAAAAGTGGGATGGGGAAATATTACCCAAGCATATGGTTCATCAAGTGCACAGTCACAAAGTAAATCATGTTCATTATCACTAAATGAATTAGTAGATATAAAAAATTAGTATAATTAATATTTTAATAATAAAATACATTTTAAATATACATTATATAGTATTTAACACCCATCTTTGTGTCATGTGAATCAATAATAAAATTACATCCTTGAACTATATGTGGTTTCAAATCGTCTAATAGATCATAATTTTTTATATGTTCTTATGAATGGGATTTTCATTGCTTCTCATGAGACTCCAAATCAATCTGTACGTAATAGAAAATATCATTCAACTCATCCTATGGGCACATTCATGTAGTTATAAATAAAAAATTTCATTCAATTGTGAAATTTTAGAATTTAGACCCTCATTCTATTCACCATCACATATTAATCTCACTACAAAAAAATAGGGCAAGGGAAGCATTGCCATTTACCAGCACTAAATAGAAAGCGCTGATAAATATAACCTTTATCAGCGCAAAAATAAGTGCTAATAAAGGTATACCCTATATCAGCACATTTTTTAGCACTGATAAAAGGCCACAATTATCAGCGCTTATTTTAGCACTAATAAAAGTTTTTATTCTTAATTTATATAAAATTATAATATTTATCAGCCCAAAAATAAAAGCGTTGATAAAACATATATTTATCAGCGCTTTTTCAGCACTGATAAAGGGATAAATTTATCAGGGCTAAAAAGCGATGATAAATAGGTATTTTATCATCGTGTTTTTTAGCGCTGATAAATCTATGTTTTATCAGCGATTTTATTTTAGCGCTGATAAAACATACCTTTATCAGCACTTTAATGAGCTCTGATAAAGGTTCCAGTGGTTTCTATTTAATAACCCTAATAGGCCCTTCTCTCTCGCATGTGGTAAAGCTTTCACGGAAGCTGAACCAGGACCCTCTTTCACCGCGACTTCTCCTCCTCATCCGTGTAGAATTCTCATCTTCCTCCTCCTCGTCGTCCTCCTCCTCCTCTTACTACTCCTCCTCTTCCACCACCGTTGGGTTTTTTTCCTCCGCCGCTACCTCCACGCCGTTGGTTTTTCTCCTCCACCATTGTCTCTACTACCGCGATCACCGCGACTACCACTGCCTCTGCCGCCACCGCTGCTGGTCAGTGTAGGAGTATTTTTCCTTCTATTGGGTTAATATAAATGATAAATGATGATCCTTGAATGATTATGATGAATTATAGTTTTTTATAAGTGAGTTGAACCTATGTATAGGTAGTTGGGGCAAGATTGAGAGCCCAAGTGGTGAGACCCTTGTATTGTAGGTTGTTTTAGATAGCGAGTGTGTGAGAACTTATAATAAGTGGTTGGTTTGGTTCACTATATGATGTGTGTTTTGAGGTGGGTATAATATTTGCACCCATGGGCTAAGGATTGTGTAAGAATTTATGTATGGGGTTTGTGTGAGATCCCAGTGGTCGTTAGCATGTGACTCAGGATGGTAGAGAGTTAGTGAGTTTTGGTGGTTGGGGGAGACTAATGAGTGGGGTTATCTTGGTGTTATGAATACCTTAGATACATAAATCATGGGTATATTCTTTGACATGAGGGATTGATGCATATTAGGTGTTATCAAGTTGATAGCGAAGGAATGGTCATGCCTTGTATTTGTTTAAGGGAATCCCTCTCTATTCTTGAGTTTTGGTGTTATGACTGGGTTGAGGGACATGATCATTTGGTTTCCTAACCTTATTGATTTATAGCATGGTTTTAATGTGACCATCACTATTGAACCTAGATGGATGGTTTTAGGGTAATTAAACATGGGTATATTCCTTTTGTTTTGGAATAATGTTGGGTAATTGGTGATCGTGTGGTGAGTTTTAACATGGTGTGATGTTAAGATTGGAAAAGAGTACCAGGGTTGTCCCATTGAAAATATGTGTGTTCCCCCTAATTTTTGTCAAGATGTACGGGAAGGCTCATTGAGTTTGAATAGGGATACGATCCTACTCCTAGATACCACGTGTTGTGTTGAAAAGATTGTACCATGATGTTTAAAGTCATGCGATTAGGATGTATGTGTCGTGAAAGGTGTGATAACAGAGGATTGATCAGGGCTTACTCATTTGGGTTATGCTATCTAGAATAAACTTGAGGATTTTAACTAGTAATTAGGACCTATTGGTCAGGGCTTACCCATTGTATGTTCATCTTTTATATTTTAAAAAGTCCGTTGAACTCATTCTATCGAAGGTGGGTTCTATAATATCTTGTTATCTTAAGGTATTTTTAACCATGGTGTGGGTTGATTTCAGTTTTAGTGGGTTATTGGGGTTTGTGGGATGTGGTAAATGGTGTACTTGGTTTTAGATTATTTTATTCTCATGAGTTTTCCCTATTTTATGTTTTCTTTTTCAGTTGGAAATCTCCTCTGTTGTGCGCCTCTCCTCTGCCACGAATGCACCTCTGTCGCGTGCTTAACGACACCTTTGCGGTGAGTTTTCTCCAGTTACTCATTGTTTTCCTCTTGTTCACATGTTATTAATATTTGATATTGATGGTTATAATGTGAAATGTATAGGCTAAATGCCCTGCTGAAAATCGTGGTCGTTGGTGGTCCTTGTTTGTGCACTAAATGAATTGCATGTTGGTTGGTTCTTGTTGAACAATTGAATATAATAATTGGTAATTTATGTATGCTTGACTTGTGAATGAACTCCCTAGGATGATAAAACTTCTATGATAACCCCTGAATTAACAAACAAAATTGAATAAGGGATGCTTTGTGAAATCTAAAATTTTGATTGTTTGGTTTGTATGGTGTTGCAATTGTGAGTATGATTGTGTTTTTGTATGGGGTTGCGGTTGTTGGCATGATTGATATGCCATTGGTTTTCCATGTTGTAGTTCTTCCACCATTGAATATCAATCCAAAATTTACCCATTTTAATGTCACCAACACCATTTGTTTTTAAAATACATGGCATGTAGTCTTGTTAAATGGAACATGCTTCACCATACATGGATTTCATATAGATTTTTATTCCAGACAACAGTTATCTCCAAAATTTACACCACATGAATCATCTTCTGACTCAAACTTGGGATAATTTTTTATTTTAAATGTTACATATCAAGTGAACGTAGGTCACACACAATGTATCTCCATGATATATACTTCAACATGAAACCTTGTACATGCCATGAAATAATGTTAGAACCATATGATATGTGTTTTACTTCACTCGCACCATGTATAGATACCATAGAAACTTGATGTGTATAGACTATACACCCCTAGTGGTCATGTAAGGAATACACATCGTGTATTCCACAAAAATGTGATGCATAGCCAGTGAAGTGACTCATTTTGTATCTAAAGTACACGCCTTTAGCTCAAGTTGTTCTATATGTCATGTATTTTCGAAGGTATCATGCAGTCTTTGTAAGACTAACTTGGAATTAATTTGATATATGTCAGATTAAATCAGGTACTTTATCCATAGACGATGTTCACCCTACTGGACACACCATGTATATGGATTTCACATAAGTTTAGAAATGGTAGTATACAACCAATGTTGACTAAGAACCCTACACATTGTGTATCCATTGAACAAATTATGTGCTATGTTAATTTCAATATTATTGTTTATTTTTCACTTAGATGATAGTATTTCATGTATGAGTATCCCATTTTAAATATCTTCTCATGTAGATCACAATATTATGATTCCCTCATTCATTGGAAATTGCACACGATGTGGTTTGGATATTTCAATTATCTTCGCTCTACTTGAGAGTTGACAAGTGACAAGAGAGATGTTTGGAGAAAATATGGAGTATGGTACTCTCCCATGTTTCGTTGAAGAGTCCTCCATGTATAGGTTTTAGGTACTCTATGGAGATATACAAATGACAGGGCATAGTCCCCCATATATAGATAGAGTTCGAGTACTTTCACATGTTTTGGGGTAGGTTCCTCTATTTTATTGTAGAGGCATTTGTACCATGATTTTTTTTATAAAACCCAAACAATGCTACTTGATTAATTAAAACATAATATTAGGAAAGTTCGACATCGAACCCATAAGGATGATGAATATGAATAAAGAATGGATGAATGCCAATCGATTGACAAAAGAGTATGAAGATGGTGTGAAAGAGTTTATCAAGTTTGCAGAAGATCATACATGTGACCCTTCTTGAATCCTCTATCCGAGTTTACGCTGTTGTTATTCAAGACAAATTAGTCCAGAGGAGTTGGAAGAGCACCTGATTTTTCACGGAATAGATTGAAGTTATACATGTTGGAATAAACATGGGGAAAAAACTAATGTAGGTAGTGGCTCAGATAACATGACATTTTATGGAAGATCTGATATGATTACAAGTGTGAACAGTGATGATGATCATATGGAGGGTGTGATTACATATTTGAATGATGATGAAGATCGTATTGAGGAAATGGCAAGGACAGTTGAAGATGAACTGCGTGATTTCCCAAAATTGTTTGAGAAGTTAAAGAGTTGTGCAAAAACGCCATTGTATGCTGGTTGCACTAAATATATAGCATTGTCAGTCGTACTGAAGCTGCATAATTTGAAAGCAGTCAACGGGTGGAGTGACACCGGTTTTACGGAACTACTTGCTCTCCTGAATGATATACTCCTAGAAGATAATGAACTCCCAAGCCGAACATACGATGCCAAACGAATGCTACGATCAATGGGTATGATCTCTAAAAGAATACACACCTGCCCGAATGACTGTATATTGTTTCGTAAGGACCACAAATCACTTAAAGAATGACCAAAGTGTGGTGATTCTCGATACAAGAAAGATGATTCTAGTCCTACGAAAGTTGTATGGTACTTTCTAATCATTCCAAGGTTTAGGCGCCTATATGGAAGTGAGGAGACTGTAAGAAAATTGACATGGCATGCAGATAGAAGAATTAAAGATGGAAAACTACATCACCCAGCAGACTCTCCTTAGTGGAAGAGAATTGATCATGAGTATCCTGAATTTGGAAACGAGCCGAGAAACCTTTGTCTGGCGTTATCTACAGATGAGGTGAATCCTTTTGGTTTTCAAAGCAGTAGTCACAGTACATGGCCGGTTATGTGGGTAAATTATAACTTACTACCGTGATTATGCATGAAATGAAAATACATCATGTTATCTATGCTTATATCAGGACCAAAACAACCAGATAATGATATTGATGTTTATTTGTCTCCATTGAACGAGGATTTGAAAATATTGTGGGATTCAGGTGTTACGTTGTATGATGCTTACAAAAAAGAAGATTTCAATTTGAAAGACATGTTGTACGGGACGATAAATGACTTTCCTGATTATGGAAATTTTTCAGGATATAGAATTAAAGGATCTCAAGGGTGTCCCATTTGCGAACAAGGTACACAGTTTATGAGGTTTAAACATTTATCAAAAACCGTGTTTTTAGGACATCATAGATTTTTACCCTGATGGCATAAGTACCGATCTTGGACGACATCATTCGACGGAAGTTCAGAAGAACGTACAACACCGTCTCCACTAAAAGGTGATCAATTTTTTGAGAAGGTAAAATATTTGAACACTAATTTTGGTAAACTATTTTTGAAAAACCATATGAAAACTTGTTGGAAAAAAATATCAGTTTTTTTGAATTACCATACTAGAATTGTCTGTATATCATACATTTTCTTGATGTTATGCATATTTAAAAAAATGTATGTGATAGTGTCATAGGAACGTTGCTAAATGCACCTGGAAAAACGAAGGATATAATTAAGGATAGATTGGACATGATTGGGATGAGAATACGAGAAGAGTTGGCACCAGTGAAGGGTGAAAATGAACATTTCTTCCTCCTGCTGATTACACTCTTTCCAGGCAGGAGAGATATTAGTTTTTCAACTTCTTTAATTATGTAAAGGATCCATATGGGTATTCATCAAATATCAATAACATTGTGTCAATGAACGATTTAAAATTAAAGGGTCTGAAATCACATAACTGCCATGTTTTTATGCAAGATCTAATTCCTATATCTTTATGTTGCATTTTTCCCAATAATGTCTGTCATACATTAACGAATCTTTGTTTCTTCTTTAAAGCTATATGCAAAAATGTTATAGACCCAGTGAAATTTCCATATATGAAAAGAGAAATTGTCGTCATATTATGTGAATTGGAAATGTTATTCCCATCGACATTTTTTGATATGATGGTTCATTTGATGGTTCATTTAGTGAGAGAGATTCAACTATGTGTTCCTGTGCATTATAGATGGATGTACCCCATTGAACGGTGTATGAATATTTTGAAAGGGTATGTAAAAAATCAATGTCGGCCAGAGGGTTGTATTGCGGAGCAATATATTGTTGAGTAAGTCGTTGAATTTTGTACTGAATACATGTCTGGTGTGGAAAACTTTGGCCTACCGAAATATCGTCACACTGAGAGACTTGTGGGTGAATGAATTTCTGGAAGAGAGGTTGTCACAATCAATATTAAAGATCGGGAGCAGGCTCACCTTTATGTTTTTCATAACAGTTTTGATGTTAACCCATATGTTCAAACCCAAAAAGAAATTCCTAGGCGTTTGAATCGATCTAAGGTGGACAAATGGATATCATATACACATAATCGACAGTTTATAGGATGGTTTCAGGACCATATTTTGAAGCAGTTAGATGAAAATCTAGACTCAATTTCAGAACGACTTTGATGGCTAGTCGGAAGAGCAAGTGTGTATGTATTATCTTACAATGCTTATGCAGTTAATGTTTATACATTCTATACTAATGAACATGATGAAGACCGTACCATGCAGAATAGTGGGGTTACACTAGTGGCCGAGGCGATGCATGTTTCCGGTGCTAAGGAAAAAAAATCCAATTTATGAGAATATGTCATACTTTGTCATCATCAAATGAATATGGGAGTTGGATTATACGAAATTAAAAGTGACGATTTTTTAATGAAAGTGGGTTGATAAAAAGAGTGCTGTTAAAATAGATGAATTAGGATTCATGAAAGTTGATTTTGGTAAGGAAGGGGAGAAAGATGAACCATTTATAATGGCATCACAAGCAGTACAAGTATTTTATGTTCCAGACCCCGTAAACCGAAATTGGTCAGTTGTTCTATTATCAAACAAAACAACTGAAGGTTCAGATGAAATTTCAATGGAGGATGACCCTTTTATAGGGACTTCACAATCATTTTGCAATTGTCCCAATGTAGAAGAGATTTTGTATGTCAGAGAAGACCATAATGAAAGGATTTACATAGTCGATAGAGGATTCAAATCTATTCAGCCTTTAAAGAAAAAAATAGAGTACAATAATTAGGTTATTTGTTTATTGTAATATACATTGTGTTACATTATGTTATTATCTGTTCGCTGCTGCTTTTATGTAATCTAAATTAAATGTTAAACCAATTATGCAGATAATGACTTCTGCACCTGCTGATGTGCCCAATCCCGAGGTACAAAAGGTTCCTCAACCACCTGTTGGTGGTCCCAATGCAGAGCAACAATAGGTTTCTCAACCATCTACTGTTGGTCCCAGTGCAGAGCAACAACAAGTTTCTCAACCTGTTGGTGATGGTCCCAGTGCAGAGCAACAACAAGTTTCTCAACCTGTTGTTGTTGGTCCCAGTGTTGATGCTAGTGCTTCGGAGAAAGATATTGATGATACTTTTGAGGAAATGGTAGGAAATGAAACCCTAAAAGCACAAAAAAATAAGAGCGCTGTAGTTTAACAATGTTATCCAAAATCCTTATGGAAAAAGAAAAAGGCATCAAATTTGAGGTGGGATGGAATAAGTGACGCCAAAATGTTAACCCCAACAAAGCCATCTTTAGTAGCTACATTGGAATCATCACTCGGCAACGCGTGTTGATTGATGTATAGTTGTGGCACCATGTTGTCACTGGTCTTAAGACACTAATGTGGGAAGATATTACGGAAACATTATGATATCATTTTTTTTAATTTATTAAAATAACATACAAAAACATTTACTTACTCTTCATCATCCATTGCAGAGTGAAGTTATAATAGATACCTCGCATAAGGAATATGTATTAAGAGTTTCAGGAAGGATTCATAGAGGTTTCTACACAATTTTAATGAAATATCATCTTAAATATGCTGAAGGGAAAATCAAGCCCCACCCACCTCTTCTTTATGCACACTTGATATTCCAAGGAGCGTGGGACACGTTTATCAACCGTCGTGGGGAGCAGACTTTTCAGGTACATTATGTGGGGTAATACGTTGTTTGAAATTTCTTATATTCATCACTTTGATGGACAATTTTTTATTTATGAAACAACAACTGAATGCTAAAAATAAAAAACACACATCAGAACCAGCATACCCTTACTGTAAATCAAGGTTGGGGTACGCTTCACTTGAGAAAAAATTGGTACGTCTTTTAAATCTACCATACTACTTATATGTGACATAAAATAACACCATAACCACGTTTCTATGTTTATATGTAGATTGATGAATCGAAATCAAAAGACAAATCCATCCCATGCCATGTGCTATGGAAGGAGGCTTGTGTAAATAAAGAGGGGATGTTGATAGATTAAAACACACAAAAAGTATGGAAAACATGTGTAAGTATGACATAATATAAATTTGATTTGTTTTAAATTGATATTACATTAAAATGACTACTTATTTTTCTATATCTTCTATCTGACATAGTCACAGGAATCAACAACACCCGCACCAGATGCAGACATACTTTCAGCAGCCTTGAAGCAGCCAGACCAGTATGGCTGCATCAGAGGTGTGGGTTTTGGGGTGATACCTGAAACATATTTTCAAAAACAAAAACAAGCGGATGATGAAAATTAGAAAATGGAAAAGTTTCAAGAAAAGTTAGTTATTTTTCAAGAAGAATTACAATACCAGAGAGAGATGATAGAAACATTGATGGGGGAGAGGCAAAGAGAAGAAACAACTCAACAACAACCTGTGCCTGATGATCCCACCCCACCCCCACCAGCTTTGAGGCAAGCCATTCACCTAAAAAACCTAACTTAACTGAGGTAATCAATGTTTTAATGATTGTTTCTATGAAATGTGATTCAAAAATACATTGATACCTTTCCTGTACTAATATTATACAGGGTGAAAATGACTGTGATTTATATCTAGCAACTCCCACCTATCGCCTTGTAGCGAGGGCTACAATGTTCAATACGCAGAACGACATGATACACAATAGACAACTTCCAACAGATCATTTCAGAGTGTCAATTAATGTAGCTAATGATCAGAATGCTGAGCTACCTATTCTAAATGATGATGATGACATTCATACGTTTGAACAAGCTATTGGAACATTAATCACATGGCTATCAGTTCTTGTAAAAAAACATGTCGATAAGGAGGTATCCATTTCCAAGTTAATTTTCAAGTTGGACCTTTAAAATTTAATGAAAAAAGGTCTGAACTGATGAATATTATTATATAATGACAAATAGAAGGGGGTGAAACGAAATATCAGCTCAAAACTATCTCAAGGTTCAACCAACTGAATGAAACGGTCTACTGAGAGCACCTTCTCCCCGTCCGTTCTATATCCCCGATTAATATGATTTTAGGCTCATGTGGATAAAAAGTTGATAGAAATAAATGCTCACACAGTTGTTTTTGAAAAAAATATTTACAGAGAGGAAACATCATATTTCACTAGTTCTGAAAATGTAAATTAAATCCTCAAGTATGAATGGATAGGTGCCTCAGTTGTAAATGAATACATGAGGTATGTTTTCATGATTTGATTTTACAAAAGCTGATATAATCTGATAATAATGACCAAATACATTTTATATTTTTCACAGGCATATATATGAAAAAAAATTAAGGGATTTCCCCATGAACAAAAATTTGGACTCATTAGTCCTCACACCACCTCTTCAAAAGAAGAAATAGATTCTGATAAAGAGGCTGAAATAATTTCATCCCTGCTCAAATCGTTTGAAAATAAAATTATGGATGACAGACTCTTTTTAATACCAATGATGCAGGGTTAAAACTCTACAATTTAATCATATCAACTATATTTTCATTTCTTTCTTTACTTATACTTTTTGTATTTTTAGGGAGCATTGGATGCTGATTGTAGTCAATTTGGATACTCCAAAGATTTATTTTTTGGATTCAATGCATGGATATCCAACAAACTGACCACACATGATGGTTTTTGTTAATTTTTAATACACTAGATCTAACATTTTAAAACTAAACATCTAGTTATATAATTTATGTTATCTTTTAATGGGGATTCTGTTTTGATAGGGTGGTGCATCAATATCGTCTAATGCATGGAATTAATCCAGGTCATAAGGATGAGCAAGCCTACAAGATCTAAAACTGGAAAATTATCTTGGTATATATAATAACATTGCACTATCAAAACACATACCAAAACAAATTACTTATTTTTGTCGATGTTTCTACAGTGTCCAAAAGAAACAAACGGAAAGGAATATGGTTATTATGTTTATAAATTTATGAAAGAGATCATATTTCATCAACAAAATAGAATCCCTGACAAGGTATTTTCGCAAATAATTATGAGTTCATTTAAAATATTTATTAATCCATTGTGAATTTATATTTTTTCAGAACTACCATGACTGTCGCAAAAACTCATAATCAGAAGATGATATAGATGTGTTTAGAAACGAATGGGAAACATACCTGATAAAATATTGTACACAAATAGGATGAAGTTGAATTACTAATAATGTTATCCATATATGATCATTGATATCTCCCTTGTTTACACTTACTGAACATATATGATCACCCTTTATTATGGCTAATCCGACGCACGAGGTGACCGGTATGGCTAAAAGTGTCTGATAACAGTTTCAAATTGAAATTAATTTTCAAAAACAACACAAATGACATATGTTATACCAAGAAAATGCATTCGGATTGTTTTGATACTTTAGGACAACGATCCATGAGTCATTTTTGAGGTGTAATAATCGATCACACCTCAATCCGACGCACGGTGTGACCGATATGGCTAAAAGTGTCTGATAACAGTTTCAAATTGACATTAACTTTAGAAAAAAACACAAATGACATAAGGAAATCAGAGAAAACACGTTCATATTGTTTTTATACTTTAGGAAAAAGATCCATGAGTCAATTTTTAGGTGTACTAATTGACCTCACCTCAATCCGACGCACGGTGTGACCAGTATGGCAAAAAGTGTCTGATACTAGTTTGAAATTGACATTGACTTTAGAAAAAAACACTACTGACATACGGAATACTAGGAAAATGCATTTGGATTATTTTGATACTTTAGGAAAATGATACATAATTCATTTTTGAGGTGTACGAATCGACCTCACCTCAATCTGATGCATGGTGTGACCGGTATGGCTAAAAGTGTCTGATACCAGTTTGAAATTGACATTAAATTTTGAAAACAACACTACTGACACATAGAATAACAAGAAAATGTGTTTGTATTTTTATGATACTTTAGGAAAACAATCCATGAGTCATTTTTGAGGTGTACGAATCGACCGCACCTCAATCCGATGCATGATGTGATCAGTATGGCTAAAAGTGTCTGATATCAGTTTGAAATTGATATTAACTTTAGAAAACAACACTACTGACATATGGAAAACTAAGAAAAAGCATTTGGATTTTTTTGATACCTTAGTAAAATGATCCATGAGTAATTTTTGAGGTGTACTAATTGACCTCACCTCAATCCGACGTATGGTGTGACCGGTATTGGAAAAAGTGTCTGATACAAGTTTCAAATTGACATTAACTTTAAAAAACAACACAAGTGACATATGGAAAACTGAGAAAACACGTTCAGATTGTTTTGATACTTTAGGAAAACGATCCATGAGTCATTTTTGAGGTGTAAAAATTGACCACACCTCAATCCGATGCACGATGTGACCGGTATGGCTAAAAGTGTCAGATACCAGTTTCAAATTGACATTAACTTTAAAAAACAACACAAGTGACATATATAATACCGAGAAAAAGCATTCGGATTGTTTCGATACTTTAGGAAAACGATCCACGAGTCATTTGTGAGGTGTAAGAATCAACTTCACCTCAATCCGATGCACGATGTGACCGGTATAGCTAAAAGTGTCTGATACCAGTTTGAGATTGACATTAACTTTAGAAAACAACACTACTGACATACAGATTACTGAGAAAATGCATTCGTATTATTTTGATACTTTAGGAAAATGATCCATGAGTCATTTTTGAGGTGTAAGAATTGATCTCGCCTCAATCCGATGTACGGTGTGATCGGTGTGGCTAAAAGTGTCTGATATCAGTTTAAAATTGACATTAACTTTAGAAAACAACACAAATGACATACAGAAAACAGAGAAAATGTGTTCGGATTAATTTGATACTTTAGGAAAATGATCCATGATTCATTTGTGAGGTTTATAAATTGACCACACATAAATCGGATGCACGATGTGACTAGTATGCCTAAAAGTGTCTGATACCAGTTTGAAATCGATATAAACTTTAGAAAACAACACTACTGACATATGGAATACTGAGAAAACGTGTTCGTATTTTTTTGATAATTTAATACAATGATCCATGAGTCATTAGTGAGGTTTAAGAATCGACTGCACCTCAATCTAACGCACGGTGTGACCGGTATGGCTAAAAGTGTCTGATACCAGTTTGAAATTGACATTAAATTTAGAAAACCACACTACTGACATACATAATACCGATCAAACACGTACGGATTGTTTTGATACTTTAGTAAAAAAAATCCATGAATCATTTTTGAGGTCTACAAATTGACCGCACCTCAATCCGATGCACGGTATGATCGATATGGCTAAAAGTGTCTGATATCATTTTCAAATTGACATTAACTTTAGAAAACAACACAAATGAAATACAGAAAACCGAGAAAACATGTTCAAATTGTTTTGATACTTTATTAAAATGATCTATGAGTCGTTGTTGAGGTGTACGAATCGACTTCACTTCAATCCGATGCACGATGTGACCAGTATGGATAAAAGTGTCTAATACCAGTTTGAAATTGACATAAAATTTAGAAAAAAACACTACTTACATACGTAATACCAAGAAAACGCATTCGGATTGTTTTTATACTTTATTAAAACGATCAATGAATCATTTTTGAGGTGTACGAATCGACTGAACCTCAATCCGACGCACGATGTGACCGGTATAGATAAAAGTGTCTAATACCAGTTCGAAATTGACATTTACTTTAGAAAACAACACTACTGACCTACATAATACCAAGAAAACGCGTTCAGATTGTTTTGATACTTTAGAAAAACAATTTATGAGTCATTCTTGAGGTGTAATAATCAACCGCACCTCAATCCAACGCACGGTGTGACCGGTATGGCTAAAAGTGTCTGATAAAAGTTTCAAATTGACATTAATTTTAGAAAAGAAAACTACTGACATATGGAAAAATGAGAAAACATGTTCAGATTTTTTTTATACATTAGGAAAATGATCCATGAGTCATTTGTGAAGAGTAAGAATCAACCGCACCTCAATCCAACACACGGTGTGACTGGTATGGCTAAATGTTTCTGATACCAGTTTCAAATTGACATAAACTTTAGAAAACAACACTACTGACATATGAAATACAACGTAAATGCATTCTTATTGTTTTGATACTTTAGTAAAATGATCCATGAGTCATTTTTGAGGTGTAAGAATCGACCGAACCTCAATCCGACTCACGGTGTGACCGGTATGGCTAATAGTTTCTGATACTAGTTTGAAATTAACATTAACTTTAGAAAACAACACTACTGACATACAGAATACCAAGAAAACACATTCTTATTATTTTTATACTTTAGTAAAATGATCCATGAGTCATTTTTGAGGTGTACGAATGGACCTCACCTCAATCTGACGCACGGTGTGACCGGTATGGCTAAAAGTTTCTGATAACAGTTTCAAATTGACATTAATTTTAGAAAACAACACTACTGACATACAGAATACTAAGCAAATGAATTTATATTTTTTTGATAAATTAAAAAAACGATCCATGAGTCATTTTTGAGGTGTACGAATCGACTGCACCTCAATCTGATACACAGTGTGATAGGTATGGCTAAAAGTGTCTGATAACAGTTTCAAATTGACATTAATTTTAGAAAACAACACAAATGACATACGATATACTGATAAAATGTGTTCGGATTGTTTTTATTCTTTAGCAAAACGATCCATGAGTCATTTTTGAGGTGTACGAATCAACCGCACCTCAATCCGATGCACGGTGTGATCGGTATGGCTAAAAGTGTCTGATACCAGTTTGAAATTGACATTAAATTTAGAAAACAACAATGCTAACATACATAATACCAAGAAAATGCATTCGGATTGTTTTGATACTTTAGTAAAACAATACATGATTCATTTTTGAGGTGTACGAATCAATCGCACCTCAATCTGAGGCACGGTGTGACCGATATGGCTAAAAGTGTTCGATAACAGTTCCAATTGACATTAATTTTAGAAAACAACACAAATGACATACAGAATACTGAGAAAACACATTCTTATTGTTTTGATACTTTATGAAAATGATCCATGAGTTATTTTTAAGGTTTAAGAATCGATCACACCTCAATCTGACGCATGGTGTGACTGATATGGCTAAAAGTGTCTGATACCAGTTTCAAATTGACATTAACTATAGAAAACAACACAAATGACATACGGAAAACTAAGATAACACCTTCGTATTGTTTTGATACTTCAAGAAAACAATCCATGAGTCATTTGTGAGGTGTACAAATTGACCGCACCTCAATCCGACTCACGGTGTGACTGGTATGGCTAAAAGTGTCTGATACCAGTTTCAAATTAACATTAACTTTAGAAAACAACACTACTGACATACGGAATACCAATCAAATGCATTCATGTTGTTTTGATACTTTATTAAAATGATCCATGAGTTATTTTTGAGGTCTAAAATCGACCTCACCTCAATCCGACTCATTGTGTGACCGGTATTGATAAAAGTGTCTGATAACAGTTTCAAATTGACATTAACTTTAGAAAAAAACACTACTGACATATGGAATACCGAGAAAAAATGTTCGGATTGTTTTGAAACTTTATGAAAACGATCCATGAGTCATTTTTTAGGTGTAAGAATCGACTACACCTCAATATGATGCTCTGTTTGACCGGTATGGATAAAAGTGTCTGATAACAGTTTCAAATTGACATTATTTTTAGAAAACAACACCAATGACATATAGAAAACCAAGTAAGTGCGTTTGGATTGTTTTTATACTTTAGGAAAATGATCCATGAGTCATTTTTTATGTGTACAAATTGACCACACCTCAATCCGATGCACGGTGTGACCGGTATGGCTAAAAGTGTCTGATACCAGTTTCAAATTGATATTAATTTTAGAAAACAATACTACTGACATACGGAATACCAAGAAAACATGTTCAGATTGTTTGGATACTTTAGGACAATAATCCATGAGTAATTTTTGAGGTGTAAGAATTTACTGCACCTCAATATAATGCATGGTGTGACCGGTATGGATAAAAGTGTCTGATACCACTTTGAAATTGACATTAACTTTAGAAAACGACACTACTGACATATGGAATACTGAGAAAATGCGTTAGGATTGTTTTGATACTTTAGGACAACAATCCATGAGTCATTTGTGAGGTGTACATATTTACCACACCTTAATCTGATGCACGGTGTGACCGGTAAATCTTTTCATTAGATAAAGAATCAGTATTTATTAAATGAGATATATCATTCCAAAACATATCGATTTTCCATTATTCTCTTTCATTGTTATCAAAATAAAAACATTTGAGTTTATCATTTCCATATTTTAGTTTCACATTTCCATATTAATTTATTATTTCATATTAATGTTTTAATTTATTTCATTATTGTATTACTAACATAATATTTGTTTTCTTATATAGGTGAATTTTTTTCCTTGAGTTCGGATGCTTTGTTCGGAAACAAATATCGTGGACGACAATTTTTGAGAGGATCACGGATATCAAAGGATGAAACATTAATTTTTATAACTGTTGTTGGATAATTTTAAATTTAACCTTGTAAAACATTGTTTGAAATGTATATAGCAGTGTGTTTTTTGTAGTCATGATGTTAAGTAAATGTATATAGGATTGTTTGTCAAAATATTGTGTGCGGGTGCTATTTTGTACAGGTGTGCAGATGTTGTTTTGTATAGATGCAGGTGATGGTTTGTGTAGGTATAGGTTCTGCAGGTGCAGCTGAAGGAGCCTTTATCAGCGCTATATTGAGCACTGATAAAGGACACCTTTATCAGCGCTATATTGAGCACTGATAAAGGACACCTTTATTAGCTCTATCTTGAGCGCTGATAATAGGGCCCTTTATCAGCGCTAGAAAAGCATTGTAAATGCTGGTGTAGATAACAGGGGGGTCCCCTTTAGCAACCCTCCGAAAACTGCTGATAAAGGAGACCTTTATCAGCACTAAAAAGCACTGCTAAAGGGTGGCCTTTATCATTGCTTTTTTAGCGATGATAAAGGTCTCCTTTATCAGTGCTTTTCAGAGTGCTGGTAAAGGGGACCCCCCCTTTATCTTCTTTGGCATTTACAGCGCTTTTCTAGCGCTGCTAAAGGGCCAATTTGTAGTAGTGTCTCTACCGTTAACTAACTTGATGGAAGATATTATCTCTCTAAAACAATATTATTTTAATCATCCACTTAAATATTAGTAAAATCTGACTCGAAATGATTCACTGGAAGATATAAAAATATTTTAATAATAAGTTATAAATTTTTATTTTTTATTTATGAATATATATATATATATATATTGAAAAGAAAATGTTTTAGTGAAAGAGTGGAAACTTATACCTTATTAAGTTTACTAATAAGCATCTACACATTATTTTGATTAATGAGGGCATACCACTCACATAACTATGTAAGCACAAATTCAATTTCATATGAATATGTATATATAATGAAAGTGTATTCCAACCAATAGATATAAAATGACATTGAAAGTAACTTCATGATAAATATAAAATATATTACAAGTGTAATGTCATTATGAAGGCCTTTACTACCAATAGTTATAAAAATAATAATATTTCTCAATATGAATTCAATTTATTCAATTGTTATATAAACTAATTATTATAAAAACAATTTTAAAATTTATAAAAAAATATACTTGTTCACCCTAAATCCCTCACTTAACCTATACTAAACCATTACAAGCCATTATAAGGAAACAAATTGATCATAAATCACTTTTTAATGTTTGGGGATCTATATTTAGTGTAAAATGGTCCCTATTACCTTGAACTTATGACATTTTCATGATTTTGACACATGGACACACACACAGAATGAAACTCATTGATTATAACTTTAAATAATCATATGTTAAATAAATAAATATCATCAGTTACCATAAATTTTAAACAAGTTCATAAAATTTAAATATTAATCCTTTTTAACCACCCTCTAAAGTAAATATACTATCTATTGAATAAAAATTCCAATTATGCATCATAAGGTAGAATATAATTTAATATAATTTCATACACCTAGATTAATAAATAAATAACTCCTCCCATTATAACCATCGGCGACATAATAGGATATAAACATATTTATAATAATGAATTGAAAGTGATATCATAATTCCATAAATAAATCCATCAACATGGGAATATAACTATTTCAAAGGAAACATAAGTGAATATAGATCTGACTGAAGAAAAACTCATAATAAATAAGCATTGCATAAATTTATTTATATATTTAAAATGTTGTTGTTTGATAACATTACCCATAGATGAAAATTCAAGCGGTCCCTCTAGTGATGTGGTCTGGTAGAATTAATTTGTCTATACATATGCACATTCAGACAAGAAAAATAAATTTAATATATCAAAACTTTTAACAAACTGGTTTCAATCATTTAAAAAAATAAAATAAGAAAATATAAATGAAAAGTGAAATTGTTAGCAACTCTTCATTTATTATAAAAAAAAATTTAAAGTTAAATTTTTATGATTTTTATAATATCATTATTTTTTACCAAACCAATAATAAAAATTTAGTTATTTTATTAATATCCAATAAAAAGTAAAATAAATATTTAATTACATCGGAATATCGCTCTGATCCCCCCTCTCCCCACTCATGGATTAGGCGACATAGTCATGTTGTCGCCTCACCTCTTTTTCCTTCTCATATGGGGGGTTGTCATTCTCCGATACTCCATATGTATCACAACTCTCCATTTTTTACTCTTGTCATTGACCCTTGTCTCATCCAAAACTTCCCCACATTTGATGTTTTCCCTAAATTCCATTCATGTGTGGATAGAGTTATATCAGATCAAATTTCTACGCTGGAGATCATGAGAGACACTGTGATGATGGACCTTTATCTAGTGGCATGTTTTGGTAAGATATGTCCCTCCACGGTTGAATTTTATATAATTATCTTTTCTTCTTGGAAACTGCAAGATCAAGTGATTTTAAAGATTTTGGACTAGATGAATTTCTTGATTTATTTCTCATCAGAAGACAAAATAATATCTGATTGGGTGAATTATCTGCATTTTATATCATGTTCTAATTTTTTCATCTACTAATGGTCATTTTATTTTCATCTAAATCATGATTCCCATATAATAGAAATATAGATTTTTCTTAACGGTCTTACCCTAACTTTTCAAAATTCAGAGATCCTTATCTTGGTCAGAAACATGGTGGACCATTTCCACTACTCATATCATCATACTCGTGTTATTTTCTTCCCGATTTCTTTAATAATTTTTATAAAATTCTAAAATTCAAATGAAACAATGTATTTTATCAACATTGAGTTTGATGGCGATCTACGCTTGAAGAAAAAGTTGTGCTATAAATTGAGGTTTCCTTTTTGGTAGTCTTATAGGAATCTCATTTATAATGCTCGTAGATGCTGGAAGGGATCATTTGGAAATCCTATGGTGGTTCCCTAACCAGATACCTTAGGAGTAGGTATTCCCTTGTAGGATGAAATAAAATTTGGGTTGAACTCCTCAGATTCAATTACAATGTGCAAGGACCTCGATGTGGAAGCGTTGGGTACTGGTGAGATGGGCCATTCTACTATCATCCAAAAAAGTAAAGAATCAAGAATCTTATGCCAAATATTGTGGGCATCTATGACTGTTTGAGGTGTTATTTTGGAGATATAAATATCTTAAGGAAGGCCCAAGATGGTCCATGGGGAAAAGGGGTGATTATGGTTCCGAGCAGTATCACATTGAACTTTTATTCATATGCATTCATTGTGAGATCAATCTGTGATTTTCCTCAGGAGGTAATGACTTGGAAGACAGTTGAGGGTGATCCAAATAGTTATAATAACTAGGATTTTTCAATGCAGGGTGCCTCATCATAACATGGGGCTAGGATGAATCTAGTTTACAGGTCAATCCCTTTAAGGTGCATGGACATAGTTAAACTCGGTAACCATTTTTAATTGTTGTAAATTGATGTGTAGGAATGGGAACAATGAGGTTCGACATAGGCATGGCTTCCCAAAGAGGATCAAAGAACCTATGGAAAAAATAAAGATGATGAGAGTCTAGTTATTACATTAGAGACGGTGTAGAGGAGAGATACGATATTGGAATTCACTGTATGTGGAGGAAAAATGGTAAAAAGGAAACTGTGACTTTGGGATTTGTATCATGGAAAAAGTTAATAACTCAAAGGGAAGAATGATTAATCTTATTTTACCAAACCAATGGGTAAAGTTTTTTTTACGAATAGTAAACACATGGTAAGGGACAACAAGTCACTAAAAATTAAAATACATTGGACCTAATCAAGCACTCCGAGGAAGAAATATTGGAGGAGGATATTCTGATTAAGGACTCTCAATATGATGTAGATAGGATAGCTGAGAGATTACTTTTAGTAGACTCTAATGATGAGTATAGGGGTGTTTCAACAAGAAAGAGAAAATTGTGACAAGTTGTTTTAATGAAAGGAATATATATGTGGAGGAGTTTATTCAAATGCTGGAAAAGTTTTATTATCACTTAGATGGCCATATCAAGGATGATCTATGAACAAAGGTCATTTCTCTACATTAGAAAATATATAGGGATAAAGCTTCTAATATACTTAAACATGAATTTAATTATTATGTGGTTTCTAACAGTGTTTGATGAATTGTAGTTCTGGTGTGGAGGTTTTTTTATGATTTGGTTATAGAATGTTGGTGTGGTTTGTAGATGGTGTCATTTTGTGTGGGTTCCCACTTATCCCCCAAAAGTGATATTTTTTAAATAAAAAAATTGAAATAAAAAAATTAATTAAAATCAATAAATTTTTATTTTGATCACTAATTTCTAACTATCTACTGTTATTATTAACATTAATTAATATTTATATTAATTTTTAATAATATAATTGTTTAATTATTACTAAAATAACATAATTTTACATTCATAATGGCTTAACTAATACTATAAATTCACATTGGTTTTAACTTTATTATATTCAATGAGATCATAAATTTATTTAAACTACATTTTTCAGAATTTGGAAGAATGTACATTCTGAAGAAAAAAAATAAAGGAAAATTTATTCTTAGATTTAGAGGGGTAAAAATGTAATTTCCACCATAAAAAATTTCTAGGATAAGATAAAAAAACATTTTTTATTTTTCAAGATTTTGTATAATTTTTTGGTATGACATTCTATGAAATTTTAGACAACATTTTATTTTTCTACAGTGGCTTCATGATTTCAATTAAAAAAATTTAAATATTTTTTGAACAATATATATATATATATATATATATATTCATATTTAATATAGTTCTGATTGAAAAAACTTAAGGGTCTCTTATATTGAGGAATCCACTAAAATGGGTGATTTTACTAGAGTTAAGAAATTAACTCGAATCGATGTACGTTTCTTTGATCTAATAATTTCATTTTTTTAATTCAATGTATTTTTTATTCAATCTATTACTACTTTATTTATGTAATGATTATTCATATAAAATTATTTTATAACAAACACTAAAAAACAAATAACTTAATAAAATTGGAATGGAATCAATCTAATATATGGATTGAGGTTACACTAGGAAACACATTCAGATATTTAAAAATTCTCTATAATATTTTCATGCCAAGAACTTAAATTTTGGATGAAAGGATTAGAGAATTTTATTTTATGTCTCAATAAATGTATATTTCTAAATACATATTATAGAGTTGTGGTGATACAATTTTTTATAGAATTAAGGTTAACTTTGACTCATAAATAGTAATATTTAAAATGATAATTTTTTCTTTATTATAATGCAGAAAATAAAATTTTACAGAGAACATGGAAATATGATATAAACATTGAAAGTTATTTAATAGATAGTTTTCATTTATTTTCACATTATATCTTAGTTTCGTTTCCACTTTTATTTGATTCACAACACAAAACTTATTTTTATTTTATCCTTGCAATGAGATGGACCTACTATAGAAATACAGATAAAAATAAAAATTTATCACTCTAGGTTTTGGGTTAGAAGTAGTGGAAGATAGCACAACAGAATGTTAAGGGATATCCAAATAGAATGGTGTCTATTCAATCACATTATTATATGGAAGAAAAAGTTGTAATATCATGGGTTTCAATTAAATTTTTACTTTTTTCCCAGTTAAATTTTTTTCTTTCAAATGAAATTTCAGATTTAGAAATTAATTAAAAAGTGTAAAATAGTAATTTTAAAAATTCTTCAAGACAACTAAAAATTTATTAGACTCCATAATCAGATTTTGAAAATGTTATTTTTTTGACATTGAGAATTTTTAATGATAATTATTAATAATATTATTATTATTCATAAAATTATAATTCTATCATAAGTTCCCAATAAATTTCCTTTTATGGAAATATTCTTTCCATAAAACCTAATTCAAAAACTTTTTATATAGATAAAATACCTTAAAAATGTAAATTTAGGGTAAATCTAGAGATCATCACATATAGGTATGGTTCTCTAGATTATTTTATCCCCATTTAATTTTTTTTATGAATACTATCTCTACTCATTCATCGAGTAAAAATATTTATTCAAATATAGAAAATATTATGTTAACCTAGAAATAAATATCTAACAAATTTATTTGGTTTGGTTGAAATTTGTTGAATGGATTTTGAGTAATTCTAGAGAGATGTTTTGATTATCAAAACATGTCTCTATATTATTGTGGTATAAAAATAAAAATAATTAACCAAGTTTATTTTATGTTATATTTTTGTCTCTCATAATTTATAAGGAAACCAATTTTTATAGATTTGGATACTTATTTTTAGAGATATCTTAAAGAGAATAAATATTTCTATTTTTTGAAAAAATTTAGATTCAATAAAAATTATAAATAAGTATAAAACAATAAATATTCCCCTATTTGGGTATTGACAAGACAAATATAATAGGATTAGGTTGTGATGAAACTGATGAACTATTTAAAGTTTAGATTAGAGATAAGTTCATCCCAATTCTACCCTAAATTAAGAATTTTAAGCCATTAATGGTTTATTTATAAACTAAAAATTATTCTACTATGATCTTCAAGATGAGATGAAGTTTTTATTGATGTTTGGAAGTGGTTGGAGACTTGATCAATCTAAAATTATAAAGTGGGTGATAGTGGAACTAATGGAGAGAAAAAATGTAGTGTAAAGAACCTGGTCCATCTGATATAGCCCTAAACAGTCAAAATAGGGCCACAAATTTCTTAGGAATTCATTTCCCATGGTCACACTATAAGAAATAGTGAAGTTAATCATAATTGTTTGATCATCTTATCTGATTGTTATAAATATGTCACATTGTGTGTACATGGTTAGTACACATTACTAGAATGTGGTCCACCCAAACTTCAAATCATGATAATTTAATAGAGTCTGCATGGAAATTGTAAGGACTCGAACATCTAAAATTATATTTGTTTCATAAAAATGTGTGTTATATTATTACACAACAAAACTATATCTATTTAATAGTAAAGTAATTATATTTTAATTCTACCTTTGGGTTTCTACAATTATATTATTTTTGGTTAATTATGACCATGGGTCAATATGACCATTGAAAACTATACTCTTAATAATAATTTTAACACTATAATTGGTATTATAAATAGAAATGATAATGGTTAATTAAAGTATAAAGAAGATTTGATGGCCTCATCCAATGAAATTATGTCACATGAAGCCCATTTTTCAGATCTTGGGAAGGAGGTAGCATCACTGGGCTTCGATCATTACCAAGCCTAATCTAAGCTTCAACATGTCAAGCTTGAACAAAATTTCTTATGGGGGAAGTTCAAGTTAGTGAAGATTACCACACAGGTGAGGTTATCCGACCTTCCCGAAGAGTCTATCACCATCGCACACCTTACCCTTATGTCATATTCAAGTGTTATAAGGGGTTATGTTTCAAGGCCTTAGTCACATAAATTTTAAGTCCTTTGTTTTAATAAAATTTTTATTTCATAGTTTTTTAAGAATATTTTTTTCATAAAAATTGAAATATAATTTGATAAATTGATATTTTGTATAAAAATTACTCTTTTATGAGAGATATAAATTACTATATTAAACTAAGTTTTTATTAATAATGTTTATTATAATAAAATATTATTATCAAAACGCTTTAATTTAATTAAAAATGATCAAATAAGTTTTTTTAAAAGCTTTGAAAAATTTACTATGCATTTTTTATCCGCTATTATATTTAATAAACAAGTACTTTTATAGATAAAAGTTACATTTATAATATTTAGATATTTATTCTGATAAAATAAATTTTATTTTTGAATTCATAATATCAATATTAGGTTAGGTTGAATTTATGAGAATTTTATAAAATACTCTTTATTTTTCAGGAATATTAAAAATACAGTTTGTGTTTTTTGGTGACATTAATGAAATCATAGCTATATCACACTAATTTAATGATTAATTTAAAATGATGGTAGACTCTTATATTTTATATTAATGTAATAGGTGTCCCTAGTGGCCAATACCATGTGTAAATACCATGGGTAAGCCCATGGTTTTTCAATTAATTACAACCGAGGTGTCCTAAAAATTTAATAAAAAACTCCCTCACTTTTGTTATAAATACCTACCCATTTCTTTGTTTCCATTAATTAAAAATTAATTCTACATGAATATATTATATTTTTACCTCCTAATGTGTCCAAAATCCCCCAAGGTCTGGATTTTCAAGTTTTAGGAGTCGCTATTCAAGGTAAGGGAACTCTCAATTTCTCTTTTCCTTTCAAGTTTCCTTTTTATATGGTATGTATTTCAAATTTTTATATCATAATATTTTATAAATTTTATTCAATACTTTTACTATTGTTGGAATCATCTGTTTTGATAATCCCAAATCATGTTTTGATAATCCCAAATCATGTTCTATTTATTTGATAATTATGTTTCTCTTATAAGATAATCATTTATGTGAAAATCATGTTTATATCAAAGTGATAACTATGTACGTTTAATCTCACTACTCTCTTGTTTAAATCTCATAGTGAAAGATTATTCCAAGTAAAAAGGTCACCGATGCAAAGGTCACCGATGAAAAGGTCACCGATGCAAATTTCACCGATGCAAAGGTCACCGATGCAAAGGTCATCGATGCAATGGTCGCCGATGCAAAGGTTACTAATGCAAAGGTTACTGATGCAAGGTCACCGATGCAAGGTCACCGATGCATTGCTATTATTGGGAAGATTACTGATGGAGATTTATGGATGGAAGGATACCAATTGAAGGTTACCTATGGAGAGTTATTGAAGGAAGGTTACCATTGGAAAGTTTACAGATGAATGATATTGATGTGCACTTTATGTTGAAGCCTACCGTTGTGAAGTCTACCGTTACCAGTCTACCATACTCTTCTACTCTAAACTTTTTCAAATTCATAAGATTATTATAGCGGTTATATTATCTAACTTTATTTCTTCTGACATTAATTAATACTGATTTTAGACATATCAGGAGACCGTATCTAAGGATAGTACGAGGTATGAGAAGAATCACACGTGATTTACTTATTACTATTGTTGGATCTCGAGTATAAAAGAGAATACCAAAGAAGAAAATAGGATGAGAAGCGTGTCTGTGCATATGAAGAAACTTACTTTCTAGATCAAACATGAACCATCCAGTACTTATACTATGAACCCACAAGCATCATGAAGATAATTTCAGACAAACTCACTTCTTCCTTCTATGCTTCATCAACTATTGATTCACATAAGAATCAGAACTCTCAGTTCATAAAAGATATAACCTAGAGTTGAAAAACTCTATTTGGACACAACTTTCTGATAAATACTCAAACATCAAATTCATAACTTCAAGGAGCCAAGAGCTGAACTGCAAACACATAGAGCCTTATATACTCAATCTCATCATATTTTCTCTACTGTGTTCTTTAATTTTACATTTCTAAGAAGTGTGTGTTTGTGTCAAACACACTGTCTCCTATTCTGGAACTGGAGGATACAAAAATCCTCACATCAAACTTCTCTTACACCTTGTTTTCCCACATATAACTGTGGAAGAGACCATGTGTGGTCTGTGTTTTTTATCATTCCCATGAAGAACTATGGTAGAGGGTGTGAACCTTGGATAGTTTGTAAAAACTATTGAGAATCTCAATACATGTTGTGTATCAAGTTTATTTTTAATATAAAATTTTTGGTGGAAAGTGATCACCAAGTGAAGAGGATTAAGTCTCGTCTTGAGACTGAACCTCTTGTTTAACTTTTTTATGCACTATATTTTGTTATAATCAGTTTTATCTATTTTCTACTGCTTATAATTTCTAAAACATTAAACTGTTTTGCATTAACATTGATAGTAAGTTTTGGTTAGTGTGTGTATATTTTTAATTCAGTAAACCTATTTCAAAAGTTGAAGAAGTGTTTCACACTAATTCAACTGAGGCCTAGTCACCCTTTGAGAAACCTGTTGACCAACTAGAAATTTACATCTCTACATCCTTAATTAACTAGGCTGTTTAAAAATTTGGGGGATCTTTATAATAATGTTTTTAACAGAAATTTTATGTAGGAACTCATTTCAACCCCCTCTTGAGATTCCACTATGACCAACATTTGGTATGAGAGGATTATGTTTATTTTTTATTACTATTACCTGAACTGTTGCGGAATTCATCAAATTCTTTAACTGTGATATTAGTTTTATCTTAAATATCTTAAAATTTATATCATATCTAAATTTTTAGTTCTTTAAAATTATAATTAACAATTGATAACCAAGTTGAGAGTGCTTCTACTAATAGGATACCTTTATTTAATGGAAATAACTATGCTTAGTGTAAATTAAAAATGAAAATGTATCTAGAGTGTATGGGATCTAAAATCTGGGACACAATTTAAGAACAACATGTATTACATGTGACTGTTAGGGACACATGGTCTCAGTTTACTAAAGCTACATATAACAATAACTATAAATAAATGAATTCTTTGTACTATTCTGTAGGATATGAATAATTCAATAGAATATCTACTTGTAAAACTGCATATGAAATTTGAGATACTTTAGTTGTTTCTCATGAGGGAACAACCAATGTTAAATAAATGATATTAAATACTTATATTATTAAATATGATAATTTTAAGATGAATCCTGATGAAATTATATATGAAATGTATCTCAGGTTCAATGAAATAGTGAATACCCTATGTCTGCTTAGAAAACCAGTGGGCAACAAGGATCAGATTATGTGATTGATTTGATGTCTACCTAACAGATGGAGAGGAACATCTGTTTCTATCTGAGAATCCTATGACATAGGGAAGTTTCCAGTGAATGAACTAATTGGAAAGATTATGATTTACGAAGAAGAGCTTAAGGTAAATAAAGAAGCATATTAAGAACCTAGAAATAAGTTTGTAGCATTCAAGAATACTACCTCAAAGAACAAGGACAAGGAAAAAGTTCAAGATTCTATAGATACGTCCACTAGTGAATACTCAAACTCTATCAGTGATGATGAGATGGATCATCTTGCTAGGAGATTTAAGAATTTCTACCTGAAGAATAATTTCTTTATAAAGTCAAACTATATAGGAAGGTATGATAATAAAGGACAATGGAGAAAAGGATAGAAAATGGAATGATAACACAAATGAGATAGTCTATTATCAGTGTAAATGAAAAGGTCATGTGAAAGCTGATTGCCACAAGCTGAAATTTAAGAATAAGTATGAAGACAAGGGAAAGGGATATAAAAAGTCTATGAAAGCTACTTGGAGTGCCTTAGAAGATAGTTCAAGTGGATCTAAAACTTCTGATATTGAAAACAAAAAACATGCAAACATGTGTTTCATGACAGAAACATCAGAGGTAACACCCAATTCTCCTATACATAATGCTTACTATTTTGGGAATGAAAGTGAATCAAACAATGATAAAAATATGACTAATGATGAAATATTTTTATACAATGGAATGATTTAGGACACTTTTAATAAACTCAAGGATAAATATAAATTATTGAAAAGAAAAAATTCATTAAATGTCAATTATAATTCTGATCTGGATATTGAAAAAGAAATATGTGCACAATTGTTAAAAGGAAATACTGAACTAAAATTATCCAATGAGAAATTTAAAAGAGATCCTGAGAAGTTTACTATAGGTAGAGATACCATGACTTAGTTACTAGGAAAACAGATTGCCCCAAAATACACAACTGGTCTAGGATATCATCTAGGAAAAAGAAGAATTATTAAGAATAAATTTGTTCCAAAATCAAGACATATAGCGACCCATACTTTACATACATTATTATTACTTCAGAATCAAAGCACACTTATTACAACATATAACAAAACCAGGAAAGGACCGTATAGGTATAGAGTCTTTAGAAACTAGGCAACATAAACAACTGGTTCATAAAACATCTACTTTTCCTCCCATTTATTTTATCATATCTAGAGTCCCTTTTGGCATATCCAACTTAATAACCTTCTTCCTGACTTGGGGAAATAAAACATACAAAAGGGTGAGCTCAAATGCTCAGTAAGGGTAAACAAAAGCAATATCAATCACATCATATACATAAGAACATAACTTTTGGAAATCTTAACCTGCAAAAGAGATCATAATTTCATAACATGGGATAAATCATAGTAGTGAAATGTAATCCCAATAATCATAACATAAAACATGAAACTTTGTGGCGTACACACATAACCATATAGAATCATTTATTATTAGTCAAGAATCATTTCCAAGACTATCTTAGTGGACAAAGTCCATTTCTGAACCGAGTTCACTCCTCGTTTCAGTCCTCTTTCACTGAACCAGTTTAACCTGCCATTCCAGCCATTTCTATCTCATGAGATATTAATCTTTACCCAATGTATTGGAGGGAGTTATAGGTCCCACACATTTCATAATGATACCATTCTTATGTGTTCCAAAAAATCATAAATCATACATCATTGCATAACCCATATAATAAAAATGAGATTCTTAAACAACATGACATCATAAAACAATTCATATAAGATAAAGGAATTCATAAAAATAACTCCCTCACAACATAATAAAATCAATTTAATAATAGGGATAGAAACAGAACCCTATATTATCTTAGATGGAAAATAATTTTGATAAAACACTTGAACTCCATTCTTGAGGAAAATATCCTTTCTACTTCAAAAACATTTTCCATTATTAACATGTCATAAAATTTTAAACTAAAAGAAGTTGATTAAAAATAAACATGAAAACTTGTAAAGGAATCTTCTTGGAAATAATGTTTTAAAAATCCATTCATGTTGTATAAGTTAAAAAACATTCTTCTCGTACTTTTTCCAGAAAAGTCAAAAAGTACCTCGTACAAAAAACGACAGAAGATTCCTTTCATATCTTTTACTAAAAACTCACCGAAGGGTAAAATTGGATTTAAACAATTGTAGGTGGATGGAAACAATATTACATATTGAGGAAACATGGATTTGGATGGTAAAATACACCCCAGTAAATACCAAAGTATAAACAATCTCGGAAAAAATGAGATTGTGATATTTTCCCTTACCTTAGGTCCGATTTGCTTTGTAAGTGTCCAAACCTCCTGTATAATGATTTAAATAATGTTATTTAATTATTACAGAATCATAATTATTTTTATTATATCATATATGGTCATATTATTAGCTTCTTATTAGTAATATTTCATTACTACTTGTTATTCGAGTGTTTATTACTTTTTGTTCTTATGAGTGTTTTGTCGAATAAATTCTTATTTTTCTTTTTAGGTTATAGATACCCAATTTCCATAATGGTATTAGTGTAATATATATCATATTAATTCATTAAATTCATTTATATAATCATTATTCAAGGAAGATCACGTAGAACGAGTCGCATCACATCGTGGAGACGGTATTCTGTACGTGCACACGAGCGATGATATCGTTCCCATGATCATGAAATTGTATTGGAGTGTATGTATAATATTTCAGAATCAATATCACTTTAAAATAATCATATATATTCATTATTTACCCCATTATACCCATCCAAGTAAGGTGGTGGTGGAAAATAGATTACACCACGGCGTGGAGACAGTATTTCGTACGCACGCACGCGCGGTGATTTTGTTTTCCGTAGGATAGATAGATGGTGAAATAGGGTTGTTTCATACTTATAATAACATATCAGTATATGAGTGATACTTATGTTATTAATTAATAATGAAACAACTAAATAAGAAGAAGTGGAAGAAGAAATAAAGTTGAAAGAATCGGTAACGGACATTACCTCTTCTTTGAAGCGCCTCTTTGAGACCTCCTCTTAGGGAACTAAAATTGGTATTTGAAGAAGACCAAGACCTCTAGGATGTTTCTAGGGAATTGGGAAAGTGAAATGGGCAGGGGTTGGCTGATCTTGAAGTCTCAAATTGGTGTGAGGAAGAGAGGGATGAGGTGCCCTTTTATAAGGGAGGAGAGGGGCACCTTTGGAAATATAAGAAATATTAGTTTATATTAAATCCCAACCCCACTTAAAATCTTCGAAAATGACTCATATACGAATATTAGATGAGATAGGGTTGTAATATCATCAACCAATAAAATTTAGACATTTAGAAATTTATTTTAAACATTATCAACTTGATTTATCCTTATTTATCAATTTAATTTTATTTGTGGTAAAAATATTCAAAATTTTAAATTATTATAAATAATTACATATGTGTTCTGAATTTTCCATAATTTGACACTATATGACATTGTAGTCCATATAAATTTTAATTTTTAATTTTTAAATATTTCTGTGATTTTTAAACAATTTTATGATATGTTATTTTTATAAAATAACAATAGTGTCAATTTTGACACTATTCATTTATTTGAATTTAAATAAAATATATACAGAAGATATGTTAGAAATAAAAGCTTTAATAGATATATAAAATTTCATGTGTATCTAGAAAATTAGTGGAGAACATTAAATAGTTCATATAATATTTATTTTAATATTTTTAAAACCATTTATTTGATATTTTAATTAATAAAATAATTTCAACATCACTATTGTGTCATAATTAATGATAATTATTTAATCCCTAAAAATTTTAAATAAATTACTATGATGTGTATAATTGTATTAGATT
Organism: Viscum album; assembly: GCA_963277665.1. Classification (NCBI taxonomy): domain Eukaryota; kingdom Viridiplantae; phylum Streptophyta; class Magnoliopsida; order Santalales; family Viscaceae; genus Viscum; species Viscum album. Next base: position 1,693,885,076 of record OY728128.1, on the reverse strand, counting down.
TTTGTAGAATATTCATGTTTGAAGTTTCATTAAGTTTATCACTAAACTAAAATTATTATACTTATAATATTTAAGAAAGTGACATGTTGTCACATTCTTTGGTTTTAATAATAATTAAATTATTTTCATGGCAAAAAGTCCACTAAATGAATATAATCCGACCCTTAGGTGATATGGGTGGACTTTTAGTCATCCAAAAGGATTTTGGCAGGTGTTAAGGTAATTTTATAATATTATATTTACCCTTAATTACCCGATTTACCTTTAACTAGGGTAAATAAAATTTACCGTAGTTACTATTCATAATGAACAAAAATAAAAATTAGCCTATTAACATAATTTTCACCCACTGATTCCAAATATGGAATCCATTTTTCAAAATTCAAAACACATAAGTTGCTGAAATTAATTTAAAATAAATCTCGTTGTTAAGAAAATGGGTTTTAGAAGTTAAACCATTGCCAAAGATTGAAATGTTTTTACCTATGGATTCAATATAAAATTAATGCTAATGACATAAATTATATTAAATGGTAAAAATATATTCTATTTATACTATAAAAACATTCAATATTATAATTTAACCATATAAATTATTGCAATGAAAAAAGTTGTTTTTAATTAAAATATAGTGTGTTTTTACTATTTATTAAAATATGAAAGTTATCAGAATAATATGAAAAATTTATCCAAAGTAAATTTTTATATCCTGATTCTAAAGAAGAATTTTATTTTGTCAAATTTAACTTATAAACTTTTCAAAAACTAGATTTAATGTGGGTGCGCCATCAAAAGGCGGTAAAACTGCATTTTTTGAAAAATACTTCTTTTATCCAAAAAACTGATTTTGTTTTCATAACTCATTCTAGAAAATGTATAAGTTGAATGAAAATGTTATAAAATTCAAAATTCAGTTAATACTATTCATAACGGCTAGTTTTAATGATATATTTTTTAGTGAAACTCGGTATTGCGTTTGACGGAAGCTATCGAGGAAGGCCACAGTTGCGTGTAAAGCAAGCCAAGCTAGTGTTGTGTGCAGTGAAAGATTCCTTTGATGATTTATATAACATAAAAACAAAATATTTCTCATAAAAGTCTCGGGTGTTACATTCTACCCCCCTTAAAATGAATTTCTCCCTTGAAATTTGTCACTTTGTAACAAACAGATGAGGATACCTCTCCTTCATCATATCGTCAAGCTCCCATGTAGCTTCTTCTAATTGGTGGTTCCTCCATAAAACTTTCACCAAGTGAGTGGTCTTGTTCCGTAGGACTTTTTCTCTACGATCTAGAATCTCTATCGGTTGTTCTTCATAAGAAAGTTCTTGCTCAAGCGGTACAACTTCTGAGCTGAGTACATGTGAAGGATCAGGTATGTACTTTCTCAGGAGAGATACATGGAACACATCGTGAACTTGAGAGAGATTTGGTGGAAGCGCCAATCGGTAAGCTACCTTTCCAACACGATCCAGTATTTAGAAAGGACTGATATATCTAGGGCTCAACTTCCCCATCTTTCCAAATCTCATGACCCTCTCCTAGGGAGATATTCGTAAGAACACTTTATCACCCACTTCAAAATCTAGGTCTTTTCTTCGGTTGTCGGCATAACTTTTCTGTCGACTCTGAGCTGCTCATATGTGTCGTTGTATAGATCGGACCTTTTCTGCCATCTCATCAACAAGATCAGGTCCTAATAGCTTTCTTTCCCCAACTTCATCCCAGCAAGTTGGAGTCCTGCATTTCTTTCCATAGAGAGCTTCATAAGGGGCCATCTGAATACTGGAGTGAAAGCTATCATTATAAGAAAATTCCACTAAAGGTAGGTGTTGATCCCAACCACCTTTTAAATCCATAGAGTATGCTCTCAACATATCTTCTAGAGTTTGAATTGTTCTCTCAGACTTACCGTCTATCTGAGGATTATAAGCAGTGCTGAAACTCAACTCTGTATACAGAGTATGCTGAAGACTTCACCAGAACTTCGAGGTAAATCTTGGATCCCGATCAGATATAATAGAATTTGGTACTCCGTGCAATCTTACCACTTCCTTTACATATATCCTAGCAAGGTGATCCAGAGAGAAATCCTCTCTAATAGCAATGAAGTGTGCAGACTTTGTAAGACGATCAACTATGACCCAAATAACATTATTTCCTTGGGATGTTTTAGGAAGTCTGGTGACAAGTTCCATAGTGACGGTTTCCCATTTCCATTCCGGTATGGGTAATGGTTGTAACATCCCCTTAGACTTCTGTATCTCAACTTTAACTTGCTGACAAACCAAGCATCAAGAGACATATTCAGCAACATCTCTTTTCATGCCATCCCACCAGAAGTACTCTTTCAGATCCCTATACATCTTTGTGCATCCCAGATGAATAGAGAATGAAGAACTATGAGACTCACCCAGCAACTCCTTCTTTAATTCTGGGATGGGAGGAACACAAACCCGATTCTTGAACTTTATTTTCCCATCACAATCATGGTTGAATTCAGGTACATTTCTCTCATTCTTTTATAACTCTACATCTTCTTTCTGTGCCTCTTTAATCTTCACATATACAGATGGTTGAACATTAATTTGAGAAAGATATGATTTTTCCCCTTCCACTATAATTCCAAGATCCATCCTTTGTAAATCCATAAATATTGGATCTTTTGTGATCCTCATCATGGATAAGCTAGCATGGTCTTGTCAACTTAATGCATCTTCCACCTTGTTTTCTTTCCCAGGGTGGTAATGAATTGAGTAATCATAATCCTTAATCAGATCCAACCATCTTCTTTGGCACATATTCAGCTCCTTTTGTGTGAAAATGTACTTTAAACTTTTATGATCAGTATAAATATCACACCTTTCACCATAAAGGTAATGCCTCCAAATCTTTAATGCAAATATTACCGCATATAACTCCAAATCATGAGTTGGGTAATTTTGATCATGGATTTTCAACTGTCGTGAGGAATAAGCTATCACCATATCATTTTTCATGAGAACACATCCTAGTCCCTTCTTGGATGCATCACTGTAGATCACAAACCTTTCTCCACTGCAAGGTAGTGTGAGCATAGGTGCACTGGCTAACCTTCTTTTTAGATCTTTGAAATTTTCTTCACATTCCTCCATCCAAACAAACTTAACTCCTTTTCGAGTCAACTTGGTGAGTGGGTTAGATAACCTTGAAAAATATTTTACAAAACGTCGGTAATATCCATCCAAACCAAGAAAACTTCGGATCTCGGTTACTATTGTTGGTCTCGACCATCTTTCAATAACCTCTGTTTTTGCTGGATCCACAGATATCCCCTCTTTTTTTAGATTATGTGACCCAAAAATGCAACTTTTTGAAGCAAAAATTCACACTTGGTAAATTTGGCATAAAGATTCTCCTTTATTAGGGTCTTTAATACAATTATCAAGTGATCTTCATGTTATTCCTTACTCTTTGAATAGATAATAATATCATCTATAAAGACTACCACAAATTGATCAAGATAGTCTCTAAAGACTCTATTCATCATATCCATGAAGATAAAAGGGGCATTATTATGACCAAATGGCATCACTATAAATTCGTAGTGTCCATACCTTGTACGGAAAGCCGTCTTTGGTATATCCTCCCTTTTGACCCTTAATTAATGATACCCTGACTGAAGATCAATCTTTGAAAGGTGTTGAGCTCTGCGTAGTTTATCAAATAGGTCATTAATGCATGGGAGAGGATATTTGTTCTTGATAATGATCCTATTAAGTTCTCAATAATCAATGCATAGTCTCATTGATCCATCATTCTTCTTATCAAACAGAACAGGTGCTTCCCAAGGTGATGCACTAGGGCGTATGAATCCTTTATCAAGATTCTCTTGGAGTTGCTTATTCAATTCCTGCAACTCAATTAGGGCCATTCTATAAGGTGTCTTTGAAATATTCAAAGCATCTGGTATGAGTTCTATTGAAAACTCAACTTCACAATTTGGTGGAAGACCTGGAAAATCCTCCGAAAAGACATCACCAAAATCCCGTACAATGGGCATATTCTTAATCGTGAGTTTCTCTCCAGCCATTTGAGATAAATAACCCTCATTTAGCGAAATCAAGACCCATAAGATGGAAGAAATTTCCACTGGAAGGTTATGTTTATCCTTGCATCGATAGACGATCATAGATTGATCTGGAATATGAAACATGACTTCCCTTCTTTGGCACTTGATATGAGCTCCATATAAAGAAATCCAATCCATGCCAAGAATCACATCAAATTACACTATAAGAAGGACCACAAGATTTGCAGGAATCACTTTCCCACAAACTTCAATTGGAGAATAATTGTAAACTTTTAATGCAACTATTGTGCCATTAGGAGTTGTCACAGCCAACTCAACATCTAATTCTTGAGGTAATGTGGTGATACCCTTAGAAAATTCTTCGGAAATAAAAGAGTGGGTGGATCCAGAATCAAATAAAACATTTGCTACATTAGAGTGGATGGTAAGTGTACCTCTCACCACTTCGTTGTCGTACTCCACATCGCCGATAGTAATTGCATGTGACTTTCCTTTGTCTTTGGCCTTAAGATTTTGTTTACGTAGATGATCATCATCAACCCTTGGATTTGGGAATTGATTGTCATAATGCCCCATCTCCTTGCACTTGAAACATTGAAGTATAGTAGGTTCATTCTGTGTATCCCTTCCTTTGTTTTCATCATTAGACATCTTCTTCCCATTATTTCAACATTCAAATTCCCGATGACCTTCCTTTCCACATATGAAACATTTACTTGTCCCTTTAAGACAACTCCCTCCATGTTTCTTTCCACACTTTGAGCATAAGGGAAAGCTCATCTTCTTTTCAGTTTGCTCTTTAAATTTTCCTTTGAATTCCATTTTCCTCTTCTTATCAAACCCATATGACTGATGGGTTACTCCAATCTCCATCTAAACTTTGAGAGCACATCGAATGATTTTCTCATAGCTATTGAAGTCCCTTATGGCTAAGGACCTTCGAAGACTTGGTTTTAAGCCACTAAATAATCAATCGATCTTACTCTCAGGTTGGATAATAATACCAAAAGCGTACCTTGGAAGTCTTGTAAAATTTGCTTCATAGGTACCAAAAGATTCATCATCATTTTTCTTTAGTTCAAGAAACTCCTTCTCCATCTTTGTTCAGAGAATATGAGGGAAGTACTTATTGAAAAATAAGTTCTTGAACTCGTCCCATTCCATGGACTCAATTTCATCCCTTTGCCTCGTATTCTTAATAAGATTCCACCATTGATCAGCATCACCTTCCAAACGATACACTGCTAAGATGACTTTATCATGTTCAGAACATTGAAGAACTGAAAATATCTTTCCAGTGGTACTGATCCATTGTTCAGCCACTAATGGATCAGAAGACCTGCTGAATGAAGGTGGACGCTGCCTCATGAAGGATTTGACAGAATGTTGCTCCTTATTTTGTTCATTTGGAAGTCCTGCATGATTCATAGCTTGAGAAAGTTGTGTGAGAAGGGTTACAAGATTTTTCATTCCAGATCCCATAATGTTTGGTTTCTCAGGGGGACAATCATTGCATTGCCCGTCGCATTCTGCATTAACACGGTTTCTTCGGGTTCCAGCCATTGACTAAAACCAAGAAGAATAGTGTGAGAAACACTAATTATAATAGGAAAACCACATAATCAAGAATAAAATTTCACACTTAAGGTCCTATCATAGGTTGTTCATGGCCATTTATAAAACACTAAGATTGTGTTGTATACTTAGACTTATCCATAGGGTTCTTACTAAGGCATTCACATCCTAGTTTTCAAAGGTTGACTATACCTTTCCTCTGATACCAACTATAGAGAACCATACTTTACATACATTGTTATTACTTCAGAATTGAAGAACACTTATTACATCATATAACAAAACCAGGAAAGGACCGTATAGGTATAGAGTCTTTAGAAACTGGGCAACATAAACAACTGGTTCATAAAGCATCTACTTTGCCTCCCATTTATTTCATCATATCTAGAGTCCCTTTTGGAATATCCTACTTAATAATCTTCTTCCTGAACTGGGGAAATAAAACATACAACAGGGTGAGCTCAAATGCTCAGTAAGGGTAAACAAAAGCAATATCAATCACATCATATACATAAGAACATAACTTTTGGAAATCTTAACCTTCAAATGAGATCATAATTTCATAACATGGGATAAATCATAATAGTGAAATGTAATCCCAATAATCATAACTTAAAACATGAAACTTCGTGTCATAAACAAATAATCATAGAGAATCATTTATTATTATTCCAGACTCATTGCCAAGACTATCTTAGTGGACAAAGTCCATTTATGAGCCGAGTTCACTCCTCGTTCTAGTCCTGTTTCATTGAACCGGTTTAACCTGCCGTTCCATCCATGTCTATATCATGAGATATAGAATCTTTACCCAATGAATTGGAGGGAGATATAGGTCCCACCCATCTCATAATGATACCATTCTTATGTGTGCCATAAAATCATAAATCATACACCATTGCATAACCCATGTAATAAAAATGGGATTCTTAAACAACATGACATCATAAAAAAATTCATATAAGATAAAGGAATTCATAAAAATAATTCCATCACAACATAATCAAATAAATGTAATAATAGGGATAGAAACAGAACCCTATATTATCTTATATGGAAAATAATTTTGATAAAACACTTGAACTCCATTCTTGAAGAAAATATCCTTTATACTTCAAAAACATTTTCCTTTCTTAACATGTCATAAAATTTTAAACTAAAAGAAGTTGATTAAAAATAAACTTGAAAACTTATAAAGGAAGCTTCTTGGAAATAATGTTTTAAAAATCCATTCATTCCGTATAAGTTAAAAAATCATTCTTCTCATACTTTTGTCGGAAAGGTCAAAAAGTACCTCGTACGAAAAACGACAAAAGAGTCCTTTCATATCTTTTACTAAAAACTCACTGAAGGGTAAAATTGGATTTAAAAAATTGTAGGTGGATGGAAAAAATATTACATATTGAGGAAACATGGATGTGGATGATAAAATACACTCCAGTAAATACCAAAGTATAAACAATCTCGGATAAAATGAGATTTTGATATTTTCCCTTACCTTAGGTCCGATTTGCTTCGTAAGTGTCCAAACCTCCTGTATAATGATTTAAATAATGTTATTGACTTATTCCAGAATCATACTTATTTTTATGATATCATATATGGTCATATTCTTAGCTTCTTATTAGTAATATTTCATTACTACTTGTTATTCAGGTGTTTATTACTTTTTGTTCTTATGCGTGTTTTGTCGAATAAATTCTTATTATTCTTTTTAGGTTATAGATACATCATTTCCAGAATGGTATTAGTGTAATATATATCATATTAATTCATTCAATTTATTTATATAATCATTATTCAATGAAGATCATGTAGAATGTGTCGCATCACATCGTGGAGATGATATTTCGTACGTACGCACGAGCGATGATATCGTTCCCATGATCGTGGAATTGTATTGGAGTGTATGTATACAATTTTAGAATCAATATCACTTTACAATAATCATATATAGTCATTATTTACACCATTATACCCATCCAAGTAAGGTGGTGGTGGAAAATAGATTACACCACGGCGTGGAGACGGTATTCCGTACGTACGCACGCGCAGTGATTTCATTTTCCGTAGGATGGATAGATGGTGAAATAGGGTTGTTTCATACTTATAATAACATATCATTATATGAGTGATACTGATGTTATTACTTCATAATGAAACAACTAAAGAAGAAGAAGTGGAAGAAGAAATAAAGTTGAAATAATCGGTAACAGACATTACCTCTTCTTTGAAGCGCCTCTTTGAGACCTCCTCTTAGGGAACAAAAATTGGTCTTTGAAGAAGACCAAGACCTCTAGAATGTTTCTAGGAAAGTGGGGAAGTGAAATGGTCAGGGGTTTTCTGATCTTGAAGACTCAAATTGGTGCGAGGAAGAGAGGGAGGAGGTGCCCTTTTATAAGGGAGGAGAGGGGCACCTTTGGAAATATAAGAAATATTAGTTTATATTAAATCCCAACCCCACTTAAAAACTTCCAAAATGACTCATATCCGAATATTAGATGAGATAGGGTTGTAATATCATCAAAAAATAAAATTTAGACTTGTTAGGAATTTATTTTAAACATTATCAACTTGATTTATCCTTATTTATCAATTTAGTTTTATTTGTGGTAATAATATTCTAATTTTCAAATTATTATAAATAATTACATAAGTGTTATGAATTTTCTATAATTTGACACTTTATTACATTTTAGACCATATATATTTAATTTATAATTTTTAAATATTTTTGTGATTTTTAAACAATTTTATAATATGTTATTTTTATAAAATAACAATAGTGTCAATTTTGACACTATTCATTTATTTGAATTTAAATAAAATATATACAGAAGATATGTTCGAAATAAAAGCTTTAATAGATTCATAAAATGTCATATGTATCTAGAAAATTAGTGTATCACATTAAATAGTTCATATAATATTTATTTTAATATTTTTAAAACCGTTTATTTGATATTTTTATTAATAAAATAATTTCAACATCACTATTGTGTCATAATTAATGATAATTATTTAATCCCAAAAAATTATAAACAAAATCCTATAATGTAGATAATTGTATTATACTTCTAGAGACTATTCATTTTCGAAGTTTCATTAAGTTTATCACTAAAGTAAAATTATTATACTTATAAGATTTAAGAAAGTGACATGTTGTCACATTCTTTGGTTTTAATAATAATTAAATTATTTTCATCGAAAAAAGTCCATTAAATGAATCTAATCCGACCCTTAGGTGATATGGGTTGACTTTTAGTCATCCAATAGGATTTTATCAGGTGTTAAGGTAATTTTATAATCTTATATTTACCCTTAATTACCCGATTTACCTTTAACTATGGTAAATAAAATTTACCGTAGTTACTATTCATAATGCCCAAAAATAAAAAATAGCCTATTAACATAATTTGGACCCACTGATTCCAAATATGGAATCCATTTTTCAAAATTCAAAACACATAATTTGTAGTGATTAATTTAAAATAAATCCCATTGTTAAGAAAACGAGTTTTAGAAGTTAAGACATCGCCAAAGATTGAAATGTTTTTATCTATGAATTCAATGTAAAATTAATTCTAATGACATAAATTATATTAAATGGTAAAAATATATTCTATTTATACTTTAAAAACATTCAATATTATAATTTAACCATATAAAGTATTGCAATGAAAAAAGTTTTTTTAAATTAAAATATAGCGTGTTTTTACTATTCATTAAAATATGAAAGTTATCAGAATAATGTGAAAAATTTATCCAAAGTAAATTTTTATATCCTGATTCTAATGAAGAATTTTATTTTGTCAAATTGAACTTATAAACTTTTCAAAAACTAGATTTAATGTGGGTGCACCATCAAAAGGCGGTAAAACTGCATTTTTTTGAAAAATACTTCTTTTATCCAAAAAACTGATTTTGTTTTCATACCTCATTCTAGAAAATGTATAAGTTGAATTAAAATGTTATAAAATTCAAAATTCAGTTAATACTATTCATAACGGCTAGTTTTAATAATATATTTTTTAGTGAAACTTGGTATTGTGTACGATGCAAGCTACCGAGGAAGGTCGCAGTTACGTGTAAAGAAAGCAAAGCTAGTGTTGTGTGTAGTTAAAGATTCCTTTGATGATTTATATAACATAAAAACAAAATATTTCTCATAAAAGTCTCGGGTGTTACAAGACTGTTCACTGCTAGTTCAAGTTCTGGACGATCTTTTAAAAAAAATCTCTAAAGGATCTAACAAATTCTTCATGTCTCGAAACATATCTGTTGATTATAGGAAACCAATGAGACAAGTATGGGTTACCAAAGTTTTACTTTCTAACCTCTATGGACCCAAGAAAATCTGGGTACCAAAGTTACCCTACACATAATTTGTTTTATAGGAAAACTATTTAAATAGCTCCTGTAAATCCCTATGGTACTTGGACGGTGGATGTTCAAGACACATGACAGAAGAATACTCATTATTCAATAGCCAAATTAAGGTTGATGGTGGACATGTTACGTTTGGTGATAAGGCAAAAGGTAATATAATCGGCTTCAACCAAATTGGTAACCCTAATAATGTATTAATTTCAAAAGTACTTTTTGTTGATGGGTTAACGTAAAATTTACTAAGTATCTCTTAGTTATGTGATGATGGTTTCTATGTTAAATTTGAAAATGATAAATTCAATGTTTTTAATTATAAAAATGATTTAATATTCACTACTCTTATAAATGAAAATGTATATGTTTTTTATTTAAATTATTTATCTAAGAAAAATGTTTCATGTTTAAATGCTTTTTATAAGGAATCTTGTTTATGGTACAGATGATTAGGACATTGTTGTGTGTACTCACTTAGGAAACTAACTAGGAAAGGTTTATTTAGAGACTTACCTAAATTGTAATTCCCACATAACAAAGTTTTTAATCCATGTCAAAAGTGAAAACAACACAAATTTTCTTTCAAACTAAATAAAGAAGTTTATACTTCTCAACCACTTGAGTTGGTTCACATTGATTTGTTTTTACCATCTAGAGTTTCAAGTACAAATGGAAAGCACTATATTTATGTTTCTGTAGATGATTTTTATCGATATACTTGGGTATAATTTATATCTCACAAAAGTGAATCACATTATTACTTAATTAAATATTCCAAGTCTGTAAAAAATATTAGTGGACATAGAATTAAGACCATGAGAAGTGATCATGGTCGTGAGTTTGAAAATTATGAATTTGAATCATTTTGATCACATAATAGCTGTACTCACAATTTCTCTGCTCCCAGAATGCCCCAACAAAATGGAATAGTATAAAGAAGAAATAGGAAACTTCAAGAGATTTCTTGTACTATGCTTAATGAGTATAATCTACCTATCTATTTTTGGGCTGAAGCTGTTAATACAGCTTGTTACATTATCAATAGAGTCTTGATTAGACCTGTTCTTAAGAAGACCCCTTATGTTCTCTGGAATAATAGGAAGCCTAAGGTTTATTAATTTAGAGTTTTTGGTTGCAAAGTCTTCATCCTTAATACTAAGGAAAATCTTGAAAAGTTTGCTTCCATAAGAGATGAAAGAATTTTCCTAGGTTACTCAATTACTAGTAAAGATTATAGAATATTTAATAAGAGATACAAATGTGTGGAATAACCAGTTCATATAAAATTTCATGAGACTGGTTCACATGAACCCAAAACCTCTGTTGAACTCCATTAGGAAGATATGTCAATTCTGGACCTTAATGATAAAGACAGAGAGCCCTTAGTGAAAACAACCAGTTTTGGAAATTCTCCATAATCTATGTATGGTAAATCTAGACCTATATACATTCATGAGGAGTCTAGTTAAACTCTTTCTAAAGGTATTATAACTCTCAATAATTATAATTTAGATGCTTTAGTAGGTTATTTAAATAGAGGAACATAAACTAGAGTTTCTCAGAGAAACTCGGTTGAACATCAAGCCTTTCTTTCACACCTTGAACCTAAAAATATTAATGATGAAATCAATGATGAATTCTGGGTGATATCTATGCAAGAATAATTAAATGAGTTTGAAATAAAAAATGTTTGGGAATTAGTAGAAAGACTTAAAGACATGTTGACCATAGGCACTAAATGGGTGTTTTGAAATAAAGTTGATGAATATGGAAACATAGTTAGAAATAGGACTAGACTAGTTGCACAAGGATATAGTCAAGAGGAAGGAATAGACTATGAGGAAAATTTTTCACCCATAGCTAGACTAGAATCTATTAGGATACTACTTTCTTATGTAGCTCATCTTAATTTCAAACTTTATCAAATGGATGTCAAAAGTGAATTTTTAAATGGGTATATAGTTGAAGATGTATTTGTTGAACAACCCCATGGTTTTAAAAATACCCATTTTTAAAATCATGTTTTTAAACTTTCTAAAGCTTTATATGGTCTAAAACATGCTCCAAGATCTTGGTATGATAGACTTAGTTCTTTTCTTATTTCAAAATGTTTTACTAAAAGAACTAATAATCCCACTCCTTTTATAAAAAGGATTTCTAAAGATGTTTTAATAGTACAGATTTGTGTAGATGAGATTATTTTTGGATCCTTTAAAAATTATTTATATACTGATTTTTAAAAAATGATGCAAGATGAATTTGAAATGAGTTTAATGTGGGAACTTAAAATTATCCTTGGATTTAAAAATTTTTAAAATAAAAATGTTATTGTTTTAAATCAGAGTAAATATTCCAAGGATATTTTGAAACATTTTGGTTTGGACTGTAATAAAGGTAATGATACACCTATGAGAACCACCTGTAAGTTGGATGCTGATGAAACTGTTAAATCAGTGGATCAAACCAATTATAGAGGTATGATTGGAATTCTTCTTTATCTTAATGCTAGCATAATTGATATTATGTTCAGTGTATGCATGTGTTCTCTCTTTCAATCCAATCCTAAAGAGTCTCATTTAACAGCTGTTAAAACGATTTTTAAATATCACAAGTACACTACAAACATAGGATTGTTTTATCAAAGAGGACAATCATTTTATTTAATAAGTCATTTGTATGCTGACTTTGTGGGTTGCAAGTTAGTTAGAAATAGCTCCTCTGAACATGTCACATTCTAGGAAAGTCCCTAGTATCATGGTGTAGTAAGAAACAAAATTATGTTGCATTATCTACTGTCGAAGCAGAATATATAGCCACTTGGAGTTGTTGTTCTCAAATTATGTGGATGAATCACACTTTACTAGACTATGGATATCAATTCAAACATGTACCTATAAAGTGTGATAATACAAGTGCTATTAATATCTCTTAAAATCTAGTATCTCATGCTCGTACAAAGCACATTGATGTAAGACATCACTTCTTAATAGATCATTATAAAAGAGGTGATATAACTCTTGAATTCATTGGTACTGAACACCAATTGGCTGATATATTCACAAATCCTTTGAATTATGAGAGGTCAAATTACATCAAACATGAGTTAAGTTTGATAAATTGTTAACTGTTGGAACCTCACCGTTGGTCCTCACTGTTAGGAACCTCACCGTTGGACCTCACCATTAGGATCCTCACTGATAGAAACCTTACTATTGGGACCTCACCATTGGACCTCACCATTAGGAACCTCACCTATAGAAACCTCACCATTGAAACCTCACCTTTGGGAACTCACTATTGGAACTCACCGTTAGGAACCTCACCGATAGAAACCTCACCGTTGGAACCTCACTATTGAACCTCGCTTTTAGAAAAAATAATTTTTAGGAACCTCGCCGTTAGGACATCACCATTGGACCTCACTATTGAAACCTCGCCATTGGGACCTCACAGTTAGAACCTCACCATTGGCATCTTACCGATATTCGATGTTTTCCCAGACATCGCATTTTCTTTCTGCTAGAAGATGAAACATTTTCTATTTTACTTATTTCTTTTATATGATTTTTTTTCAATCCCTAAATTATAAAATTAAAATATCATACCAAATTTTAATCCCCTCAAATTTTTTCCCAAACCTATTTTCTCCCTAACCTCAAAACCTAACCCTCTTCTGAAACCCTTTAACCGCTTTAGATCGTATAGAAACTGTGAAGAGACTGTTGGTCAGTGACGAATGGGCTGCGCCAAATCCAAAGAGACCTATAATTGAATCAAGGAGTGGAAGAAAGGTATTGGAAAATCTGATCAACCATCATCTCTTGAAGAGGGAAATTGTAGTTGAAAAAGAGCTCAGTTACGAATGGTTGCTAACGACCATATCTTTAGTGTTGAAGGCCCGTGAAGCTCAAGGCTGGATTGAATGCTTTGCAAACAATAATGGACCATATTACCCAAAGTTAGTGAAGAAGTGTTATGATTTTTTTAAATTCAAACAGATTGAGGATGAGAACAGAATGTCTTTAAGGGTAAATGGAGTAAGTGTAAGCTTCTCCTCTCTTGAATGGGCAGAGTGTCTGGGAGTACCAAAAGAAGGAATTTATTATTACTACTCAAGAGTGGTGCCTCCCACTACTGAGTTCTTCTATTATGAAGAATTCTTAGATGAACTAATAGGACGTGGGATCCCTAGGAAAGTCATTGCTTATGAAATGGAAGGATAATACAAGCTATTGTTTAAGTTTGTCCAACATTTCTTGAGTCCTAGAATAGGGGACTTTGCTATATTGAAATCTCTGGATGTATTTCTTTTGAATTTGTTGAAGCATGGATAGAAGATAAATTTATGTAGGCTGATGATGATTCAATTAGAAGATATGACAAAGCTCAGTTCAAAATCCAATTCCGTATTTCATGCTAGATTGATATCCTTGATGCTGAAGGTGAAATGAGTTGCTAGAGAAAAAGAGGAAACAGTAGTATTAAGTGATAATTTCTGCATTACAAAGGTAATTTTCAAGTTGATGAAGATAAATTGGAACCCCTAGAAAAGAATATGGGTACATGATGAGGATAAGATATATGAGGAATTCAACCCTATAGCTCATCCTACATGGCCTAAGGATAAGAGAGATCTTGGTATAAATCTTGGTAAATTAGAGTTTTCATATTCAGATGAAGAAGGAGAAGTTGGGGCTGTGCAAGAAAGAGAGGATTATCCTATAGATTATAGGAGTGATCCAGACCTTCCATCCAATCATCATGATAATATTGTATCCTTTGGTGATCCTATCCCACCAAAAATATTTCCTAGAATGGAGAATGTTCTAAGGGATAGTGATTATGAAGAGACTAGTGAAGAGGAAGGGGAAGAAAATGTCTTAAGCGACATTAGAGGGACCTCAGATGAGGATGATGACACTGAATCTAGTCATGATGACTTTGAGACTACTTCTGATGTAAGTGAAGAAGAATGTCTGAGTCTCATTCCTCTGATAGGACATACAAAAATGGTAGAAAGGATAAATGAAGAGGTTATTGATTCGGTTGAAGGTGGAATTTCTTTAGAAGTAGTTGAAGATTCGGTATCAGAAGTGGCAGTGGACCCTCCTATTGATGAAGTTGCTCAAGGAGGTATGACAAAGATGGATATGGTTGATTAGAAGAATGCTCCAAGTGAGGGGGAGAAACCCATTGCCACATGTTCAGTTGATGTAGCTATTGGAATAGAGGATTGGTCAGAAGACCTTGGATTTGTGGTCTTAGGCTTAGATTATGGACTTTGATGATGACCAGCCTTTCAGAAGTCCTCAAATTCCTACTATTTTAGAAACCATTATTTTGTAGCTAGTGGTTCTTTTTACTCGTGACTATCTGAAGAAAGATGATTTGGAATTAATGAAATATGATCTGAAGAGACACTTTTATGAGAGATTTTTTGGGTTAGATAGGGTTATGACTCACAATCAAGAATTTGTCACTTCTGCAGTGGAAAATCTAGTTTCTGCCTCTCACTCCATCCTGCTAAAGGAGGTAAAGGACTGTCAAAATCAGATCCTATCTTTGTTATATTCTATAGAATCTATGAAGTAGTCTATTGCTAGATTAGACTCCTATATGGTTTCAAGGGTTCAGGTGGACAAATATATTCGATATGTTAAAATTTTGGTTTAGCAAATGGTCATTGTGTTTAAGGACATTAAGAAGTCCATGGAGACACATGTGAGTGGCGAAGATGATGATGTGAAGAGAATGATCAGTGGGATAACTAAATCTTTTAAGGAGACAATGGATTTAACTTTGGCACCTTTGTGTGCATCTTCTTCATCTTCAACCTCTCATCCTATTGATTTAGAAGACTTCATGATGGTTGTTAGAGAAGAAGTTGAGAATTTATCTAGTACCAGTACCTCAGATCCTCAGTCTATGACTTAGGTTATTTCCACTACTAGATAAATTCATAATATTGTGGGAAATTATTTAAGGGAAGCTGCTCAAGATCAGAAGGCCATTAAAGAACAAGTTGATTTCTACGACAAAATGGTATACACTAAGTATCATATGAATGGTCACTTCAAGTTGCTGTTATAGAACTTGAGGATTCCACCTACCACTCAAGCCGTTAAGGATCAAGTTATCAGGCATAGAGAGTTGAATCTTGCCTTGGAGAAATTTATGGAGAATAAGTATGATTTTATTTCCTATATAGAGATAGGAGGAAGTATTATTATGGATTTCAAAAATCCTCTTTTTCCCTTCCTCCATGTGGACTGCACTCCCATCATTGTTCCTCAAGCTTTGCCTTATACCTCAGATGCCTCAGGATCTACAAGTGTTTCTCCATTTATGACACCTGCACAGGACATCAGAAGCTTGACCCCCACCATTCCTTAGAGATTTACTCACTACAGGTCTATTGATGCTTCTGTTGCATCTCCTCCTTGTAACGTCCCAAACCATCATTAATGGAAATTCTTCTTGATCTAATTATAGGTTTTATTTTGGTTATATAAAATTCAAAATTCATTGGTTTTATGTTTCTTGATTTTAAATACCATTATCAATTGTGACCATTGCTAATATATTCATTGAACAGTAATATCATGATTATTATAAATATAGGGCTTTAACAAATCCAATTCACTCAGACAAAGGAAGCGATGGCCTCATCCAGTAGACTTGAACCATACGAAGCCCATTTTTTAGAGCTTAGAAAGGAGGTGATGTCATTTGTCTTCTCTCTTGACCATGCCCAAGATGAGCTTGAACACGTTAATCTTGAGCGTAACCGACTATGGGATAAGTAAAAGTTAATAGAGATTACCACCCAAGCGATGTTATCTGAGCCACCCCAATAGTCTGTCACCATCACACACCTTACCATTCAGTCTTATGCGGGTGTTATAAGGGGTTATCTAACAAGACCCTATCACTATGACTATGTACATTATTTTTTTATAAAGAATGTGCATTCATTTTATTATTGTTACTTTGTAAATAGTTTTTAAAAGCAGAAATAGTATTTTTAGTTAATATTAAACTAAGAAATCAATTTTGATAAATTAATGGATTTTTTAATTAAATAATATTTTAATAAATTATTATTATTAAATTAATTATTATTAAATATAAATGATCATTTAATTTTATGAATGCAATTGTAATTTTTATTAAGGTTTGAAAACAGTTTTTGTCAAAACCCTTGAATTTTCGATAAATAGCAGTTTTTATTTTAAAAGTAATGATTCACATATTTATAAAATTATTTAGAAAAAATGAATATTATTTTTGGAATCAGGAGGTCAAAGTTATCCAATGGTTAATGTTTCATAATTTTCTGAGGCAGTCAAATTTTGGGTAAAAATTAAATACCGTTTAAATATATAATGTGTTTTATGATATCATAATGACCCAATAGTGATGTTATAAAATAATATAAACATTATTTTCGGCCAATATATGTTTTTACATTAAAAAAAATTGATTTTGGGTTTTTTTGATTTATTTTAAAAAGCTTTAGTGGACCCTCCAAGACTTATAAACATTTTGTCTTTTAAATTGTTTTCCCTGAGAGTGTGACTCACCTCCATATAAGAAACCCTATTATTTCAAGAAGTTCGTACATTGTCCTTATAAAATATTTCTTTCCACTCCCCTTTTTCAAAAACCATGGTCTTTTTTGTGGTTTTGATTATTTTAATGTGAGGTGTCTCAAACCTAAATAATAAAGAATTCCCTCATTTTTCCAATATAAACCCACCCAAGCTCTCACTTCCTCTTCACCCAATGCCTTTGTAGTTCGACCAAACCCTGCCCTCCTCTCTCTAAAATCCTCCCTAGGTTCCCCAAGCTCCCAATAATCCTCTCTCAAGCCTCTCCCAAGCCTTTGGTATCACACTTCCAAATAAGAGATTTCTTCCTTTCTCATTTGTGTCCAATTTTCTTTAAGTTGTTATGCCATTTTCCTAAATTAAAAATGTTGGGGTATGATTTCACACCTTCCCCATACATCCATCTTTATATTTGGATGATGGGATACCCCTTTCTCTCTCATTAATTCCTTCCATATACACCCGTTACCATGTCGAAATTCCATGAGGGATTTCTCTCTCCTCTTTTACATCCAAGTAATTCTTTTCAATTATGCATCTAAATTCCATTAAATTTGTTTTGAAATGTATCTATATGACCCCTTAAATTCAATTTCATGTAAATATGATGAGAAACCCATTTATATCTCCTCAACCATTTTTTATGAGTTCTTATTTCACGCTGTTATGCTGTCGAAATCGCACTACGATTTTCCAAGCCAATGTCATTGTGTAGTGAATACCATGCCCATTTCTCTATCAAGGGAATTCACATTTATGAACATTTACTTATTGATTATAAGCCTTAATTTATTTATTCCACATCCCTTTATCATGGAATAAATGATGATGATTTATTCCATGTCATATAATCCATGTGGCACACTTAAGCATGAAATGAAATGATTAAGAAGGGTGCACCCTGATAGCGCTCTAATGTATTGCATAAAGTATAGTATCATGATACGTCATGTGAAATGGGTGTTTAATAATGATAATTCAAATTCAATGAGGTTTTACTTGTTCTTCAAGTGCAATGAGGGTTTACTCATGATCCATGTGCAATGAACCTTGGCTCATGATAATTCCATGTTAAGTGTTGTTGCAACATTTCCATGTTATGATTATCATGCTTTATCATGGATTTATGTTCATGTTTATCTTGTTATCAATTAATATGCCTATTTTCTAACATGTATTGTAATCCTCATGTTATTCCATTTTTATTACCTTACTGGGCTTTATAGTTCACCCTTTTCTTATGCATGTCCTCAGGTCATCCCATGAAATGCTAAGTACCAGGGAATGCAGTGGTCATGTAAAGGAAGTTTTCAATAAAGACATTGGGTGTTTTATGTTCTAAGTTGTTATGTAATGTTCCTAATCCCCAAATACTCTATACATCTCTATCTTATGTGTTGTATCAAGTGAATATTTTATGTAATAAATTAGGTTTAAGTGTATAATAAAAAGCAGGGTTGTTGTAGTTAGTATCAGAGGATAGGTTTAGTTATTTTTGGGATTAGGATTAGAAAACCATAGTAAAGACATAGAGATAAGAATAAGTATAATAAAAACATCCCTAAGTGTTGGTGAGTATTGTGTAAGTGGTTTATCAAGAAAATACATCCCTCTCTAGATACGAGAAAGTAGAGGCGGCTCTGGCACAAATGTATCCTAGGGGTAAAACCCGAAAACACCACTTTGAGCTAGACTCAAACGAGAACTAGTGCACAATAATGGGACTTGCTGTAATCTTGGTTATGACTCTCCCTGGGGATATGCTTTGGTAAATTCAAAATCTTAGTATGAAACCTTATTAAGGGTTTAAAAAAATACCTAAGAATATATGTTAGAAAGTAGATCATGAATATCATAGATTCAAGCCTATGGATTCATAAGTTAAGGAAATAAAAGTTATTTATTATTCATCAGTTTTTTCATTGGATTGCCTTTTATGTGTTACCCCTAAATTTCCTTTTATTCCATCCAATGGTCGGTAATAGGAGGACTCATGCTAACAACCGATGTGAAGATCAATGTGATGACTGTGCTAATGAGACGCCCAATCTAATGGGAGCGGGAGTTGTGAAATTTTTCATGCTTCTCTCTTAGTTAACTCATGTTTTGAATAGAAACATGGGTCAAGAGGAACATTCAACCCCCCTGCTAAGAAAGAACAATTCACTATCGAGAGCTTCATGAGACAAAGGCCTCCTACTTTTAATGGATCATTTGATCCCTCAATCTCTGAACAATGAATCAACTCCATTGAAAAGATATTCTCCATCCTTAAATGTTCTGAAAAAGAGAAGGTTCTCCTGGATACTTATTGTATGGAGGGTGAAGATGATCAATGGTGGACGTTGATAAAAAAATATGAAGCCTGAGGAGGAGATTGAGGTGTTGGAATGGAAGGATTTCCAGAAGATGTTTTTCGATAAATATTTTCCATGCACCCTACAGCTTAAGATGGAAAGGGACTTCCTTTCCCTCATGAAAAAAGATTATGAATATATCAGATCGTATGAGGGAAACTTCACAAGGCTTTCACAATAAACATCCGGTTTTGTCATTACCCCCAAATGCAAGGTTGACCACTTCTTTGGTGGTATGAAACCTAGCCTATGGAAAGCGACGATGATCCGTGACTTTGATAGCTATGAGGAAATTGTCTGATGTTCCCTTAGGGTCGAAATGGATATTGGAGAATCTCAAGGGTATCAAGGGGATAATAAGTGTAATGTGGACTTAAATTCTAGCAGCCTGATGAATAAATCCAATGGTTCTATGAAGATCCAACACCCACTTTCCAAAGGTGCGGAAAGAAGCACCCCAGAAATTTCCTGAAGGGGGCGAGGAAATGCTTTAGGTGTGAAAGAGAAGGGAACCTAGCTGTTAACTACCGACATGAAAAACCCACGGATACAATAAAGGAGAGGAATGCTCCATTCGAACCTCAATGTGTTGTTCATTACTACAACTATAAAGAACTAGGGCATCTTACAAATTAGTGCCCTAATCCAAGGGTTTTAGGAGGCAACCAAAAAACTCCAAGGTAGCGAGGGTGAGATTTTGTCATCACTACTATCGAAGTGAACCCCGACAACGAAGTGGTGATAGGTATGATAGTTATTCATTCATGAATAGAAAACGTACTTTTTTATTCAAGTTATATGCATACTTTTATATCCCAAAAGTTTAGTTGAACAATCCTAGAACCACCACAAATCATGGAAGTAAAGATGTCAGTGAGTATGGAAAATGGGGTAATCATTACATCCCATGAATATAACTCTTCCCCTGTCATAATCTGTGGATTTAATTTCCTGGAGAACATCACCGTACTCCCTCTGGTGTAATTTGATGCAATTCTTGGCATGGATTGAATTTCCTTATATAGAGCCAACATAAATTTCCATGAGAGGTAAATCAGTCTCCATGTGGTGAATCGACCCTCGATTCTATACAAGTGTAAGGAAGAAGATGAAACTTCATTAGCTCCCTCATCTCAAGCATGGATATTACTACCCTATGAGAACACGTATCTGGATCAGATTATTGAGTCCAAGGAGGAAACCATCCTTGAAGACATTCTTATTGTGAGGGAATTCGCTGAAGTGTTTCCCGAGGAATTTCCTGGTCTTCCTCCGAGAATAGATGTTGAATTCTCAATTGACCTTATACCTTGGGTGTTTCCAATATCCAAGACTTCGTATAAAATGGATGTTGTGGTGCCTAAGGATCTGAAAAACAACTATAGGAGAATATGGATGATGTGTTTATACTTTCAAGTGTTTCACCATGGGGTGCACCAGTCCTCTTCATCAAGAAGAAATATGGGTCAATGCGCCCTTGCATCGATTATCGTTAACTTAACAAAATCACGATAAAGAAAAAGTATCCTCTCCCACGAATCGATGAATTTTTCGATCAGCTGCGTGGATCACAGTACTTCTCCAATGTGGATTGGCAGTTGAGATATTATCAAGTAAGGGTGAAGAAGGAAGATGTCCCCAAGACTGATTTTCGTACAAGATACAAGAACTATGAATTCATAGTAATGCCTTTCGGACTCATTAATTCTCTACAAATCTTCATGGACATGATGAATAGAGTATTTAGGGATTACCTCAAAAAATTTGTGGTAGTATTTATAGATGATATTCTGATATACTCCAAAACCAAGGAGGATCATGAAGAGAATCTAAGAATTGTACTAGAGACCTTGCGGAAGGAGAATCTCTATGCAAAGAACAACAAGTGTGAGTTCTGGTTGAAGGAGGTCTCATTATTGGGCCATATCATCACAAGCAATGGGATATCTGTGGATCCCTCCAAAATAGATTCAATTGAGGGATGGATGAGGCCAACATCAGTAACAGATATTTGTAGCTTCTTGGGTTTAGCTATATATTATCGATGATTTGGGAGAAATTTCTCACGATTGTCCAACCCTCTTACCAAGCTAACTTGAAAGGGAGTAAAGTTTTCTTAGAGTGATTAATGTGACAAAAGCTTCAAGAAGTTAAAAATAAGGGTTATCATTGCGCCCCTTCTCACATTACTCACAAGTGAAAAACTTTTTGTGGTATTCAGTGATGCATCAAAGAAGGGTCTAGGCTGTTTGTTGATGCAAAATGACAAATCCATTGCCTATGCGTTAAGGCAATTGAAAGTTCTTGATCAGAATTATCCAACACAAGATTTGGAGTTGCCTTCGATGATATTCACTTTAAAATTTTGGTTTCATTATCTCTTTGGGGAGAAGTGTGAAATATATATGGAGCACAAAATCGTCCAGTATATATTCACACAAAAATATTTGAACATGCACCAACAAAGATGGTTAGAGCTGATCAAAGACTATGACTACTCAATCCCTTAACACCCTGGGAAATCAAACAAGGTGGAAGAGATCTAAGAAGAAAGGATCCGATGATTCTATCATTGATGAGAATTGAGAAGGATCCAACATTCTTAAACTTGATGAATATGGACATGGGAATCATAAAGAAGGGAACATCATCAATCCTTCCACAAGTGATTACTCAACCATCTCTTTTGGAAAGGTTAAACGATGCTCAAAATGATGATGTGGGAATTCAGAAGAAAGTGGAATCTATCAGAAAAGGTAAATCCTTAGAGTTCAGTGTTAATGAAGAAGTAATTTTGAGATTTGGGAAAAGACTATGTGTTTCATAAAGTCCAGAGCTGAAGAAGGAACTTTTGGATGATGTGTATGGTTCAAATTTATCTATTCACCCAGGAAACACAAAGATGTATCGAGATATCCGAGAGCATTATTGGTGGGATAATATGAAGATGGATATCGCTGAGTATACATAAAAGTGTCTAGTGTGTCATCATGTGAAGACAGAGAGGAAGAAGTCTAAGGGGATGTGCAATCATTTCCCATACCAGTATGGAAATGGGAGATCATCACCATAGACTTTGTCACCAGACTTCTAAAGAAATCCAAAAAAACAATGAAATATAGGTTTTTGTGTATAGTCTTACAAAGTCTACACACTTCATTTCAATTCGGGAGGATTTCTCATTGGATCAGCTGGCACAAATATATATATCAGGGAAGTGGTAAGGCTGCATGGAGTACCACTATCTATTGTATCCGATCGATATCCAAGATTCACCTCTATATTTTGGAAGAGTGTTCAACATGCTCTGGATACTGAACTGGTCTTCAGTACGACCTATCATCCTCAAACTGATGGCCAATCTAAGTGAACTATTCAAACACTGGAGGATATGTTAAGATCATGTTCTATGAACTTCAAAGGAGGGTGGGACAAACATCTTCAATTGGTTGAATTCTCCTACAATAACAGAATTCACTTGAGCATCTGAATTTCACCTTATAAAGCCCTATATGGGAAGAGGTGCAAAACACCGGTATGTTGAGATGAAGTCAGTGAACGTAAGCTTCTAGGACCAGAAATGGTCGAAGAAATAGTGGAGAAGGTGAAAACCATTCAGCAGCATATCAAGGCAGCCCGAAGTTGATAGAAGAGTTATGAAGATAACCATCAATGAGACCTTGAGTTTAAAGTTGGACACATGTTATTTCTATGCATATATCCATGTAATAAGGTCATGAGTTTTGGAAAGAAAGGGAAGTTAAGTCCTAGGTACATCGGCCCCTTCAAGATTCTTGATCGTGTTGGGGCTGTGGCCTATTGACTAGCACTTCCACCTACCATGGCCAAAGTACATGATGTCTTTCATGTATCCATATTAAGGATGTACATACCATACCCTTCACATGTACTTTCTTTTATGGTAGTATAGTTAGAGGATGATCTTTCTTATGAGCTGCAACTTTTGAAGATCATAGATCGTAGAGAAAACGTTCTACAAAATAAGACAATTCCCCTCATCAAGGTGTTGTGGAGAAACCACAAGTTTGAAGAAGCAACGTGGGAATCATAGGAAGTGATGAAGCAGAGTTACCCACATTTGTTTAAGTGTGGGAAAAAGAAATTTTGAGGTCAGAATTTCTTAAGGGGGGAAGATTGTAATGACCCAAACATTCATTAATGGAAATTCCTCTTGATCTAGTTAAATGTTTTATTATGGTTATATAAAATGTAAACCTCATTGGTTTTATGTTTTTGGATTTTAAAATACCATTATGAATTGTGACCATTTCTTATATAGTTGTTTAACAATGATCACATTATTAGTATAAATATAGGGCTTTAACAAATCCAATTTACTCAGACAAAGGAAGCGATGCCCTCATCCAACAGACTTTCCCCGTACGAATCCCATTTATCAGAGCTCGGATAGGAGGTTGAATCATTGGGATTCGCTCTTGACCAAGACCAATTCAAGCTTGAACATGTTAAGCTTGAGCGGGACCAACTATCGGAGAAGTGGAAGTTAATAAAGATTACCACCTGAGCGATGTAATCCGAGCCACCCCAAGAGTCTGTCCCCATCGCACACCTTACCCTTCGGTCTTATGCGGGTGTTATAAGGGGTTTTGTAACAAGACCCTATCACTATTAATATGGACATTATTTTTGTATAAATAATGTGCATTCATTTTATTATTGTTACTTTGTAAATAGTTTTTAAAGAACAAATAGTATTTTTAGTTAATATTCAACTATGAAATATATTATAATGAATTAATAGATTTTTTAATTAAATATTATTTTAATAAAATATTATTATTAAATTACTTTTTATTAAATATAAATGAAAATATAATTTTATGAATGCAATTGTAATTTTTATTATGGTTTGAAAACAGTTTTTGTCAAAACCCATGAATTTTGGGTAAATGTAAGTTTTTATTTTAAAAGTAAAAATTAAAATATTTATAAAATTATTTAGATAATATGAATTTTATTTTTGGAATCAGGATATCGAAATTATCCAATGGTGAATTTTTCATAATTTTCTGAGCAAGTCAAATTTTGGGTAAAAATTAAATACCGTTTAAATATATAATGTGTTTTATGACATCATAATGACCCAATACTGATGTAATAGAATAATATAAACATTATGTTAGGCAGATATATGTTTTACCATTAAAAAAATGTGATTTTAGGTCTGTTTTATTTATTTTAAAAATCTTTAGTGGACCCTCAAAGCCTTATAAAACATTTTATCTTTTTAAATTGTTTTCCTCGAAAGTGTGACTCACCTCCACATTATAAACCCTATTATTTTAAGAAGTTAGGACATTAGTCTTATAAAATATTGTTTTAAACTCACCTTTGGAAAAACACATGGGCAAAAACCATGGGCTGGTTTGTGGTTTTGATTAGTTTAAAGTGAGGTGTCCCAAACCTAAATAATAAAGAATTCCCTCTCCTTTCCTATATAAACCCACCCAAGCTCCCACTTCCACTTTACTCAAAGCCTTTTGAGTTCAACCAACCCCTAAACTTCTCTCTATATAATCCTCCCAAGGTTCCCCAAGCTCCCAATAATCCTCTCTCAAGCTTCTCTCAATCCTTTGGGATCACACTTCCAAGTAAAGGAATTCTTCCTTTCTCATTTTTGTCCAATTTTCTTTAAGTTGTTATGCCCTTTTGTTTTCAATTAAAAATGTTGGGGATATAATTTCAAACATTCCCCATAATTCCCTATTTATGTTTGTATTATGGGATATCCCTTTCTCTCTCATTAATTCCTCCCATGTACACCCGTTACCATGCTGAAATTCCGCGAGGGATTTCTTTCTTTTCTTTCACATCCAAGTAATTATTTTGAATTATGCATCTAAATTCCATTACTTTTGTTGTAACATGTTTCTATATGAACCCCTTACTATCCATTTCATGTAAATATTATGAGACACCCCTTTATCTCTCATCAACCATTTTTATGTGTTCTTATTTCACAACGTTATGATGCCAAAATTTCACTACGATTTTTCAAGCCAATGTCTTTGTGTAGTGAATACCATGCCTGTTTCTATATCAAGGGAATTCACCTTTATAAACATTTACTTATTGATTATAAAGCTACATGTATGTATTATACATCACTTTATTTTGGAATAAATGATGATGATTGATTCCATGTCTTATGATCCATGTGGCACACTTATGCATGAAATGAAATGTTTAAGAAGGGTGCGCCCTGATAGCGCTCCAATGCATTGGGTACAGTATAGTATCATGATAAGTCATGTACAATGGGTGTTGAATCATAATAATTCAATTGAAATTAGGTTTTACTTGTGATTCAGGTGCAATGAGGGTTTACTCATGCTTCATGTGCAATGA
This sequence comes from Viscum album, assembly GCA_963277665.1. Lineage (NCBI taxonomy): Eukaryota > Viridiplantae > Streptophyta > Magnoliopsida > Santalales > Viscaceae > Viscum > Viscum album. The sequence continues at coordinate 1,693,858,689 of OY728128.1, read as the reverse complement.
GCCTTAGCTCATGCTAATTCCATGTTAAGTGTTGTTGCTACATTTCCATGTTATGATTATCATGATTTATCATGCATTTATGTTCATGTTTCACTTTTTCTCCATTGATATGCCTATTTTCAAACATGTATTGTATTCCTCATGTTATTCCATGTTTATTCCCTTACTGTGCTTTATATCTCACCCTTTTCTTATGCATGTCCTCAGGTCATCCCATAAAATGCTAAGTACAAGGGAATGTAGTGGTCATGTAAAAGAAGTTTTCAATAAAGATGTTGTGTGTTTTATGTTCTAAGCTGTTATGTAATGTTACTAATCCCAAAATACAATAGACCTCTCGATCTTCTGTGTTGTATCAAGTGAATATTTTATGTAATAAAGAAGGTTTAAGTGTGTAATAAAAAGTAGGGTTGTTATACTCCTACCCTGCTGACTACCATCCCTAGGCCTATCCTTCCATCTTCAGAACCTGCTTCCTCTAATTCCAAAGACAAAGATCCTTTGAAAATCTCTGATGTTGATTGAATATGGGCAGTCTTATTTGATAGGGATCTTTGTACCATTTTTTTATATTGTACTATTGCTTCATTAATAGAAAATCATCTTCTGCCTATTTTTGTTTTACATTATTTTTGTTAAACACAAAGGGGGAGAAACATGTCCGGTTTAAGTTTTAAGCTGCCTAATCTTAAAGGAGGAGACATTTTTTTTAATTTGACCGAACTCTTTTCAAATATATACTATCTATATTTTTCCATAATAAACATTGTTCAAATGTTCTTATACACACCTCTGAAGATTTTAGTAAATGTTCTTAACCCTAATTTAGAAAATACGGACATAATTTGTGATTATCAAAAAGGGGGAGATTATTGAACTCACATGTTTTGATAATCCCAAATCATGTTTTGATAATCCCAAATCATGTTCTATTTATGTGATAATTATGTTTCTCTTACAAGATAATCATTTATGTGAAAATCATGTTTATATCAAAGTGATAATTGTGTACATTTAATCTCACTTCTCTCTTGTTTAAAGCTCACAGTGAAAAATTTATCCAAGTAAAAAGGTCACCGATGCAAAGGTCACCGATGGAAAGGTCACCGATGAAAAGGTCACCAATGTAAAGGTCACTGATACAAAGGTCACAGATGCAAAGGTCACCGATGCAAAGGTCACCGATGCAAAGGTCACCGATGCAAAGGTCACCGATGCAAAGGTCACCGATGAAAAGGTCACCGAAGAAAGGTCACTGATGTAAGGTCACCGTTTCAAGGTCACCAACGCAAGGTCACTGATGCAAGGTTACCAATGCAGGGCTACTGTTGTTAAGGTTACCAATGGAGATTTATCGATGGAAGGTTACCAATAGAAGGTTACTGATGGAGAGTTATCAATGCAAGGTTACCATTGGGAAGTTTACCAATGAATGATGTCGATGTGCACTTACTGTTGAAGCCTACCATTGTGAAGTCTACCATTACTAGTCTACCATACTCTTCTACTACATACTTTTTCAAATTCATGAGATTATTCTAACGGTCATATTTTCTAACTTTAATGCTTCTCACATTAATTAATGCTGATTGTAGACATATCAAGAGACCGTATCTGGGGATAGTAAGAGGTACAATAAATATCGCATGTGATGTACTTATTATTATTGTCGGGCCTCGAGTATAAAAGAGAATACCAAAGAATAAAATAGAATGAGAAGTGTGTCTGTGCATATGAAGAAACTTACTCGCTAGATCAAAGACGAACCATCCAGCACTTACACTGTGAAACCACAAGCATCACGAAGATCATTTGGGACAAACTCACTTCTAACTTTTGTGCTTCATCAACTCTTGATCAACATAAGAATTAGAACTCTCAGTTCATAAAATCTAGAACCTAGAGTTATGACACTCTGTTTTGGAGACAACTTTCAGAGGAATACTCGAACATAAAATTCGTCACTTCAAGGAGCCAAGAGCTGAACTACAAACACATAGAGACTTCTAAACTCAATCTCATCATATTTTCTCTATTGTGTTCTTTTATTTTACATTTTTGAGAACTGTGTGTTTGTTTCATACACTCTGTCTCATGTGCTTGAAATAGAGGATACAAAAAACCTCACATAAAACTTCTCTTACACTTTGAATTCCCACGTATAACTATGGAAGAGACTGTGTGTGTCTTGTGTTGTGTATCATTCCCACGAATATCTATGTTAGAGGGTGTGAACCCTGGACAGTTTGTAAAAAATGTTGAGAAGCCCAATACAGGCTGTGTATCAAGTGTATTGTTAATATAAACTACTTGGTGGCAGGTGATCACCAAGTGGAGAGGATTAAGTCTTTTCTTGAGACTGAACCTCTTGTATAACTTTTCTATGCACTATATTTGTTATACTTGGATTTATCTATTTTCTACTGCTTATAATTTCACAAACATTAAACGGTTTTTCATTCACTTTGATAGTTAGGTTTGGTTAGTGTGTGTATATGTTTAATTCAGTAAACTTGTTTCAAAATTTGAAGAAGTTTTTCAAACCAATTCAACTAAGGCCTAATCACCCTTTGAGAAACCTGTTGACCAACTAGACATTTACATCTCTACATCCTTAATTAACTGGGTCGTTTCAAAATTTTGGGGATCATTATAATAAAGTTTTTAACTGAAATTTTAAGTAGGAACTCAATTCACCCCCCTCTTGAGATTCCACTCTGACAAAAAACTATATTAAGACTCATTTATTAATGGGTGACCCTTTCCCCCTCTCTTTTTAATGATTTCTAAAACCATGTTTCATACATGTTATGTTGCTTTATTTTTATCTAAAAATTTCTCTCTTTTTATCAAGAAATTATTTTGTTTTATTTTTTGAAAACCCAAAACTCTATCTTATTCTAGGGTATTCTAATGGATGTAAAAATTATCTATTTTAATTCTAGTATTAACATACGTGAAACAGTCCTTCCTTTTTCATGGGCTTAAAATGACAAAAGGATCTTGTTTTTAAGAACCTTCTCAAACACCCTGATTTTGAAATGAAACATGTTTCTTTTATTATCCAAGGGTTATTTATGAGTTGTTTTATTATGATATTTTCTGATCACATTAATTAATACATATTAAGGTTTGACCTCAATAGATATCCAATACATTGGGTAAATAATTTAATCTTAATAGATGATAAGTTTTACGATACCTTTGTGAATAAGCTTGGTAATTATTTTATGACACCTCAGTGACAAACCTTGGTGATATTATTATGAATGACTGAATTAAATATTTTATCCACATTTCCAAGTTATTATAAATTTTCTTATTATTATAATATTCCTCTTTCTCATTCATTTATGTATTTCATCATGTTCTTACTGATATTCCTCAGGATCACAAGTAAACAGTTTCCCTTGCTTACCCTTACCAGGCCTTCTGCTCACCTTTTCCTTTGATATAACTCCTTAGGTTAAGATATGAAATAAATTTACATATTAAGAACCTTGAATAAGCCTTTAAAGTGTAATAAAATAATGTTTTATGTTTATAGGTATTTTTTACCTTTTTTCCAAGACAATAAACTTCTAAATATCCTATGTTTCTAAAATGTAATGAAAAGTTATGTAATAAAAATGCATGACTCCATAATTAGTTTCAAAGGATGTTTTAGTTATTTTTCGAAATTAGGACTTGAAAACTTTAGGAATAACCTTATAGAAAAGTTTAAATATAGGAAAACATCCTGGTATTTTGGTGAAATAATAATTAAGTGGTTTCCGAACAAAGAAATCCTCATCTGGATATGGACAAGTGGATGTCGCTCTAGCACATATGTATATAGAGGTAATACCCAAAAAGCCACTTTAGGTTAGACTCAAATGATAACTGGTGCATGAAAATGGGCCTTGTTGTACACTTGGTTGGACACTCTTGGGGGATATGTTTAGTTAATCACAAGAACTTTATGAACTATTATAGGGGATTTATAGAAAATGTAATTGTTTTTAACAAATAAAAAATTTAATCATGATGTTTTAAGAAATAAAATTATTTTATAGTCATAATATTATTGAAATAAAAATGATTCTCACTATGTTTATATTATTTAAGTAAGTGGCAGTAATTATGAGGAACCATGTAAATGATTAGCACAATGGACCATGAGCTGATGGCCCTCCGATCGAAACCCAAATGGAAACCTTCATGAGAATGATGAATCAAATAACTCATGTTATGGTAAATAACTTGAATAAAGCTGAGATGCCAGTTTCATCAGGGAGGTAACAAATTTCTTTTGGGTCCTTTACAAACAATGAACACCAATGTTTAGTGGATCTCCTAACTCATTGATTGTGGAATAGTGGATAAGCTCTATAGAAAATATCTTTTCATTACTTCATTATTTAGAACAAGATAAAGTCACTCTAGATGTGTACCTTTTAGATGAATATTCTAATTAGTGGTGGTAACTGATTAACAACATGAGTCTAAGAGGGGATTTTGAAGCTTTGGAGTTAGAACAGTTCATGGAAATCTTCTTTAATATTTATTTCCCTCGTTAGATGGGAAATAAAAAGGAGAATTAATTCCTTTAACTAAAGTAGAAGGATAATTAACATGTTGGAAGTTATGAGATTAAATTCACAAGACTTTAAATTTATACCTCTATATTTGTGATGGATCCAAATGGAGAGTTTTATAGATTCTTCGGTGGAATAATACCTCATCTATAAAAGAATTTATCCAAACGAGACTATGATAGTTATGAGGAAACCATATGGAGTGTTATGAAGGTTGAACTTTAGTTATGTGAGACTCAGTGGTCTCACAAATCAATTGAGAATAAGAGATATCTAGATATAAACTTTTAGAGGATCTTTGATCAAGGAAGATGTGGAAAGAAAGTTCAACTTTCCACATGCAACAAATATGGGAAGAAGCATTCGGGGAACTGCCTACTTGGGAGTGGGAAGTGTTCCAAATGTGGAAGAGATATACATATCACTCAGAACTATTGTATTAAAGTGAATACTTAACTTCCCATCACAAACGAATATGGAAAGATGGTGTAGGCCCTACCTGATTTCCAATGCTTCAAATGGGGATAGCTGGATCACATTTCCATTCATTGTCCAAATCCGAGGGAAGTGGAGAAGAATCACCATTAACCATAGTATAGGAAAAGGGTGAAAGGTCATACTTTTTCTATCATGAATACTGAATTTTAAGCTTCAAATGATGTGGTGGTAGGTACTCTCAATGATCTCTCAAAGATAGAAATAATTTTTTTTGATTCCGGTTATAATAATTTCTTTATTTCCTCCACGTTTCCAAATAATATAGAATCAATCTCCAAACAGCTATAAGTATAGTTATCAGTCAAGATACCTAGAGGGATTTTGCAAGCATAAATAGTGTTTAGGAACTCAGTATTCACTTTAGAGAGCATAATCTCATCACAATTCTATTAGTCATTCCCATGTTGTAATTTGACATTATACTAGAGATAAACTAGATCTCAAAGTATAATTCTAAGATCAAATGAAGAAGTAATGAAATCTCAATATCCTAGGATGGAAAACAAACATTTTTTTAAAGGATAGATATTTTGACCTTAGTTTTGTCTACAAGCACAACCAATAGCTTTTTTTATGGATTTGATTAGTGAAGATAAATAAGTAAAGGAAAGTTTACAAATAGAGAATATCCCCATCATTCAAAAATACATTGACATATTTTATGAGGAGTTACCTAGACCACCCCTAGAAAGACAGGTATAGTTCTCCATTAAACTCAAGCCTAGTTCCAAGACAATATCAAAAACCTGGTATATAATGGAAATTTGGAACTCAAGGAATTAAAGAAGAAACTACAATATCTATTGGAGAAAGGTTTTATTTGACCAAGTGTGTCTCCTTGAGGAAAACATGTTATCATTGTGAAGAAGAAGTATGGTTCAATGTAGCTATGAATTTATTATAGATAACTTAATGATATTACACTAAAGAACACAAACCCTCTTCTAATAATTGATGATATATTTTACTAGCTTCATGGGGAACAATTCTTCTCCAAGATTGATCCTCGATCTAGAAATCATCAATTAAGGGTAAAGAAAGAGGATATTCCAAAGTTCTTTTTATGATCGAGATATTAGAATTATGAGTTTGTTTTTACGCCCTTTGGGTTGACTAATTCACCCACTATTTTTATGGATTTGATGAATATAGTCTTTATGGGCTGTGTTGATAACTTTGTGGTAGTTTTAATTGATGATTTTTTGATATATACCAAAATTTTTAAGTAGCATGAGGATCACCTAAGGGTGATAACATAAACTCTGAGGAAGGATAAGTTATTTGGAAAGTTCAACAAGTGTGATTTTCGGTTATAGAAATTTTATTTCTTGGGGAAAATTGTGACCAGTGAAGGAATATCAGTTGAAACTACAAAGACAAAGGTTGGGGAGGTGTGTCACCATCCTACAATAGTAACTGAGATTCATAGTTTCCATGGGTTTTCAAGATATTATAGGAGGTTTGTGAAAAACTTTCCAGGAATTTATAATCCACTAACCAAGTTAACTTGAATAGGGGTTAAGCTCATCTAGAAAAAGGAGTGTTAGTAAAGTTTCTAAGAGGTGAATAAGAGAATGGTTACTGAACCTGTGTTAACTCTACCCTCTATTGGAGATGTACTCATTTTTTTTAGAGATTTATCTCTGAAAGGGCTTTGGTGAGTCCACATGAAAAATGAATAGGTGAATTCTTATGCATCTCGACAGTTAAGGGATACTGATTAGTATTATCATACGCATGATTTAGAGAAAGATGAAGGTTTTTTTCTAAATATATGGTGACATTATGTTTATGGGGAGAAATGTGATATATACACAGAACACCATTGTTTGTATTATATTTCCATGCAAAAATAATTGAACATGAGATAGAGGATACAGTTGGAACTTATTAAAGACTATGATTATTCAATTCATTACCACTACAGAAGAGAAAACAAATTCACTAGTGCCTTAAGTAGGAAGGATCATATTATTACATTAATGATGACTCTTGAAGGAGATCCTTTGATCAAAGACTTAGTAAAAATGGACATGGTAATTGTAAGGGAAGGGAAATAATAAGCCCTATCCCAAATGATTTCTCAACCACCGTTACTAGAGAATATTAAGAAATATCAAATAGATGATCATTTTTTGAAGAATAGTTTTGAGACTATGAGGGATGGGAAGTTTCCTAAGTTAAATATTGATCAAAAAGGTGTAATAAAATCATACAATAATATGTGTTATATCTATTCTAGAAATAAATAAGGAGATGATGGATGAAGCTCATAGCTCTACATTCTCTACACATCCTAGAATCATGAAAACGTATAGGGACCTTCATGATCATTATTGGTGGGATAACATAAAAAGGAGATTTGTGAATACACTATAAGGTGCCTAGTGTGTCAAAAAGTGAAGACACAACAACAACTTTTTAAAGGGGTATTAGTAACACTACCCATACTGACATGGAAGTGGGACAATATCAATATTGATTTTGTCACTAGTATACGGAAAACATTCAAAGAAACAATTTGATAGGGGTTATAGTGAACCATATCACAAAAAATTCCCATTTTATCCTTATCTGGGAAGATTCCTCTCTTGAAAAAATTAGCAAGATATATGTGAATAAATTAGTAAGACTACAAGGAGTTTCACTTTCTATCATATCTTATCATGATCCAAGGTTCACATCAAAATTATAGAGAAGTCTTCAACATTCTCTAGGTATCGAATTGAATTTCATTAATACCTATCACCCTTAAACTAATGGTAAATCTAAAAGGACTATTTATACACTCGAGGACATGATGAGAACATGATCAAAGGAATTTAAAGATGGATGGGATCAATATCTCACATTAGTTGACTTCTCATAAAAAATAGCTTCCATTTGAGTATTCAAATGTCTCCATATGAAGTTATATATGGGAAGTGATATAGAACTCCTAATAATTGGGATAAAGCTGGTGGGAGAAAGCTTCTTGGTCCTGATCTTGTGCATTAGATGACTTAAAAGGTTCATGTCATCCAAAAACACTTTAAGACTACTCAAAGTTAGAAAAAGAGATATGATGACAACCATCAAATGGAATTAGAGTTTTATTTGGTTGACAATATCTTCCTTTAAATTTCACCATGGAATAGAGTCGTGAGGTTTGGAAAGAAAGGGAAGTTCAGCCCTTGGTACATTGTCCCCTATGAAATCCTTGATTGCATAGGAGCAATGGCATATCGGCTAGAACTTGCACCAAATATATCTCAAGTTCATTATGTTTTCCACGTATCTCCCTTGAGGAAGTGTATACATGACCCTTCACATGTATTAAATCTAGAGGTGGTATAACTTGAACATCATCTCCCTTATGAGGAGCAGCCAGTAGATATCTTGAACTATAGGTAAAAGGTTCTACGGAACAAGACTACCCACCTCATCAAAGTGTTATGAAGGAACCCCATGTATGAAGAAGCAATGTGGGAACCAGAGGAAAAAATGAGGCAGAATTACCCTCACCCTTTCTCAACAGAGAGAACAAGTTGAAATTTCAGGGACAAAATTTCTTAAGGGGGGAAGAATGTAACGACCAAATTTTTTTAATTTATATTTGATTCCTGAAAATGTGTGTTATATTATTACACAAAAAACAATATCTATTAAATAAGGAAATAAGTATATTTTAATGTGAAATTTGTTTCTTGACCTTTATATGACTGCTGGTTAATAGAACTATTGGAAATAACACTCTTAATAATAATTTTAACAATATAATTGGTATTATAAATAGAAATGATAACAGTTAATTAATGCATAAAGAAGAGTTGATAGCCTCATCTAGTAGAATAGTGGCGTATGATGCCTATTTATTAGAGCTTGGGATGGAGGTAGCATCACTAGGATTCTATCTTTACCAACCCTAAGCCAACCTTCAACGTATTAATCTTGAACAAAATCTCCTATGGAAGAAGTTCAAGTTAGTGTATAATACCACCCAGAAGATGTTATCCGAGCCATCCCAATAGTCTATCACCATCACATACCTTACCCTTAGGTCATATGTGAGTATTATAAGGGGTTATCTTTTAAGGCGTTAGTCACTTAAATTTTAATCCCATTTTTTTAATAAAATTTTTATTTCATCATTTCAATTTTAAGAATATTTTTGCATAAAAAATGAAATGGAATTTGATAAATTGATTTTTAGGATAAAAAATTTACTTTTATGAGAGATATAAATAACTATATTAAACTAAGTTTTTATTAATAATGTTCATTATGATTAAATATATTTATAAAACCACACTAATTTAAATACAAGTGATAAAATAATTTTTATTTTTTTAAGTGTCATAAATTTTACTATGCATTTTACAATGCATTTTTTCTGCTATTATTTTAAAAAAATAAGTATTTTTATAATAAATATTTAAATTTATCATATTTATAATCTTATTATGATAAAATAAATGTCATTTTTGAATTCATAATATCGATATTAGGTTATGATGAATTTATGAGAATTTTATAAAATGCTTTAGTTTTTCATGAACAGTAAAAATACAGTTGATGTTTTTTGGTATGTTTAATAACAACATAGTTATGTCCTAATGGTGTAATAATTAATTAAAAATTATGGATGACACTTATTAGTTAATTTAACTTAATATGTTTCCCAAGTGGCTAATACCATGGAAAAGCCCGTGGTTTTGAAAATACCACTAATGAGGTGTCCTCAGAAATTAATAAAAAACTCCCTCACTTTTGCTAAAAATACCCACCCATTTCTTGATTTCCATTCATTAGAAATTAATAAAACAAAAATATATAATAGTTTTACCTCCAAAGGATTCCTCTCAAGGTTTCTTCAATCCCCCAAGGTTCCGATCTTTGAGTTTTACAAGTCACTATTCAGGGTAAGGGAACTCTCAAGTTCTCTTTTCCTTTCATGTTTTCTTTTTTTATGTGGTATGTATTTAAGATTTCCATACAATATTATTTTGTCAATTTTATTATATAATTTTACTTTATTAATATTAATTTATTAATCGGTTACCCTTTTCCCCTCTCTTTTTAATTTTTTCTAAAACCATGTTTCATACTCGTTATGCTGCCAGATTTTCGTCTCAAAAATTCTCTCTTTTTATCAAGAAATTATTTTATTTTATTTTTTAAATACCCAACCTCTATCTTATCAATGGGTATTCATATGGATTTTCAAATTATATATTTTAATTCTGTTATTAACATACATAAAACCCACCTACCATTTCCATGGGTTTAAAATGACAAAACAATCTTGTTTTTAAGCACCTTCTCAAACACCATGATTTTGAAATGAAACGTGTTTCTTTTATTATCCATGGGTTATTTGTGAGAAATTTTACTATGATATTTGTGGCTGAAATTAATTATGAAATAATAATTGTGTTCCTAGATATCACTCCAACTCATTGGGTAAATAATTTAATCTCTAGAGATGACAAGTTTTACGATACCTTGGTGAATAACCTTAGTAAATTTTTATGACACCTCGGTGAAAAAATCTGGTGATATTCATATGAATGAATCAATTAAATATAGTATCCACATTTCCAAGTTATGATTCATGTTATTATTATTATTATATTCCTCTTTATCATTCCTTTATATATTTCATCAGGTTCTTACTGATATTCCTCAAGATTGAAAGTAAAGTGTTTCCCTTGTTTACCCTTACTAGGCCTTCTGCTCACCATTTCCTTTGATATATGTCCCCAGGTTATGAGATTCAATAATTTTACGTAGGATGAACCTTGAATAATCCTTTCAAGTCTAATTATATAATATTTTAATTTTTCATGTATTATGTACCTTTTTTCTAAGAAAATGAACTTTTAAAGATCCTATGTCTATAAAATTTAATGAGAAGTTATATAATAAAAAGGAAGTATGCCATATATATGTTGAAAAGAATGTAAATTTGTCCTCCCATTGCCATATGTGTCTTATCTTAAATATCAGACGACATCCCGAGTTACTACATCGACCACATGGGAGCAAATTCAAATAGATCCAAGATAGAATACCAAGGTAATAAAATTAATTATATGATGGTTATGATTAATCCATGTTTTTTTATTATCTAAACACACTAAACACCACCAGGCTAGTGAATGGGGGTTCTATGATGCATCGCCTTACTAGAACAACCCATAATTTGTGCATTGGGGTGTGTTCCATGGTGATTTTTGACCCTGAAAACACGTTTTCACTCTTATGGATTCCTCGAAAACATTGGTATATATATTGGACGCATTTTTATATCATAAAATGGTGAATTTCAGAAATTATAAAACAATTAGGACTTTCCACATGATGAATTTCCCATTTCAATTTTAAGCTTTGATGATTTAGTTCACTGGCGGTGTCTACCACCCTAGATAATTTTTTCATTGATTTTAGAATTGATGTGATGACTAAGATGTTTTCTTAATATTAATAAAATAATTATGAAATAATTATTTTATATTATATAAATGATTCAACATATTGATGTGAAAAACTCAACATGATGTTTTTCCATAGAATGATAATGGGTTAGAGTGAGGAATATCTTATCAATGTGCGAGATATGATAGAATTAATGGAGTTATGAATTATTTGGTTATGATTTGGAATATTAATTTTTAGTGAAAAATCTTTGTGGGTAATAAATCATTGTATGATTTATGTATATGATTTCAATGATGACAATCATTAGTGTTCACTATGTACTTAATCTTGGAGTTTTTTTGATATAGTTTGTGATGTTTGAGCTTGTAATTTTACTATCCCACATATCAAGGAAAAAATAGTGACAATATTGTTAATTGAGACTACTATTAAGAACCAATTATCACATTTATATTGGTGAATCTTCATCATTTAGTTACACCATCATGGATTTTGGTAGACAACGATACACTCATTCTCATTCTCTTTCAACCATGGTATTGGTATAGGAAGGATTAGTAATTTAGAAACAAGTTCTTAGATATGTATTTACTCTAGAATTTAGATATATAGTTTAATCCTTAGATTTTTTTTATTCCCTCTAGTGTTTGTATATATTCGTTTAGTTATGGAGATTATTTTTCCTCCAATGTTCCCAATATATAGGGGGAATATTATTCCCATCAGCAGCTATTTAAATGCATATAGGGTGACTATGTTTGTAGGGAAATCATTAATGGGATATAAGTGATTAATTTGTATTATTTTATTTTTATTTCGATAGTTTCTAAAATAGGAACATGTGTTTTTTATGAATATGATCAAGGCCTTATAATTGAATGGAATTATATGATAATACATTTTCTTCCAAACAATTAATAAACTCTTATTAAATAAATATTAGTTTATTATTATTGACCTATCTACTTCATGGGACAACCATACTGAGTATTATTGGTCACCCCTATAGGGAAACTTTCACTCTCTTTATTATCTCTATATAGATCCTCAATAGTTATTTTGGGGATATTAAGAGAATTTTTGGTATTTCTTACATTGGAGAAGATTCCAATTATTATTCACATCATAGATACCATGGTACTATTTTTTCCATTGTATCTTTGATATGAGATTTTCATTTTTAGGGTTTTTACTAGTGTTATATGTATTACATTGTTTATAATCCATTCATCGTGTAGTTGGATGTATTTATATTATGAATGTGTTTAGTTGTTCCGTTTACAGAAAAATTTAAGATGTAAATTATGGTAATGAATCCCATATTAGTGTGGTTACCTCAATTCAAGTTATCATCCCCTGACCTAGTAGAGGTTTGTTTTCTGAGTTCACTAGTTGGTGAAACAGGATGTGAGAAATTAGTGTTAGAGAATGTGATGGAGAGTGGAGTAGGAAAATTGGGAGGATTGGTTGTAGTACCTTAAATAAATAGTGTTAAAGGAACATTATTCTATCTAGGTAGAGTAGAGAACTTAACAAAGGATACAGTGACTAACGTACTTCTAAGAAGTACTGTTACTCATGGCTAACAACTATGAACCTTTAGTAAATAAATTCACACGTACATACATATAGGAGGGATGTATACATAAAATAGTATCCCAATTTTTTCCCTCTTATTATTATGGATTTCAGATAGTATTATTTCATTTATCATCATAAATTATAATTCTTCCACTAATTAAGTGTTTTATTTATTATGTTAGACATTTATGTGAAACCATTATGCTATCACAGATACTGAGGTTTGGTCCAGAGAAGTCTAAGACTATACACCAAGCCTTGATGGTAGTTTTTTAAAGGGGAATTGGTGCACCCTGAGCACCTGAGGTCTATAGGTAAGATGTTAAGGATATGGAACCTCAGGTGATTAGTGGGACTAGCTTAGGGTGGATTTAATGGTGATAATAGAAATGCATGGGATTTAGAACTCACCCACATCAAAAGGAAGTTATTAATAACGTTTTAATGGAGATTATAATTGGATAATAGATAATTTAAAGGATATTGAGGTTACCTTTTCACTATTATGCTTCCCACTATAGTATCTAGTGATCCGAGTGGCCAACTTATTACAAGATACTTATCTACATTGGTGGTTACTCATATGTTGTGATCATGATATCCCCACATATGCATGGGGAAAGTTTTTCACCCACTTCAAATGGGAGTTAGTATCAATTAAATTAGATACTGGTCAACAGTAAGTGATTCTAATGGTTTACCCGGGACACTATTCAGTTTTATAGTTTCATTCTTGATGTATATGATTGGACTGACAGAAGCCTAAAATGATAGATAATTAGGATTTTAGGGTGGGGAATTTTGAGGATCTCTTAAATAAGAGATATAGAGATATATTGGAGTTATTTAAATTTATACAAATACTGATTTAATAGAGAGATTAGTGGAGGTTGAGAGGCGATGGTGTAGGAATGGGGGTATTCTGAGTCATGGTTAGGGAGATGTTAATTGTTAGTGTAGTAATAAGTTATCTCATGATGTGGGTAAGTATTTCAAGTCTGGACTATTATAACATATGGGATTATGGGATTCACAATAAATCACTAAACCCTACCTTACTCCATTACAAACATCATAATTAAGATGTTTTCATCCCCCATTGGAGATATAAGTGATTCAGGCACAATGTGTTACATGAAAATGAAGGATTAATGGGAAGGTTGATTATCTAATATCATGTTTTTGGTGATAGGGGAGTGTGATGGTTGATGGACCCCCAAGAGAGGATCGATAATATAGACCCTAGAATGAGACAATGGGTATAGGTGGAGGTCAGAACATCCAAGATTAGGATTGAGTAGGTGGGATTATATGGAACTCCTTTTCTTGCACATTCATCATGTATTCTATAGCATATAGTAGATAGATTGTAAATTCATGGAGGTACTAAGAAAATAAAATAAACTAGAGTCTAGGATAATTAAAGTAATATTTTTATAGGAGTATGTAATGTTAAGGATCTAGTGGGAGTAAAATTTAGAAGATTTATTATCCCTTTATTCTTTAGTTTAGCTTCTATTTGGATCGATATAAGGGTTATGTTTTCTTTCATTACCACAAGTCTCACCAGAGAACTCGATCATGTTATGACTAGACTGGATAATCCATTAATTTTATTGATCCCAACTAGAAGGAGTATCATCTTGATAGAAGTACTTATAGGTTATTTCATAGTGTTTATTTTTTGTTCTAACACCCCAAGATTTCATTGTACGTTATCTCATTAAAGTAATTCAATGTATTATGCTACATGCAACACCGAGTTCGAGTGCACCACAACTTACCAAACTAGCCATTCAAGAAGCATTTATGAATAGTATTAACTAAACTTTGAATATTATATACTATATATAATTTTAACATCCATATTATGTGTTTCTTAGACATAATATTATAACAAATTCATTTTTATAGATAAAAGAAGTATTTTTCAAAAAAATGTAATTTTACCGCCTTTTAATGGAGAACACTTTTTAAAACTAATATTTGACACTTATATATATCCAATTTAATGAAATTAAATTCTTATTTGGAATTGGTACATAAAAATTTATTTTTGATAAATTTTTGGTACTTTTTTGATAACTTTCATATTTTGATGAATAGTGTAAATACTATGTTTTAATTGAAAACAGCTTTTTTAATCAAAATAATTGATTGTGTTAAATTATGAATTTGAATTTTTTTGAAGTATAATTAGATTATATTTTTATCACTTAATACAATGTATCTAATTATATAAAATTTTACATTTAAATTTGACATAAACACATGTCATTCTTTTGATAGTTTTTACTTTTTAAAAACCCGCTTTTTGGCTTTGACAACAGGAATTAATTTTAAATTAATTTCTGCCACTTCGGTGTTTTGAATTTGGAAAAATGGATTCCATATTTTTAATTAGGAGGTCCAAAATTTTTAAAACAGTTAACTTTTATTTTTAGACATTATGAATATTTACTTCCGTAAATTTTTTATTTACCATGGTTAAAGGATAAATCTGGTAAATAAGGGTAAACAAATATTATTATAATAATATTATATTACTCTAACATGTGTCCAATTCCAATTGGTTGATACATGTCCAACCATGGTCATACGTGGGTCTATTTTGGAACTACTTGGATCCACATGAGAGTGATAATGACACTTTATATTAATTAATTTAAAGTAAATACAAAATTGACATAAACGTATATCTTTTAGTAAATTTTTTTTACAAAGTGTTATATAAGTTATCTTTTAGACTATAAATATTTATTATACAGATAAAAATATTTCCTACATAATGTTATTTTATTTATAATTTTTAGACATTAAATAATTAAATTTATTTATGACACAATGATGATGTAGTAATTACATAATTAAGAAAGAATCAAATAAATGGTATTATAAATATTAAAATAAATATAATTTCAAAGTTTTTATGACATCCACAAATTTTATAGGTGAATATAACATGTTAGTATTTAATCAATGTATCTTTTTCGAATTAATCAAGTTGTGATGACTTTCACATAAACCAAATACAAAATAGAGTCAAAATTGACATAAATGAGTTTTTAAAACAAATATTATATTACTAAATTATATAATATTCCTAAAAATATAAGGTTCAGAAAAAGGGATTAAATAATATTATATATGTCATTAATGAAACACTTTAGGTTCTCTTGGAAGTTTAGAGTAAGTTTATTAACCATATAGTGTAAGAATACAAAAAGACACAATAAAAGATAAACTATTTAACTAAGAGTTAAATCTAAACGAAAAGATTAATATGGTGACCTAAACCTGTCTAAAACCTAATTTTAGAGTGTTTTTCGACCAATCCCCACCTTATCCTATAAATAAATAATTTTTGGAGCCATTAGAAACCGAAAATTATTTTTTTATAAAATAATATTTCAAGCTTTTTCTAAAGTGACCCTCATTACTCTATTAAAAGGGCACTTCCCCTTCTCTCAAAATCACACCTCCAAATCCATTTGGCTCAGCCAACCCCTACCCAAATATCCTCCCAACTTCCCTCAAATAAACCTAGAGTACTTACTTGGATCATAAATCCAACCTAAGAAGCCCTTTTGATCAACTCAAAATGAAACACCTGAAGAAGAGGTAATAATTTCACCACCCTCTTTCAAGTTCTTTTCTTCTTCCACTTCCTATTTCTTTGTTTTTTACATACAAAAATAATTTCTAAATTACCTCATACATACTATGATTTTATTATAAATATCTTAATACCATATTCTTTATTCTATCCATCCTATAAATGACAGTCACCATACATGCGTACGTATGGCATACCGTCTCCACGTCGTGGTGTAGTTTGTTCTTCAAACACTTCATTATTTGGATGGGTATAATAATGAGCATAACTCATATAAATAATAAGTATAACATGTTAGTTATTCTGAATATATGATATACCATCCAATTACATATGATTTTACCATCAATATAATGATATTGTTGCTTGTGGGTACGTACGGATTACTGTCTCCACGACGTAATGAGCACTACTAAAAAATCGGGCATTAGCGACCGCCATTGGCGGTCGCTATAGGCCTATAGAGACCGCCCAGCAACCGCCATTGATGGTCGCTTTAGCTTCGTCGTTGTAGGCCAATAGCGACTGCCAATGGCGGTCCCTATAGGTGGCTGAATTTCCGGCCTTAAGCGACTGCATGGCGGTCGCTATAGGCTGCCTACCGAGCACCATTAGCGACCGCCTTTGGCGGTCGCTAGCCTGGGAAATTTTTAAAAAAAAATTCCTACTGAAAGAAATATATATATATTAAATATATATATATATATATATATATTAAAGAAAATATTTATATATATATAATATTAAATAAAATATTTTAAATGTATATATATAATATGTTTTAAATATTTTAATATATATATATAATATTAAATAAAATATTTTTCATTTTTTTAATGAAATTTACGAATTGTGTTTTTTTTCGTCATGGTGAAAAATCAGAGATAAAACAAGGTAAAAATCATAAAAAATGGAAAACAATTTCAAACAGCATAAACATCAAGATCGTCATAAACAATAAATGATAAACGTGCTTCAACGATCCGAGCAGATTCATCCATTTCAATCTTTTGCTTCAATAAACCTACAATAAGACAAAAAAACAAAAAAAAACAAACGTAAATTGGACATAATTATTCAGTTATTATATACATATAATAAAATTATATCTGAAATCAAATCAGGGTGTTATAATAATTTAAAACCCCCAATTTAAGAAATGCTATCATTTCAGGTCATTCGGAGCTCATTTGCTCCGAATTCAACCGTCTCACACCGTTTTTTGTGTTTTATGACACCGGAAACGTGTTTCTGGTTACCGCGGTCAAACGCCAACTCCGATTGACATGCCGTCTGCCCGACCATTTCACAAATCAGACAACGTCTATTTTTGTACGGTTTCATGACATTCCAAGGTCGTTCGGGTGGTTTTGACCCCCCAACGCGCCATTTTAGCGCGCACCGAGCTGCTAAAAATGACACAATCGGTCGTACTGCACGCACCGCACATCCGATGGGCCTTCCGTCTCCTCCGACACATCAAGAATAATGTTCCAAATTTTTTGTGTGTTTTCAGGTCATTCGGAGCACGTTTTCCTTGAATTCGACCGTCTCACGCCGTTTTTTGTGTTTTATGACACTGGAAACGCGTTTCTGGTCACCACGGTCAAAGGACACCTCCGATTGACATGTTGTCTGCCCTACCATTTCACAAATCATACAACGACTATTGTCGTATGGTTTCATGGCATTCCGAGGTCGTTCGGGTGGTGTTGACCCCCCAACGCGTCATTTTAGCGCGCGTCGAGCTGCTGAAAATGACACAATCGGTCGTACCGCATGCACCGCATGTCCGATGGGCCTTCCGTTTCCTCCTACACATCAAAAATAATATTACTCATGTTTTAATGTGGTTTCAGGTCGTTCGGAGCACGTTTGCTCTGAATTCGACCGTCTCACGCCGTTTTTTGTGTTTTTTGACACTAGAAACGCGTTTTCTGATAAATGCGGTCAAAAAACACTTCTGATTGATGTGCCGTCTGGCCGACCATTTCAAAAATCACACAAAAGCTGTTGTCGTACGGTTTCATGGAATTCCGAGGCCATTTGGGTGGTTTTGACCCCCCAACGCGCCATTTTAGCGCGGGTCGAGCTGCTGAAAATGACACAATCGGCCGTACCGCGCGCACCGCACGTCCGATGGGCCTGTGGTCTCCTTCTACACGTCAATAATAATATTACTAATGTTTTCGTGTGGTTTCATGTCATTCGGAGCAAGTTTCCTCCAAATTCGACCATCTCACGCCGTTTTTGGTGTTTTATGACAGTGGAAACGTGTTTCTGATCACTGAGGTCAAACGACACCTCCGATTGACGTTCCGTCTCCCCTAACATTTCAAAAATCACACAATGGCTATTGTTGTACGATTTCATTGCATTCTGAGGTCGTTCGGGTGGTTTTGACCCCCCAACCCTCTATTTTAGCGCGCGTCGAGCTGCTTAAAACGACACAATCGGTCGTACCACATGCACCGCACGTCCGATGGGCCTTCCGTCTCCTCCTACACATCACAAATATTATTACTAATGTTTTTGTGTTGTTTCAGGTCATTCGGATCATGTTTTCTCCGAATTCGACAGTCTCACGCCGTTTTTGGAATTTTTTGACACCAGAAACGCGTTTCCAGTCTCTGTGGTCAAACAACACCTCTGATTGACGTGACGTCTACCCGAACATTTCAAAAATCATACAACGACTATTTTCGTACGGTTTCATGCCATTCTAAGGTTGTTCGGGTGGTTTTGACCCCCCCAATGCGCCATTTTAGCGCGCGCTGAGCTGCTGAAAACGACACAATCGGCCATACCACATGCACCGCACATTCTATAGGCGTTCCATATCCTCCTACACATCACGAATAAAATTACTAATGTTTTCGTGTGGTTTCAGGTCATTCGGAGCACGTTTGCTCCGAATTCGACCGTCTCACGCCGTTTTTGGTGTTTTATGACACCAGAAACGCGTTTCCGGTCACCGCGGTCAAACAACACCTCCGGTTGACGTGTCATCTGCCCTACCATTTCACAAATCATACAACGGCTATCTTCATATGGTTTCATGGAATTATGAGGTCTTTTGGGTGGTTTTGACCCCCAAAAGCCCCATTTTAGCGCGCATCGAGCTGCTGAAAATGACACAATCGGCCGTATCATGCGCACCACACGTCCGATGGGCCTGCTGTCTCCTCCTAAACGTCACAAATAATATTAATGTTGTTTTACTGTGGTTTTAGGTCATTTGGAGCACATTTTCTCCGAATTCAACCGTCTTACGCCATTTTTGGTGTTTTATGACACCAGAAATGCTTTTCTGGTCACCGCGGTCAAACGACACCTCCGATTGATGTGCCGTCTACCCGACCATTTCAAAAATCACACAACGGCTGTTGTCGTACGGTTTCATGGAATTATGAGGTCGTTCGGGTGGTTTTGACCCCCCAACACGTCATTTTAGCGCGCACCGAGCTGCTGAAAACGACACAATCGGCCGTACTGCGTGCACCGCATGTCTGATGGACCTGTCGTCTCCTCCTACACATCACGAATAATATCTCTAACGTTTTCGTGTGGTTTCAGGTCATTCGGAGCAGGTTTGCTCCGAATTCGACCGTCCCACGCCGTTTTTGGTGTTTTGTGACACCAGAAATGCGTTTCCAGTCACTGCGGTCAAACGACACCTCTGATTGACATTCTATCTACCCTAACATTTTAAAAATCACACAACAGCTGCTATCGTACGGTTTCATGGCATTCCGAGGTCGTTCGGGTGGTTTTGACCCCCCAACGTGCCATTTTAGCGCGCGCCGAGCTGCTGAAAACGACACAATCAGACGTAATGCGCGCACTGCACGTCCGATGGGCCTTCCGTCTCATCCTACATGTCAAGAATAATATTTCTAATGTTTTCGTGTGGTTTCAGGTCATTTGAAGAACGTTTGCTCCGAATTCGACCCCCCAACGTGCCATTTTAGCGCGCGCCGAGCTGCTGAAAACGACACAATCAGACGTACTGCGCGCACCGCACGTCCGATGGGCCTTCCGTCTCATCCTACATGTCAAGAATAATATTCCTAATGTTTTCGTGTGGTTTCAGGTCATTTGAAGAACGTTTGCTCTGAATTCGACCGTCTCACGCCGTTTTTGGTGTTTTATGACATCGGAAACACGTTTTTGGTCACCACGGTCAAACTAAACCTCCGATTGTCGTGTCGTCTTCCCGAACATTTCCCAAATCACACAACGGCTATTGTCGTATGGTTTCATGGAATTCCGAGGTCGTTCGGGGGGTTTTGACCCCCCAACACGTCATTTTAGCGCGCACAGAGCTGCTAAAAACGACACAATCGGCCGTACCGCATGCACCGCACGTCCGATGGGCCTTATTTCTCCTCCTATACATCAAGAATATTATTAATAATGTTTTCGTGTGGTTTTAGGTCATTCGGAGAATGTTTGCTCCGAATACGACCGTCTCATGCTGTTTTTGGTGTTTTTTGACCCCAGAAACGCGTTTCCGGTCACCGCGGTCAAACGACACCTTCGATTAATTTTCCGTCTGCCCGACCATTTCACAAATCACACAACAGCTGTTTTCGTATGGTTTGATGGCATTCTGAGGTCGTTCGGGTGGTTTTGACCCCCCAACGCGCCATTTGAGCGCGTGCCGAGCTTCTTAAAATGACACAATCGGTTGTACCGCGTGCACTGCACATTTGATGGGCCTTCCGTCTCCTCCTAAACGTCACGAATAATATTCCTAATGTTTTCGTGTGGTTTCAGGTCATTTGGAGCACATTTTCTCTGAATTCGACCATCTCACGCCGTTTTTGGTGTTTTATGACACCGGAAACGCGTTTCCGGTCACCGCGGTCAAACAACACCTCTGATTGATGTGCTGTTTGCCCGACCATTTCAAAAATCACAAAACGGCTGTTGTCGTACGGTTTCATGGCATTACGAGGTCATTCGGGTGGTTTTGACCCCCCAACACGCCATTTTAGCGCGTGCCGAGCTGCTGAAAATGACACAATCGGCCGTACTGGGGTGCAGGTGGTCTGTCCGGGGTGTGGGGAGGGGCTGTCAGGGGTGCGGGGGGCCTGTCTGGGGTGTTGGGAGGGCTGTCCGGGGTGCGGGGGGGCTGTCCGGGGTGCGGGAGGCCTGTCAGGGGTGCGGGGGGCCTGTCCGGGGTGCGGGGAGGGTTGTCCGGGGTGCGGGTGGGCTGTCCGGGGTGCGGGGGGGGGGGGGGGGGGGGTCTGTTCGGGGTGCGGGGGGCCTGTCCGGGGTGCGGGGAGGGCTATCAGAGGTGTGGGGAGGGTTGTACAGGGTGCGGGGAGGCTGTCCAGGGTGCGGGGGGCTGTCTGAGGTGCTGTGAGGGCTGTCTGGGGTGCGGGAGGGCTGTCCGGGGTGCGGGGGGCTGTCCGGGGTGCGGGGGGCATGTCCGGGGTGTGGGGAGGGCTGTCTGGGGTGCGGGGAGGGGCTGTCCAGGGTGCGCGGAGGGGCTGTCTGAGGTGCGGGGGGGGGGGGGGGGTGTCTGGGGTGCGGGGGGGGGGGGCTCTCCGGGGTGTGGGGGCGACTGTTCGGGGTGATTGGGGCTATCCGAGGTGCGGGGAGGGTTGTCTAGGGTGCGGGGGGGGGGGGGGGGGCTATTTGGTGTGCTGGGAGGGATGGCTGGGGTGCGGGGAGGGGCTGTCCGGGGTGCGGGGAGGGGCTGTCCGGGGTGCGGGGGACCTATCCGGGGTGCAGGGAGGGCAGTTCGGAGTGGGGGGAGGGCTGTCCGGAGTTCGGGGAGGGCTGTCTGGGGTGCGGGAGGGCTGTCCGGGGTGCGGGGAGGGCTTTCCTGAGTGTGGGGAGGGCTGTCTGGAGTGCGGGGGGTTGTTCGGGGTGGGGTGGGGGCATGTCCGGGGTGCGGGGAGGGCTGTCCGGGGTAGGTCGGGGACTATAAATAGTGAACTCAGCTCATTCATCAAAAAAAAGTTTAATGGTTTATATCAGGAATCACATGTTTTTCTCAAAAATATTACAGAACATGCAATTCTAAACATTGAAAATTAAATGAACAAAAAATATTCAAATCATTAATTAGTTTCATGGTTACTTCTCAATTCGTGCACACAAACATTTCATGACGCCAAAACACACATGATACCCCCAAATCACAAAAAAACTTACTTGAAACCCAACATAAATATCAAGAACAACCCCACCATTAAAAGCAGAAACACACCTCGTGAATATGATTCGTCATGCGTGGTCATGACTACTACCTCCATTAGGTGGGTCAGGGGCCTACAACAAAAAAACATTATGAATATTTTCATAACAAAAATAATATAAAATAAATAAATAAATATAGTATAAACCTGCATCGTCTGATCCCCTGCACCATCACCTGGACGCACATATTGACGCAGTGCTCTAACCTCAACGATCAAGTGCGCATTTACCTCCTCGAAAGCGTGCAGTCGTGCCTCGAAATCTGACAACCGTTGTGTCATCTGAGAAATAGAAGGACCGACAACTGCAACACATGACACTACAGAATGAGGAATACCTGTTTCATAGGTCAAACTATATCCATGCCCGTCCCGACCAATAATGCGATGAAAGATCACATCCCTTCACATGGGAAGTTGTCGCTGGTCCTCTGGAAGATGTTCTAATTCAGCTTGAAATTGAGCCTGTGAAATATTTAAATATATATACATATATTAATATATATATTTTATGTAAGTATTTGTAATGAGTACAAGCACTTACTATCAATGATGCAGCCTCTGGATCATTGCGATCACGAGTCCTCATCCACACCTACATTTTATCAGTTGGTGCACCTCGCTCCCGCAACTGTATATGAATATAATATAAACACAAAACTGTATTAATTAAGAAAATTTAAAAATGAATAATAAATACCTCATGTCGGATCTAATACACGTGACGAGTCCTGAGCCTGTGAGGTGGTCCCTGCAACGCTTGATTCTCAGAATGGCGTGTTGACACATCCTACATTCAATTCATTCAAATTTCAAACAAATCACACATTCTTGAAAATATATATACCAAAATGAATATACAAACCGCAACACCCTCAGTAGACCAATATACAACTAAATCATGCCACTGAGCCAGGAGGACACCTCTCGGGACTTTTTCCAGAATGTCTGGGGCACCCACATTTGGTACCCAGTGGTTCCTCTTGACTTTGCCTTTATAGTCTTTCCACAGCTTATGATATTTTCTCATAAACACTGGCCGAAACTCGTTGGGATATACTTTCAAATTTTTCTATTAAAGAAAAAAACCACATATGTTATTGTTGTTTATACATAGGGAATAAAGTAAAATGGTCTTCTTACCTGAACCTCCCTCCAAAGATGATCTAATGTGTCCTGAGGGATAGAATCCCAGTCACGCGTGGTCAATGGTAATCGATGTGGATCATGTATGATATGACCCAAATGATGAATAAATGTAGGGGAATTCCGTCCCACAGGATTAAATACCTCATCAAATGAAACATCAAAAGTCGTGTCGGAATTCCATTATAATATGCCACGACCAGGGACTCTCCTGTGAAGGGAAGAAGCAGTCGAGTATGATCCTGTTGAAAACAATTTTATATACAAATTGATAGATGTTATATATATATATATGCGTGTGTGTTTATTAAGTACATAAAAAATAGAGACAATGACATTCCAACATACCTCGAGCCTGAGACGTAGATTTCTCAGATGGATGATGTGGATCTTCTGCCTCTTCCCCTGACATGCCTGTAGTCATGGAAAACATTAGTAAGGGGACTATCCAAAGTGTCCAAATGATAAATTGGATTGTTTTTAAAAAAATAAAACTTGTACATTTGTTAATCAAACAAAAAGGGATTGAATAATTAGTTGTGAATGATTTTTAACAAAACCAGAAAGTTCACAAAATAGATATACAAATTATGTACAAAACCAATCAATGCATAGCCAAATTTCAAATTGAATTAATAAAAATTCAAGCAGCACATGAACCAAATGAAGAATACCTCAATGGGAAGATACACCAACAATAACATCAATATAAAATGAGTTAAATCACCCTAAATATTTATAACTGAATAAACTTCCAAAAGTGAGGATTAAAACTTACAAGGATTTATAAAATGTTTAGATAATTTATGATATCTTAGACTGAATAGATGGAAAACAATTATACCTTTCATTAAGCATGCAAATTGACCGTTTCTCCTTCAACAGCTGCTCTGACCTAGTAAATATCTTCTTAACATTGAACTATGGTTTGTTGATCAAGCTGTTGGAAAAAAAAAACGAACAGTCTCAGGTTCATCTTGTTCAAATACAAACACTCCTTGCCGAGACATTTTGACAACAACTTGCCAACTTGGATTCGAAGGAAAAGTAACGAAGAATACTTGTTCGGCTTGTGATGTCAAAATGAAAGGTTCATTATCAACTCATTCATTTCTGTATAACATATAGTTAAAATTCACCAATGAAAACTGATATTGATCAACTTTACATCCACGCACTGGATCAACCCAATTACACGTTAACAATATGTACTTCAGCCCGTGTGTGTATATAAGTTCAATGATGTCTATCAATTGACCATAGTAATAACCAGAATCAACAAATGGACAACCGATGCCACTGTTTTGTGTTTCTCATTTGTTGTCAACATCTTTAATGCGAAATCGAAAACCATTAGCATCTATAGATTTATAACGACGAGCCGTTATAGATGGACCCTCAGCTAGTTGGATAAATTCTTCAGTTAGCGTAGGGTCCCCTAACTCCCTCAGCTTATGAACCTACATAATTCATATAATTCAATAATGATATATGAAGAAATGAATTAGTATAATACTTCACTCATAATGAAAATAAAGTTATACGTACATAATCCATGAACCAATCATGAAATGACGCATAATGAGACAGTTGAATTTGAAACTCAGTCGCATGATACATATATTCTTTTATCTCATTAATGTGTTTCTTGCAAATGATAGTGCAGTGTTTAAATGATCAACATATGCAAACAAAACATGTAAAAGTTAAATAATAAAAGTGATAAGATGCTTACTTCTTTAATGGTGCAACCGATGGAGTATTGAACAAGATATATCAATGCGCTTGTATCCACTCGATGTTGTCCATATCATATGTGGTTACTTCTCCAACTAGACCATCCTGAATCTGAGAAGGCTTATCTAATTTTGTTTCAACTTCCATAATATATTCTTCACAAAAAGTAGTAAACTCATTCATCAAATAACCATTGGCCATTGATGCCTCCAGATGAGCTCTGTTGCATACAAATCATTTCAATGTACTCAAATACCACTAAATAGGATACATCCACTTGAATTGCACTGGACTAGCAGCCATTACTTCATCAGTTAGGTGCACTGTCAAGTGGACCATAATATCGAAAAATGAGGGGGGAAATAGTTTCTCAAAGTGACAAAGCGTAAGTACAATTCGGTCCTGTAAACTTTTTAAATCACTCATTCGTTTATTTCTTAAACAAATCGGTCTAAAAAATTACTCATCTCAATCAACGACTGAACAAAATTGGGGGATAAACAATCAAAAATTGCGATTGGAATCAACTGCTGAAGTAGTATGTGATTGTCATGACTTTTCAACCCTTAGAATGTCTTGCTCCTCAGATTTACACACTTTGAAATATTAGAAGAGTAACCATAAGGCACCTTGAGCATCTTCAAAATGGAAAGAAATGTCTCTTTCTCCTTTGTAGTCATCGTATACTATGAAGCAGGCATACATTCCTTGTTTCCCTCAGCTAACTGTAAATGAAATTATTTTCTTAAACCAATTTCTTCTAAATCACGGTGTGCATTAACATGGTCCTTTGATTTTCCACTGACACCTAAAATGGTCCACAATATGTTATCACAAAAAAAATTCAATGTGCCTGACATCCAAATTATGCCTCAGCATGTTAGTTTTCCAATACGGAAGACTATAAAAAATACTTTTCTTTTTCCAATTGTGACTGCGCTGCCTCCCCGCAACTCGAATATTACGTACCAGAGGAGCCACCAAATCCTGAATTTCATATACCATGCGGATTTTTTCTTCCTCAATCTGCGATAATATTTCGATTCCTTTCATGATCTTTGATGCTGGGTTGAACTCTCTAGAACCATCAAATGCCACTCTGTCCTTTCTGAACCTGTGCTGAGGGGGGAGAAAACATTTGTGACCCATTTATGCCCATTTTTTGGAATGCTTAAGCCATACAGATTTTTTAATTTTTTTGCAACAAGGGAAAAAAAATTCCCCTTTCATACTCCAGCCTGATAAATTTGCATAAGCTGGGAAGTCATTGATTGTCCACAATAAAGTATCCTGCAGTTTGAACATTTCATTCATTTCACAGTCATAAGTCATCACACCAGCCCACCAAAATTCATTCAACTCATCAATCAATGGCTGAAGGTAAACATCAATCTTATCCCTCCGACTTTTAGGTCCATCAATAAGAGTGGAAAGTAATATAAATTGTTGCTTCATACAAATCCACGGAGGAAGATTATACAGAACCAACACCACGGGCCATGTGCTATGAGTTGCACCGACAATAGACTTGAATGTATTGAAACCATCTGTTTCCAATCCCATTTGGACATTACGAACATCTTTGGAAAAGTCGGGATGTCTCTTATAAAAATCCTTCCATGCATGAGAGTCTTCCGGGTGGGTTAACATATCACTTTCATGAACTCTTTTTGCATTCCATCTCATTAAATTAGAAATTTTAGATGACATAAAAAATCTTTTCAACCTTAGTTTAAGGGGAAAGTAACGCATTTGCTTTACGGTAATCGGTTTCCCCTATATCACAATCTGACTTTGATGAGTCTGATTTCCCCTGTTCTCTTTCCACCTGGAAGCACCACAAACCGTACAAATATCCAAATAGGGAGTTTCCTTTCTAAAAAACATACAGTTGTTTGCACATGCATCTATGGTCTCATATGTAAAACCTAAGTTCTCTATCAGCTTACGAACATGGTAATACGACTCGGGAATATTAGCATCGATAGGAAGAACCTATTTCAATAACACCAACAGCATGTCGAATGATGTGTGTGACCAATGATTCAAAGTCTTCAAATGAAACAACTCCACGATAAACAAAAATTTATTGTAAGAAGTACATACAGGATATAATTCTGTTTTTTCATCATCAATTGCTTCATAAAACCTCCTCGAATCATGATCTGCACCAGAGCGAAGATTTATCTAACCGGTCTCAAGATTCTGGATGTCAATGCCTTCAGGATCCAACCCACGTACCATTTCAGTAAGTATTTCATGCATTGGATCATTCATCCTTGCATCAACATCCATCTGAACTACATCCGTATTTTGACAACGAACATATTCTTCTCCATGACGAGTCCAACTCTTATAATTTTTCTGAAATCCATTAAAGAATAGGTGCTCCCTCACAGTATCTCATGTGAATTGATATCTGATAGCACATTTTCTACATGGACAACTAATATAGTCACTTTCAAATCCTCTGGTGAAGTTAATAAACTGCATAATCCCATTGAAATACTCTCTAGACATTTGATTTGGAAGATCAATCCAACTCTTATCCATAATAAGATCCCTATAAAAAAATTTACACAAGACTTATTACATTTTCATTTTTCAAATCAAATATATTTAAAATAAATACTAATTAATTGTTTGTGAACCATTTATAAAATAATAATGTAAGTGAAACCCCATGTCATACCTGATTGTGCTACAAACCTGGAAGGGAGGGGAGCCGAAGGTGGTGCTGTGAGGGAGAGGAGAGGCAGCGGTGGGGAGCCAGAGCCGGAGCTGGTGCGGCGAGGGAGGGGACAGGCGGCGGAGGCGATGGGGAGCCGGAGGAGAGGAGGCGGTGAGGTGCCGATGGTGCAGAGAGGGTGGGATGACGAGGGAGGGGACCGAGGAAAAGGGGAGTCTGAGTGGATGGGCGGCAGCGACGAGGGGACGAGTAGCGGTCGTGCGGGGAGGGAGTGGACCGGGCAGTGGCGGTGCGACAAGGGAGAGGATGGTGAGGAGGGGATGGGTGGCGGTGGTGCGACAAGGGAGGGGATAAAGATGGAGGGGATGGGGGTTGGTGGGGTACGGGGGGGGGTTCGGGGTGCTGGGGGGGAGGTCCGAGGGTGGAGGTTGGAGCCCGGAGGGGCTGGAGGCCGAAGGCCAGAGGGCGGATGGAGGGCTGCCGGAGGTGGGTCGCAGGAGCCCCGAGGGCAGAGGGAGTCCGGAGGGTGGCCGCAGGGCGGAGGGCGGCCGGAGCCGGAGTGCAGAGGCAGAGGAAGCCCGGAGGAGATGGAGGGTAGGACGGAGGGTGGACGGAGGGCAGAGGGTGGCCGGAGGGCAGCCAGCGGAGGGTGGGGCGGTGGAGGGCGGCCAGTGGAGGGCGGAAAGGCGACGGGGATGGCAGTGAGGGATGGTGCGAGGCGGCGGGGCGGGGCGCGCAGCGACAGGGGATGGTGGCGACGAGGAGGGCGCGCGGCGATGGGGGGGGTGGAAGGGTTTGGGGGGGGGGGGCGCCGAAGCCGAGTTTTTTTAGGGAAACCTAGCGACCGCCAGTGGCAGTCGCTATAGGTAATGGGGCTCAAATGCCCATATTTCTAGTAGTGGAGATTCATTCCCACGTTCACCATTCATTGATGATTATAAAAATATATATTATTAATAAGTATGTAATATGTGAAATAATAATTCTACTGGAGATATATATATATATATACTTACATATATCCTATTCACTTACTTCCATTCAATAAGATATAAAAACGAAAACAACGTTCATGCATACGTACGGCCTACCGTCTTCATAAACGGTGCCTTTCATTTCATATATCTATCCATTATTAAAAAATTTATATTATAAATATATATGATATATAAATCAAGGTTTATATTCTTTAGGTATTTAAATTGTGATCTAAATGATACGATCAAGAATAACAAGTTAAAACGTGTACGATAAACAAAGTGATTATTACCCAAAATGTTAATTTAACATGGAAATCATTATTAAATGCGTAGTGTAAAGTCATAAATGAATCATGTATGATATAATAAATATTAATATGTTTTTGGTATAATTTAATGACATACTATGGTCATTATATAAGAGGTTAAACGTACCCTCGACCAAAGTAAAGTGCAAGGTAAGGGATAATTCCTCAATCTCATTATTATTCAAGATTGTTTATGGGTAAGTTTTTACTGGGACATATTTATTATCCATGTCCATGTTTCATCAAATATTTTTCAAAGGGATTATTTTAAGGGAATCTTTTATTAAAACATCATTTTAAATTTTTTAAATATTCATTCTTCTAAAACTTTCTCATTAATGTCCATGTTTTCAAAATGGTTTTAACGATTTCTTAATATGGACATGAATGTTTTAAAATGTTAATTCCTTTCAAAAGTCTCAAATTGGTATGAGAAACTTTGATTCCAAACTATCTTCTAAATTAATTTCTTTATAATTTATGTGACTTTTAAATGATTTCATAAAAAAGGTATATTTCTCTCAAATATTTTTATTGATCATTATCAAATATGTCAACATCCTTTACGGGATATTATTATTTATCATGGTTGATTTAGTATGATAAAAATATTCCATATGGTATTGAAAGTTTTGTGATATGTTTGACTGTGGATGTGTTATTTTTTCCCATTCATGATTTATGGTTAATGTATTGGCATTTTTTATGCTAGTTTTAATACGAATGTTTATGTTATGTTTCAACCTTTTCATTTGAGGAATGTGTTGGACTTAGTAAGTGATGGGTGGAGCCCACTATAGCTCTTAGATGCATCGATAGGTCTCATGAGACAATTAGATGTTGAATTGGATGAGGCCATTCCAAATTTGATATATGGTTTTGGCTGAGCACTTGATCATCTTTAGACGTCTTGGCCAAGGCCTTGACAAAATATTTCAGAATGTCCCGCATTATACATTCCCTCATTATGAAAATAATATTGATGGTTCATATGGTTATTCTACTAGTAGACTACACCTGATTATGTTTTATTATGGAATTATTTACTCATCTCATATTCCTTCCATAAAGTGTTCATGTTTATTATTTTTATAGGCATGTGTTTTCAATTATTCAACATGCCTAATGTTTATGTTATCTTCTGTTATATTTATTACTATTACTGAGCATTTGAGCTCACCCCTTTCTTATGTTTTATTTTCCCAGGATTCGAAGAAGTGTATTATTATTGATATACAGGGTAAAGCTAAAGAGAATAATGGTAATCTCAAAGAACTATCTATGATGTGTTTTATTTTCTAATGTGTAATGTAACGTTCATTTATGTAATATATTTTCCAAGACTGCTAAGCTGATCGATCTTTCAGGATTTGATCCCTTGTTATCATGCCAATGTATTAAAACGAAGCACTAACTCTAGGCTTCTGGGGCCAGGGCGTTACAGTTGGTATCAGAGGAAGATTAGCAACAACCATGGAAATATATTTAGATAAAATCTTATTAGAGAACATTACCATAAGATATACTTTGAGGATTAGTATAGAAGAATTTCCTAGAATTTTGGTAACGTAGATATTTTTTGTATTTTCAAGAAATACAACTCTGTCTAGATATGAGCAGGTAGAGGTGGCTCTGGCACGGATATACCTAGGATTGAAAACTCCAACAAGGTGTTTTGGGATTGACTCGGGGTATCATGGTACCCGAAAATAGGCTTTGATGCACTCTTGGTTACGACAATCCCTGGAGATATGCTTAGGATAATTCAAATTTTCATTACAGACCATTATGAAGGATTTAGGAGTAAATACTTCCTCACACAAAACATTTTATGATTATAGATTATATGTATAATTTTTTCAATTTACATTAGTTATTTTACAAGTTTGGAATTCTGCATTACAATTCATAAACTAACCATGTGTATTCCATTGTTTAGAAATGGTGCCTAGTAAAAGAAATGAGAACTCCAACAATGTGCATGATCAAAAGAGTAAGAAGGATCATATCTTTCATGGTATTAATCCAACATTTATAAATCAAACAGTCTCCCATGTATTATCATCATATGAAGAAATAGTATCATGGGTTAATAAGATAAGTAAAGTATTCTTTGATTCCTATGGTTTTTAAGGTAATCACGAGAAGAAAAGGATAGAAGAGAGAAAGATGGATAAAGGGAAGAGGGAAAGAAGGAATTTCCTATATGTGATAACTATGGAAAGAATCCCCTTGGTGAATGATTGAAATGAATGAGAGTTTGTTATAAGTGTTGAGAAAAAGGACACCAAGTACGCGATTGAAAGGGTAATAAAAAGGTTTCAAATGTGCAATGCTTCATCTGAAAGGAGTTGGGGCACTATGCGAAGAAATGTTCAAATCATCAGAGTATACCTCAAATGCTACAATTAGATAATAATAAAGTTATGATACAACCAAAGATGAAGTGTAATGATTATATTTCATATTTCGTTATTAAATTATTGTTTCCTTTGAGTATTGTATTAATGATGTACATGTTATAATAATTATAGAGTATAAAAAGATTTTAATACAGTATTATTTCATTAAGGAATTGAGATTATGTGGAACCAAGAAAAGTGACTCAATAGAAGGTTAATTTTTTTGAAAAATATAAGATTGATTTGGATAAATTATATTGGATATTTTTGACTACCTTGAAACTGATTAATGATTTGTATATTCCATCATTGTTGTAGTTTACTACATTTTTTGATAGAAAGAGTATATCCAGTATTATAAAAGGAATAAGGGAGCATGAATGTAATCAATAAGGTTTTATGGTAATTCAGGGTGTTACGGTGTTTTAAAAGAATACATGATGAAGGTATTAACATGTTATTATGTGGAAAAAATGATTTTCATTGTGTTTAACTTCCTTATAAATTTTGGACTGTGAGTTTGGACAGAAGTATTTTGGATAATTCTAAAGGTTGGAATCGATTAAGTTTGATATTGGATACTATTGTTAAGGTCAAATCATTTATTGAGATTATTTTTGGATTGTCATAAAAAGGAAAACCCGGAGGTCGGGCGACAACTCGTCGCGTCCGACAAGGCCGTGAGACTTGAACCCGCAACCGAAGGGTGAAAAGGGTGCATTACCTGCCACTATCCTACGTGATGTCCGAGTTTGTATAATGTAGTTTTTTTAAATAGTCTGACAAATGAATTATAAATTAAAAATTTTGGGAACACTATATGATTTGGATAAATAGAATATTGTTGAATTCTATAATCTTTTGGAGTGAAAGGTGAGTTTGTGGTAGGAATTAGTTGAAGGATGATACTCTACTTTTCAATTATTATTTTTACCTTATTCAATGAATAAATTAACTAATAAACCTTTTGTAAGGGATCTTAAAACCAAAAATTGGTTATCCTAATACCTTATTTTTTGTTGAACCAATTATATTTTAAATCATCATAGATTTATGGCTTTGAGGCCCTCAATTTTACACTTGTTTGTGATTGATGACCTCAATAACTTTATATAAATATTTATGTTTTTTCTCCAATTATGTGTCTCTAATTTCCACCAATGTTATCCTAATAGAGATCATAATTTGTTGGTAACATTTTCATTTCCCTTTCCCTCTTGTTAAGACTAAATTTTATTATCCCAATTTCCGATTTGGGTTTTCCACAAAGGTATTTTTCTATTTTTAACCTTTCATTTTCGTAGAACAATTTAAAATTGAGAGGACACAATTTATTGAATAAGGGGAGAATTTAACACCCCAATATTTCGTAGTACGTTATCCTATTAAAGTAATTCAATAGCTTATGCTACACGCAATAATGAGTTTGAGCGCACCACAACTAACCAAACCAACCGTTCAAAAAGAAGTTTTGAATAGTATTAACTAAAATTTGAATCTGATATACTCTATAAATTTAACATCCATATTATGTGTTTCTTAGACATAATATAAGAACAAATTCAATTTTTCAGATAAAAGAAATATTTTTCAAAAAATGAAATTTTACCGCCTTTTATTGGAGAACCCTTTTTAAAACCAATATATGACACTTTTATATACAAAATTTAATGAAATTAAATTTTTCTTTCTAAGCGGGACATAAAAATTTAGTTAGGATAAATTTTTGGTGCTTTTCTAATAACTTTCATATTTTGATGAATAGTGAAAAATAATATTTTTTAATTGAAAACAACTTTTTTAATCGAAATAATTTATAGTGTTAAATTATGAATTTGAATTGTTTTGAAGTATAATTAGATTATATTTTAATAATTTAATACAATTTCATTCATTATAAGTAATTTCACATTTAAATTTGACATAAACACATGTCAATATTTTGATAGTTTTCACTTTTTAAAAAAACCACTTTTTGGCATTGACAATGAGAATTAATTTTAAATTAATTTCTGCCATTTTGGTTTTTTGAATTTGGTAAAATGGATTCCATATTTGGAATCATGAGGTATAAATATTTTAAATAGGTAACTTTTATTTTGAGAAATTATGGATATTTACTTCAGTAAATATTTTATTTACCATGGTTAAAGGGTAAATCTAGTAAATAAGGGTAAACAAATATTATTATAATAATATTGTATTACCCTAACATGTATCCAATTCCTATTGGTTGATACATGTCTGACCGTGGGCATACTTGGGTAGATTTTGGGACCACTTGTATCCACTTGAGAGTGATAATGACACTTTATATTAACTAATTTAATGTAAAGACAAAAATAACATAAACATATATCTTTTAGTAAAACAATTTTTACAAGGTGTTATATAATTTATCTTTTCAACTATAAATATTTATTAGAAATATAAAAATATTTCCTACGTAATGGTATTTTATTCATAATTTTTAGACATTAAATAATTAGATTTATTTATGACATAATGATGATGTAGTAATTTCCTAATTAATGAAAGAATAAAATAAATGATATTGTAAATACTAAAATAAATATAATTTCAATGTTTTTATGACATCAAATAATTTTATAGGTGAATATGACATGTTAGGATTGATACAATGTATCTTGTTCGATGTAATCAATTTTTATTACTTTCACATAAACCAAGTACTAAATAGTGTCAAAATTGACATAAATGAGTTTTTAAAAAAATAATATATTATTAAATTATATAATATTCCTAAAAATGTAATGTTCCAAAAAAGGGATTAAATAATATTATATATGTCATTAATTAACCACTTTATGTTCTATTGGAATTTTAGAGTAAGTTTATTAATCATATAGTGTATGAATACAAGAAGACGCGGTAAAAATTAAACTATTTAACTATGAGTTAAATCTAAAAGATAAGAATAATATGGTGACGTAAACCTTTATTAAACCTATTTTTTGAGTTTTTTTTAGACCAATACCCACCTTATCATATAAATAAATCATTTTTGTATCCATTAGAAACCTAAAATGATTTTGTTATAAAATAATATTTCAAGCTTTTCTTAAAGTGACCCTCACCTCTCTTATAAAAGGGAACTTCCCCTTCTCTCAAAATCACACCTTCAAATCCATTTGTCTCAGCCAACACCTTCCCAAATATCCTCCCAATTTCAATCACATAAACCTAGAGTATTTACGTTGATCAGAAATCCAACCTAAGGAGCCCTTTTGATAAACTTAAAAGGAAACATCTGAAGAAGATGTAATAATTTCACCACCCTCTTTCAAGTTCTTTTCTTCTTCTATTTACTATTTCTTTTTTGTTTCTATACAAAAATAATAACTCTGGTACCTAATACATATATAAATATGGTAAAACCATATTCATTATTCTATCCATCCTATAAATGAAAAGTCACCATATGTGCGTACGTACGACTTACAGTCTCCGCGTCGTGGTGTAGTTTGTTGTTCAAACACTTCATTATTTGGATGGGTATAATAAGGAGTATAACTCATATAAATAATAAGTTTAAAATTTTAATGATTCTGTATATATGATATACCATCCAATTACATAGTATTTCACCATCAACATAATGATATTGTCGCTCGTGCGAACGTACGGATTACTGTCTCCACGACGCGATGAGATTCATTCCCATGTTCACCATTCATCAATGATTATAAAAATATATATTATTAATAAGTATGTAATATATGAAATAATAATTATACAAAATATATATATATATATATATATATATTTGTGTGTGTGTACTTCCATATATCTTATTCACTTACTTTTGTTCAATAAGATATGAAAACGGAAACAGCGTTTATGTGTACATACAGCCTACCATCTCTATAAATGGTGCCTTCCATTTCATATATCTATCTATTATAAATATTTATATTCTAAATATATATGATATATAAATCAAGGTTTATATTCTGGAAGTATTTAAATCATGATCTAAATGATACTATCATGAATGACAAGTTAAAACGCGTATGATAAAGAAAGAAATTATTACCCAAAATGTTAATTTAACGTGGAAATCATTATTAAATGGGTTGTATAAAGTCTTAAATGAGTCATGTATGATATAATAAATATTAATATGGTTCTGTTATAATAACATACTATGGTCATTATACAGGAGGTTAAACTTACCCTCGACCAATGGAAAGTGCAAGGTAATTGTTAACTCCTCAATCTCATTATTATTTGAGATTGATTATGTGTAAGTTTTTACTAGGACATATTTATTATCCATGTCAATGTTTCATAAAATAGTTTTCAAAGGGATTATTTTAAGTAACTCTTTTGTTAAAAAATCATTTTAAATGTTTTAAAGATTAATTCTTCTAAACCTTTCTCATTAATGTCCATGTTTTCAAAATGGTTTTAAGGATTTATTTATATGGACATGAATGTTTTAAAATGTTAATTCATTTCAAAAGTTTCAAATTGGTATGGGACACTTTGATTCAAAACTATATTTTAAATGAATTCCTTTATAAATTATGTGACTATTAAATGATTTCACAAAAAAAGTATATTTCTCTTAAAAATTTTTACTGATCATTTTAAACCATGTCAACATCCATTACGGGATATTATTCCTGATCAAGGTTGATTTATTATGATACAAATATTCCATATGGTATTGAAGTTTTGGTCATATGTTTTACTGTGCATGTTATATTTTTATACCATTCATGA
This sequence comes from Viscum album, assembly GCA_963277665.1. Lineage (NCBI taxonomy): Eukaryota > Viridiplantae > Streptophyta > Magnoliopsida > Santalales > Viscaceae > Viscum > Viscum album. The sequence continues at coordinate 1,693,821,774 of OY728128.1, read as the reverse complement.
TTTCTGATTAAAGTATTATCATTTCATTTTCTATTTTTAATATGAATGTGTATGTTATGTTTCAAACTTTCCATATGAGGAATATATTGGACATATTAAGTGACAGATAGAGCCTGATATAGCTCCTAGATGCATCGGTAGGTCTCATGACACAATTATATGTGGAATTGACCGAGACCATTCCAAATTTTATATATGGTTTTGGCCGAGGCCTTAATCATTTTTAGACGTCTTAGAAGAGGCCTTGACAAAAGGTTTCAGAATGTCCCGCATTATTCATTCCCTCATTATGAAAATAATATTGATGGTTTGTGTGGTTATTTAACTAGTAGAATACACATGATTATGTTTTATTATGGAATTATTTACTCATTTTATATTCCTGCCATAAAGTATTCATATTTATTATTATTATAGGCATGTGTTTTTAATTATTCATTATGCCTAATGTTTATGTTATCTTCCACTATATTGCTTACTCTTAATGAGCCTTTCAGTTCACCACTTTCTTATGTTTTATTTTCCCAGGATTCCAAGAAGTGTATTATGATTGATATGCAGGGTTAAGCTAAATGGAATAATGGCATTCTCAAAAAACTATCTATGCTATTTTTTATTTTCTAATGTGTAATGTAATGTTCATGTATTTAATCTATTTTCCAGGACTGCTAAATTAATCGGTCTTTCGGGATTTGATCCCTTGTGATCATACCAATGTATTAAAATAATGCACTGACTCTAGGCTACTGGGTCAGGGCGTTATAGTTGGTATCAGAGGAAGTTTAAAAACAACATTGGAAATAGATTTAGATAAACTCTGATTGGAGAACATTATCTTAGGATATACTTTCAGGATTAGTATAGAAGAAATTCCTAAAATTCTGGTATTGTAAATATTTTGAGTATTTTCAAGCAATACATCCTTGTCTGGATACGAGCAGGTAAAGGCGGCTCTGGCACAGATGTACCTAGGATTGAAAACTCTGATAAGGAGTTTTGGGCTTGACCTAGGGTATCATGGTACATGACAATAGGCCTTATTGCACTCTTGGTTACGACACTCCTGGGGGATATGCTCAGGATAATTCACGTTTTCATTACAATCCATTATGAGGGATTTAGGTTTAAATAATTCCTCAAGTAAAACATTTTATGATTATATATTATATGAATAATCTTTTCAATTTACGTTAGGTATTTTAAAAGTTTTGAATTATGCATTGTGATTCATAAACTAACCTAGTGTATGTCATTGTTTAGAAATGGTGCCTAGTAAAAGAAATTAGAACTCCAGTAATACGCATGATCCAAAGAGTAAGAAGGATCATATCTTTCATGGTATTAAGCCAACATTTAGAAATTAAATAGTCTCCCATGTATTATCATCATATGAAGAAATATTATCATGTGTTAATAAGATAAGTAAAGTATTCTATGAGTCCTATGGATTTGAAGTGAAGAAAGAGAAGAAAATGATGGAACATGGGAAGATATATAAAGGTAAAAGGGGAAAGAAGGATTTTACCATATGTGATAACTGTGGAAATAATCACCTTGGTGAATGCTTGAAATGTGTGGGAGTTTTTTATAAGTGTGGAGAAAAAGGGACACCAAGTACTTGATTGCTAGGGTAAGAAAAAAGGTTTCAAATGTACAATGGTTTATCTGCCAGGAGTTGGGACACTATGAGAAGCAATGTTAAAATCATCAGAGTATACCCCAAATGCTTCAATTAGATAATAATCAAGTTATGATACAACTGAAGATCAAAAGTAATGAATAGATTTATTATGTTGTTATTAAATTATTGTGTCATTTGAGTATTATATTAATGATGTAAATGTTATAAGAATTATAGAGTATAAAAGGATTGTATTATAGTAATATTTCATTAAGGACTTGAGATTTTGTGGAACCAAGAAAAGTGACACAATAGCAGGTTAAAGTTTTTGGAAAAAGTACGATTGATTTGGATAAATTATGTTGGAAATTGTTTACTACCTTGAAAACAGATTAATGATTTGTATATTCCATCATTTTTGAAGTTTACAACATTTTTGTATAGAAGGAGTTTATCTTGTATTCTATAAGGAATAAGGGAGAATGAATGTAATAAATAAGGTTTTATGTTAATTCAGGGTGTTAAATTTTTTTAAAAGAATACATGAGGAAGGTATTCACATGTTATTACATGGCAAAAAGGATCTTCAATGTGTTTACCTTCCATATAAATTTTGGACTGTGAGTTTGGACAGAAGTATTTTGGATAAGTCTAAAGGTAGGAATCAATTAAGTTTGACATTGGATACTATTGGTAAGGTTAAATCATTTTTTGAGATTATTTTTAGATTGTCATAAAAAGTACAACTCGAAGGTCGGGAGACAACGTGTCGCATCCGGCAAGACCGTGAGACTTGAACCCGCAACTGAAGGGCGACACGGGAGCATCACCTACCACTGGCCTATGTGATGTCCTAGTTTGTATAATGTAGATTTTTTTTAATATTCTGACAAATTAATTATAAATTCACTATTTTTGGAACCCTATACGATTATGATAAATACAATATTTTTGAATTCTATTATCTTTTGGAGTGAAAGATGAGTTTGTGGCATGAATTAGTTGAAGGACGATACTCTACATGTCAAGAATTTTTTTTCTATTTTTCTATGAATAAATTAATTCTTAAACTTTAGGGAATGGATCTTAAAACCAAAAATGTGTTATCTAAATACCTTAAGTTTTTTTGAACTGCTGATATTTTAAATCAGCATAGATTTATGGCTTTGAGGCCCTCAATATTACACTTGTTTTTGATTGATGACCTCAATAAATCCATATATATATTTATTTTTTTTCTCCAATTATGTGTCTCTAATTTAAACCAATTTTCTCCTAATCTATATCATAATTTGGTAGTAACTTTTTCATTTCTCTTTCCTTCTTATTAAGACTAAATTTTATTAACCCAATTTCTGATTTGGGTTTTCCACGAAGGTATTTTTCTATTTTTAACCTCTTATTTTCTAGAACAATTTAAAATTATGAGGACACAATTTATTGAATAAGGGGGGGAATATAACACCACAATATTTCATAGTATGTTATCTCATTATAGTAATTCAATAGCTTACGCTACACGCAACACTGAGTTCAAGCGCACCACAACTTACCAAACTAGCCTTTCAAAAATCGGTTATGAATAGTGTTAATTGAATTTTGAATCTTATATACTCTATATAATTTGACATCCATATTATGTGTTTCTTAGACATAATATAAGAAAAAATTCATTTTTTCAGATAAAAGAAGTATTTTTCAAAAAATGCAATTTTACCGCCTTTTAATGCCGAACCCTTTTTAAAACCAATATTTGACACTTTTATATATTCAATTTAATGAAATTAAATTCTTCTTTAGAAGCGGGACATAAAGATTTATTTTGGATAAATTTTTGGTACTTTTCTGATAACTTTCATATTTTGATGAATAGTGAGAAATACTACGTTTTAATTGAAAACAACTTTTTTAATAGAAAATATTTATCATGTTAAATTATGAATTTGGATTTTTTTTAAATTATAATTAGATTATATTTTTATCAGTTAACAAAATTTAGGTCATTATAAGTAATTTCCTATTTAAATTTGACATATACACAAGTCAATCTTTTGATAGTTTTTACTTTTTTAAAACCCGCTTTTTTACTTTGACAACGAGAATTAATTTTTAATTAATTTTTTCCACTTAGGTGTTTTGAATTAGGTAAAATGGATTCCATATTTGGAATCAGGATGTCTAAATTGTATAAATAGGTAACTTTTATTTTTGGACATTATGAATATTTACAACAGTAAATATTTTATTTACCATGGTTAAAGGGTAAATCTGGTAAATAAGGGTAAACAAATATTATTATAATATTATTATATTACCGTAAAAAGTGTCCAATTCCTATTGGTTGATACATGTCCGACCATGAGAATACTTGGGTTGATTTTGGGACCATTTTTAGCCACTTGAGAGTGATAATGACACTTTATATTAATTAATTTAATGTAAAGATAAAAATGACATAAACATATATCTTTTAGTAAAACAATTTTTACAAGTTGTTATATAGGTTATCTTTTCGACTATAAATATTCATTATAAAGATAAAAATATTTCCTACATAGTTTTATTTTATTTATAATATTTATAAATTAAATAATTAAATGTATTTATGACCCAATGATGATGCAGTAATTATCTTATTGATGAAAGAATAAAATAAATGGCATTATAAATATTAATAAATATAATTTCATGTTTTTATGACATAAAATAATTTTATAGGTGAATCTGACATGTTAGGATTGATTCAATATATCTTTTTTGAAGTAATCAAGTGGTGATGACTTTCACATAAACTAAATACTAAATAGTGTCAAAATTGACATAAATGAGTTTTTAAAACAAATATTATATTATTAAATTATATAATATTTCTAAAAAATCTAAGGTTCATAAAAATGGCATAAGTAATGTTATATTTTTAATTAATGAACCACTTTATGTTCTCTTGTAATTTTAGAGTAAGTTTATTAAACATTTAGTGTAATAAAGAAAAAGACACTGTAAAAATTAAACTATTTAACTAAGAGTTAAATCTTAAAGATAAGATTAATATAGTGACCTAAACATGTCTATAACCTATTGTTTGAGTGTTTTTGGACCCATACCCACCTTATCCTAGAAATAAATCATTTTTTGATCCATTAGAAACCGAAAATTATTTCATTATAAAATAATATGTCAAGCTTTTCCTATAGTCAACCTCACCTCTCTTTTAAAAAGGCACTTCCACTTCTCTCAAAATCACTCCTCCAAATCCATTTGGCTCAGCCAAACCCTACCCAAATATCCTACCAGCTTCTATCACATCAAACCAGAGTAGTTAATTTGATCATAAATTTATCCTAAGGATCCCTTTTGATCAACTCAAAAGGAAACAACCAAAGAAGAGGTAATAATTTCACCACCCTCTTTCAAGTTCTCTTATTTTTCATCTTCCTCTTTATTTTTTGTTTCCATACCAAAATAATAACTCCATTACCTCCTACATACTGTGACGTTATTAAAATTATGGTAAAACCATATTTGTTATTATATCAATCCTATAAATGACAAAGTCACCATATGTGGGTGCCTACGGCTTACCGTCTCCACGTCGTGGTGTAGTTTGTTGTTCCAACACTTAATTATTTGGATGGGTATAATAATGAGTATAAATCATATAAATAATAAGTATAACATGTTAACGATTCTATATATATGATATAACATCCAATTAAATATGATTTCACCATCAATATAATGATATTGTCGCTCATGCGTACGTACGGATTACTATCTCCACGACACGATAAGATTCATTCCCACATTCACCATTCATCGATGACTATAAAAATATATATTATTAATAAGTATGTAATATATGAAATTATAATTCTACTAGATATATATATATATATATACGCACATATATCTTTTTCACTTACTTTCATTTAATAAGATATGAAAACGGAAACAGTGTTTATGCGTACGTACGACCTACCGTCTCCATAAACGATGCCTTCCATTTCATAAATATATCTATTATAAATATCAATATTCTTAATATATATGATATAGAAATAAATGTTTATATTCTAGAAGTATTTAAATCGTGATATAAATGATACGATCAAGAATAACTAGTTAAAGCACGTACAATAAAGAAAGCGATTATTACACAAAATGTTAATTTAACATGGAAATCAATATTAAATGGGTAGTATAAAGTCATAAATGAATCATATATGATATAATAAATATGAATATGGTTCTGGTGTAATTTAATAACATACAATGTTAATTATATAGGAGGTTAAACATACCCTCAACCAAAGGAAAGTGCAAGGTAAGGGTTAATTCCTCAATCTCATTATTATCCGAGATTGTTTATGTGTAAGTTTTTACTGGGAAATATTTATTATCCATGTCCAAGTTTCCTAAAATAGTTTTCAAAGATATTATTTTAAGGGAAACTTTTATTAAAACATCATTTTAAATGTTTTAACGATTTATTCTTCTAAACCTTTCTCATTAATGTCCATGTTTTCAAAATGGTTTTCAGGATTTATTTATATGGACATTAATGTTTTAAAATGTTATTTCCTTTAAAAAGTTTCAAATTGGTGTGGGACACTTTGATTCAAAATTATCTTTTAAATTACTTCCATTATAAATTATGTGACTTTTAAATGATTTCAGGAAAAATGGATATATCTCTCAAATATTTTTACTAATCATTTTCAACAATGTCAACATCCTTTACAGGATATAATTCTTGATCAAGGTTGATTTATTATGTTACCAATATTCCATATGGTATTTAAGGTTTTGTGATATTTTTTACTGTGGATGTGTTATTTTTATACCATCAATGATTTATGGTTAAAGTATTGACATTTCGTATGCTAGTTTTAATATGAATGTTTATGTTATGTTTCAACCTTTTCATATGAGAAAAGTATTGGACTTAGTAAGTGATGGGTGGAGCCCACTATAGCTCCTCGATTCATCAGTAGGTCTCATGAGACAATTTGATAGGGAATTGGCCGAGGACTTTCAAAATTTGATATATGGTTTTGGCCACGACCTTAATCATTTTTAGACGTCTTGGTCAAGGCCTAGACAAAATGTATCAGAATGTCATGCATTATACATTCCCTCATTATGAAAATAATATTGATGGTTTATGTGGTTATTCAAATAGTATAATACATATGATTATTTTTCATTATGGCATTATTTACTCATTTCATATTCCTTCCATAAAGTGTTCATGTTTTTTATTTGTATAGACATGTGTTTTCAATTATTCACCATGCTTAATGTTTATGTTATATTCTGTTGTATTTCTTACTCTTTCTAAGAATTTGAGCTCACCCCTTTATTATGTTTTATTTTCCCAGGATTCCAAGAAGTGTATTATGATTGATATGCAGGGTTAATCTAACGTGAATAATGGAATTCTAAAATAACTATCTATGTTGTGTTTTATTTTCTAATGTGTAATTTAATGTTCATGTATGTAATATATTTTCCAAGACTGTTAAACTGATCAGTCTTTTAGGATTTGATGCCTTGTGATCATGCCCATGTATTAAAATAATGCACCTACTATAGGATTCTGGGGTCTGGGCGTTATAGTTGGTATCAAAAGAAGTTTAGAAATAACCTTGGAAATAGATATAGATAAACTCTAATTAGAGAACATTACCCAAAAATATACATTGAGGATTAGTATAGAAGAACTTCCAAGAATTTTGGTAATGTTTCAATTTTATGTATTTTTAAGAAATACATCCCTATCTCGATATGATCAGGTAGAGGTGGCTCTGACACGGATGTACCTAGGATTGAAAACTCCAACATGGAGTTTTGGACTTGACCTGGGGTATCATGGTACTTGGCAAAAGGTCTTTTTGAACTCTTGGTTATGACACTCCTGAGGGATATACTCAGGATAATTCAAATTTTCATTACAAGCCATTATGAAGGATTTAGGAGTAAATACTTCCTCAAAGAAAACATTTTATGATTATAGATTATATGCATAATCTTTTAGATTTATGTTAGGTATTTTACAAGTTTGGAATTCTACATTGCAATTCATTAACTAACCTAATGTATGCCATTGTTTAGAAATGGTGCCTAGTAAAAGAAATGAGAAAATGAGAAATATGCGTGATCCAAAGAGTAAGAAGGATCATATCATTCCTGGTATTAAGCCAACATTTAGAAATGAAACAATCTCCCTTGTATTATCATCATATGAAGAAATAGTATCATGTGTTAATAAGATAAGTAAAGTATTCTCTGAGTCCTATGGCTTTGAAGGGAAGCAAGAGAAGAAAAGGTTGGAAGAGTGAAAGATAGATAAAGGGAAGAGGGGAAAGAGGGATTTTCCCATATGTGATAACTGTGGAAAGAATCGCCTCAGTGAATTCTTGAAAGGAATGGGAGTTTGTTATAAGTGTGGAGAAAAGGGACACCAAGTATGTGATTGCAAGGGTAAGAAAAAGGTTTCAAATGTACAATGCTTCATTTTCAAGGAGTTGGGACACTATGAGAATCAATGTTCAAATCATCAAATTATACCCCAAATTCTATAATTAGATAATAATCAAGTTATGATACAAGTGAATATGAAGAGTAATGATTAGATTTCTTAGGTTGTTATAAAATTATTTTGTCATTTGAGTATTGTATTAATTATGTAAATGTTATAAGAATTATAGAGTATAAAAGGATTGCACTTCAGTACTATTTCATTAAGGACTTGAGATTGTGTGAAACCATGAGAAGTGACTCAATAGCAGGTTATTTGTTTTCAAAAATATATTATTTATTTGGATAAATTGTATTGGATATTTTTTACTACCTTAAAACTAATTTATGATTTGTATATTCCATCATTGTTGGAGTTTACAGCATTTTTTGACAGGAGTATATCTAGTATTCTATAAGGAATAAGGGATCATGAATGTAATCAATAAGGATTTATGGTAATTCAGGGTGTTATAGTGTTTTAAAATAATACATGATGAAGGTATTAATGTGTTATTACGTGGAAAAAAGGATCTTCAATGTGTTTAAGTTCCTTATAATTTTTGGACTGTGAGTTTGGATAAGAAGTATTTTGGATAAGTCTAAAAATTGGAATCAATTAAGTTTGACATTGGATAATATTTTTAAGGTTAAATCATTTTTTGAGGTTATTTTTGGATTGTTATAAAAAGGACAACCCGGAGATCGGGCGACCACCCGTCAGGTCCGGCAAGGCCGTGAGACTTGAACCTGCAACCGAAGGGCGACAAGGGTGCATCACCTACCACTGGCCTACATGATGTCCTGGTTTGTATAATGCAGTTTTCTTTAAATAGTCTGGAAAACTAATTATAAATTCACTATTTTTGGAACCCTGTACGATTAGGATAAATAGAATATTTGTTAATTATATTATCTTTTTGAGTGAAAGATGTGTTTGTGGTAGGAATTAGTTGAAGGATGATACTCTACTTGTCAAGTATATTTTTTCTCTCATTCGATGAATAAATTAATTCTTAAACTTTAGGGAAGGGATCTTAAAACCGAAAATATGTTATCCTAATACATTATGTTTTGTTGAACTGATGATATTTAAAATCATCACAGATTTATGGCTTTGAGGCCCTCAATTTTACACTTGTTTGTGATTGATGACCACAATCCCTCCATATATATATTTACATTTTTTCTCCAATTATGTGTCTCTAATTTACACCAATGTTCTCCTAATCAAGACCATAATTTGGTGGTAAATATTTCATTTCTCTTTCCCTCTTATTAAGACTAAATTCTGTTAACCCAATTTATGATTTGGGTTTTCCACAAATGTATTTTTCTAATTTTAACCTCTTATTTTTGTAGAACAATTGAAAATTGTGAGGACACAATTTATTGAAGAAGGTAAGAATGTAACACTCCATGATTTCAGAGTATGTTATCTCATTAAAGTAATTCAATTGCTTACGCTACACGCAACACCGAGTTCGAGCGCACTAGAACTTAACAAACTTGCCCTTCAAAAGGCGGTTATGAATAGTATTAACTGAATTTTAAATATTATATACTCTATATAATTTTAACATCCATATTATTTTTTTCTTAGACATAATATAAGAAAAAAATTATTTTTTCATATAAAAGAAGTATTTTTCAAAAAAAATGCAATTTTATCGCCTTTTAATGGAGAACCCTTTTTAAAACCAATATTTTAAGATTTCATATATTAAGTTTAATGAAAATAAATTCTTCTTTATAATCGGGACATAAAAATTTAGTTTGGATAAATTTTTAGTACTTTTCTGATAACTTTCATATTTTGATGAATAGTAAAATATACTATGTTTTAATTGTAAACAACTTTTTTAATAGAAATAATTTATAGTGTTAAGTTAGGCATTTTAATTTTTTTAATTATAATTAGATTATATTCTTATCATTTAATACAATTTAGGTCATTATAATTAATTCACATTTAAATTTTACAAAACCACATGTCAATTTTTGATAGTTTTTACTTTTTAAAAACCCACTTTTTGGCATTGAAAATGGGAATTAATTTTAAATTAATTTATACCACTTAGATATTTTGAATTTGAAAAAAAGGATTTCATATTTTTAATCAGGAGGTCCAAATTGTGTAAATAGGTAAATTTTATTTTTTGACAATATGAATATTTACTTCAATAAATATTTTATTTAACATGGTTAAAGGGTAAATATGGTAAATAAGGGTAAACAAATATTATTATAATAATATTGTATTACCCTAACATGTGTTTAATTCATATTGGTTGATACATTTCTAACCATTTTAATACTAGGGTTGATTTTGGGACCACTTGGAGCCACTTGAGACTGATAATGACATTTTATATTAATTGATTTAAAGTAAAGACAAAAATGACATTAACATATATCTTTTAGTAAAATTATTTTTAAAGGTGTTATATAAGTTATCATTTTGACTATAAATATTCTATAGAAATATAAAAATATTTCCTACATTATTTTATTTTATTTATAATTTTTATAAATTAAATAATTAAATTTATTTATGACATAATGATAATGCAGTAATTACCTTATTAATGAATGAATCAAATAAATGGTATTATAAAAATTAAAATAAATATAATTTCTAAGTTTTTATGACATTAAAGAATTTTATATGTGAATATGACATGTTAGGATTGATTCAATGTATCTTTTTTGAAGTAATAAATTTGTGAATACTTTCACATAAACCAAATACAAAATAGTGCAAAAATTGACATAAATGGGTTTTTAAAACAAATATTATATTATTAAATTATATAATATTCCTAAAAATATATGTTTTTGAAAAAGGTCTTAAATAATATAATATATTTCTTTAATGAACCACTTTATATTATTTTGGAAGTTTAGAGTATGTTTATTAACCATATAGTGTAAGAATACAAGAAGACATGGTAAAAGTTAAACTATTTAACTAAGAGTTAAATATAAAAGATAAGATTACTATGGTGACCTAAACATGTCTAACACCTATTTTTTAGGGTTCTTAGACCCATCCATAACTTATCCTAAATTTAAATCATTTTTGGAGCCATTAGAAACCAAACATGATTTTATTATAAAATAATATTTTAAGCTTTTCCTAAAGTGACCCTCACCTTTCTTATAAAAGGGAACTTACCCTTATCTCAAAATCACACCTCCAAATCCATTTGAATCAGCCAAACCCTGCCCAAATATCCTCCCAAATTCCTTAAAATCAACCTATAGTACTTAATTTGATCATAAATCCATTTTAAGGAGCCCTTTTGATCAACTCAATAGGAAACACCTGAAGAAGAGGTAATAATTTCACCAACCTCTTTCAAGTTCTTTTCTTCTTCCACTTCTTCTTTCTTTGTTGTTTCCATTCCAAAATAATAACTCTAGTACCTTGTAATGTCCCGGCCTAGATCACCATCGAACCGGGGGCCGGACCGGTCGCCACATGGCCTCAAGCGCGTCTCACCGTATGCCCGAGGCTACTGACTAGTAGTGAGGGTCTCAGGTGGTAATAGTGGGGTCACTATACCCTCTTTTTAGAGTTTTACATTGGTATCTCAGAGTAAACAACATTCAATAGTGGAAGCAGTAATAGTTAAACAATGAACATATAACAGCAGAAGTCAAATATTGATCATTTATATAATAGGTGGAAAACGCCACTTGTCACAATACAGGGATGATGATACAGATATGGAAAACAGTAAACAATACAACATGCTTTAAATATAATACAAAAGGAATAAAGAAAAGACAGAAAAGCCCGATGGGTGATCTCTTGAGCATCCCAAGCTCCCACTTGGTCCTTTGCTCTTAACTCCTTCGATACAAGCAACGCAACAACCAACCTAGGTCCTGCAAACAAGAAGGTCTACTCGGGTACCCCAGTGTAATGGCGACCCGAGTAGGGTGTGAGATATAAATCTTAGTAGGCCAGCACCACCGGTGTCTAACCCAATCCAGAAAGTGTAGTAGTAATTAAAGCAGTAAGCAGGTATAGAAGAATTCGATAAACAGAACAATAAAGAACAACAACACTCGTCCCGGTTTCTCCAGAGGAAACCTGACGGCTATACCAACTTCGGCTCGTTTCCGATAAAGTAACCAAATCATGTCACCATATATATATATATATAATCCGTTGGGTAGGACCGTTACAGAACTCACGGACGTCCTTAACCTAGGAGCAGCGCTCTCGATCCTACTCCTGGCCCACCCTTGGGGAAGCTCTCACGGTCTATCCCTGGCCCGAAGCCGTGTCAAAGGGGAGATCTCACGGTCTACCCCTGGCCCGATGCTGAATCATTTAATTAGGGGAGATCTCACGGTCTTCCCCTAGCCCGAAGCCGTGTCAAAGGGGAGCTCTCACGGTCTAACCCTGGCCCGAAGCTGTATCATTTAATTAGGGGAGCTCTCACGGTCTTACCCTAGCCTGAAGCCGTGTAAAAGGGGAGCTCTCACGGTTTACCCCTAGCCCGAAGCTGTATCATTTAATTAGGGGAGCTCTCATGGTCTGCCCCTAGCCCGAAGCCGTGTCAAAGGGGAGCTCTCATAGTCTACCCTGAGCCCAAAGCTGTATCATTTAATTAGGGGAGCTCTCACGGTCTTCCCCTGTCCTGAAGCTCAATCATTTAATTAGCATGGGTTATAAAGCATACACTTCTTATAACATTCATATAAATAAAACATGGTATTTCCATCTCACAATATCACATAATCACATCATTTTTCATATTCATCATATTGATATTAGGTACATGAGACAACCTGCTCATGTACGGTATTGGCTAACCCCCAATTCATTCTTTATACCTTTAATTTTCATTTCAATGACATATAAGGATTTACAAAGCATTAAGAGGTTCTAAGGACTACTCCTAGGTAAGTCCCACTTACTAGACCCATTCCATTAACATAAGTTGTGCTTATTCCATTATCCTAAGGCATGGTCTTACCACCCTAATCCATTTCATTCAAGTTTAACCAATTCATCAAAAGATTACAACTGTTATGATTTAACCATTTAGTACAATTCAAAGAAAATATGACAACATCGACTATCACCAAAGCATAACAAGAAACCAACAGGCAAGCATAAGAATCTACCTCCCACTTTTATCTTGAAGACATCGCACCACTGATCGAGGGGTTTTATTATTAAATCGTTGGTTTAATGACCAAGCAACCATTTTATCTTATTCCTGCAATTCAAACTGTTTTCACATAAGCACTTATCCAAGACTAACTTGCATAATTAAAATACTAAAACAATGTAGTATTAAACTCTTTAAAAGATTCAATTTGAATTAAAGGGCAAGGAGAGGGACCCTACCTCAAGGTGGATCCATCCGTCCACTCTAGCTCTTGGAACATTCTAACTAAAGCTATTATTTCTACTCCCCCACGAGGCATATGTGATTTCAAATATGTATAATGACACATAGCCTCTATGCACACGCTCTGCATGGCCATGAACGTGCGCAAGAGGATCCTTACACATATGCTTATACACATAGGCATGTCTCCGCTCACCTGCATAGGCACCTTTTATATATGAAATGGGGACAACTAGACTCGTACGTGTATATTCGCTGCCATGGACAAATATACGCACACCGGGGGAACCCACGTACATATAAATACGTACCTATGCCAGCACAGGCGAGTCGCCTAAGCTCCAGCAACCCGAAACCAACTCCAAAGGTCCAACGCACTAAGCAACACGTACCCGGACCCTATAGAACAACTAAGGTAACAATTTAGAATCTAAGAACACCAAGAATGGGTAAAATCCTTACCTCAAAAACAAACCGGTGGATCAAAATCACAGCAAACCGCCTCGCCTTCGGTGGCGGACCCCATCCGCGCACCCACGAGGTCTCGAGAGACCTTCCGCATAACCCTAGAGCAGGCGGAACAAGGAATAAGAACGGAATAAAAAACTAAACCCTACCTAGGGTTTGTCTGAATCACAAATAGGGAAGGAGAAACCCTAAAACGGATAATAAGAGAGGAGGAAGGGAGGAACAAACTCACCATGGAGATTTAGAGGAGGAAATTGCCAAAAAACGGGAGAAATCGGAGGAAGGAGGAGGCACCGTGGAGGGGGGTCGCGTGCGCGACTATGGGGAGAGGAGGGGGCTGCGTGCGGGTTTAGTGAGGGTGAGGGAGAGATAGATTAGGTTTTTATTTATTTTATTTTCTTTTTATTTTAATTTTAATTAAAAACCTAAAACATATCTGAGCGAACGGTTTGACCCGCATGGTTTTCCAAACCGTGCGCAAACCGTGCGGAGTCCTCTGCCTCAAATAGATCTCCCGCACGGGCTAGGCACACAGTTTGGGGAAACCGTGCGCAGCCCTTCCACAGGCCACCGTCCACCAGATTTGGGCCGCATGGTTTAGGCCGCATGGCTTGGTCAGCTCATCCGCCAACCGTGCGCCCTCTGTAGCCCTTTAAAAAACTGGGGTACGTCGAATCCGAAACCCCTCGGGCCACCCAGGAAACATAACGGGCATTATCCCATGTCCAAAAACATTAAAAATAAGGGTTCAAACCTTCGTAACCTTGTTTTGAAGCCCGATTCTAAAAATGACCTGTTCAGCAATTGAAAAAGTTCAATTTCTCCCACTTTTAACCGGGTTCAAAACGCGGTTCATTACAACCTTCCCACCTTAGAACTTCTCATCCCCGAGAAGCCATCAGGAACAAACCACACCTCACTCAACCTACAAGGGTTGTGAAGTTTCATTCAAATGATTGCGTTATGTTTCCAAACGTCCCACGGACCAACATACATCCACTTAAGCACACGGCACTTAAGCCGTCAACACCCGAGTCAACACTCGTTTTCCCACCGAACCAACACAAAAGCTCTTACCCGAGCCCATTCCAAAAGAGACACGATCACATCGTCACCTCACCAAGAAACCAAAAAAAGGTACTTCCCACCTTATATTTTTCATGTTAAACGGACAAGACTCAAACTAGAGCTCCACCTTTTGAGCTATCTTTCAAAAGCATGCTCTAAGCATTCCAACGACACACCTCGCATGATTTTGAAATGATCAAATGGTCGATTTCCCCATCGACCTCTAAACCCAAGTCGAAAAGAGTCATGCCACTCCGGCTGACTAGTCAATAAGACACACAGCTTAGACGACTGACATTTTATAAGCTGGACAACGATGCCTTCTCCCAAGGCATCTCACACTTACCACAAGAACATTCACCGAAGCTCATACCCGACTCCCGGTGACGTCTCTAAGATCAAACCATGAGAGAAACCACGCATCTCGCAAAAAACACCGAAGGAGAACAACCAGACAAGCTCAACAGCATTTAAACATTAGTGCGGCATAAGACCGATGCTCTCTTAGTGCATGTAGGATGGAAACAAGATAAGGGAAATATTCATCAGATGACAGAGTACACTAAGAGGATTGAAATGGATTCCAGTTATTTATACCCAATAACCGGAAAAGATAATAGTCGAACCACCCTTGGTCGACTCTAAACAAGAAACTTGGCTTCACCAGCTGACACATCTAGATTCTAAACCGATCACAATGCCTCTTCCCATACAAGGCATTCCGTGATCATTCACGATTTACCACCGAAGTCCTCCCTGACCAACGACGTTCCTTGAAAAGGGTTGCATACACCGCCAACTAGATCAAAGTAGTGATACCGAGCAAACATCAATGTATAACGACACCTGCAAGCGTTATAGGAATTCAAACAAGCCTGACCATTCCCAGATGGTCCTTCTTGACGTGTTCCTTCTACCAGAAAGAACACACTTTACTCAACAGGCACGATGCTTCCCACCTTAGAAGGGTCGGCATCCTCAAAAGCATAAAGACAAGCTGCTCATAAGCAGACTTTCTCATAATTAATAGAACGGGCGTGCATCTCCCCTCCGATCCATGATCACCACGTCAAACGTACAAGGAATCCAAAGCAACGAGATTGGCATGTAAACCACCCGAGTCTTACGAAAATCATCCCGAGCATTGGGACAACTTGATTCTCAAACGCTCAGGTCACTCTACCAACGAGATGACCCAAGACCGTACACAGCAGTGCAAGGGATACAACTAAACATCATATTTCCCCTAACGACCATTCTCTTGGACGATGACATGTCAAATCATCCATTACTGCGCAAAAAGAAAGGGTCAAACGACCAACAAGACGACCAACCATGCCTGAGGCTTGTCCAACCAACCGATACAGCACATTACCTAATGCTCAAACCCTTAAGAAGATCAAAAAAAGCATGAACACCCGTCCGAACAAGGGTTTCATTAGAACTATAAGTCCTACACAGGACAACGGTACCTAAACAGTACCAAACATCAGAAAGTTCACCGAACAAGCCAAGCACATAAACTCTAAGGGCGCTACCTACCACGGGCTAGCCCCTCATGAAGAACAAGTGTCGACCCAATCACTTGGTCACGCCCAAAAAAATTCATCATGCTCAAAGCCTAACATTTAATGTTATTGCAAAAAGAAAACAACCTATATAAACGCGTAAGGTTCCATTCCTAAGCACTCACAAGAAAGACTTAACCTACCCACAAACGGGGTTTCAACAGAGGACACCACTACAGGTTCCTTTTCCAAGCCCTTTATTTTTAATCATGTTCATTCTTTTAATCTCTTTAAAAGGTTCACTTTAAAACATCAGGTAACCTCTTAAAACCAAAAATCACTAGGCACTTGATCATTTTTACAAACAGCTCAAAGAAAAGAAGGCAAGTATGAACAAACTTCCTTTTAATCATTAAATATTTATCAGACATCCCATCTTATTTCAGCAATTTATCACAATAAATACCTTTTTAAATAATTACTGCGACCTACGGGGTTCCCAACAGGCCAAGACATTTAATACCAAAATCAAACAGCTTTTACACATATACAAATCACACAAGCATCCTGCCATTACATTAATTATGGGTTGCCAGTTCCTAACTCATGAAGAGCCCATACACTCCATGGGTTGAAAATTGGTTCCCAGCAAACAAAACAAAATACATTCCAGAATTTTAACCTACTCAAACAATCATCCAATCATACAGGTGGCCACCTACCAATCTGTAAAGTGCCCATACACTTTACAGTTTGGCATTTGGCTCCCTCTAATCAAAATCAATTCCATTTTACAATTAAAACTTTAGCAGCCCTTTTTCGGAAATCTGATTACACAGGTTATCATTTCCCAACCATAAGGCGCCCATACACCTTACAACTAAAAATTGGTCCTATCGTAACCGCAATCACTTAATTTAACAAAATCAACCAATTTCATTTTTGATCAAAAACATCATGTTATCGTAAGCAGTAACACCAAACATGCTATATCACAAAAGCATAGAATAACTACCACAGTACCTATCACAACAGTAGGCATCAACTAATGCATCCTAGATGGCATGGCATAATGCATGGTATGAAATTTCTTACAAGGCGCCTATATGATTACAGAGATGGCAAACCCTAGTCTCATCGGATTGCAACAGAAATAGAACCCAAAATTACATCAACAGTATCAACAGAAAACATGTGAATCCCCCAACGGTGAAATCAATTCAACTGGAATAATCAAAATCATTAAAATAATAATTGCATTCGAGGCAATTTGGCTTTTCCCTGTGCATGGGGTGGCCAATCCTAGACACAACCTATTACCAAATTCCAGTTTATTCCTATCCCTGTCTAATGTCGCCAAACAGTAAAACAAATCAGAAGAGAAAACTCCCCTGATACCACTTTGTAACATCTCGGCCCAGCTCACCATCGAACCGGTGGCCAGACCGGTCACCACATGGCCTCAATCGCGTCTCCCCGTACGCCAGAGGCTGCCGACTAGCAGCGAGGCTCTCAGGAGGTAATAATGGGAAGACTATACCCTCTTATCAGAGTCGCACAATGGTATATCAGAGTAAACAACATTCAATAGCGGAAGCAGTAATAGTTAAACAATGAACAGACAACAACGGAAGTCAAATAGTGATCATTTATATAAAAGGTGGAAAACGCCACTTGTCACAATACAAGGATGATGATACAGATATGGAAAGCAGTAAACATTACAGCATGCTTTCAATACAATACAAAAGGAATGAAGAAAAGATAGAAAAGCCTGACGGGAAATCGCCTGAGTATCCCATGCTCTTGCTTGGTCCTTTGCTCCTAACTCCTCTAGTACAAACAATACAGCACCCAACCTAGGTCCTACAAACAAGAAGGTCTACTCAGGTACCCCAATGCAATGGCGGCCTGAGCAGGGTGTGAGATATAAATCTCAGTAAGTCGGTACCACCGGTGTCTAACCCAATCTAGACAGTGTAGTACTAATTAAAGTAGTAAGAAGGTATAGCAGGATTCGATAAACAGAACAATAAAGAACAACAACACCCGTCCTAGTTTCTCCAGAGGAAACCTGACGACTATACCAGCTTCGACTCATTGTCGGTAAAGTAACCTGATCATGTCACCATATATATATATATATATATATATAATATGTTGGGTAGGACCAGGATGGAACTCACGGATGTCCTTAACCCAGGAGCAGTGCTCTCGATCCTACTCCTAGCCGAACCTTGGGGAAGCTCTCATGGTCTATCCCCAGCCCGAAGCCGTGTCAAAGGGGAGCTCTCATGGTCTACCCCTGGCCCGAAGCTCAATCATTTAATTAGGGGAGCTCTCATGGTCTACCCCTAGCCTGAATCCATGTCAAAGGGGAGATATCATGGTCTACCCCTGGCCCAAAGCTGTATCATTTAATTAGGGGAGCTTTCATGGTCTTCCCCTAGCCCTAAGCCATGTAAAAGGGGATCTCTCACGGTCTACCCCTGGCCCGAAGCTGTATCATTTAATTAGGGGAGCTCTCACGGTCTTCCCCTAGCCCGAAGCCGTGTCAAAGGGGAGCTCTCACGGTCTACCCCTGGCCCGAAGCTGTATCATTTAATTAGGAGAGCTCTCACGGTCTTCCCCTAGCCCGAAGCCGTGTCAAAGGGGATCTCTCATGGTCTACCCCTAGCCCAAAGCTATATCATTTAATTAGGGGAGCTCTCACTGTCTTCCCCTAGCCTGAAGTTGTGTCAAAGGGGAGCTCTCATGGTGTACCCCTGGCCTGAATCTCAATCATTTAATTAGCATGGGTTATAAGGCATAAACTTCTTATAACATTCATATAAATAAAACATGGTATTTCCATCTCACAATATCACATAATTACAACATTTGTCATATTCATCATATTGATATAAGGTACATGAGACAACCCGCTCAAGTACGGTATTGGCTAACACCCAATTCATTCTTTATACCTTTCATTTTCATTTCAAATACATATAAGGATTTACAAAGAATTAAGAGGTGCTTAGGATGACTCCTAGGTAAGTCCCAATTACTAGACCCTTCCATTAACATAATCCGTGATTATTCCATTATCCTAAGGCATGGTCTTACCACCATAATCCATTTCATTCAAGTTTAACCAATTCATAAAAAGATTAAAACTGTTATGATTTAACCATTTAGTATAATTCAAAGTAAATATGACAGCATTGACTATCACCAAAGCATAACAAGAATCCAGTAGGAAAGCATAAGAATCTACTTCCTAATTTTATATTGAAGATAGCGCACCAATGATCGAGGGGTTTTATTATTAAATCGTGGGTTTAATGACCAAGAAACCATTTTATCTTATTCCTGCAATTCACACTATTTTAACAGAGGCACTTATCTAAGACTAACTTTCATAATTAAAATACTAAAACAATGCAGTATTAAACTCTTTAAAAGCTTCACTTTGAATTAAAGGTCAAGGAGAGGGACCCCGCCTCAAGGTGGATCCATTTATCCACTCCGTCTCTTGGCACTTTCTAACTAAAGCTTCCACTGCTGCTCCCCCATGAGGCATATGTGATTTTACATACGTATAAGGACACCTAGCCTCTATCCACACACTCCACATGGCCATGAGCGTGCGCAAGAGGATCCTTACACATATTCTTATACACATAGTCCTGTCTTCGCTCACCTGCGTAGGCACTTTTTATATATGCAATGGGGACAACTAGCCTCATATTTGTATATTCGCTGCCATGGAAAAATATACACACACTGGGGGAACCCACATACATATAAATACGTACCTATTCCGGCGTAGGTGAGTCGCCTAAGCTCCGACAACCCGAAACCAACTCCAAAGGTCCAACGCACTAAGCAACACATACCCGGAACCTTTAGAACAACTAAGGTAACAATTTAGAAGCTGCAAACACCAAGAATGGGTAAAATCCTTACCTCAGAAACAAACCTGTAGATCTAAATCACCGTAAACCGCCTTGCCTTTGGCGGCGGACACCATCCGCACACCCATGAGGTCCCGAGAGACATTCTGCATAAGCCTAGAGCAGGCAGAACAAAGAAGAAGAACAGATTCAAAAACTAACACCTACCTAGGGTTCAGCCGAATCACAAATAGGGCAAGAGAAACCCTAAAAACGGCCAATAAGAGAGGAGGAAGGGAGGAAGAGACTCACCACAGAGATTTGGAGGAAGAAATTGCCAAAAACTAGGAGAAACTGGAGGAAGGAGGAGGCGCCGTGGAGGGGGGTCACACGCTCGGCTAAGGGGAGATGAGGGGGCTGCGTGCGGGTTGAGTGATGGTGAGGGAGAGATAGATTATGTTTTTATTTATTTTATTTTCTTTTTATTTTAATTTTAATTAAAAACCTAAAACATACCCGAGCGCACGGTGTGACCCGCACGATTGGCCAAACCGTGCGCAAACCATGTGGAGTCCTCTACCTCCAAGAGATCTCCAGCACGGGCTAGGCGCATGGTTCATGGAAACCGTGTGCAGCCCGTGCGCATTCCACTGTCCACCAAATTTGGGCTACATGGTTTAGGCCACATGGCTTGGTCAGCCCGTGCGCTAACCGTGCACCCTCTGCAACCCTTTAAAAAACTATGGTTCGTCGCTTCTGAAACCCATCGGGCCACCCGGGAAACATATTGAGCCTTATCCCATGTCCAAAAACATTAAAAAGAATGGTTCAAACCTTCGGAACCTCGTTCCGAAGCCCGATTCTAAAAATGACCGATTCATCAATTGAAAAAGTTCAATTTCCCCCACTTTTAACTGGGTACAAAACGTGGGTCATTACATACCTCATACAAACTATGATGTTATTATAAATATGTTAAAACCATATTCATTATTCTATCCATCCTATAAATGATAAAGTCACTATATGTACGTACATACGGTTTACCGTCTCCACGTTGTGGTGTAGTTTGTTGTTCAAACATGTCATTTTTTGGATGGGTATAATAATGAGTATAAATCATATAAATAATAAGTATAACAAGTTAATGATTATTTATATATGATATAACATCCAATTACATATGATTTATCCATCAATATAATGATATTGTCGCTCGTGCATACATACGGATTACTGTCTCCACGACGCGATGAGATTCATTCCCACATTCATCATTAATCAATGATTATAAAAAAATATATTATTAATAAATATGTAATATATGAAATATTAATTCTACTGGATATTTGTGTGTGTGTGTGTACTTATATATATCTTATTCACTTACTAACGTTCAATAATATATGAAAACAGAAACATCGTTTATGCGTACGTACGGCCTACCATCTCCATAAACGGTGCCTTCCATTTCATATATCTATCTATTATAAATATTTATATTCTAAATATATATGATATGTAAATCATGGTTTATATTCTAGAAGTATTTAAATCATGATCTAAATGATACGATCAATAATAACAAGTTAACACATGTACGATAAAGAAAGTGATTATTACCCAAAATGTTAATTTAACATAGAAATCATTATTAAATGGGTAGTATAAAGTCATAAATGAATAATTTATGATATAATAAATATTAATATGGTTCTAGTATCATTTAATAACATACTATGGTCATTATACAGTAGTTTAAATGTACCCTTGACCAAAGGAAAGTGCAAGGTAATGGATAATTCCTCAATATCATTATTATTTGAGATTGTTTATGGGTAAGTTTTTACTGGGACATATTTATTATCCATTTCCATGTTTCAGAAAAGAGTTTTAAAAGGTATTATTTTAAGGGACTCTTCTATTAAAACATCATTTTCAATGTTTTAAAGATTTATTCTTCTAAACCTTTCCCATTAATGTCCTTGCTTTCAAAATGGTTTTGAGGATTAATTTATATGGACATGAATTTTTAAAATGTTAATTACTTTCAGAACTCTCAAAGTGGTATAAGACACTTTGATTCAAAACTATCTTTTAAATTAATTCCTTTATAAATTATGTGACTTTTAAATGATTTCATGAAAAAGGGATATTTCTCACAATGAGTTTTTTGATCATTTTCAACTATGTCAACATCCTTTATGGGATATTATTTATGATCGAGGTTGATTTATTATGATACAAATATTCTAAATGGTATTGAAGTTTTTGTGATATGTTTGACTATGGATGTGTTATTTTTTACCATTCATTATTTATGGTTAATGTATTGACATTTCATATGCTAGTTTTAATATGAATGTTTAGGTTATGTTTCAACATTTTCATATGAGGAATTTGTTTGACTTAGTAAGTGACAAGTGGATACCTCTATAGCTCCTCGATGTATCAGTAGGTCTCATGAGAAAATTAGATGTGGAATTGGCTGAGACCTTTCCCAATTTTATATATGGTTTTAATCGAGGCCTTAATCATTTTTAGACGTCTTGGACGAGGCCTTAACAAAATGTTTTAGAATGTCCTCCATTATACATTCCCTCATTATGAAAATATTATTTATGGTTCATGTGGTTATTCAACTAGTAGAATACACATGATTATGTTTTTTGATGGAATTATTTACTCATCCCATATTCCTGCCATAAAGTGTTCATGTTTATTATTTTTATAGGCATGTGTTTTCAATTATTCACCATGCCTAATGTTTATTTTATCTTCTGCTATATTTCTTACTCTTACTGAGAATTTGAGCTCACCGCTTTCTTATGTTTTATTTTCCTAGGATTCCAAAAAGTGTATTATGATAGATATGCAGGGTTAAGCTAAAGGGAACAATGGCATTATCAAAGAACTATCTATGTTGTGTTTTATTTTATACTGTGTAATGTAATGTTCATGTATGTAATCTATTTTCCAAGACTTGTAAACTGATTAGTCTTTCTAGATTTGATCCCTTGTGATCATGCCAATGTGTTAAAATAATGCACCAAATCTAGGCTTCTAGGGTCGGGGTGTTATAGTTGGTATCAGAAAAAGTTTAGCAACAACTTGGAAATATATTTAGATAAACTATGATTAGAGAACATTACCCTAAGATAGACTTTGAGTATTAGTATAGAATAACTTCCTAGAATTTTTGTAATATAGAGATTTTGTGTATTGTCAAACAATACATCCCTGTCTGGATACGAGTAGGTAGAGGCGGATTTGGCACAGATGTACCTAGGATTGAAAAATCCGACAAGGAGTTTTGGGCTTGTCTCGGGGTATCATGGTACACAACAGCAGGCCTTACTGCACTCTTGGTTATGACACTCCTGAGGGATATGCTCAAGATAATTCACATTTTTATTACAAGCCATTATGAAGGATTTAGGAGTAAATACTTCCTCAAAGAAAATATTTTATGATTATAGATTATGTGCATAATCTTTTCAATTTATGTTAGGTATTGTAAAATTTTAGAATTATGCATTACAATTCATTAACTATCCTAGTGTATACCATTGTTTAGAAATGTTTCCTAGTAAAAGAAATGATAACACCAGCAATATGCATGATCTAAAGAGTAAGAAGGATCATATGTTCCACAGTATTAATCCAACATTTAGAAATGAAAGAGTCTCCCATGTATTATCATCATATGAAAAAATAGTATCATGTGTTAATAAGATAAGTAAAGTATTACTTGAGTCCTATGGATTTGAAGGGAAGCAAGATAAGAAAGGGATGGAAGAGAGAAATATGGATAAAGGGAAGAGGGGAAAGAAGGATTTTTCCATATGTGATAACTGTGGAATGAATCAACTTGGTGAATGCTTGAAAGGAATGGGAGTTTCCTATAAGTGTGGAGAAAAGGGACACCATGTACGTGATTTAAAGGGTAAAGAAAAGGTTTAAAATTTACAATGCTTCATCTACAAGGAGTTGGGACACTATGTAAAGCAATGTTCAAATCATCAGAGTATACCCCAAATTCTGTAATTAGATAATAATCAAGTTATGATACAACCGAAGATGAAGTGTAATGATTATATTTCTTATGTTGTTATTAAATTATTGTGTCATTTGAGTGTTGTATTAATGATGTACATGTTATAAGAATTATAGAGTACAAAAGGATTGTATTGTTTTCATATTTCATTAAGGACTTGAGATTGTGTGGAACCAAGAAAAGTGACTCATTAGAAGGTTATTTTTTTGGAAAATATATAATTGATTTGGATAAGTTATATTGAATATTTTTTACTGCTTTGAAAATTATTAATAATTTACATATTCTATCATTGATAGAGTTTACAGCATTTTTGGATAGGAGTATATCTAGTATTCTATAAGGAATAAGGAAGCATGAATACAATCAATAAGGTTTTTTGGTAATTCAGGGTGTTACAGTGTTTTAAAAGAATACATTGTGAAGGTATTCACATGTTATTATGTGGAAAAACAGATCTTCATTTTGTTTACCATCCCTATAAATTTTGAACTGTGAGTTTGGATAAAAGTATTTTGGATAAGTCTAAAGGTTAGAATCGATTAATACTGACATTGGATACTATTGTTAAGGTTAAATAATTTCTTGAGATTATATTTTTATTTTCATAAAAAGGACAACTGGGAGGTCGGGCGACAACTCATCACGTCCGAAAAGGTCATGAGACTTGAACCCGCAATCGAAGGGCGACAAGGGTGCATCACCTACCACTGGCCTACTTGATGTCCTGGTTTCTATAATGTAGTTTTTTTAAATATTCTGACAAATGAATTATAAATTCACTATTTTTGGAACCCTATACGATTAAGATAAATAGAATATTTTTGAATTCTATTATCTTTTAGAGTGAAAGATGAGTTTGTGGTAGGAATTAGTTGAAGGATGATACTCTACTTTTCAAGTATATTTTTTTCTCTTATTCTATGAATAAATTAATTCTTACACTTTAGGGAATGGATTTTAAAACCAAAATTATGTTATCCTAATACCTTATGTTTTGTTGAACTGAAGATATATTAAATCATCACTGATTTATGGCTTTGAGGCCCCCAATTTTACACTAATTTGTGATTGATGACCTCAATCACTCTATATAAATTTTTACATTTTTTCTCCAACTGTGTGTCTATAATTTCCACCAATGTTCTTCTAATCTAGATCATAATTTGGTGATAACTTTTTCATTTCTCTTTCCCCCTTGTTAAAACTAAATTTTATTCACCCAATTTCCAATTTGGGTTTTCCAAAAATGTATTTTTCTATTTTCAACATTTTATTTTTGTAGAACAATTTCAAATTGTGAGGACACAATTTATTGAATAAGGTAAGAATGCAACACCCAAATATTTCATAGTATGATATCTCATTAAAGTAATTCAATAGCTTACCCTACACGCAACATCGATTTAGAGCGCACCACAACTTACCAAACTAGCCATTCATAAAGTGGTTATGAATAGTATTAATTGCATTAGGAATCTTATATAATCTATATAATTTTAACATTCATATTATGTGTTTCTTAGGCATAATATAATAAAAAATTAATTTTTTCAAATAAAAGAAGTATTTTTCAAAAAAATGCAATTTTACGGACTTTTAATTGAAAACCCTTTTTAAAACCAATATTTGACACTTGTATATATTGAATTTAATGGAATTAAATTATTATTTAGAATCGGGACATAAAAATTTATTTTGTAAATTTTTTTGGTACTTTTCTGATAACTTTCATATTTTGATGCAGTGAAAAATACTAAGTTTTAATTAAAAATAACTTTTTTAATCAAAATAATTTATAGTGTTAAATTATAAATTTGAATTATTTTGAAGTATAATTATATTATATTTTTATAATTTAATACAATTTAGGTCATTATAAGTAATTTCACATTTAAATTTAACATAAACACATGTCAATCTTTTGATAGTTTTTACTTTTTAAAACCACTCTTTTTGGCTTTGACAACGAGAATTAATTTTAAATTAATTTCATCCACTTCAGTGTTTTAAATTTAGAAAAATGGATTATATATTTGGAATCAAGAGGTCAAAATTATGGAAATATGTAAATTTTATTTTTTGAAATTATGAATATTTACTTCATTAAATATTTTATTTACCATTGTTAAAGGGTAAATATGGTAAATAAGGGTAAATAAATATTATTATAATAATATTAAATTACCATAACATGTGTCATATTCGTATTGGTTGAAACATTTCAGACCATGGTCATACTTTGGTTGATTTTGGAACCACTAGAAGCCACTTGAGAGTAAAAATGACACTTTATATTAATTAATTTAAAGTAAATACAAAAATGACATAAATATATATCTTTTAGTAAAATAATATTTACAAGGTAATATAGAAGTTATCATTTCGACTATAAATAATAATTATAAAGATAAAAATATTTCCTACATAATGGTATTTTATTTATAATTTTTGGGCATTTAATAATTAAATTTATTAATGAGACAATGATGATGCATTAATTACCTTATTAATTAAAGAATCCAATAAATGGTATTATAAATATTACAATAAATATAATTTCAAAGTTTTTATGACATCCAAAAATTTTATAAGTGTATATTTCATGTTAGTATTGATTAAATTTATCTTTTTCTAAGTAATCATGTATTTATGACTTTCACATAAACCAAATACCAAATAGTGTCAAAATTGACATAAATGAGTTTTTAAAACAAATATTATATTATTAAATTAAAAAATATTCTTAAAAATCTATGGTTTGGACAAATGGATTAAATAATATTATATATGTTATTAATGAACCATTTTAGGTTCTCTTGTACTTTTAGAGTAATTTTATTAACCATATAGTGTAAGAATACAAGAAGACACTTTAAAAGTTAAACTATTTAACTAAGAGTTAAATCTAAAAGATAAGGTTAATGTGGTGACCTACACCTGTATAAAACCTATTTGTTGAGTTTTTATTGACCCATAACCACCTTATCCTAGAAATAAATCATTTTGTAACCATTATAAACTGGAAATTATGTTATTATAAAATATTATTTCAATCTTTTCCTAAAGTGACCCTCACCTCTCTTATAAAAGAACACTTCCCCTTATCTAAAAATAACACCTAAAAATCCATTTGTCTTAGCCAAACCCTACCCAAATATCCCCACAACTAAACTCACATCAATATAGAGTACTTACTTTAATCATAAATCTAACCTAAGGAGCTATTTTGATCAACTCAAAAGAAAACTCCCGAAGAAGAGGTAAAAATTTCACCACCCTCTTTCAAGTTATTTTCTTCCTCCACTTCCTCTTTATTTGTTGTTTCCATAACAAAACAATAACATAATTACCTCTTACATACTGTGATTTTATTATAAATATGGTACAACCATATTCATTATTATATCTATCCTATAAATGATAAAGTCACCATACGTGCATACGTACAGCTCACCGTCTCCAAGTCATTGTGTAGTTAGTTATTCAAACACTTAATTATTTGGATGGGTATAATAATGAGCATAAAAGATTTAAATAATAATTATAACATGTTAATGATTCTTTATATATGATATAACATCCAATTACATATGATTTCACCATCAATATAATTATATTGTCATTCGTGCGTACGTACGGATTACCGTCTTCGCGACGCGATGAGATTCATTAACACGTTCACCATTCATCGATGATTATAAAAATATATATTATTAATAAGTATGTAATATATGATATAATAATTCTAATGGATATATATGTGTGTGTGTTTGTGTGTGTACTTACATATATCTTTTTCACTTACATTCGTTCAATAAGATATGAAAATGGAAACAATGTTTATGCGTACGTAAGGCCTACCGTCTCTATAAATGGTTCCTTCCATTTCATATATCTATATATTATAAATATTTATATTCAAAATATATATGATATATAAATAAAAGTTTATATTTTGGAAGTATTTAAATCATGATCTAAATGATACGATCAGGAATAACAAGTTAAAACACTTATGATAAAGAAAGTGATTTTTACCCAAATTGTTAATTTAACATGGAAATCATTATTAAATGGGTAGTATAAAGTCATAAATGAATCATGTATGATATAATAAATATGAATATGGTTTTTGTATAATTTAATAACATACTATGGTCATTATACAGGATGTTAAACGTACCATCGACCAAAGGAAAGTGAAAGGTAAGAGTTAATTATTCAATCTCATTATTATTTGAGATTGTTTATGGGTATGTTTTAACTAGGACATATTTATTATCCATGTCCAGGTTTCATAAAAGAGTTTTAAAAGGTATTATTTTAAGTGAATATTTTATGAAAACATCATTTTAAATGTTTTAAATATTTATTATTCTAAAACTTTCTCATTAATGTCTATGTTTTAAAAATGGTTTTAATGATTTATTTAAATGGTCATGAATGTTTTAAAGTGTTAATTACTTTAAAAAGTTTCAAAGTGGTATGGTAAAATTTTATTCAAAACTATATTTTAAATTAATTCCTTTATAAATTATGTGACTTTTAGGTGATTTCATTAAAAAGGTATATTTCCCTCAGAGATTTTTACTGATCATTTTCAACTATGTCAACTTCCTTTACAGGATATTATTCTTGATAGATGTTGATTTATTATGATACAAATCTTCCATATGGTATTGAAGGTTTTTTTATATGTTTGACTGTAGATGTGTTATTTTTATACCATTCATGGTTTATGGATAAAGTATTGACATTCTGTATGCTAGTTTTAATACGAATGTTTATGTTATGTTTCAAAATTTTCATAAGAGGAATGTATTGGACTTAGTAAGTGATGGGTGGATCCCTTTATATCTCCTCAATGCATCAGTATGTCTCATGAGACAATTAGACATGTAATTGGATGAGGCCTTTCCCATTTTGATATATGGTTTTGGCCAAGGCCTTAATCATTTTTAGACGTCTTGGCCGAGGCATTGACAAAATGTTTCAGAATATCCCGCATTATAGATTCCCTCATCATGAAAATAATATTGATGGTTCATTTGGTTATTCGACTAGTAGAATACACATGATTATGTTTTATTATGGCATTATTTACTCTGCTCATATTCCTTCCATAAAGTGTTCATTATTTATTATTTGTAGATGCATGTGTTTTCAATTATTCGGCATGCCTAATGTTTATGTTATCTTTCGCTATATTGCTTACTCTTACTGAGTGTTTGAGCTCACCCCTTTCTTATGTCTTATTTTCCCGGGATTCCAAGAAGAATATTATGATTGATATACGGGGTTAAGCTAAAGGTAATAATGTAATTCTCAAAGAACTATCTATGTTGTGTTTTATTATATAATGTGTAATCTAACATTCATGTATGTAATCTATTTTCCAAGACTTCTAAACTGGTCTTTCTTTCGGGATTTGATCCCTTGTGATCATGACAATTTATTAAAATAATGTACCAACTATGGGAATCTGGATTCGGGGAATTACAATTATATTATGAAATTTTAATTTATACTCTTATATATGTGGGTACATGATGTCATCCTTGGAATCAATTGGTTAGAATCTATTTGAGTAGGCATGGATTGTTTATCAAGGAGAGTTATCTAAACCTGTCCTAGTGGCATGAATAAATTTCATGACAGGGATATATATCTACTATTTGGGATGACACATATGGGGATAGTTACCATAACTACTCAATTGGTGATCGTTAACATATATTCCATATATAAAAACTCTTGAGACCAGCTAGTAGTGGTGAGAAAGCATACTGATGGCTTCCCATAAGAGGTTGTTGTCTTACCTCCCAAGTAGTAGGTGGAGTTTTTCATTGATATAAAACTGATATTATTTCCTATATCTATGGAAATATATCTATTTGTGCATTTAGTGCTCCACATGTTGAGGGTGATGGAATAATAATTTCTTAAAATTGGATTTATAGGCACTAGAATCTCATCGTGGGGTGTCCTCAACCTCTATGTGAAGAAGGATGATAGGATTTTGAGGCTTTAAATTAGTTTTCAATGGATAAACCATGTGAACATTAAGAACAACCTTTATCTTCCACAAATTGAGTAATTGTTTGAACAACTCATAGGGGCTCAGGTTTTCTTCAAGATCAACCTTAGATCTGGTTACAATCAGTTACAATTTCATGAAAATGATATCCAGATGATGTAATTTTAATTAAAGTAATAACACTATGGTTTTTTTCTATTTTAGGGGATGAATTCCTCATTATTTTTCATAGGTTTTTCGAACCATATGTTCCAACCCTATTTTAACTAATTAGTACTTTTATTATTTGATGGTATTTTGATCTATACCAAAGATAATGAGGTTTATATAGACCACCTAAGGATATTTTGGGATGATATTACAGAGAATTATTTATATGGGATGCTATTAAATAAATTTTTTGGACCTATATAGTCTATTTCATAGTTTATATTTTATCATAGAAAGGGTTTTGTTTGATTCTGTAAAGGTGGAGATAATTATATCTTGGGAACCTCCTTAGGTTATGTTTTTGGTCATAAGTTTCTTGTGTTTGGACAAATATTAGCATCGCTTCTTCCCGAACTTCTTGAGTATCATCTAACTTTCTTATATTGATGAATAAGGTGAAGGATTTAATTTAGATAGAGAGTCAAACTGACTCACACAACCCTTCCCACCGAGGCCCCACCTAGGCCAACAATAAGCTAAGAGTCCCCCTCCCCCACCATAATCCCACATCCAATACACCTGGTGTTGGGGACTAAACCAAAATAGAAATACAAAAAAATTATTATTATTAATTTTTTTGTTTTTTGTTGTTTTTTTTCATTTTAGTTATTTTTATTGTTGTTATTACATGTACTCTCATTCTATGGGTGTGGCGTGTGTTTGTGTAAGTCTTTCGTTATAATTGTATGCCCAAATAATTAATATATAATAATATATTATTATTATTATTATTATTATTATTATTATTATGTAATATGATTAATGGAGATGTGGAATAATTCTTTATGACCTCCCTCACTCATACGACCTTCCCACTATTTCTTCCCCTTATTTTAGTTTTGTAAGTTTGTTGCACATCGAATGCCATACCTCGAACTATCAGAAACTTTTGTCATCAACAATCTCATTTTTTTACCATTCTCCTACCCTGCTTAATACCACATCCTTCATGTGTTTCACCACGAACTATCTTCACAAATGATTATCCACTACACACCACCACTCACTACCTCTCTCACTCAAGTAGATCCTTTCCAGCCCATTCTTATAAAATCTATAGTTCAAATTCCACCTATGAAAACTCTTTCCCTTTAGAAGATTAGCTTAGATTTTGGAATTTTCTATGAAATGGGAATGAAAATGAAAATATTAAGGAATGATATAGGGATTATGGATGATGGAAATAACAAATACCCATTATTAATTCATGAATAAAAACATTGAATCAATATATTTACATCGATGCATACAAAGGGGATAAATTAAAAATAAAATCATGCAACACAAAATGCATGAAAGTAATCAGTTATTCTTGAACTCGATACCTCACCATGACCCACAAGAGAATATACTACTAATTTTTACCCTAAGGGCACACAATGAAGTAATATAGAAAAGATATTGGTATAAAGTCTAAGGAATGAGGTAAAATCATCCAAGGGGAAATTCCAATAAACATATGCAAGATTAAAAACCATGTAGAACAACCATTAGATATCATGTGATTATTTTAACTTATTAATAATAAATTAAGAAATATACCCATGAAATATTTCATCATTTATTCAAATGAAAATATTTTATAATTATTTAATATTGAATAACATCTCCAAATTAATTTTTTTATATTTATTCATTTTTTTATTGAATCTTTATTCGCTCCACCATCAAGGGAACTTTTTATGAAGGAAATAATAATGAATAACAAGGTATATTAAAGAATTAAAATAGGTGTACATCTCAATATATAAATCTATGTGGAATAAGACATCAGATTTAGGTAATGAAATTATTATGATAATGAATTCCATTGAAGGATTGCCTTCTTTGATCCATTGTCAGCTCTTCCAAGGTCTATTCACAAATGGTTTCCTTATTTCCTAAAAACAATATCGCAATTTTAATTCACAAAACCTATATATCACATGGATACCCTTTTTTTTGACAAGTATACTTAAATAGGACTTTTATATTAGGTATAGGGTTTTATTAACCCAAAAATGATTACATTAATAAATTAATATTTTTTTAAAACAATTTAATCATTCAATAATGGCTAAACTCTAAAAACTATGATGAAAATGGAATTTCTACCACTCCTAGGTAAGAGACTATGTTTTGGACCAAAAGGTAGTCTCATATTTTCCATCCAAGCCTCTATTTATAAGATATGGGAAATTAATTATAAAAACATGCATGGGGGATAAAAATAATACTTCTTTTACTCATAATTCATTTTAATTGAGTCCTTATGGAACCCACAATACCGTTACAACTATTTCATGGGTAAAACACACACCATAGAATCAAAAAACCCATTATATAATTTTTATGAAGTCCATTGATCAGGGGAATTTATGATTTTATCCTTGGGAAGATCTTGAAAATCTAAAACTCAATATTAAACTATGTATCAATCAAAAAAATACTAAATATAAATATCCTCCCAAACATAAAAACATTATCCTAAAAAAGGATATAATAGGAGGATATAATTAATAAAACTCATGAAAACGTTTGTGAAAAACAACACAAAATCTCATGTGCATTCTTCGTCTTTAGGGTTCTTGCCCTAAGTGAGCTCGATACACTACAAAAAAAGTATTGAACATTCATTATCATAACTAATTTTAATGAATCTATATCATCTAAAAAATAACTTAATAAAAATATACAATTGGTTTATATGTGTATTTCCAAGCCTTAGTATCAAAAACCCATCCTCATCTGAAGGTCATCCCACCAATTGGGGCCAAGAGCATCCACTGACCACAAACATCTATCTGAAAAATTGTTTGTCAAAAAGGATATCACTGTTCGGAGAAACAGCCCAAATTAAAATAGATTCTTAGATGGTTGTAGCATGTTTATATCCCTCCCAAGTCATGCTACAACACTGAGTGATTCACATGGATTCTATACAAACAACAAAAGAGTTACAAAGTAGAAATCTCTCCCAAACTGACACATGTTTCTCCATAGTCTCTTAGATGAATGGTGTATACATTTATTTCACTAGAACATGTTGATAAGGTTTATAAATTCCTTCCTCTAAAACCTCAAAATTATAGGGAATATTCTATTCGCATCATTATCACCAAGAGGCTTCACATCAACTTTAAAAAATAGTATGGTATTCTTGTTGTATATCTTTCATAAAAGCTACCTACAAGAACCTTAGGAACAAAACTAACATCATTAAAGTAATAATCATAAAATAAATACATTGTGGGTGGACTGTTCCACCATAATTGAAATAATAAGGTCTTGATCGTTAAGATGACCCTACTCTATGGGATCCCAAAACTTAGTATAACACATACCTGAGTTACTAAAATCCACAACCTCATGAAAAAACATTCTTATCCACCAAATATCATGAGATCTCATATAATGGGAACTACCAAATAGATATTTTCAAAATAAAACATTGAGATTTGTTCTCCCCTAGGGTGGTATCCAAAAAGGTTTTCCATATTGAAATTCAATACGAACAGTAAGGGAAACCCAGTTTTCACCAAGGGATATAGTGAATATTCTCCACATTTTGAAAAATTGTTCTTGTATACCACATGATAATGTCAAGAAACATTCAATAATTAATCCTATATTCCCATTATTGTTATCTAACACTAAATGAAAGAGGTTTTTTCTACTACCATCGATCGAAGGTGAGAAACATCTCTTAAATAAAATCCAACCACTCTAAATCTAGGCATGCAATCCCCACCTCTTCCAATTGGAAATAAATTACTCTAATAGACACATAAACCAACATAATACTACACCACAAATATCTAATTAACCTCCACATACTGAAATCAAAAAATTCAAACTGTATCCCATTAATCTAGATTTATCACTTTCATTGTTTACTACACAATTGGAATTATCATACTAAGATAATAAATATTCATTAAATGCATAAAAAAACTCCTCTATAAACCATTTCATGATATTTGAGGGTAAACCTAAGTGGTAATCCCCTTTAATCCTACATAAAAAAATCCAAGTTCAAATCCATGTGAAGGATAATGTTTGTGGTGCTATAATAGTGTTATAGAAATTTTCTATAGTGTCTTATATAGAAATTATTATTGCATTGTAGCAATGGTATTATTACTCTAAAATGGGATTTCAAGCCATGTATTGGTCCTTTGGTCCAACACTAGAATTCAGGACACAAGTCCACTGATCCACTATTTAAAGGTCTTTGATCTTTATGAAGATACTTCTAACCATAGATACAATAGTGTGATAGTGGTCAATAGAGGAATAAGAGGCTGGATGATCATCTATCTGACTCATTATTGGTAGAAAAAAATTACTATTAGATCACACCAAGATCCTCAACATGAGGTTGAAGATGAAATATGTAGATGAAGCATCATATAATCTGGTTGGTAGAATACATGATGGATATAGGAGATGTTTCATATTAGTTATCTGTTCCTATGGATCTTCAGATCAAGTACTCTGAGGTATTTGTTCCCCTGGGCCTTTTGGTCATGTAAGGATACCCTCCCAGCCCATTTAAAAATATAGTTTATCATGATAATAAAAAAAATATAAATTCCTTCAGCCCATGGGATATGAACCATTTCATGAAGGGTTTAGTCCTCAAGGCCACAAATTCTAAAATGGTTCTCATTATCCCACACAAAAAAAACCTAAATTGCATTACTAGAATACAAATTGATTATTATGTAATATCCAACCAATGGATAACCAAGGGCCATAATTTGGAATAATTTATTCATTGTTTCACTTTCATTTTAAGTGATTTCGATATCAACACACGTGGAATATAATGTCCTCCAGACCGTCTAATGGGTATGTGACTTCATCAACATGAGATTTGGCTCCACATGCCACACCTAGAAGGAATGAACTCCTACAAAAAACTTTAGTGACCACTTATCATCAAGGAAATTTCATGTCTCCATATTCTAATTAGGTTTGATATTTATAACTATATTAAACAATTATTTGCTAAAAGCATCCCCAAATATGATAACATCACATCACTAGAAGGGGTGGGTGAACTATAGTGTCCATTAGTATAAACTTATAAAGACTAAAAAATTATATTTAGACATTCCACCACATCACCTTACCCTTTAAAATCTGATAAAGAAATCATATCCCAATAAACTTTCATCTGATATGATTGACCATGAAAAATGGGAAAAAATTGAACTCCATGCTATATCACTTGAATACCAACCATGACTATAAATTATTCACATCTTCCCAAAGTTTTGTCTTTTATATCTCTATATATGAAAAAAAACTAACAGATTTTGATGATTGATGGGAGAGGATCAAGGAATTTTCCACCTCTATGGACTCTTGCACCACTTTCTTCCTAACAAAAACTTCTTGCTAGGAAATTTCCTATAATTATAAAATCTTGGATCTTAATTCCATTTTAATGTTAATATCATACCTAATAATCTACTAGTTATCCTAAATAAAAATTGATGACATACTCCCATAGTTATGGTGTACCATCATCAAGAGATCCCAATCTTATAATGCTCAATCAAGAGGTCTATATTATATGTGGTGTTATGTGATAACAATACTATATATCAATCAACCCTTATCTATATTCTCCAACCAAATAACTGATATCAAAAAATTACATTGTGAGAACATGTCCATAGAACACATAATGAGTTTTGGGGACCTCATCACATACCCATACAAGGGTATGTTGTCTTGCTGAGGGTCCAATTTCCTTAGACAAAACTCCATCCAGAATAAAGGATAAAACTCCAACCATGATAAAAACGTCACATAGTGATTTTTATAAAAAATAATCCACTAATAGATTATTATTCCAGTTTTTTATCTCAATCCAATAATCCACATTTGTAATAAAGTACCTATGCGAGATAGAAAAACATGAGTCTAAAACTCCATCCAAATCAACCTAGGCATACTCTAGTATCCACATAGTTCCTTGGGGTCAAATTCCCTAGTATCAATACAATTCCAATGGGGATATCAAGATATTATCACCTAGAACACTAAAAATTCTATGTGTAGTATTTTCAATCCCATCTCATGATAATGCCCCCCAACCTCTAGAGAAAACATTTCCATGAGGTAAATCTATATGACCAAGCATATGCACATGAATCGGTTATAAATGGGTAGAAACATTCATTGGAAAGGTTAACCTATCATGATTAGAGTATATCTTGATGAGATGACGTTGGAAATTCATGAAAGATCACAACATACCACAATATGATGAATGTACAAACGTGATTTTCCCCCAAAACTGATGTTTTAGAGATTTAAATTTAATTTATGGTTATTAAAGCCTGTGAAAAAGGATATGTTAGATACCACACCTTCATTGGTCAGCCTGGACAGATAAATGAACACAATACACCCTTAACATAATTTCCCTAATGCTCCAAAACCAATCCTCACATGTCCACTAAGTCTAGAATTCATCCATTGCACAAACCATATTTGATACCACTATGACATAATGCAACCCAATAATTCCCCACCTGGGTCAGGGGTAATATAAGACTATATCCCAAACCATCTTTCAAATGGATAAGGGATTGTGACAAGAACCAAGTGGTCATATCTCACAATATGGGAGGCCTTATCCTATATCCAAATATAAAAAATACATATCCCTAGTGAAAACATAGACAGAAACACTAGTAAAATGAATATATATAATCAACTAAATTGTATCCAATACACACATGAGATATCAGGTATAAGTACATAACCACAAAAGAAAATACAAAATAACCATACAACCGACAATCCTTTGAATCCAAAAATTAAAAGAAACAGATAATCTTCTTTATCCTACATGTACTTAACATACAATCTTCACCTACAATGGTCACTACCACTCTCAAGAACCACCATGATCTAAAAAGAATCACTAAGAATCACTAGGTGTCAACTTCGGACAAGACATTCCAACTCCATATCTACCAATACCACATATAAACTTTTACATCATCTTCATAGACACAAAATTTTTGTGTTAAAGTCCCATGTAGGGGTAAGTATAAACATACCCAGTTGGAATATCTGAAATCAAAAATGAAAAAAAACAAAAGTAAACTCAAAATTACATGTATAAGTAAAATTAACCAGGATAAATTCAAATATAATTTATTCTAGATATGATCTATGACTAGGATTTTCTAGGGATGCAAGGAAGGTCCAACTAAAATCATCTCTAATCCTTAAATTTCATGTCATATGAGAAAATAGATAATATTGGAAATATGGGGATTCACAAATCCTGAAGTTGATAGCTAGTTATTTACCATATCTCAATAGAAACCCATGAGATTCTAAGGAGTCATAAGTCTTGAAAAAATCAATGCTTCTTAACATTTCCAACAACCAAGTAACCTATAAAATCTATGAAGTAGATCCTACTCTTTGTTGAGGCATACAATTAAGTAAAGAGAAACATCTCACCCTTTGGTCCATAAAAAATGTACCATCAATTGTGAACCTCAACATGGAATTCCTTGAAATCCATGAAACCTCACTAGAACATTAATAGAGGATCTAATTCAAGTTGGAATAAACCTTATCCAAGTCAAATATTTACTCCAGTAGAGTATACCATCCCCAAATGAGCTTTTATATGGGGGGAATACAAACTCAATAGATATAGGATCCCATATCTAGGTATATTGGGGAAATACCAACCCTGACATAAAATGACTTATATATAATTCGTTATATACCCAAGCATGTGGGTGGGAGGATACTAACTCTACCCATAGGATAAGAAAACTATAATAATTATAAAAAAAACCCATATTTTTATCCTTACATATATAATATTTAAATTCTTCTTATATCACCATGAAAATGAACTAAAATGGACAAAAAAATAACTTCATTGTGATCTATGTAGAAAACATTTCAGGATAGGGTATTTACCCAAAAAAAACACATGTCAGGTAAAAAATATAAATTTCATCACAACACACAAGAGAGGTTCTACATTACATTACATGGGGCTCCTTTCCTGACTTAGATTTATATATCACATTTTGATCTTGAATCATTAACTTGACATTGTGATTGATGAAATTGATGGATGGTTAATCTAACATTATGTAAATAAGTTACGAAAAAAATAATGAACTAAAATAAAAATAATAAAAATTATTATTATTATTATTATAAATATATAATATAATTAAGGGAGGGATAAAATTATGGGAGACCTCCCACATTCATAAAACTTTCCAACTATTTATTTTTCTTATTTAAACTTTTCAAACCCACCACACACCAATCATGCTAGGACCACCCCAACTCACACTACTAACCACCTAGAGGCCATGTCATTAACCATATGGAACCCATGCCATTGATAGCCTTAGGTTTCCCTATACACCACACCCACCTAGGTCCACCTCCACAACATGCCACATTATTCATTTCTTATGCCTCTAACCACATTTTCCTTTGAGAATCCAAGACACACCACCAGTCATTTCCTCTATCACTTAAGCATATCCCTATAACCCCTTCCAAGAAGATAGAGGGTTCAAAGTCCATTGATCATGACTCGCCATAGATGGCCCCCATTTCCCCTTTGAAGTTAAACTAAGATTTGGTTATTCCTTCATTAAAACTCAATGAGAATGAAAAGGGAAATATTGACCAATTATTTAAGGATGATGGTCGTTGTAAATAGCAACCAGCTATTAGAAAATCACAATGGTTTATGTCAGATAATATAGAACATACATTGGAGGAAATCATGAGTAATGGGGGAAAATCACTCAAGAGTAAATTTCTCTAAACTTAGGAAAAATTAAACATCACATTGATCATCTATTAGTGTTAAAATTATTATTTCCATCCATTAATAATAAATAAAGAAATATACCCTTGAAATAATTTCTATTTTATGTAAATAATAATATTTTATTATCATTAAACATTGAATAACATATACAAATCAAATACTTTATGTTTATTCAATTTATTTATTGATCCCATATTCACTCCACCATTAAGGGAATAAATTACAAAGAAAATAAATCAAATAATAAGGTAGATTAAATAATAATAACATCCCTCACTTGAAATAAATTGATTTCTATGGAAGAAAGTGACTGCATTGAGTTATCATAAAAATGATGCTTCAAATCATTCATTTAAATCATGCTCATTTTCCAAAAATCAATACTTTATTTCAAAATACAGTTTCAAATAGATTTCATCTCACAAACCATTCCAATTAAAAATAATTTATCAAAATAATTGAATAATTATTTATAAATAGTTTGGAAATAAAATTCAAAATAAACAAGAATAAATAGTTTTAATTAATATAAATTGCCTTATTAATCCATCTACCTATAACAAGATCAAAAATCACCCAACCCGAGATCCACCAATGGTGATTTGAGAGTTAGAACAATCAAGGGAGAATACTAGAACCATAATTCTTAAATTAAATATCAAGATAAATCAATGAATTGATGATACACCAATCTCAAAGAGGGATACAAATGAGAAAATAAGAAATAAAAATAAAATTTATATTATACATACTTGAGAATAATCCAAACATCTACTAAAACTTCAATCCATGAGGAAACAACATTAAAAGATCAAGAAAACCATACCAATGGAGTCTCTAAGATAAAATGATGCTTCAAATCATTCATTTAAATCATGCTCATTTTCCAGAAATCAATACATTATTTCAAAATCCAGTTTCAAATAGATTTCATCTCACAAACCATGCCAATTAAAAATAATGTATCAAAATAATTGAATAATTATTTAGAAATAGTTTGGAAATAAAATTCAAAATAAACAAGAATAAATGGTTTTAATTAATATAAATTTCTTTATTAATCCATCTACCTTAATAACAAGATCAAAAATCACCCAACCCGAGATCCACCAATGGTGATTTGAGAGTTAGAACAATCAAGGGAGAATACTTGAACAATAATTCTTAAATTAAATATCAAGATAAATCAATGACATGATGATACACCACTCTCATAGAGAGATACAAATGAGAAAATAAGAAATAAAAATAAAATTGATATTATACATACTTGAGAATAATCCACACATCTACTAAAACTTCAATCCATGAGGAAAAAACATTAAAAGATCAAGAAAACCATACCAATGGAGTCTCCATGATAAAATGGTAAAATATAGTTTGAGGGGGATAGAAATAATTAAAATATAGATTTCAATTGGTGGTATTATGACACTTTATGAGGTTTTCTAACCATTATCAGCATCATTGGCTAGCCACTGGCTCCCACCATCTAGTTGGTGTTTCCTGGATGAATGTTAGTGCTTATAGAAGTCCCACCAACTAGATAGTGGGATTCCTATATTAACCCACTTTTAATATCCACCCACTAGATATCCTATGGGATTTTTTAGGGATGCCCTAATGGAAATACTTCCACAAGCTGTCTTATGGCCCTCGGTGACTAGTCAGTGGACCTCCTATAGCAATTCTAGCTATATGACGAATTTCACTACTTTTTTTAATCTATTGAATACCTCCAAAATACTTAAAATAAAAAAACTCCATCCCAATCCCTTGAAAATATCATACAATAAATTTTAACTAAGAACTAAGGGAATCCACCATAGACCAACATCAAAAAACAAGGATAGTTAAAAATAAACCAAGGATCATACCTGAAATATGGTATTGGGATGTTATAATTCTCCACACCATAAAATATTACTTCCCTAGAAATATTATCAATAATACTCTATAGAAAATTGGTGAGGCTACTTCTCTCTTATAAATTCCTCATGCTACCACATCTCATGAGAATCAAAACCATGCTGACAGATCAATCAAACCAAAGGAATATAATTTTCATGAAGTACCTTTGTCTATAAATCAATAATTTGAATTGTCTACTTGGTCACTCTCATATCGGGTTCCACGTAAAGGTCCTCCCAACTCAAAACATAAGATGGGTTTGAAAGATACTATCTGGTCTATGAAAATTGAAACATTTCATGGATCAATTTCATCAGAGATGGTAATGCCAATTGACATTCCACATTTTCAATCCACTCAACAATATCAAATGGTACACCATATTTAATTTTACAATTCCCATTTCTTAAAATCTATCAATTACACTAATGTGGTGGGAATATTAAAAACATCTATTCACCAATTTATAACTCCAATGGACATCATTTATGATCCATATAGATCATACTCTGATAAATCAACTGAATTTTGGTTGTCATATCGTAGACCAAACTAGGTTCCATAAGGGAAGCTTCACCAATCTATAACTATAAAAGTAAACATTTACAAGGATGGACATGAAATGCCTCAAACGATTCCATATTAATGGTGTATTGGTAACTATTCTTATAGGATAATTCAACCAGCTCCAATTGGAAATCCCAATTACTTCTAAAGTATACATAGTAAGCATTAACCTTGTCCTCCATAATTTTCATAGCCTGTTCCATTTGACCATTTTTCTAAGTTTGGTATGTTTTGATCAACTTTACCTTAGATCTAATCACCTCTTAGAGAACTATCCAAAAATGAGAAGTGAAATCGGGATCCTTATTTGACACTATAGTAAATAGAACTTGATGTCATATGATGATCACATACACGTATAAATTTACCACGTCCTAAAATATAGTTGTATCAATAATGGTAATAAAGTGAGTTGATTTATTCAATTGATCTATCACAACCCAAATAAAATTCTTTCCAACATGTGTATAAGAAATCCCAAAAAAAGTCCAGTGATATCTCATCCCACTTCAATGTTGTAATGGGAAGTGGTTAGAGCATGAAAAAAGTCTTCTGATACTCAAACATAATCTACTAACAAGTATTAAAATGGAAAAAATCATAAATTCCTTTTTTCATACATGGTCATGAAAAAAAATTCCTCATATCAAAAAACATCTTCATTATTACTGGGTGTACCACCCACTAAGAATTATTAAAATCCCTCATCATAGCCTTTCTAGTAGGTTATGGGTCCATATATTTTTTCATGAAGGGAAGGAAACCCTTAGAATTACGAGTCCATTTGCTGATGGTTTACCCATAATATAAATAATCCATAATGCTTCAAAACCCATCATCTAGCAATTTTTTTCTAAAGGATCATCTCAAGAAGATAGCATTTCAACTAAACACTCATCAAAGAAACCTCATGCCCATCCTATCTGAATCCCATATTCATACTATAAAAAAGTTCCATTAGATTTCATTTGTCAAAACATTCTTTCACAGCCTATGAAATAATTTTCCTGCTCAATGAATCAGGAACAATGTTTCCCTTTCAAGGGTACTCCACCCATTACCTCTTCCGATGGTTTAGATATTTTTTGATAACATATAAAATAAAAATTTTATGATTTGATTATATGGTAAACCTTTTTCCAAAAATGTAACATTGATTAATATTAAGATAATTCATCACAGTTTTGAGTTTGAGATCATTAATGGAACAATTATACTCATGAGGTCAAAGTTAAAATGAAAAATAAGAACCCATGTGATCACCCTCCACGAGGATGTATCCCAAACATGAACTTGATGCATCATAGAAGTCCAAAAAACCCTAAGTTACCTCCTAAAGATTCAACCCTAGTGATGAAGTCAAATGATGATTTGACTCATCAAATAAGCTTATAGTTTCAAATCCCATATTAACATTACTCTTTTCTGAGTGAGATTGTACAATAGATAATCCAACTTTGAGAAATCCTGCACAAGCTAATGGTAATACCATGCCAAGCTCAAGAATATTTGAATCTCAAATATGATTTGTGGATCCTCCCATGACATGATAGATTTAAAATTTTAAGGATAAATTGAGATACCCTATTCAAAAACCATGTTCCCCAATGAATTTACCTCTCAAATCCAAAAATGGAATTTTGATCACATGGTGTAAATTCATTTACTTATCAAGATATTGAGAGCTGTTATCAAATAACATTTATGATCCTTCTTGGTTTTTGAGTAAACCATTATGTAATTCATAAATACCACAATTAAATAATAGAGGTACTAGTGGAAAATCATGTTTATAAATGTCATAAACAAATAAATATCATCGGTCAGAACAAATGGTATAACAGGGTAATCATAATGAACATTAATGATCTTAAAATTATACTTAGTGATATTAGACTCCTTGATCCTAATCTGGTGATAACCATACCAAATTATGATCTCAGATAACAACTTATCCCCTTTTATATGACCAAATAATTCATTGATACAGAGAAATAAATATGTGTCATTGATTGTAACTCAATTGATCTTTTGGTAATAAAAAAATTGGTGAAGAGTTTCACTGGATTTCATGGAAAAAAATAACTGGTTCTATCCAAGGAAACAAATAGGGTTGAATGAATCCTTTGGATATCACGTTATAAAAATGAGCCTTTAACTCCTTTAGTTTAGTTGGTCTCATATGATAAGGGGAAACAAATATTGGCTGGGTACCTAGCACCAAGTAAATAAAATACTCCACCTATCTGACTAATGAAAAACATGAAAAATATGATGAAAAAAATTTAGGAAACTCAAAAACTACTGGAGTTGGATATAACGACCCATGCCTTTTATATATAACATTACATTATTTTGAGCATAATTATATGCCAGAGTACAATCCAAGGATCGTTAATCCTAGTGTCCTGGAAGACTAGGTACATAAAATATAAAACATGGGGCTAAAAAAACATTTCTTTATTTAATCTCCATAAATAGTTCCTAACTTCCTTTGATCCCTTACATCTGTATAGGGTTCCTTGGGGAACACATGAACAAAGGGATGAGCTAAAAATCCCAGTAAGGGAATGAACATAAGGATACATCTTAAGCACATGAGTTAGGAGGCATAACAAAATGATAAAAAAGCATGGAACATATGAAATCATATCATATAATCATGGGATTATATAAACATGGAATCATATAATTGTGGCAGAATCATAATACATGTCTTTAGTACAGGTCAAGGCAAATAGCCAATCCCGTTTCGGATTTTAGTATGGGTCAAGGATAACCGCCAATCCCG
Source organism: Viscum album (assembly GCA_963277665.1). Taxonomy (NCBI): domain Eukaryota; kingdom Viridiplantae; phylum Streptophyta; class Magnoliopsida; order Santalales; family Viscaceae; genus Viscum; species Viscum album. The sequence continues at coordinate 1,693,776,931 of OY728128.1, read as the reverse complement.
TTTCACATCGCATCTCATGAGACTTAACTTTACCCAGTGCATTGGAGAACTATCTAGGTGCACCCATATCAACATTTTAATGAACATTCTTTCCACATAAATAATCTTTCCACACCAATAATCATACCTATTAAACCATACATAAACATAAGGGTACCCATGGAAAGAATTAGGTACCACAACCATGACAAAAATCATAACCAATGGGCGTATCATTAAAGTGTCCATGAAAGAAAGGAATTATACATGGACATTAAATAGGCATATATCATGGTTAGTGATGTCAAAAAGGAGTGAAAACTTGTAAGAAATGTATTTGGGAAATTTTAGCATTAAAAAATTTTGTGCGGTTTTAAGGAAAATACTATAGAGATTTTAAAATAGAAAAGGGAAAAATATTTTATATAAAACCAAAACTGAAAGAAGATGATTTTAATAATATAAATATATATTTATAAATACAATGGTGGCTTAAAAAAAGAATATAGAGTGCACTTGAAATCGGGTAAGAATTTGGGAAGTTCCCTTAAAACATGATTGCTTATCGGGGGGTATCGAGGTGGGAATCACTAAAAAATCATGTATTACCCCAAAAGATAATGAGGTATGGATCTTGGAAAATGATTTTGGAGAATATAAACAGTATTTATAACTTGTACATGTAACGCCCCGACCCCAGTTACCTAGATTCAGTGCATTATTACATAACATTGGTATGATCACAAGAAAGATCAAATCTCTAAAGACCGATTAGTTTAGTAGCCTTGGAAACACTAGATATATTCATAAAGTTTTACATTACATCATAAAAATGAAAACTACAACAACATAGTGTCCATAGTCTACACTCTTATCCCCTCATACTATCCCTACAGGTCATTCATAATTTACATCTTCACATCCTGGGAAAAATAAAACATCGAAAAGGGGTGAGCTCAAATGCCCAGTAAGGATAACAATATAGCGGAAACTTTCATAAATAAGAATAACATTTAAGGAAATGTATAACTAAAAAAAATCCTTTTAAACTTTAAATTCAAAATAGTATGGCAAAAATAAAACGAAATAATGCCATTTACTTATTCCCATGTATATTCTACAAATCGAATAATCACATGCAATATCAATAACCACTTTCATAATGATGGAATGCATAATGCCAGACTACCATAACCACATAGCCAAGGCCTCGTTCCAAGACTAAAAATAAGATTTTGTCAAGGCCTTGTGCCAAGACACTAGTTTGTCTCAAGAGACCTATAGATGCATCGAGGAGCTATAGCGGGCTCCACCCGTCACATATTAAGTTCAATGCATTCCCATATGAAAAGGTTTAAACATAAGATAAACATCCGTATTAAAACTAGCATACGAAATGTAAATACTTTATCCATAAACCATGAATGGTATAAAAATAACACATCCACAGTCAAACATATCAAAAAACCTTAAATTCAAAATAGAGGTTTTGTATCATAATAAATCAACATCAAATAAGTGTAAAATCCATCAAAGGATGTTGACATAGATGAAATCAAAACTCTTTTTAGAGAAGTATCTCTTTCTATTTTGAAATAATTTAAGAGTCATATATTTATAAAATAAAACATTTCCTTTGAAAATATTCCTATAACCTTGTAAGGGAAGCTTTGATGATTTTATAATGGCGGAAAATAGCCGCACCCGTCGTATAAGTTAAAAAACATTCTTACCTTAATTCTGTCGAAAAGGTTAAAAAGCACCTTGTTTGGAAAACGACGGAAAGATTCCTTTATAAACCTCTTAAAAAAGGTCAAACAAGGGTATAAATGACTTTAACCCATATTCTTGTAAATATTAAAAATGTTTTGAAATACATTTTTAAGAAACATGGATGTGGATGATAAAGAGATCCCAGTAGATTATTACGTATAAACAACCTCTCATAATGAAGAGATTGCAAAATAAACCCTTACCTTGTAATTTTATTTGGTTGAGGGTAGGTTAAACTCCGGTATAATGGTGAAATAATTTTTATTAAATTATACAAGAATCATATACCTTAATATGACATTATATATGATCTTTTAACATTGATTTGTTAATAATATCTTAGTATTATCGTTGTTTCGGGTGTTAACTTACTCGTTTTCTTTTATATGTTTTGTTACGTAAGATGTGTTTGTCATGGATAGGTTGTATATTAATAATATCTAGAATGATATCAAGTCCTTAGATACTATTATTAATTATCAAATGAGAATTATACTTGAATGGATACGATGGAGAATGAATCTCATCGCATTCGTGGAGACGATAGTCCGTACGTACGCACGAGCGACAATATCATTATTTTGATATTAAAATAATATATAATTGGATGGTATATAATATATACAGAATAATTATCATGTTATATTTATTATTTACATGAATTACATATCAATATTATACCCATCGAAATAATAATTTATTGAATAACAATTACACCACGACGTGGAGACGGTAAGTCGTACGTACGGACGTATGGTGACATGCTATTGAAAGGATGGATATAATACTGAATATGGTTGTACCATATTTATAATAACATCACAGTATATATAAGATATTGGATTTATTATTTTATAATGGTAATAACAAAGATAGAAGAAGTGGAAGAAGAAAGGAACTTGAAAAAGGGTGGTGAAATCATTACCTCTTCTTCGGGTTCTTCCTTTTAATTTAATCAAAAGGGATCCTTAGGATGGATTTCTGACTAAAGGAAGGCCTCTAGGATTAATTGAGGGAAGTTGAGAGAGTATTTGGACAGAGTTTGGCCGAGAAAATGGCTTTTATGGTGTGAATTAATGATAAGGGGGAGTGCCCTTTTATAAGAGGTGTGTGGGGAACCTTTGGAAAAGCTAGAAATATTATTTTATAATGAATTCATATTAGGTTTCTAATGGCTCAAAAGTGGATTATTTAAAGGTTAAGGTGCGGATTGGTTGAAAACTACTCAAACAATAGAATTTAGAAAGGTTTGGGTCATTATATTAACCTTATCTTTTAGTTTTAACTCTTAGTTAATTAGTTTGACACTTACCATGTCACTTTGTATTTTTATATTATATAGTTAATAAACTTACTATATACCTCCAACTGACCCCCAAGTGGTCCATTAATGATACAAATATAATAATATAATTCTCTTGGCAGATCCTTAGATTTTTAGGAATTGAATATCAATTAATAATATAATATTTGTTTTAAAAACTCTTTTATACCAATTTTGACACTATTTGGAAAATTGATTTTTTTGAAACTCATAACAAAATGATTACTTCGAAAAAAGTTAATTAAATCATTATTAACATGTCATATTAACCTATAAAATTATTTAAATTCATAAAAAGTCTCAAATTATATTTATTTGGGTATTTATAATATAAATTAATTTAATTTTTCACTATTATGGTAATTACTGCATCATCATTGTGTCATAAATAAATTAAATTATTTAATGTCTAAAAATTATAAATAAAATACCATTATGTAGGAAATCGTTTTAGCTTTCTAATTAATATTTTCAATAGAATTTATTTTATGCATAACCCTATATTAAAAATGATTTAGTAAATAAACCTTGATTTTAACTCTTTTAACTCTTCTTTGAATTAAATAATAATAAATCTCCTAATCTAATCCAAGTGGACCTAAATGATAATATTTTATTCCTAAGGTTGTTTTTGGTTGAATTAAGCTTATCCAATAGAATTAGGACATGTGTTAGGGTAATATTAATATCATTTTTACCCTTAATTACCCTATTTACTTTTAACCGTGGTAAATAAAAGTAAAAAAGTTACTATTCACCAAAAAATATTTTCATCTCAATGAACCAAATTTTAGTCCTTGATATTAACCATGTCTCTCGAATTTTCAAAATTCTACTCACAGAAGCGGTAAAATTATGTTTTATGAAAAATTCAGTTTTTTAACTACCACTTAGTGGTTTCACTATTCATAAAAAAATGAAGTTTTCCAGAAAAATACCAAAAATTCACCCTACGCTAATTTCGATATTCCGAATCCAAAAATGAAGTCCATATTGAAAAATAAAATTTATAAATTTCAAAAAGTGGGTATTACTATTCATAACGAGTTGTTTGATTGGTTGTGGTGTGTTAGAACTCAATGTTGCGTACAACACACGCTACTGCATTATTCAAAGAGAAGCGTACTGTAGAAGCTTGGGGTGTTACATTCTCACCTCCTTCAAATAATTTCGTCCTCAAAATTTCTAGAATACTACCACATGAAAAGACTCGGGTGGTTCTTCATCATAAGTTCCTCGAGTTCCCATGTTGGCTCTTCCATCTTATGGTTTCTCCACAAGACTTTTACCAGACGATTCGTCCGGTTTATCAGTACTTGTTCTCTTGTATCAAGAATCTTGACGGGATCTTCGCAATAAGACAGATCGGGTTCCAGTTCTAATTCCTCATAGGTGAGTACATGCATTGGGTCAGGCATGTATTTCCTCAATAGTGATACGTGGAACACATTGTGAACTTTGGAGAGATTTGGCGGCTTTTCCAAACGATAAGCTACAGCCCCAATTTGTTCTAGAATTTCGAAAGGTTTGATGTACCTGGGACTCAATTTACCTTTCTTACCAAAACGTATGACTCCCTTCCATGGAGATACCTTCCAGAAAACATGATCACTGACTTGAAATTCCAAATCCTTCCTTAGATTATCGGCATAGCTTTTCTGCCTACTTTGGGATACTTTGATATGGTTTTGGATTACCTTCACCTTTTAAATCATTTCCTCCACCAGTTCTGGGCCTACAAGTTTTCTTTCACCAACTTCATCCCAAAAGGTTGGTGTGCAACATCTCTTTCCGTATAATGCTTCATATGGTTCCATATGAATACTCAAATGGAAGCAATTGTTATAGGAAAAATCTACCATAGGTAAATATTGATCCCACATACCCTGAAAGTCAAGTGAGAAGGATCTCAACATGTCTTCTAAGGTTTGAATAGTTCGTTCTGATTGTCCATCTATTTGAGGGTGGTAAGCAGTGCTCAAATGAAGTTTAGTATCCAAGGCTTTCTGAATACTTTTCCAGAATCTTGAAGTAAAACAGGGATCACGATCAGAAAACATCAATAGGGGTACTCTATGAAGTCTCACCACTTCATTAATATAAAGTCTTTCTAGTCGTTCAAGTGGTAAATCTTCCCTTATAGCAAGAAAATGTGCTGACTTGGTAAGATGATCAACAATGACCCATATTACATCGTTTCTTCTAGGAATCTTTGGTAGCCCCATGACAAAGTCCATCGTAATATTGTCCCATTTCAACTCCGGTATGGGAAGAGGTTGCATGACTCCTTCATCTTGTTGCCTTCTATCTTTCACTTGTAGACAAACCATACATCTTGACACAAAATCAGCAATCTCCCTCTTCATGTTGTCCCACCAAAAATGTTCCTTCAAATCTCAATACGTTTTGGTGCTCCCAGGGTGTATAGAGAAATTGGAACTATGAGCATCATCCAACAATTCCCTTATTAGATCAGGTATATCAGGAACACAAAGCCTCTTCCTGAATTTCAAAATTCCTTCTTCATACACAAAGTCTCTCAATCTCCCATCATTCACAGCTTTAATCTTCTTTTGAAATTATTCATCATCCGTCTGAGAACTCTTAATCCTTTCCAGTAAAGATGGTTTGGCAACCATTTGAAAAATCATTGATGTTTCACCTTCCTTGGTTATTCCCATGTCCATCTTCACTAGATCCATGAAAATTGGATCCCTTTCAATTCTCATATTGTTCAAAACTCTATGATCTTTTCTGATCAAAGCATCTGCCACCTTTTTTGCTTTCCCCGGGTGGTAGTGTATCGTAAAATCATAATCCTTGAGTAATTCAAGCCATATCCTTTGCCTCATGTTGAGTTCTTTTTGTGAGAAAATATACTTCAAACTCTTGTGATCAGTATAAATCTCACATTTTCACCATAGAGGTAGTGAATCCATATCTTCAAAGCAAAGATCACAGCTTCTAACTTGAGATAATGAGTATGATAGTTTTTTTCATGAATTTTCAACTGTCGTGATGCATAGACAATAACCCTATCATTCTGCATAAGGACACAACCAAGTACTTTCTTCGATGCATCACTATAAATAATTAACCCATCATTCCCCGATGGTAGAGTCAATATAAGAGCATTGACTAATCTTCTCTTTAGTTCTTTGAAACATTCTTCACACTCTTTTGTCCAAACAAATTTAACCCCTTTACGTGTGAGCTTCGTTAATGGGTTATCCAATCGGGAAAAATTCTGGACGAAACGTCGATAATAACCTGCCAGACCAATAAAACTGTGTACCTTAGTTATACTCGTAGGTTCTGGCCATTCTTGGATTGACTTGGTCTTAGAAGGATCAACAGAGATTCCATCTTTAGAGACAATATGGCCAAGAAAAGAAATCTCTTGAAGCTAGAATTCACACTTGCTAAACTTTGCATATAATTCATGTCTTCTCAGAGTCTTCAGGATAATGCACAAGTGATTTTCATGATCTTCGTAGCTTTTGGAGTATACCACGATATCATCAATAAATACCACCACAAATTAATCAAGATATTCCTTGAAAACTCTATTCATCAGATCCATGAATATAGAGGGTGCATTAGTCAATCCAAAAGGCATTACTGTAAACTCGTAATGCCCATACCTTGTTCGAAATGATGTCTTAGGAATTTATTCCTTCTTCACACACAACTGATGGTATCCAAATCGAAGGACAATCTTTGAAAAGTATTGATCTCCATGCAGTTGGTCAAATTAATCATCAATGCGAGGTAGGGGATACTTGTTCTTTATTGTTATAGAATTGATCTCCATGTAGTCGATACATAACCTCATAGATCCATCTTTTTTTAACAAAAAGAACAAGGGCTCCCCATGGAGAAACACTAGGGAGAATAAATCCCTTATTACTCAATTCCTCTAGTTGTTTCTTTAGTTCAACTAATTATACAGTGGCCATTCTATAAGGGGTCTTCGATATAGGCCTTGATCCAAGAATTAAATCAATGGAAAACTCACCTTCTCGTTCTGGATGATATCCAGGTAAATCTTCCAGAAACACATCTACATATTCTTTCACAATAGGTACATCCTCTATTTGAACATTCCTTTCCTCACCCACTATAATTTCATCTTCTTCCTCCCTAATAATTGAATTTAGTTGAGCTACTGGGGGTGGATCTAGATAAGAATTAAGTGGTGATGATTCTACTCTAAATATAAGGTGTTCCTTATCATCATCATCAAAAATCATAACCTCCTTCTTCTTACAATAAATATTCGCATAATGGTCCAAAATCCAATCCATACTGAGGATTATATCAAACTTAATCCTAGGTATGACGATGATATCAGCGGAAAAACAACATTTATGTGCTCTAATGGGGACTGATTCACAAAACTTTGTTGCAATGATACTTCCCTTAGGAGTTTTAACTGATAACTAACTTGTTAAATCAAATTGGAAATATCTAATTTTATTAGAAAAAAGGGAAGATATGAAATAATGCAATGATACAGAATCAAATAATGCATTTTCTAAACTTGAGGAAACCATTAAATTACATGCCACCATGTCTTTCGGAGCTTCTAACTCAGCAGTAGTGATAGCATAAGCATGGCCTTGATCCCTTGGCCTTTTCTGAGGTAAGTTCCCCTGACGCTTAGGACATTCATTTGCATAATGTCCCATCTCCCTGCAATTGTAGCACTGAACATCGGTAGCTTCCTTCTTCCCCTTGCAATAACGAGCTTGGTGGCTTTTTTCACCACACTTGTAACAGACTCTCGTTCCTTTTAAGCACGTACCACAATGTTTCTTCCCACATTTACTGCAGGATGGATATTCAACTTTTCCCTTCTTCCCTTTATTTCCATTCCCAGATTGATCAGCATATCTCTTCTTCTCTTGCTTTGCATTAAAGTCATAAGACTTTGAGAATTCTTTCTCAGTCTTGATAGCACATGAAACAATTCCTTTATACGACGAGAAGGATTGTGAGACTAATGCTCGATGGAGAAATGGTTTTAACCCATAAAATAAATGATCAATATTAATTCTTGGGTTACGTATATAATCTCCAACATACCTTTCTAACCTTGTAAAGTTATCCTCATACTTTGCGACATTCTCATCCTCCTTTTGTCTCAGACTCAGAAATTGACTTTCCATATCTGCTCGATGGTCACGAGGAAATTATTTTTCTAAAAACAGATCTTTGAACTCCCTCCATTCCATATTTTATACTTCATCATCTTCCTTCGTGTTTTGAATCAATGACCACCAGTGATCAACATCTCCAGTGAGGCGGTAAACTTCCATGATAACTTTTTCCCTTTCATTACTCCCCAAAGCCTGAAATATTTTCTCTAGGGAATTTATCCATTGCTTAGCTAATAAGGGATTTGTACTCCTATTGAACCTTGGTGGTTGTTTCCTCATGAAGCAATCTAACATTGATCCTACACGCTTCGGATCAGGGTGCTCCATATGGGTAAGGTTATTATTCATAACCTGAGTGAGTTGTCCCAGTATGGTGATTAGCTGATTGGTACCAATTGCATCACCAGCTCCTCTATAATTATCTTGAGCAGGATAGAAATACCTACATGGAGTGTGTGAATTGATATGATTTCCATTTCTTCTACTAGGCGCCATTTATAAACAATGTCATAAACTAGATCAGTTTATGAATCAAAATACATAATTCCATACTTATAAAACACTTAACATAAATTGAACTATTTATGGATATAATCCATAATCATAAAAATGTTTTCTTTGAGGAAGTATATACTCATAATCCCTTCATAATGATTTTTAAAGAAAATGAGAGTTATCCTAAGTATATCCCCCAGGAGTGTCGTAACCAAGAGTGCAGAAAGGCCCATTGTCGTGCACCAGTTCCCGTTCAAGTCTATCTCAAAACGGTGTTTTCAGGTTTTACCCCTCGGTACATCTGTGCCAGAGCCTCCTCTACCTGATCGTATCCAGACAGGGATGTAATTCTCAGAGAACTCACAAAATCTCTACAATACCAAAATTCTAGGAAGTTCTTCTATAATAATCCTCAAAGTCCATCTTAAATCTATGTGCTCTAATTAGTGTTTATCTAAATCTAGCTTCCAAGGTTTGTACTAAACATCCTCTAATACCAACTGTAAAGCCCCGACCCCAGTTACCTAGATTCGGTGCATTATTACATAACATTGGAATGATCACAAGAAGGATCAAATCTCGAAAGATCGATTAGTTTAGTAGCCTTGAAAACACTAGATATATTCATAAAGTTTTACAATACATCATAAAAATGAAAACTATAACAACGTAGTCTCTATAGTCTACACTCTTATCCCCTCATACTATCCATGCAGGTTATTCATAATTTACTTCTTCACATCCTGGGAAAAATAAAACATGGAAAAGGGGTGAGCTCAAATGCCCAGTAAGGATAACAATATAGCGAAAACTTTCATAAATAAGAATAAACATTTCAGGCAATGTATAAATAAAACAAAAGCCTTTTAAACTTGATCTTCAACATATTATGACAAAAATAAAATGAAATAATTCCATTTACTTATTCACATGGATATTCTACTAATCAAATAATCACATGCAATATCAATAACCACTTTCATAATGATGGAATGCATAATGCCAGACTATCATAACCACATAGCCAAGGCCTCGTGCCAAGACTACAAATGAGATTTTGTCAAGGCCTTGTTCCAAGAAACTAGTTTGTCTCATGAGACCTACTGATGCATCTAGGAGCTATAGCAGGCTCCACCCGTCACATATTAAGTCCAATGCATTCCCATATGAAAAGGTTTAAACATAACATAAACATTCGTATTAAAACTAGTATACGAAATGTAAATACATCATCCATAAACCATGAATGGTATAAAAATAACACATACACAGAAAAACATATCACAAAACCTTTAATACAATATATAAGTTTTGTATCATAATAAATCAACTTCAAATAATCACAAAATCCATCAAAGGATGTTGACATAGATGAAATCAAAACTCTTTTTAGAGAAATATCTCTTTCTATTTTGAAATCATTTAAGAGTCATATATTTATAAAATAAAACATTTCCTTTGAAAATATTCCTATAATCTTTTAAGGTAATCTTTGATGATTTTATAATGGTGGAAAATAGCTACACCCGCCGTATAAGTTAAAAAAACATTCTTACCTTAATTCTGTCGAAAAGGTTAAAAAACACCTTGTTTGGAAAACGACCGAAAGATTCCTTTATAAACCTATTATAAAAATTGAAACAAGGGTATAAATGACTTTAACCCATATTCTTGTAAATAGTTAAAAAAATTTGAAATACATTTTTAAGAAACATGGATGTGGATGATAAAGAGATCCCAATAGATTATTACGTATAAACAACCTCGGATAATGAAGGGATTGCGAAATAAACCCTTACCTTGTACTTTTCCTTAGTTGAGGGTAGGTTAAACTCCTGTATAATGGTGAAATAATTGTTATTAAATTAAAGAATAATCATATACATTAATATGATATCATATATTATCTTTTAACATTGATTTGTTAATAATATCTTAGTATTATCGTTGTTTCGGGTGTTAGCTTACTCGTTTTCTTTTATATGTTTTGTTACGTAAGTCGTGATTGTCATAGATAGGTTGTATATTAATAATTTCCAGAATGATATCAAGTATTTAGATACTATTATTAATTATCAAATGAGAATTATACTTGAATGGATATGATGGAGAATGAATCTCATCGTGTTCGTGGAGACGGTAGTCCGTACGTACGCACGAGCGACAATATCATTCTTTTGATATTAAAATAATATATAATTGGATGGTATATCATATATACAAAATCATTATCATGTTATATTTATTATTTACATGAATTACACATCAATATTATACCCATACAAATAATAATTTATTGAATAACAATTACACCACGATGTGGAGACGGTAAGCCGTACGTACGCACGTATGGTGACATGTTATTCAAAGGATGGATAGAATACTGAATATGGTTGTACAATATTTATAATTACATCATAGTATATATAAGATACTGGAGTTATTATTTTAGAATGGTAATAACAAAGAAAGAATAAGTGGAAGAAGAAAGGAACTTGAAAAAGGGTGGTGAAATCATTTCCTCTTCTTTGGGTTCTTCCTTTTGATTTGATCAAAAGGGATCCTTAGGTTGGATTTCTGACTAAAGGAAGGCCTCTAGGATTAAGTTAGGAAAGTTGAGAGAGTATTTGGTCAGATTTTGGCCGAGAAAATGGCTTTGAAGGTGTGAATTAATGATAAGGGAGAGTTCCCTTTTATAAGAGGGGTGAGGGGCACCTTTGGAAAAGCTAGAAATATTATTTTATAATAAATTCATATTCGGTTTATAATGGCTCCAAAGTGGATTATTTAAAGGTTAAGGTGGGGATTGGTCTAAAATCACTCAACCAATAGAATTTATATAGGTTTGGGTCGTTATATTAACCTTATGTTTTAGTTTTAACTCTTAGTTAATTAGTTTGACACTTACCATGTCACTTTGTATTTTTATATTATATAGTTAATAAACTAACTATATAACTCCAATAGACCCTCAAGTGGTCCATTAATGATACTCCTATCATGATATAAGTCTCCTGGCCGAACCTTAGATTTTTAGGAATTTAATATCAATTAATAATATAATATGTTTTTTAAAAACTCTTTTATGTCAATTTTGACACTATTTGGAAGATTGATTTTTGTGAAAATCATAACAGAATGATTACTTCTAAAAAAGTTAATTAAATCATTCTTAACATGTAATATTAACCTATAAAATTAGTGTAATTCATAAAAAGTCTCAAATTATATTTATTTGGGTATTTATAATATCAATTATTTTAATTTTTCACTATTATGGTAATTACTGCATCATCAGTGTGTCATAAATAAATTAAATTATTTAGTGTCTAAAAATTATAAATAAAATATCATTATGTATGAAATATTTTTAAATTTCTAATGAATATTTAAAATATATATTATATTATGTATAACCCTATATTAAAAATCATTTATTAAATAAACTTTTATTTTAACTCTTTTAACTCTTCTTTGAATTAAATAATAATAAATGTCCTAATCTAATCCAAGTGGACCTAAATGATAATATTTTATTCCTATGGTTTTTTTGGTCGAATTAATATTATCCAATAGAATTAGGAAATGTGTTAGGCTAATATTAATATCATTTTTACCCTTAATTACCCTATTTACTTTTAATTATGGCAAATAAAAGTAAAAAGTTATTATTCACCAAAAAAATATTTTCATCTCAATGAACCACATTTTAGTCCTTGATATTAACCATGTCTCTCGGATTTTCGAAATTCCACTCACAGAAGCGGTAAAATTAATTTTTATTAAAAATTCAGTTTTTTAACTACCACTTAGTGGTTTCACTATTCATCAAAAAACTGAAGTTTTCCAGAAAAATACCAAAAAATCACCCTAGGATAATTTCGATATTAGGAATACAAAAATGAATTCCATTTTAAAAAATTAAATTTATACATTTCAAAAAGTGGGTATTACTATTCATAACAGCTAGTTCGATTAGTTGTGGTGTGTTAGAACTCGATGTTGCGTACAACACATGCTATTGAATTATTAAAAGAAAAGCGTACCATAGAAGTTTGGGGTGTTACAGTACATAAAAGGAAAAGAAAACTTCATTTGGGTAAAAAGAAATATAGAGAAGCCTGAAGGAATAAAGAAGGTTCAGGTAGAATTAATTATGGATTATTGGCATGGTACTGGGCATACCAAAAAGGGATTTGTTGAAAGAGAATTGGATTTATAATTACTTATAAATCATGAGGGAAGTATGGGTAAGGTGCTCAATAATACCCTAATGTTAGGGATCACACATAAAATGGAATAACATAGAGGAAAATCTTGAAATAAAAGTGAAAATGGGAGGATCCCTTACCTTAAATCTATTGGTGTTATCCACTTGTTTTTAAAGACCCGAATAAACAAATTAGGTTTATTAATTAATAATTCCATAACCCCTTCTATATGTAATTGGTTTAATGTAATCATTTTAAGTTCATTCATAACCTTTTTGATTGGTTATGAGGTTTTATTTCATTGTTCGGGCTTGTTTGTTTACTTGATTTTAATGACCGGTTCACATATATTTTTGTTTGTATAAACATTTAAGATGAAAGTGGTTGTCCAAAATTGAAGTTATATTATATTCGTGAACATACAAGAGATTACATGGTTTTAAATTTAATTTGGTTTCTTAGAGTGAATTCGAAATATTATATAAAACCAAAGTGACAATCATTTTTGTTAATTGGTGGGTTTGATTATAAAGAACGTGTTTTGATTTATAACTTAATACCATTTGTACAAAAATATTATAGAATCAAAATGGGATATATTACATATATATAATCTGGTTCAACCATAAGAAAAATGGTTTCTTCAAAAGATTTAAAGATGATAATAGAAATTGATAAATCATTGTCCTTGAATGTGATAAATTAGCTCATCTCAAACGGTGCTATTATACCTTTCACATAAAATGTTGGGAATGAGAGAAGATAATGAAATATCCCATTAGCAAAAAACATTCCAGTACATGTATGTTACTGGAGTTATCAGACTATTTGGGTGATGGGAGGTGAGGAAAGAAACAAAAAGAAAATAACATAAAATAAGTGACAAACCTATACATTAGGGTATATCACTATCCATAAGGGTATTTTACTATTCATAAGGGTAGGTTACTATTCACCAAAAAATATGTTTTTCTTATCATACTCCAAATAACTTACTGGTCACAACTATGTATGCGAGATTTTAAAAATTCTAAACATAGAAATGACAAACCTATGTTTAAAGGTCACTTAGTAGTTAATAGTTTATTATGTTGTGTTTTCATTGGATATTATGGAATACTTATGAGAAGGGAATTTCCATTTAAAAAAATTGGGTCGTTACATTCTTCCCCCCTTATGAATTTTTTCCCTTAATTTTTTTTTACATTCTAAGCCGTAAATAGGTGAGGGTACTTCTCGTACATTGCCTCCTCTAGTTCCCAAGTAGCTTCTTCAAACTTTTTGTTCCTCCACAACACTTCGACTAGGTGGGTTGTCTTGTTGCGTAGAACCTTATCTCTTTGGTCCAAAATCTTTACCGGTTGTTCCTCATAAAATAGATCATCTTCTAACTACACCACTTCTGAGTTCAGTACTTGAGAGGGATCAGGTATGTACTTCCTCAGGAGTGATAAGTGAAACACATCATGAGCTTGAGCCATATTCGGTGGAAGTGAAAGATGATAGGACACGGATCCTATGCATTCAAGGATCTCAAAGGGGGTAATGTACCTTGGGATTAGCATCTCTTTCTTTCCAAACTGCATGAATCTCTTCCATGGTGATATTCGAAGGAAGACTTTATCTCTAACGTCGAACTCCAAGTCCCTTAGACAGTTGTCATTGTATCTCTTTTGCCGACTCTGAGCATCTTAGATGTTTTTCTTGATGACTTGAAACTTCTCCAAAATCTCTTGCACAAGATCGGTCCAATTAACTTTCTTTCTCCAACTTCATCCCAACAGGTTAGAGTTTTACATCTCTTTCTATACAGAGCTTCATACGAAGCCATCTGATTACTCAAGTGGAAGATATTGTTGTATGATAACTCAACCAATGGGAGATGCTGATCACATACACCTTTGAATTCTATAGAGCGGGCTCTTAGCATATCTTCAAGCATATGAATAGTATTTTTAGATTGGCCATCAGTTGAGGGATGATAGGTCATGCAAAATTTTAATTTAATACTCAAATCATATTGAAGACTCCTCCAGAATTTAAATGTGAACCATGGATCACGATCAGAGACAATTGAGAGTGGAACACCATAAAGTATCACCTCATACTTCATATATATTTTTTCAAGTTGTTCAAGCGAGAGGCCTTCCTGAATAGCGATAAAATGGAAAGTCTTGGTGAGTCGGTCAACCACAACCCATATCACATTATTTCCCCTTGACGTCTTCGGGAGACCCATGAGAAATTCCATAGTGACATTCTCCCATTTCCCCATGATTATAAGAAATAGTTGCATCATCCATTTGGACTTGTGTCACTCTACTTTAACTTGCTGACATACCATGAACCTTGATATATATTCTGCAATCTCCTTCTTCATGTTATCCCACTAGAAGTGTTCTCGGAGATCACGGTACATCTTGGTACTCCCAGGATGGATAGAGAATGTTGATCTGTGTGCATTGTCTAATATCTCCTTCTTTATCCTGGGTGATGAAGGCACACAAAGCCACATTCCAAACCAAATCACACCATCATCATTGATATGGAACTCTTGCAGCTTCCCTTCCTTTACTACATTCACCCTCTTTTGTAACTCCACATCATCCCTTTGTGTTTCCTTAATATTATCCGGAATGTATGGTTGCACAATCATTTGGGTAAGGTAGGATATATCCCCTGACCTTATGATATCTAAATCTATCCTTTGCATATCCAAGAAGATAAGTTCTTTCTAAATCTGTAACATGGATACAGTAGCATGTTCTTTTCTACTTAGAGCATTAGCTACCATATTCACCTTTATAGGATGATAGTGAATAGAGCAATCGTAATCCTTAATTAGATCTAACCATATCCTTTGACACATATTGAGCTCCTTTTATGTGAATATATACTTTAGGCTCTTGTGGTTGGTGTATATGTCACACTTCTCACCACAAAGGTAGTGATGTCAGATCTTCAAGGAAAAATTCATGGCTGCCAGCTCTAGATCATGCGTCAGGTAGTTCTACTCATGGATCTTTATTTGTCATGAGGCATAAGATATCACATTTTAATTTTTCATGAGTACATAACCCAAGTATTTCTTTGAAGCATCGATGTATATCACAAAACATTATCCACTTTTTTGTAATGTGAGTACAGGTTCAGTGATCAGCCTTCTCTTTATCTCCTTGAATCTCACCTCACATTCTTCCATCCAGACAAATTTTACCCCTTACATGTCGTCTTTTTCATTAGGTTTTACAATCATGAATAGTTCTTCACAAATCGTCAATAATATCCAGCTAGACCCAAAAAGCTACGGATCTCCATTAAGGACGTTGGCATGGGCCACTCTTCAATTGCCTTCATCTTGGAAGGGTCCAAAAATATCCCTTTGCTGATGATAACATGCCCCAAGAATGATACTTCCCACATCTAGAACTCACATTTACTATAATTTTCATACAAATTATCCCTTCTCAAAGTATTTAATACAATATTAAAATGCCCCTCATGTTCCTCCTTGCTCTTGAAGTATATCATAATACCATCAATAAAGACTACAATAATTTTTTCAAGGTAATCTCTAAAAAATATATTCATTAAATCCATGAAAATTGTCGGAGCATTAGTGAGTCCAAAGGAAATCACTATGAAATCATAGTGTCCATACCTTGTTCGAAAGGAAGTATTGGGAATATATTCCTTACTCACCTTTAATTGATGATATCCCGACTGAAGGTCCACCTTAGAGAAATAACCGGCCCCACGAAGCTGATCGAACAAGTCATCTATCCGTGGTAGGGGATATTTGTTCTTTATCGTGATTTTATTTATCTCACAAAAATTAATGTAGAGGTGCACCGATCCATCCTTATTCTTGACGAAGAGGACTGGCACACCCCAAGGTGAGGCACTAGGTTGTATAAAACCCTTCTTCATATTCTTTTGTAACTTCTTTTTCAATTATTCTAGCTCTACGTTTTCCATTCTATAAGGTGTCTTTGATATAGGAAAAGATTCAGGAATAAGTTCAATTGAGAACTTAAAATCTCCGTCTAGAGGAAGACCAGGAAACTCTTCAGGGAATACATCAGTATAATCCCTCATAATGGGCATGTATTCAAGCATGATTCTCTCCTTTGTCTCAATCATTTCAGCTAGAAATTCTTGCTCAAAAGGTAACAATATCCACACTTGAGATGAATATTCTAAAGGAGACTCACTTTCCTCCTTATACTTGTAAAGAATTGTAGGATGGTTCGAGATGTGAAGAGTAATCCCCCTTTCCCGATTGTTGATGTTGGCCTTGTACGAAGATAGCCAATCCATGCCCAAGATATTGTCAAACTTCACTAAAGGAAGTATGAAGAGATTTTATAAGAAGTTTATTCCACAAACATTAACTGGGGAGGAGTTATAAACCACGTATAGAACGATTTCCCCATTCTCTATTCTCACAGATTACTTTTCCTCCAAATTTTGAGGTGGTATTTGAATAGTTCTACTAAACTTTCAAGATATTAAAGAATGTGTTGAACCAAAATCAAATTGTATGTTCACTATTCATGAATTAATAACTAGTTCACCTATCACCACATCATTTTATGACTCCACCTCTGCAGTAGTGAAAGCATAAGCCCCTCCTTGTTGCCTTGGAGGTTATTGTTGATTGCCTCTGACAAACCTAGTCTTAGGGAAATTGTTCACATAATTCCCATGCTCTATATAGTTGTAACAATACACTTCCAGATGAGTTTTTATCTAAACCTTCCTTTCTTCTTCAACATTAGTTGTATTTTTCATATCCCCCTAGTATTTCTTGGCCAGATGACCAAACTTTCCACATTTTAAGTAATTCTTGGTTCCCTTCAGACAGTTACCAAGATGCTTCTTCCCATAATTTTTGCATGGGGGAAATTTAGGCTTATTTCTATCATGGGATTTGTTTGATGAACCACCCATGTTGTTCTCTATTTTCCTCTTCTTGTCACTGGGCCCACGAGACCACTGAGAGTCTCCAATATCCATTTCAACCTTGAAGGCACAACAAAAAATATCTTCATAACTGTATAAGTCTAGAATTGCCAATGATTTTTATAGAATTGGCTTTAGTACACTAAAGAAGTTATCCACCTTACTTTCGGTGTTCATGACAAATCCAGAGGCATACCTTTCAAGACTTGTAAAGTTTGTTTCATATGCCTTGATGGACTCATCTTCCTTCTGCTTGAGTCCGATGAACTCTCTTTCCAACTTGAGATGAAGGGTTTGAGTAAAATATTTTTTGAAAAACATCCTCTTGAATTCCCCCCAATCCATGGAATCAATTCCCACTTGGGACTTTGTATTATTAATAAGTATCCACCACTGATCAGCTTCCCCATCAAAAAAATAGACTTCCAGTACAACCTTCTCTTATTATGAGCACTGGAGGATGGAGAATATATTTTCAATGGAGTTAATCCATTGTTACGCAAGGAGGGGATTAGAAGATCTGCTAAACATGGGAGTCCTTTGACGCATGAAGGATTCTACAACAACATTCTCTTTCCTTGGAGTAGGAGGGTATTCTATATGATTTAAGTTATTATTCATAACTCGAGCCAGCTGAACAAGTACTGTCATGAAGTTTTGAGCACCCAATCTCGTCATATCGGGCATATCATTAGGGCAATCTCCACATTGCCTATCACATTGGTTGTTAGATCATGTTATTCTATTTTCTGCTATTAACTAAGAAAAATATTGTATAATTAGAGGTCTTGAAGCTATTGATCATAAAAAAGGAAACTTTGAAAATAAAAGTATGAACTTATAAATAAGAAGTATATATTAACTTGTGATTCCTTAGGTTTAAATATTGGTAATCCTTGAACTATTTATTGACTTATATTATTATGGGATTTTTTTGTCCCTTAATAATGTTTTGTACTAAGATCACGAATCTACCAAAGCATATCCCCTGGGAGTGTTGTAATCAAGAGTACATCAAGGCCCGTTGTCGTGTACCAGGATACCCCAGGTCAATCCCGAAACTCCTTGTTGGAGTTTTCACTCCTAAGTACATATGTGCCAGAGCCGCCTCTACCTGTTCATATCTAGACAGGGATGTATTTTTATGATAAACCACTTACTCTATACTTACCAAAATTTAGGGATGTTTTATTATAATTCATCACATCCTTAAGGTTCTCACTAATGTTATCTATTACTAATCTCCAAAAATAACTAGACCATCCTCTGATACCAACTATAGCGACCCACGCCTTTTATATATAACATTACATGATTTTAAGCATTATTATACATCAGAGTACAAGCCAAGGATTGTTATGTCTAGTGTCTTGGAAGACTAGGTAAATAAAACATAAAACATGGGGCTAAAAACCATTTCTTTATTTCATATTCATAAAGAGATCCTAACTTCCTTTGAGCCCTTACATATGCATAGGGTATCATGGGGAACACATAAACAAAAGTGATGAGCTAAAAATCCCAGTAAGGGAATGAACATAAGAATATAACTTATGAACGTGAGTTAGGAGGAATGACATAATGATAACAAGGCATGGAACATATGAAATAATATCATATAATTATGGGATCATATAAAAATGGAATCATATAAATGTGGTAGAATCATAAGACATTTATTTATTACGGGTCAAGGCTAACTGCCAACCTTGATTCCCATTTAGTACGAGTCAAGGCTAACTGCCAATCACATTTCACATTGAATCTTATGAGACTTAACTTTACCCAATGAATTGGAGTGCTATCTGGGAACACCCATCTCAAAATTTTCATGAACATTCTTTCCACATAAATAATATTTCCACACCAATAATCATACATAATCAACCATGCATAAACATAAGGGTACCCATTGAAAGAATTAGGTACCACAACAATGACATAAATAATAACCAATGGGTGTATGATGAAAGTTTACATGAAAGAAAGTAATTATACATGGACATTAAATATTCATATATCACAGTACTCGATTTCAAAAAGGTGTGACAACTTTTAAGAATTTTATTTGGGAAAATTTAGCATTAAAACATTTTGTGTGGTTTTTAAGAAAATACTATAGATATTTTAAAAACGAAAAGGGAAAAATATTTCTTATAAAACCAGAAGTGAACCAATATGGTTTTCATAATAAAAATAATGATTTTATAAAGACAATGGTGGCTTAAAAAGAAGATAGAGTGCACTTGAAATCGGGTATGAATTCGGGAAGTTCCCTTAAAACATGATTGCTTATCAGGGGTATCGAGGTGGGAATCACTAAAAAATCTTGAATTTACCCAAAAGAGAATGAGGGTAGGATCTTGGAACATGAGTTTGGAGAATATAAACAGTATTTAGAAGTTGTACATAAAAATAAAATACAACTTCATTTGGGTAAAAATAAAGATAGAGAAACCTGAAGGAGTAAAGGAGGTTCGGGTAGAATTCATTACGGATTATTAGCATGGTATCAGGTGTACCTAAAAGGGATTTGTTGATATAGAATGAGGTTTCTAATAACTTATAAATAATGAGGGTAGTATGGGGAAGGTTTGAAATAATTCCCTATCATTAGGGACCACTCATAAAATTGAATAACATAGAGACAATCTTGAATTAAAAGTGAAATGGGGAGGATCCCTTACCTTAAATCTGTTGGTGTTATCCACTTGTAATTAAAGACCTGAATAAACAAATTAGGTTTATTAATTAATAATTCTAAAACCCCTTATATATTTAATTGGTTTAGTATAATCATTTTAATTTCAATCATAACTGCTTTGATTGGTTATGAGGTTCCATTTCATTGTTCAGGCTCGTTTGTTTACTTGATTTTAATGACCGGTTCACTTATATTTATGTTTGGATAAACATATAAGATGAAAGTGGTTGTCCAGAATTAAATTTATATTATATTAGTGAACATACAGGAGATTAAATGGTTTTAAATTTAATTTGGTTACTTAGAGTGAAGTTGAACTATTATATAAAACCAAAGTGACAATCGTTTTTGTTAATTGGTTGGTTTGATTACAAAGAACATGTTTTGATTTATAATTTAATACCATTTGTACAAAAATATTATAGAATAAAAATTGAATATATTACATATATATAATATGGTTCAAACATAAAAAATGGTTTTGTGACTAGATTTAAAGATGATATTAGAAATTGATAAATAGTTGTCCTTGATTGTGCTAAATTGGCACATCTCAAACGGTGCTTTCATTATTTTCAAATAAAAGGTGGGGAAAAGAGAGAAGATAATGAAATATCCCATTAGAATAAAAAAATCCAGTACATGTATGTTACAGGAGTTATTATACTATTCGGGTGAAGGGAGGTGAGGAAATAAACAAAAAGAAAAGAACATAAAAGAAAAGAAGGAATTGGAAAGAGGAATTTACCTCTTGAAACTTCCTCCTTTGAGAACCTCTTAAGGGGAGAGGTTTTGGTATTTTGAAGAGGATAGAGGATTTTATATGTGGGGGAGGATATGGGGAGAGAGATTTGGGTAGAATATTGGAAAGGCGCAAGGCTTGAGAGGAGTGAAGAGAACAGGTAAGAATGGGTGGTATTTATAGTGGAGGGGAGAAGGGTTTTCATAATTTTTTAATCATTAGTTTATTATTTATTCACAAGATAAGGAATAGTAAGTATTACATGACCAAGAATAGTAATAAATGAATGTGACTTCGAAAAAATTGGGATTACATCAGCATATCATCATCAATGACTCAATTAATCCATTATTTAGCATTTATTGTGAATTATCAGATTCTATTATTCATTAAAAATTCTAGTATTTTAGAAAAATCCCAAAAAATTCACCCTAACCATTTTTAAACATGTAGAATCCAACAATGATGTCCATTTTTCAAAAATAATTTCATAAATATGATTAATTTAATATTTAATTAAAATCATAATTTATTATTAAAACCCAGTTTTATAACATTCATTTACTTATTCTAAAATACAGGTACATCATAATTTCACTTGAATATTATTTTAATACTATCATAGGTAAATTTACTATTAACTAGGGTATATCACTATCCATAAGGGTATGTTACTATTCATAAGGGTAGGTTACTATTCACCAAAAATTAATTTTTTCTTATCATACACCAAATAACTTACTGGTCACAACCGTGTATGTCAAAATTTTGAAATTCCAAACACAGAAGTGGAAAACCTATGTTTAAAGGTCACTTAGCACTTATTAGTTCATTATGTTGTGTTTTCATTAGATTTTATGACATACTTATGAGAAGATAATTTCTATTTAAAAACATTAGGTCATTAAATTAGATCACCAAATGAGTATTCCTACTCGAGTTCAAAGGAAAACATGGATACCATCATGCCCCAACTCTAGAAGATGAAGCCTAGATCAACTCAACCTCGGGTCTCATTCTCCCTAAAATGCATGACATTCCTCATTAGGGGAAGTAAAAGTGACTCACTAAAAATAAAAACTGATCAGAGATTTATAACAAATAAGACAATCCATCCTGAGACTGATGTTCAAAGGTTTCATATCCAAATCCAAAATTTCCTAGAAGATCCTGATTTCCAATAAAAATGAGCTAAAATAAGTGTTTGAAAGACCATTATCTATCCTCATCTTGATAGGTTTTTAAATCTTCGTCACACAAGGAAAGAGCGCTGTATAAAGATTAAACGGGTCTATAGTACAGTTACATATGGAACAATGATATGTGAAAGTATCAAATAAATAAGTCACTAAATATAAAGTAATAGTAATAATACCTATAACTATTCCAGGACCCACATCAGTCTCATCCATGGCATGATTAATATTTTTTAGTGATTCCTATAGATAAAACCCATTTTTTCTTGAATTATTTCACTGTGTTATAGATTCTCCAGATTCTTTTGATCTTATACCACTACATGGAGTGGTAAAAACATGGAAAACCCTTTGTAATTAACCTGAGTTCCCATAAGATATATAGATATTTGGTTCTTTTTTACAAGTACACTTCATCTGACCAGTCATTCCACATTGAAAGAAAATCAATTAGACTTTTCTAGACACTTTAGATAATTTTAAATAAGTCTATATCTTAGATCTACCACTGTGAGTATAAATAACTACCATTAACCGTAACATACTGTCAAAGTAAAGTTCCATCATCAAATCCATATCTAGAAAATTATAATATGATTTTATGTTCTTCATGAAGTCCTGATACCAAAAATATGATTGAATACCCATCTCAAGATTCTATCCCTTTATGTTCTTATTTGATACCACCTTAGGTGAGAATTTAGAAATTTTGGAAAAATTAATGTCTTGTTATGTCAATGCCCATTCAAATTGATGTAGTTTAAGTAACTCCATAGATTTAGTCCAAACCATTGATTACATAAATAATTTCTCTACAAAAATATCATTACCACTCTAATCCCACGTTATTACCCACCATAAATATATAATCCCAATATCTTATTCTATCCCCTTCAATTTTTATGATGGAACATTTTACCTTAATAGAATCCAATGTATCAAAAAACTAAAATAAATTTGATTCCTTTTTCAACCAATCTTCTTCCTCATGAGGATCTTTGGTCCTATTGAAAAATGGTGGTATAATATGTAGAAACTCTTGAAAATGATCTTTTTTATCATCCCTATAATGTAAGACCATTAAATCATGAATGGTAACAGGTGCTTCAATATGCTCTAAAGATGGACCACATCTGTAACAACCTATACAATGCTCTGATCAACTGGAAACTTCACTTTCTATGGTTCATATGCAGCTCCCTCTTGAGGAATGTCTAAATTTATTCATGGTTGTGTGGTATTATAAAACATAAATAAATAATGAGGAAAAATTTGCTATGTTACATGATATCATCAACTATATCTATTAGAATTCAATTGGGAACCAAAAATCTCATATCAACGTTTAGAAAAATTCTATAATTGTATCATAAAATTTCCTTAAGGACACTTTTTCCCAATACTCTATGGTAACTTAAGGCTTATTATGATGATATATTTCTAGGAACTCTCTTGTTACCTACCTCATATGCCCAAAAAATCATGTCTCCTACCTAACAATACATCCCAAAATTCATACCGACATCCAAGAATATACATGGACTACTTTGAAACTAACTATTCAGGAACTGACCTAGATAAGCCAGCTAAAAATTACCCAAATTAGTCCAAACATATCCGAAAGGTCATTCCTAATCCCCATGGATAGGATACTAGCACCTGGGCATTAAACAAAAATAATATGGAATGATTTCTCTACTAGAACAACTCATCAAGATAATGTGGTTAATAGGAATCAACAAATTTTCGGTACTCCAATAAATTCATCATGAGTAAAACTCCTCAAGGAAAACAAAACAAGTCCTAAAATGGAACATCCTCATCTTTCATTAAATAACCATCAAAGAAATAAACACAATATCACCTCATAACAAGTGTATCACATACTCCACTAGTCACTGCTAACTCCCAAGGTCCAACTATCAAGAAAACCCACCACCTTTTAGCACTAATTTCCCTTTTCCTGAACATGAAAAAAGAAATTATAAAATCTACAAAAGGAAAAGTTAGGGTTTTTGAAACAAATCCTAGTAGGATCCCACCATGTATTATATAATAAACCCATATACAATAAACTAAATATGATCAATTTTAAGAAAAACATGGTATGGTAATATCTTTACAGTTCATATCAAAACATTCTATCAAAATAATTTCAATGGATAAAGTAAAAAAAAAGGTAGAAATGTGTATCTATATTAAATAAACAAAAAACCATTTTTGAACATGGTAGTGAGGTCTTGTATGGAGACACCTTTCCTTTATCATTTTCAGACTGGATCCAGTGCGGTCTTTCTATCTAGTAATAGGGAGGGAAACTGGGTATGCTGGCGACATACCTAGGGTGGATTGAAACACAATACAAACTATTCTTGTGTTCAGGGGAGCATGCGTGGAGTAGGTGCGGTGCGGGATATTAATGGCTCAGTTTTCTTATCATTCTAGACCAAACTGGGCCAAGGCACTTCCTTTCAAGCGGAGGTAATGGCAATGCTCACTGGGCTCAGACTATGCATGCAACAGGGGTTGGATATCTCTAAAATTGAAACATACTTCTTAATTTTCCACAACTCACTAAAAGTGAATGATGATGCTCATTGGTCAATTTTCTATGTCATCAGAAAATGTAAAAGCTTAACCAAGAAAAAATTTCGTGTTCTTCATACTTGGAGAGAGGGAACAAGGTTGTGGACTACTTGGCCTCGGTGGACTTTAATGGTAGGTAAATGTGTTTCTGCAATCTGTGGGAAGTATTAAACCTAATACGATTGAATTTATTAAATGGTATGAAATAGGGCTTCACCATTTTAGGACCCCGTGGGTTCTTCTTGGGGTGTGAGGGGGAGGGGGGTCCTCTCTGTGCCTTCTTTTTTGTATTTTTCTATTCATATTTATAAAATTACATAATGATGATGATGATGAATTATAGAACTAGGTTTAAGAGACTCGAGGTTAGGTTAGTACTAGGATTATCACACATTTAAATGAAATATGGATATAGTTGTTCAGACTTCCCTAGATCAAAATATTAGGGGAATATGATAACACCCCAAATATTTAACTCTCTATGCTCAAAATTTTTATTTATTGTTCTCATCATCAATCCATTGATATGTAGAGCTAATACAAGACTAGCATGTGTTATTCCCACCAATCTACCTAGGATCTCCTATGCCTTAAGAAAATCAATAAAACTTGGGATATCATTCATTTCATCCAATCTCAAATCTTTTCAATCAATCATTTCAATCTTCCCCAAGTTAAATTTTTAAAACATTCCATTATATTTCAAAAAACAAAGATCAATGGTTTTCATCAAAAATCATGCTTTTAAATTTATTTCATTTTTTTTAAATCATAAAACTTTTAATACCACCTCTTCTAAAGTTTCATCATCAAAATCATTCCTAAAATCATTCATTTCAAATCAAGGTCCTTTTCTAGAAATCAACACTTTATTTAAAAAGCCATTGTCAAAGATATTTCACTGTATACAAAATGATATTTCAAAATCATTTATCAAAATAATCAAATAATTAATTCAAAATTGCTATGAAATCTAATTCAAAATAAATTGGAATCAATGGTTTCAATTGATAGTAACTTTCTTATGAAACCACTAACCTCAATCACAAGCTCAATAATCACCCAACTTGGGATCCACAAATGGAGACTCGATGGGTAGAATGATCAAGGGAGAATCCTATAACTAAAATTCATCAGGACAAGATCTAGATCGATAAATTACATGAGGATCCACCACTCACAATGAGGGATGGAGATTATTAAAGAATAAATATCAATCGAATTGAGATTGTACATACAAGAAGAGAATCAACACATCAACCAACACTTTGATACATGAGGAAACAAGTTTATTAGAGACAAAACTAACCACAAGGGAGTCTGTAGGAATAAATGGTCCAGTGGAGTTATATAGATAACATAAAATAATAAAAATGAATATTTAAAGTGGAAGAATTATGATACATCATGGTATTTTCTCTCCCACATCAGTGTCACCAGCTAGCCCCTAGCTCCGATCAGCTAACCAGTGCTTTTAGAATTACCAAAAGTTTGATCGTGGGATCCTACCGGATAGCTGGTGGGATACTAATAGGAACATACTTCTAACAACCTCCCACTAACTAGATAATATGACTCACTAGCTAGCTGGTTGGATTTCTGTAGTAAAACAATTACATTTTTCCTTTAATTATCTCACTAGTGTCCTTCACTATCTAGTCAGTGGACCTCCAATATCTATTTAAACTACATGGACAAGTGCACCTGTTTACCAAAGATATATTACACCTAAATTATCCTTAAAATATATATAAAAATAACTCCCTCTTACTTCCACCAAATTCTAGATCATGGTGTCTATTGTTAGTGTGTGGTTATAATTTTCAAAGGTAGACTGTCACAAGGACATATAAGTGAAACCTTGAATATGATTCAAACTGAGGGTATTAGAGGTTAGGCACACTACATCCTTTTTAGGGGGATTATTTATTACTATGATAATTTCTTATAGATTTAACACATGTTCATGAAACATACCCATTAATTTTTTTTAACACTACTAGCTACCCTCAAGAATAATGATCACTTAATTATGCGATGAAATTTTTGATTAAAGCCATATTATTGGGGAAATTTGGGATTTTGTGTCATCTAGGAAGAAATTTTGTGATTATTTTTGGGATCAATCCCTTTAAATTTGTTTCTTACAACCCCCCTCCCCCCAGAAAGGGGATTAAAGACACGTAGTTTGATGCTACTTAACAAGATATGTTATATCTTTTAGGGTTATATGAAAAGGAATGATCCATGAAGATTAACATCATGACTTAAGGATTAATAATAGGAAGTTTTTAAGTAATGGTTGGTGTGGGAATTATTCTTAATAAGTACTTTTTTGTATCCTTAATGTGTTATATAGCCCAATGGTATCAAATGAGTCGAAACAATATTGATATGGTCTACTGAGATAAAGCATGATCCTATGAGGAATATGAACTTGTGAAGGAAATGTGATGAAACTTTGATGGGAAATAGATCTATTAATAGAAGAATTATTTCCCCAATAATTTATCATAATAAAAGAATATAACTATGATGGGAATATATCCTAGTTGGGGAACTTATGAATTGATGAATATTTGGGGATATTGGGATTGGAAATTTAAACATTCATCCAAATATCTCATCAGTTACTGGAATCAGAGACCACTTAGTTCAAGAAACATATTTTAAAGGTCATATGTCAGGACTATAATGATTTAACATCCTATGATAAAGACTTTGTCCATGAATTTTAATGTTATTTTGTATAAACATTATCCATTCAGTTTAACATCATGCTACATGGATTTATACATCATGAATGGTATAATAACAAATTATGGAGTGAAACTTATTCATTATAGCTTCCCAAGAAGATATATTGGGTCTTACACCTAGTAAGAGTATTAGTGAAATGGTATTTTTTATGATAGTTGAACAATCATCATTGAATACTAAACCCATGTGAGCCTTTTTTCGGTGTGAGACATAAGAGATAAAAAGATCAACTCCATCACAAAATTATGTTAGGATAGGGAAAACACCTAGACTAGAATCCTAATATTGAATTTACATCTTTATTCACTGGTGGATGAGGGATGGGATATGAAATACATAAGTGATATGGAATCTTGCATGAAAGGATATGGTAATTCTATAAGAGGGATGCCCATTTGAAATTTTCTCATATCCCACTGATAGATGAGGGTGGGGTATGTAGAGGTATACAACAAGTATGACTAGTGGCTTACTCTACAAGGGATTACTATTACCATATTATTATTTGTTTCTGAACCCTATATTGGGTCTTATGAATCCACTAATTAGGAAAAAAATGTGTGGTTGCTACCCATGTCACTTCACGTTTTAGGCAGCTGGTGGAAGATATATACCATTACCTGAAACGAGAAGACTCCAACTACTACCTCCCAGATTGGGATCCTCATTACTAAGTGTATTCAAAATTGAAAAAAATAGAGGAACCCATCTATTTAGGAGGTTAAGTGGGGTAAATCCTTTAAAAATGAAATGCATGATCAAAAGGGGGAATGCTTGTGTTCTATATACTTGGATCACATAGATCTATTGGTCATGTAGGAGGCCTTGATTTTACTTTCACGAGGTTTTAGACCTAGTGAATAAAGGACATGGGATTCTATAATACCCCTATATGGGAAGATCATATTATTTTAAAGGAGGATAGAGGGCCCTCATAAGGATAATAGTTAAATGGAGTGTGTGGGTTATCTTGAAAAGGAGTGGGATCACATGATCACATGATGTATAAGTGTATCACCCACCAAAATGACAATCGGATCGCACGGTACTACTCTTATGGTATGGTCATTATGGTTTGGTTCTTTCAGTTAGGTTCTCATGGTGGTTCTATGTTGATAATATGGGATAATTATTTGTTTCATACTTTGGGTTTTTACCGATAGAATCCTCAACTTTTGGTTATCGATTTCTCTCAATTTCTTCTCTTTCATAACCCTTTCCAATTTTAGGCATGGATATTTATAGGTGAAACTCGGTGAGTTGGAAGTTTAGAAATGTGGTAGTTTATTAAATAATAATGTATTCATGAAGGTTTAATTTACCATGAAGTAGTCTCATCCAGGAACCCCAACACAAGAATAATGGTTTGCATCTACTTTATTAGCCTACAATGAAGCCTAAAAATGAGTGATGTTGGGGTCACAAAGACCAACTGTTATGGTTTAGTCAAGGATTCGATCTATGTAATTGGTGGTTCCATACTTGGTTGTGATAATGGTTCCATGTAACTAAAAGTTTTCTTTTCTCCATAATTTATTCTCTCAATAAAGTATTTCCTTTGGAAATTTATTAGTCGTGTTTACTCTAAACTCTAACTTTTTGGAAGTCATTTTCATAAAAAAATCATATAAAAGTTACCTCACAAGAAAATTAATTTGATAATCATGTGAATAATACATTTAGGGGGAGTTTAAACCCTATATGGGGTACTTATGGTCCAAGGGTAGTCAACCCCTATAAATATCCTAAAAGGGGATCCTTATAATCTCTAGTGACTCAAATAAATCTCTGAACATCAAAATTTTCCTCTTGAGATTCACCATGAAATTAATTCACGAAATTGTGCCCCAAGAATACAATTACATGAGAGAAATTTCTTATAATACACCACATAAACTAAACTCTATAATTTTGACCATATAATCGACACCACATAATACCAAACATTTACTTTCATTATTCTAATGGTTTGAATCTCATGGCTATATTGTTTCTTCTGAATGATAATCATGTGGACCTAAAAAGTATCACATATTGATTTAAACTTTTTCATTATTCTATATTTTGAAAATATAACCATTTTCATGAAAAACGACTTCAAAGAGTGAATGAGGAGTGGAAATAATAAAGTGAATGGAGATATCAAGTGTCATAGCCTCTAGTCAATGTGAGCACATTCAACTAACACACACCGTCCTTACCAACTTCTTAGGGATGAATCATTGAGATTATTCATTATCAGGCTCACTTCTCCGATATAGATTCAAACCTCTAAATTACACCTATATCTCAGCGACTCTAAAAATGAACCAAAATTCACTTTAGATCATCAAGTATTGAGAATTGATTCATCTCAATAAATCAATATATGGACATTTCATTAGGTAAAATTAGCACACCAAGGGATTTTTCTTGGGTTAAACTCCACTAAATCATAAAGATGTGCATTATAAAACAAATTGAAAGGTTCATTTATTAAATATATTATGAGACCATGTGCCACTAATTATAATTTGGGATAGTCACTAAACATGGATTTTAAATTTGGAGGATCATTAATCGTGGATTCAGGATGTCCTTTCCAGTTCCAGAAGACTTTCCATGAATTTGAGGTAGAGCTAAAGGTAGTGGACCTCTATGAAGTTGTTTAGGTTTAAGAGAAACTTCACACCTGCCTTCTTAAATTAATTTTTATTTTATTAATTATTCGCCTCGAGTTCTCTCGCCATGGTCCGAACTGGGTCCCAGATCAAAATTGAAGACGTTTAATGTTTTTACTAGGTTTCGGACCCGTGGGCGGTCACCCCACGTTTGGCGGTAGCTGTGCAACCGGCCCTAGTGTCGTGCAATTGATTATTATTATTATTATTATTATTATTATCATCATAATTATTATTATTTTCATTTTCATTGTTATATATATTATTATTTATATTATTATTGTGTAATTGATATTTTATTATTATTATTGTTGTTGTTTATATTATCCTAATTATAATTGTTTTTCTTATTATCATTATTATTATAATTTTTATTATTTTTATTATTATCTTTTTTATTCTTAATAAATTTTATTAAAATTATCTTTATTATTGTTATTTTTATTATTTTTATTTTTGGTTTTATTATTATTATTATTATTATTATTATTATTATTATTCTGTTTTTATTGTTATTATTTTTATTGTTATTATAATCATCATTATTATTAATATTAATATTAGTATTATTGTTAATATAATGAAATTGAAAAAAAATACAAAACCCTAATTACTACCCAATCCCGTCGCCCCCCTATTTTCCCCCTGTGCAGCGGCGCCTCCCAGCGCGAGCCGCCCCCTCCCCGCAATCCGGCCTCCTGTTCACCCCACTCTCTGCTCACCCCCCCTGGTTCTATGCGCAGCACCCGGTCCGCCTCACCCTCCTGCAGTCGCCCCAGTCTCCACCGACCTTCCGCCTTGCGTTGACCCGCCACACCGCTAGACACCTTCCGCACTGCCTGACTCCCTCTACACCCGCCTCTTCCTTTGTAGCGGCACCCCGACCTCCTCCTGCGTTCATCTTGCAGCCGGCTCTCACGCCCCCCCCCCCCCCGGCTCGCCGTCTGCCTCGCACAACTCTCGCACCCCCTTCCCTCGGCCTCGCCCCCTCTGACTCGCCCATCTGGCCTCCTCCCCCGGTAGCAGCTCCCCTTTATCGTCTCTGGATGACCGTCGCCCGACCTCCCTTTTCCCAGACGCGCCGCCTCATCGTGCTCCGACCTCCACCTGTAGCACCCATCACCTCATCTATGCCGTCTCAACTCATTTGTGGCAGCCATGGCCACTCTGGTTCCCTACCCCCCAGCGATCTGCACCCGAGCCCCTTCTTTTTTCCCCCTCGTCGGTCTCCTACAATAGCCGGCCAACCTCACCGGCGACTCTCGCGGTCCAACCAGCCTACTCTAACCTCACACGGGGTATATTTTCGTTCATATTTGGTGTTTTTATCTATTTTGAAAAAAACCTAACTCGTTGGGGTCATTTTCGCACATTTTTCTCATGTTTTAGGTTGTGTGTTTGGTTTGTAGGGCGTTGTTCCACCTTCCGTTGAGGTTCTGTCGTGTCCTCTATTGGTTTAAGGTAGGTAATTCCATGGTTTTACTTTTCACAATCTAATTAATTCTTGGGTGTTTCGATAATTTTATTTTATGTGATTCACAACTATGATATACCCATAATTTTCTTGCTACAATGTTTTTTTAAATTTTTTAGAATTAGTGAAAATTATGTTTTGAGTCAATTCCTGGTTCGAGTCTTCAGTTATTTGATTATGTTCCAAATCCTATTTTGATATTGTTTATAGCTATTTTTTTGGGGAGTTTCTTTATATGTTGATACAGTTTTATAAAAGAAAATAATACTTTGAAGGTGAATATTTGATGATGATAATGTTTATGTGCACTTGGCGCATTTGATAAAATACTATAGTTCTCAAAGTGGAATTGAGGGTTTTTATGAAATTTTTAGCCTTGATTATGTTGTGTGTCATCATTGGTTATTTGTAAACTTGGATTGGTTTATAATTCTGGTATTGGTATAACATGCTTATTGTGTTAAAGTGTTAAAATAAAAAGGGGGATATTTGGTTTTAAATGTGGTGGTGTGAGTTATTTTCAAATAAAGTGAGTGGTTGGTTTTAGTTTCAAAGTGGTAGTTTTGTGGGCATAGTGTTGGTTGTTTTCTTGGAATACAGGTGTGCCATTGGATGTTGGAACAACCATGGGTACACTCAGTGCAACCATGGACCTTCCTTCAAGTGACAATGACACCTTTAAACTAGTGTTTCTTTAAAACCTTGGTTTTCTAAATGGTTTTTGTTTATTAAGAAAGATCTAGTCCTTTGTGTGGCTTTTGTGAAAGGTTTGAAGTGTGATCTCAAGGGTGTGACAATTTGGCTTTGAAAATATAAAAGTGGTATTTGTGTAATGTTTTGGGTAATTTTTTTATACATGACAACTTAAAGCCCCATTTGGCTCTTCCAGTTCATGGGTGGAGTTGTGTTAACTTTTTGAATAGTTTGTGTTTGGAAATTGTGTGTGCCTGGTTGGAACTTTAAATGTTTTTATAATAATGATTTCAGCATGGGTGTGTCATGATGGACCGTTTGGAACTTTTAGCTTTAATGTAATGTTTGATTTGACTCTTTGAAATGATGACATTTTGGTTACTTTATGCCCATATAACAACTTTAGTATTTTGAAAAAGGTATCAAATGGTTTTAATGATTTCATGTCATGAAGGCCCATTTGGCACCTTTGATGATATGTTATATATATATATATGTGTGTGCATATATATATATATTTGTATATATATTCTGGGGCACCTCTATAGGGGGGATATCCCTTATGGGTTATCGTGTGGAGTGTCCGTGTTTGGGGTAGGAAAGTGCGGTTAGATGAGTCACATATGTGAGGGCCTCCTACTTACACAATATTACTATAACTGCCATGGGTTCCTGGGCATATTTTAGAGATCGAGGGATGGTTTCTGACCAACCCCGATTAGACGGGTTGGTACCCCATGGATTTGTTATTAGGCCAGGTGGGCTTTGCCACTTGATTGGTCAGTTAGGGCGGCCAGTTGGTTATAGACTTAGGAGCTTCACCATACGCTGGCAGGTGGTTCCGAAACCGATTATGTCCAGGGGTCTTCTCAGGATTTTTAGGATCACCCATGGTTACTGGATTATTTACATTTTCTTGTTTACTTTTCATTGCACTAGTCTATTATCAGTTTGCATTGTTTACTTATTATACATTAGGCTTGATTTAATATATTCTGTTTTCGGTTTTATTTATAAAATGAAAAAGGATTTTGGAAATGGTATGTAGCATGTGTTGGGCTTTAAATGAAATAAAAGAACATGTTTCTTATTTAAAGAAAAAATTAAAAACCCTATTTTTATAATTGTTTTTCAAACTTGTGTTAACGGATTGTTTCAGGAAAGGAGATGTTGGATTCTATGGTTTATGTTGGAAACCATACTGAGCATCTTTAATGATCATTCCTATCTTTATCATTTTAGTTGTAGGTTTCCTTGCTCAGGTTTTCTTGGTTGAGTTTCTCATTATTGGGGAAAAGTCGGTCTTTGGTCGAGAGGTGACCTAAAAGGTCACGTGGAGGTATGTTCGGTTTTATTTTCTTTCTGCTACTAGCGTTATGTTTATCGACTTTTTATATTTATCTATTTATTGTTTATTTGTTTTTGTTCATGGGACAAATTTTTCCCAACAATTAAAATTTTGATGCCTGGCACTGGTTTCCAGCTTGTGGGGATCGGGAACACCCTTCAGGTCATGTCACGGACCTGCTCGGGTGACCGGTTCAGGGTCAACTTGGGTTGGTTTGTGAAAAAATGGTATCAAAGGGTCCCTTGTTATTTGGGGTGTCCAGTAGATGGATATTTGGACTGTCGAGACTCGGGAGGTAGGTACAAGAAGAACGTCATGAACCCTCGCCTGTTCCGAACCTCGAGTCACTAAGGGTAGTCTGTGAATTGAGTCCTTGTTTCTTTTTGGTTTGCTTTTGATTGAGGGATTACAATAGAGGTAAGATGATATCACACCATGATTTCACATGGATTAGTGACCCATGTGGAGTCCGAGTACACGGTTTAAATTCCTTCTAGTTGTTGGCACTTACTTGGGACATGACCCACTACCATGTCGCCAGGTTAAGCGTGACTATAAGTCCCTCACTTCGGTGATTTGATGAAAGTTAAGTGTCATCTTGTTTCTATTTGGTTAAAGTGAATTCTTGAAAATGAAACAAAATGGTTTTTTAAATGAGAATGATTTCCATCAAATGGATTTAAATTGGTGAAATGTTTTTTTTTAAATTGAAATATTTTGGTCTAAAAATCCTATGGTTGCTTGGAACTAGTAGAGATATGGTTTCGGTGCAACCTCGGGTACTCTTTCTAAACGTTTTCACATGTGAGGTAATGAATGGGAAGTGCGTGTTGGTGCGTATGGATGAAATTGGATGAAGACATGTGTAATGGTTCATGGGATTACTGGGGTGTTCACTTGGAATTAAAGGCTGGACCTTGTTTTCCAAAAGTGATTAAAAAAAGGAAAATATTTTTTGGAAATTGAAATTGGTTTGCAAAGTGGGTTTGGTATTTGGAAAATGGCCTTGAAAGAAGGCGATTTTGAAATCTTAAATAAAAAGGGATTTTTGAAGAATAAATTTTAGGTTGTATTTTGATTTGTTTTTTCTTCTTTGAGTAGGTTATTTTTGGATGATAGTGCTTTCAATGATGTTGCTTCGGATTGATATTGGATTTGGTTATGTGTTTTATATGTTGTTCAAAAAATGCCACCCAGAAAGGTCACCAAGGTTTTTGATAAGTCATGCCCGGTTTTTGGTCCTTCTAAGATATTTCCCATCCTTCATGGTGATTGTGGTCCGTTAGAAGCAACAAAATGTCTTGAAGGGGTCGAGTGTGTTTTCAGGGTTTTGGGAACTCCCAAAGCTGTCAGAGTGTGTGCTGTTTTGGGTTTGTTCGGAGGTCCATATCTAGACGAATGGGAGTTGGTTTCCCCACCGCCAATGTAAGTTGGGATGGCGTGGGATGTCTTTAAATCCATCTTCATCCGATGGTTTATACCTAAAGAGGTGAAGATGAAGAAAAGGGAGGAACTCATGCATATTCAACAAGGCCAATGGACGGTAAAGGCATACATTGACCATTTCAAGGAGCTTGTGTCCTTTTATCCAGAGGAAACGTCACCAGATTTGATGAAGACTTCTCTCTTCATCGGGGGTCTTCATCCAGAGATCAAGGAGCAGGTGCTCCTTTCTAAAGACCATTGTTTCGAGAAGCTGGTGGATGAGGAGTTCCTTACTGAGTTGGTATCTGGAGCATAGGTTCTTGCCAATCTAGTGAATCCAGTTTCTCTTGAAGGTTACCCATCTGGAAAGTGGGGTGTGCCAGAGGGACCTGCTTCGAAAGAGTCGTCTGCAGTGGTTTTGGCTTCTAGTTCGTTGGACTGTTCAGTGGTGTGCCACCAGTGTGGCTGGTTTGGGCACGTGAAGCTGTAATGTCACATCCCTTCGAAGACATTTCGTCATTGCGGTTTTCTAGGTCACTTGGAGAAGTTTTTTAGGAAGCATATCCTAATGAAGATGTTGTGACTGAGGGATTTCAGTGCCTGAATGTGAGGTAGGAGATGCTTCAACCATTAGAGCCCCAGCCACAGGCCATTAGATGAAGCTCGCGCGCAGTCGGGAGTTTCCAGGGGTGTGAAACCTCGATTCGGGTCTTGTGTTCCATGTTTGCAGTAGAACATTTAATGTATTTTCATTTTCATTTTTGTACTTTTAAAGTTTAAACATTATTTTAAGTTCATTGTTTCATCATGGAATTATAGTAGACATGTCATGTTGCAATTGAACAGTTTTGTTTGTCTGATTATGGTTTTCTGAATCGTGCATTTTTCTTAAAAGTTGTTCGGCCCTTGTCTGGATTGATCTTGGTTTAGCGGTGTTCATTTAGAGATGTAAGTGCCTGTGAAGGAGTTAAGTCTTTTAGTTATACTTGGGATCAATGTTGGGATCATGTTCTTCTCGGGGGTTTTTCTCTAGTATTCGGGGTTATTGGTTTCGGTTGAGAGTTCCAAGTTTCGGCGGGGGTGTTGTTTCGCTCGTGCTATAGAAGATTGTTTGGATTGATTGGGAGTTCCCGCGTCGCCCCCCCCCCCCTCCCAGGGTGGTATGTTCATGTGTTAAATTTCCACGCTAATTGAATTCTTGTGGTGGGGAGAACCCTCTCGTGTTCTCTAGTTCTCTTGTGGTGTGGATCCTTCCAGTTTCAGTCGGGCATAGATTCTTGCTTTTTCCATTGTTCAACTTGGTGACTTTCTGAGGGCAGAAAGTGTCAATGGTGGAGAGAATTTTCACACCCTCCTTCTTAAATTAATTTTTATTTTATTAATTCTTGGCCCCGAGTTCTCTCTAAAAGTTCTGAACTGGGCCTCAGATCAAAATTGATGACGTTTAATGTTTTTACTGGGTTTCGGACCCGTGCGCTGTCACCCCATGTTTAGCGGTAGCCGCACAACTAGACCGAATGTCGTGCAATTCATTATTATTATTATTATTATTATTATTATTATTATTATTATCATTATTATCATAATTGTTATTATTATTTTTATTATCATTATTCTATATATTATTATTTCTATTATTATTGTGTTATTATCATTTTATTATTATTATTGTTGTTGTTGTTTATATTATCCTAATTGTAATTGTTATTCTTAATATTATTATTATTATTCTGATTATTATTATTTTTATGATTATCTTTTTTATTGTTAATAAATTTTATTAAAATTATCTTAATTATTGTTATTTTTATTATCATTATTTTTGGTTTTATTATTATTCTTTTTATTTTATTATTATTATTATTCTAGTTTTATTATTACTGTTATTTTTATTATTATTATTATCATCATTATTTTTATTATTAATATTAGTGTTATTGTTAATATAATGAAATTGTAAAAAAATACCAAACCCTAATTGCTAGCCAATCTCGTCACCCCCCCTGTTTTCCCACTGCACAATGGCATCTCCCAGTGCGAGCCGCCCCCTCCCTGTGGTCCGACCACCTATTCGCCCCCTATCTGCTCCCCCCCCCCATGGTTTCATGAACAGTGCCCGGTCGACCTCCCCCTCCTACAGTCGCCCCAGCCTCCACCGACCTTCCGCCTTGCGCTGACCCTCCGCACTGCTGGACACCCTCCGCACCGCCGGACTCCCTATGCACCCACCTCCTCCTTTACAGTGGCGCCCCGGCCTCCTCCCACGTTTAGCATGTAGCCGACTCCCCCCCCCCCCAGCTCGCCCTCTGCCTCGCCCGACTCCCACACCCCCTGCCCTAAGCCTCACCTCCTCCAGCTTGCCCAGTCGGCCTCCTCTCCCGGAAGCACCTCCCCTCTATCGTCTCCGGCTGACCACTACCCTGACCACCCTTTACCTAGCTGCGCTTCCTCGTCGCGCTCCGGCCTCCACCCGCAGCACCCGGCACCCCGACCCTACTGCCTTGCCTCATCTGTGGCAGCCACGGCCCCTCCGATTCGCTACTCCCTGGTGATCCGCACCCGAGCCCCTTCTTCTTTTCCACTCATCGGTCTCCTGCAACAGCCGGCCATCCTCGTCGGTGACTCCCACAGTCCGACCAGCCTACTACAACCTCACATGGTGTAGACTTTCGTTCATATTTGGTGTTTTTATCTATTTTGGAAAAACCCTAACTCATTGGGGTCGTGTTCACACATTTTTCTCATGGTTTAGGTTGTGTGTTTGGTTTGCAGGGCGTCGTTCCACCTTCCATTGTGGTTATGTTGTGTCTGCTCTTGGTTTGAGGTAGGTAATTCCATGGTTTTACTTTCCGCAATCTAATTTATGCTTGGGTGTTTAGATAATTTTATTTTATGTGATTCACAACTATGATATACCCATAATTTTATTTCTATAGTGTTTTTTTAATTTTTAGAATTAATCAAAGCATGTTTTGAGTCAATTCCTGGTTTGAGTGTGCAGTTATTTGATTATGTTCCAAATACTATTTTGATATTTTTTTGGGGTGTTTCTTTATATGTTGATACAGTTTGATAAAAGAAAATAATACTTTGAAGGTGAATATTTTAGGATGGTAATGTTTTTGTGCACTTGGCGCATTTGATAAAATACTATAGTTTTTAAAGTGTAATCGAAGGTTTTTATGAAATGTTTAGCCTTGATTATATTGTGTGTCGGCATTGGTTATTTGTAAACATGGTTTGGTATATAATTTTGGTATTGGTATAACATGATAATTATGTTAAGGTGTTAAAATAAAAAGTGGCTCTTTGATTTTAAATGTGGCGGCATGAGTTATTTTCAAATAAAGTGAGCGGTTGGTTTTAGTTTCAAAGTGGTAGTTTTTTGGGCATAGTTTTGGTTGTTTTATTGGAATGTAGGAGTGCAATTGGATGTTGGCACATCCATGGATACACTCGTTGCACCCATGGATGTGCCATCAAGTGACAATGACACCTTTAAACTAGTGTTTCCTTAAAACCTTGGTTTTCTAAATGGATTTTGTTTCCTAAGTAAGATCTGGTCCTTTGTGTGGATTTTTTGAATGGTTTGAAGTGTGATCTCAAGGGTGTGATAGTTTGGATTTTAAAATATAAAAGTTGTATTTTTGTAATGTTTTGGGTAATGTTTTTGGACATGACAACTTAAAGGCCTGTTTGGCTCTTCCGGTTCATGGGTGGAGTTGTGTTAACTTTTTGAATGGTTTGTGTTTGGAAATTTTGTGTGCCTGGTTGGAACATTAAATGTTTTTAGAATAATGATTTTGACATGGGTGTGTTGTGACGGCCCATTTTGAATTTTCAGCTTTAATGTAATGTTTGTGTTGACTCTTTGAAATGACGAAGTTTTGGTTATTGTATGCCCATATAACAACTTTAGTATTTCAAAAAAGGTATCAAATGGTTTTAATGATTTCATGGCATGAAAGCCTGGTTGGAACCTTTGACGATATGATATATATATATATATATATATGTATATATATATATGTATATATATATATGTATATATAAACTAGGGAACCTATATAGTGGTGATATCCCTTCTGGGTTATCGTGTAGAGTGTCCATGTTTGGGGTAGGCAAGTGCGGTGAGATGAGTCACACGTGTGAGGGACTCACACTTACACAATATTATTGTAACCACCATGGTTTCATGGGAATATTTTAGAGATCGAGTGACAGTTTCTGACCAACCCTGATTAGACAGGTTGGTACCCCCTGGATTTGTTGTTAGGCCAGGCGGGCTTTTCCACTGGATTGGTCTGTTAGGGTGGCCAGCTGGTTATAGACTTAAGAGCTTCACCATATGCCGGTAGGTTTTTACAAAACTGAGTACGACTAGGGGTCTTCTAGGGATGTTTAGGATCACCCATGGTTACTGGATTATTTACATTGATTTTTTACTTTTCAATTAACTAGTATATTATCAGTTTTCACTGCTTACATATTTTACTTTAGCCTTGCTTTGGTATACTCTGTTTTGGGTTTTTTTATAAAATGAAAAAGGATTTTGGAAATGGTATGTAGCGTGTGTTGGGTTTTAAATGGAAAAAATAACATGTTTCTTATTTTTTTAAAAATGTGAAAACCCTTCTTTTATAATTATTTTTCAAACTTGTGTTAATGGACTGTTTTGGGAAAGGTGACGTTGGATTCTATTGTTTATCTTAGAAACCCTACTGAGCATCTTTAATTCTCACACCTATCTTTATCATTTTAGTTGCAGGTTTTCTTACTCAGATTTTCTTGGATGAGTTGCTCATTATTGGGGAAAAGCTGGCCTTTGGTCGGGAGGTGACCTAAAAGGTCACGTGGAGGTATGTTCGGTTTTATTTTCTATCATCTACTAGAATTATATTTATCAACTATTTATACATATCTGTTTACTTGTTTATTTGTTTTTTTCATGGGCCAAATCGTTCCCAACGATTAAAATTTTGATGCTCGGTACTGGTTGTCAGCCCGTGGGGATCGAGAATGCCCTTCGTGCCATGACGTGGACCGGCTTGGGTGATTGGTTCAAGGTCGACCCGAGTTGGTTCATGAAAGAAACTCACCGATTACAATACATGATTTTTCCCATACCTTATGAGTATATGTATTTTGGATAAAAATATATTTTATTTCATGCATGGAGAGGTCAGAGTGAGCCTCTAGGACAAGTGTATGACCGACAGATCCCCAATATTAGGGGATATGTATGATGATTTTTTCCTTTAACCACTAAGTAGGAATATATTGAGAAATACCCTCAAACTTTCAAGGATTTTCTCAAGTTGTAAAGTGTTCTCATGGGAATATATTTATACCCAAGGGTTGATATCCCCAATAGAGCATGGGTGGATAAATTTATTAATAGAACCAAGAATGATCCAATGGTGAGGAGAGAATAAGTTTATCCTACCCAAAAATTCTATAGAGATAAGGATTCTTACTAGAATACTTTACAATAAGGTTATTACAATAATTGGGGATGGGAGGTAACTTCCAAATCCAATCGCCTAGTTCATTTGGGGGCCTCCCGAGAAATGTTCCTGAGCAGATATATACTATAGGTGAAAGAATCAAATAACAGAGTGAGAATTAGCATGTTTATAATGGTGGGACAAATTTATATCTCCAGAGAGAATAGTTTTTCAATCATGGTGCTTTCCAAGTAATATCATTAGTTAAAGCACTTTTTCAAAGGACAAGCTCTATTTGGGATTGTCAAGAACATCCAGATTTCATAGGGATGGATAGAGGCACAAATGTGTGGATAAAAATTCTTTACTATCTAATAGATTCATGGTTCTTGGTTTTGGATATTTCATAATCATATTTATCTATTTTTAAAATGAGATATGTACAAAAAAATAAAGGAAAAAATAGATATGAGATAAGAGAATGTTTCCTTAAGGTGGTTGGTATTAGTGAATCCAAATAGAATCACATATAACCAGCATCCATTTCAATGCATCTTGGGTGAATATGTGAATGGGGAAAGCTAAAATTGAATATGAGAGATTATGTTTTATTATTTAGTTATTATTTTGTTAGTTCCTAACATATTGATATAAGTAGTTATGAGAGTATTATCATTGTATTATTATTGAATAGGAATATATGATTATACATGTTCTATCCTACACTTTATAAACTATTGTTTCATGCATAGTTTTTTTATTATCATGGGTCGGTTCACCATGCTGTAATGCCATATTAAATATTATTTATCTCCCCTAAATTCACTATTTCACTCTCTCATTTTTTTACATGCATAACCTAAGGAGTGCTTTCAGGGAACTTGGGAGATGTAGTTGGATTATAGGATTCAGAGAATCTTGTAATTATTATTCCCTTCATAGAGAATATGGAATTATTTTTTTATTTTTTCCCTTGAATCACATGGATGGGATTTACATTATTAAGGGGGTTTATGAGTGTTATATGGATCGTGTAGTTTTAACTTTATGATTCATGTAGTCGTATGTCTTTATATTAATTTTTTCAACTGTTTACATTATATCATGAGATGTGATGCTCATTAGAAGTAATATCTCTCATATTAGTGTGGATACCTCACCTAGTTATTATCCTCTGACATAGTGAACGTGGGTTTAGGGTGTTCATTGAGTGGTACGTTAGGACATGATACAAGGATGGTATAAGAGACACATTGAGTTGGAAGATAAGGGATTCGGGGCACATGGAGGTTATGTGTGGAATAAAGCAACTCAAGTTGAACCTAACTTAATTAGTATAAGAATATCATGATTTAGATAATACATATAAAAAATAATCGCACAACTAAAGGACCAAATGGTTTAGTGTTATGGATATTAGACACATAATCATATTATTTTTCAACACTTTTAAGAATTTATCTATAATCATGATCCTCTAGACTCTTTTCTAAACAACTCACGTGATATAATCATCCTCATAACCTAGGGGTGGAAAACAAATTAAATGGATGAGCTCATATCCTTGGTAAGGGAAAAGCATATCATAGGGTACCATATCATAAACATGAATGATAACATGATTAAATCATAAATTTCAAAATAAAATATCAAAACACCATAGATGATAATCATAAAACATGATAGAGAAACATAGGATAATAACATGATCATTAAAGAAAGGTAAAAAAATATTACAAGGTTAAAAATATATATTAATAATCATAAAACATGTGATCATGATAAAAAGGTTCTAAAAAAACTCATTATGTCTACAACTAAAAATGTGCTCAAACCTCTCATTCCTATTTCTTGGGGAAAAAACTCATTATTTCAATGCTTTACTAACTTATGAGATATAAAATTAACCAAACAAATTCCACAAAAATAAAGGACACCACCGGTCATTATCCATACATTTTTTGACACTTAAAATCAATCATCATCATATATTTAAAAAAACATGGAAAAATAATGGATTTATTAAACATCCAAATGGAAATAATTCACTATTTATAAAGAACCCATGAAAAAAAATGGCTTTTATAAAACATCTAAATGGTATAAAATAACATTATGAATTAAATTATTTGATACCAGAAAATCGATCACCCAAAATAATCACATAATTAAAGAAAATATAGGGTGAAACGTGAAATATATCTCCATTGGAGATACATTAGTTGATGAAAATTAAAAAAAATAAAACATGAAAATAGATTTTTTAAAAGATTTTTGTATTTATCATTGTAAAAGTCCTAATTATGAGTCTCTTTTCAAAAAGACTCCTTTATTTTTTTAAATTAATATAAACCCTATCTTGAAAAATGATTTCAATTAAAAACTATTTTCCCCAAAAATAAATATATAACATCATTTAAAATACAAAATTTATTGAACAAAAGGGAAATAAAATCAACACAAAAACTTATAACATAAATGAAGAAGTTTGAGTTACTAAGTCCCTTAAATTTAACTTTTATTTTGAAAATAGTTCATTTAAATCATGTATAATGAACAAAAATATCTTAATAACTTATATAATATCCCTAATAAAAACTTACTACCCTTTTGTAATTATTTTTTAACCATTAATAACAAATATATTAATCGATTATAGTTTATTTTCATTATTGAGGGTTAGAACTTCTTGCAGTTTGTTTCATAAAAAATTAACAAAGATGGTATTTATTCTCACTGACTGATTTCAAGTTCATCATTCTTATATCATTTAATATAGTAAAAAATCACTGATTAATTAATTCCCTTTTCATTAGGTGAAAAACATGAATATGGCTAGTGAAAATGGAAATCCTAATGAACTAGTTTTCAATGTGTTTAATGATCAAAAGGTGATATATTAAGATTATTTTAAATATTAACAAAACATTTTTAGATTCATTAAAAACATATTAAATATACCAATATTACATTCTATTACCATTATATGACATCCTGTAACCATTTATGACACAATCTATGTAACTTCATTTAAGTAGGTGGTTAAATCAACCCAAATGGTAACATTTTATAATGTTTTAATGATAAAAATAATTCATTTATATAATGATAACACAATATCTTAATAATATTTAACATATATAATTCATAAGTCTATTATTATAACCATATAATATATGGGTGATGAGAAATGAAATTTATTGTTTGTGGAGGTGGTAGTTCGCACGTACGCACGATTAATAGTCCAATTTCTCAATGAATATATGAAAAATTCTATATAATTATTGATCATTTAAAAATTTAATTTTAGATATATAAAACGTATTTTTTCATCTAATCCATCCATGATAAAAACCTTGTGAAGATGTGATTAAAAATGAAAAACATCGCTTTGTAGATGTAGTAGTCTACGCGTACACATGATCAATATTTTGGTTTCTATTAGTAGAGGAAATAAAAAGAATAATTGTTATTTAATTAATATAGTTAAATTTAATTATTCTAATGATACTAAATATATTATATTTATAGTGTTATATAAGGTTATGATAGTAAAAATTAAGAAGGAGACACTAAAAAGAAGTTGATACTTACATTAGGGACCTGA
Source organism: Viscum album (assembly GCA_963277665.1). Lineage (NCBI taxonomy): Eukaryota > Viridiplantae > Streptophyta > Magnoliopsida > Santalales > Viscaceae > Viscum > Viscum album. The sequence goes on along the minus strand of OY728128.1, from coordinate 1,693,732,380 downwards.
TTTCTTTTTGAAATTCTCCTTTTAAATGAAATCATGATGCTTACTGATAGTGACTATAGGATATTGAAAATGGTAGAGGGTTTTAATAGTATGAATTTGGTATATTTTCAATGATAAGTTTTAAATTATGATAAGTCTTGAATTGGTGGAAGTTTTATGTTGTTATAAGTGAAGAGAATGATAGTTTTGGAATTAACCCTTAAATTTTAAATAATATAAAGTTACTATTTAAGGATAAATGGAAAAAAATGGAATAAAGTAGAAGGAAAATTAATTATGTGTATAAATTCACATCAACCACTTATTTCTTAGATAATATTGAGTGTTTTAGGATGTTTACTTTTAAATTTTTAACTTTTACCCTAATTTTCCTTTACCATAGTAATTAATTTTTTAACCTTAGTGATTAATTTTAATGAAAAAATATAATATTTTTCATTTTTAAATAATTGTAAAATTATGATTTAAATTTTTTAAATCATTTTTTAAAATTAAAATTTTATGGTTTTGAAAAGTTAATTTCAAGATTAGCGTGCATAACACTTAAAAACTATAAGATCCCAGATTTTTCTGTAAGGTATATTTTACCTACAGTTCAATTTAAACCTTTTTTTTGGAAAATTACATGTTTTCAAAAGTACTTAGAGTATTGGGGGTGTTTTGGGGGTTTGGGACATAGAAAAGGGGAAAAAGTGTTTTCTGGGTAAGCTTCACGGTCAGCGCACGGTTAAGCCTGACCGTGCGGACAACCCAGTTAAACTGTGTAGATGAAAGATTTTATGATAGTATCCTTCACACGGTTTGCACACGGTTTAGAAAATTTTGTGGTTAAACCATTCTAGGGGGATATTTTTTGGACAGTATCATATTCACAGTAAGCGAACAGTTTGAAAAACTGTGCAGGTAAAACGTGAGGCCCATAAACTTTTAAAAATATTACAAAAATTCCATTGTTGTATTTTTGTATCCAACTCAGTATTTCCACCTTTCTTCATCTTTTAGACCCTATTAATGAACCAAATCCCCCAATAGCTTCCAATGATCGATCTCCCTCTTATTAGGGCCATTTGGAGTTCCTTTGTTTGCATATTGAAGATTCTGGAAAGGCTAAATCCCTCCTTGCTTATTTTCCTTGTTTAGGGTTGGTATCTTTCTCTTCTCTCCTTTTGAATCTCTAAAAACCTTTCTTTTTTGATGAGATCTTGGTTGAGGATTAAAAGGTGTGTTGAATTGGGATCTGATTCTTTGATTAAGGGTGTGTTAACCAATGGATTTAAGGTAGGTGGTCTACAAATTGTATCCCTTGGGTTTCAAGTGGATTTTTTCATGTTGGGTTATGTTATTAATTTTCCATTATTGTGTTCTTGGTTTCCTTTGATTTATTTGGATATATTTGGTGTCTAAATGGTTAATTTAGATCCTCATGATCCCTACAGGATGCATGGAGGATGGCTAAATCAGATTAGGTCCACCCATGCGGTGTGTCGTTATTCCCCGGACCTAGATTTTAGCTAAGTAAGTGTAAGACCATTGTGTGAGAACACAAATCTCCCGATGAATATGTTAATATTCTTGAAGGAAGTCCATTTAGAGTTTTATTAATACACATAGGTTGGGTAATGGCCTAAGAGGTTGTTTGGTTGGAATGAAAAAGGGTTAAAGGGGTTGATGAAAAATGAAAGGGGATTAGCTTTACACTTGAATATGCTTAGTGGTATAGGCAAGGGAAATGGAAAATGGGGCTAAAGTGTTAAGTAATATAAATGATGAATGGGTTAATGGATTGAGGAAAAATTTAAATTTTCTATTTATCAATATTTTTTTGATGTGGTAAATGATGTTGGATATGCTTTTTGTGATATGGTTGATTGTGGTTAATGATAAATAAGCATGTACACATGGCTTAATAGAGTGGGGTATAGACTTGATGCTCTACTCCCATTGGTTGAGTTGGATCGAGGTTCTAAAACCTCCCTAAAATTCATGGTTTAGGGATGGGGGTGGAGTTTTATTCCCCTAACGGTTGCATTCCACCCAGACTATGGATTCAAGGTGAGGATTATGAGGTTGTTATAATGTGATTACTAGTGAGATAGGACTTGATTATATTTCCCATTTTTTGAGAACATTGAACATGACTAATCCATTTAACACATCAAAAAGGTAGATTAATCCATGAAATGTCTAATTAGTGAACCTGGATCCAATGGTCGTATAAATTAATGACGCATAATCTAGAATGGAATATTGAAATATTTACCTTTATTTTCCATTAATTATCATTGAATTCACTATCTACGTTTTCTAGATATTTTTTAGACACCGTTGGTGGTGGCCTCCTAAGTTATACTCACACCCTAATCAAGCATCCATTGGGTACCCGAGCAGATTTCATGCTTATATATCAGGACAAGGGCAAGGGCCCTATGATAGAAAGTTGGGTTGTTTAACACCATAAGAATTTACAAATAGATTTATTATAGAATGCATGGATCACTATGTCTCTACAAACACCACTTTTTTATAACCTATCCAAGTAAACATAATTTTTTCACTTTTGGGATGTGAATTTTGAAAATCTGACATACACGGTTGCGATTAGTAAGTTTTTTGGACTAAGATAAAAAAACATAATTTCTACTAAATAGTAACATACCCGTATGAATAATAACATACCCTTATGAATAGTTATATACCCTAATTAATATTAACCTTACCTATGATAGTATATAAATAATATTCAAGTGGAAGTATGATATACCAATGTTTTGGAATAAGTAAATAAATGTTTTAAAACTATTTTATTAAGAATAAATCATGATTTTAATTAAATATTAAATTAATCATATTTAGAATTTTTTTTTGAAAATGGAATTCATTTTTTTATTCTACACCTCAAAAAATGGTTAGGGTGAAGTTTTGGTATTTTTTTGAAATACTCGAATTTTTGATGAATAGTGAAATGCGGTAAAATACCATATATACAAATTATCAGTTAAATACACAATTTATGACATTGTAAGTGATGTAAGACCACTTATTTCAAACTCACATGAATTTATTACTATTCGTTTTCATGTAATCATCACTATTTATTTCCTTCAGGAAAATTAATAAACTAATGATTAAGAAATTATGAAAACCCTCCTCTCCTCCACTATAAAACCCCCCATCACTCTCTCTTATCTTCACTCCTCTAAGCCTTGAAGATCCTAAAGGTTCTTCCCAAATACCCTTCCTTAGTCACTCTCCATGTCAAATAATCTCTTGGTCTTGAAAAAAGACCAAAATCCCTTCCATTAAAGAGGTTCTCAAAGAGGTTTTTTCAAGAGTTAAAACACCTTTCTTTTTCATTTAGTTTCATTTCAATTTATCTTATTTTGTTATATTATGCTCACATCCTCTATAAAAATGACCATTATAGATCTAGTATCATATATATAATATAATTACATCTTGTTAATGGAAGAACGATCATCAATATCCTTACTCTCTCTCTCTTTTATTTTATAAATGAAATCAACGTCCATGAGGTTCAAATTCATAACCTTCGTGGATGACAAAGTTTCGTTCTTCAATTTCTCCTTCATTCTTAGTCATGAAAACATTTTTATGGTTGAAAAAGATTTTAATATATGTATTCTAACGTAATTAATATTCACAAACCAGTATACATACATATTATAAATCATATGACCAAACTAGTTCCTAATAATCAAAATGCCGCTAAAATAATCAAAGTTAATGACATAAATATTTCATCTAAGGATTCCTCCTATTTCCACGTAACAAAATGATATAAATGACCATTAAAAAATCTGTATGTTCACAAATAATATTTAATTTTAATTATTGAGATTTTCATCCATTCAACTTGAACTTTGTTTCTTAAGAATAAGTGAACCGTTTATGAAAATAAAGAAAACGAACACTCTGGAATGAAAAAATTCAATATAATAACTTATAAATATGTGAATAAATGAACAAATAATAATTATGATAAACTAAATAAAATTCTAATAGGTTCTTAAATATGTTATAAATAAGTATAGTTTCATATCCTAGGACCTTAAGTTCAAGAGCGTAAGAAATTCGGACTTAAAGTAAGGGTTTCTTCAACTCACTTCCATTTTTGTAAGCTATTCCATAATCACTAATGTTAACTTTGTATGGTGTATGTATACTACCAATTAATGTTTCATATCATGAATCTATTTAATTTCATGATATTAAATTTATAATTTTACAATCATTAATTTTGGGGCATACGATTTAGTTGATTACAAAGTTGTAAGGGTTTTTCCACCCGAACCTCCATTTTCATTCGGGTTACTTTTATTGTCCAATTACCTCAATGAAATTCTTATGTATTATTTTTTAATCCTAATAAATTATTATTGAGTGTTCTATATATTCTTACCAAGAAAAATCATTCCTAATTTTATGGGGAGTTACATGTTTTAAAAAGAACTTTCAAAATTATTTCTGAAATACAAACCTGATTCAGGGAATCTTTTCAAATTCTTACACATTTTCAATTGTATGCCAGAATCTATTTTAAGCCACCATTTTTTTAAACACTAATTTTATCATGAAAAATTATCTTGTATCATTTCTAGATTTAATATAAAAAATATACCTTTTCACTTTGAAATTCTCTTTAATACTTTCCTTAAAATGCTCTAAAAAGATTTATTTCTAATGAATCTTAAGAAATCTTTTTATGTGATTTAACTTTAGTGGGACATCATTTATGCCTAAAATATAATTTCAATGTCATATTATTTTATTTTATGCTATATTAATGTTTAAAATCTGATTTCATAGCAAATATAAATTATTTTCCAAAATAACTCTTCTTTCAAAAGTAAAAAATGATTTATCTCATCTCACATTAACTTTTATGAGATATATTGATTGTTCGCAACTTATTTCTTTATTTTGGTGTATTTAATTCCATTTGGTATATTATACCAATTTTCACCTTATTCTCATGATATTATAAGTTATTATGATTTCAATGTTTCAAGGTGGTATGGGACTCCTTGGAATGTTTAAGGATTATTTCCTCAAGGATTTTTCAATGGTCCCATTTAAAAGTATCATCATCTATGTCAACGTCCTTTGTTGAATATTTTACTTCATTGAGGTTTATCTACTTGGATATCATCCACTATTTTTTATTTAATAGTTTATGATTAGTATGACTATGGATGTTCTATCTTGAAACCATTCACCATATTACTCGGAATGGTTTGTGTTTATTATTAATGGTTGGGGAAAGTTATTTACATTTCATGTGTTAGTTTTAATATGAATGTGTATGTTATTTATGTTTATCCCCATCCATAAGAGGAATGCATTGGACATAGTAAGTGTTCAGTGGGGCCTTCTATATCCCCTCATTACATCAGTAGTTTTCATGAGACAAACTATGGTCTTGGCACAAGGCCTTGACAAAATGGTTATTTATGGTCTTGGAACGAGTCTTTGATGGTATGGTTAGGTTGTCATGAATTATGAATTCCCCTGTTATAAAAATAGTATTGATGGTTTATGTGGTTATTTGACTAATTTAATTCCCATGATTATGTTATATTATGTAAATATTTACTCAGCTCATATTTATGCCATATAATGCTTAAGTTTATTTCTAAAGGCATGTGTTTTCAATTATTCACCATGTCTAATTTTAATGTTATATTTAACTGTATTTATTACTCTTACTGAACGTTTGATCTCACCCCTTTGTTAGGTTTCATTTTCTTAGGACATGAATAATTTTATTATGAATGACATGAGGAAATAACCTAGGATTTATAGATGTTGTCTAAGGAGATTCTATGTTGTTTTTTATTTCAAGTTGTAATATTAGACTTATGTATGTATCTTGTTTCCAATAATAATAAACTACTCGCTCCTTTGGGATGCTTATTACTTGTTTATATGCTAATGTAATCAAATAAGGCAACAGCTCCAGGAAACTGAAGTGGGGTCCTTACAGTTGGTATTAGAGTATGTTTAGTAGAAAACTTGGAAACTAGATATTGAAAAAGTATATTAGTGAAAAAAACCCTAAGAAAGACTTTGGTGACAAGAATACAAGGACATCCTATAATTTTGGTAAGGAATAGATTATGTGGATATTTTTAGCAAATACATCAATGTCTGGATACAAACAGGTAGATGTGGCTCTAGAACAGATGTACCTAGGAGTAAAAGCTCTGACAAGGAGTTTCGGTCTTGACTTAGGGTATCTTGGTACACGAAAATATGTCTTACTGCACTCTTGGTATTGGAACTGCTCAAGGATATGCTTAGGATAATTCACATTTTCTTTAGAATCCATTATAAATGATTTGTGCCCCAAAATAACCAAAGTATATGGTTTTAGGATTTATGATGCATCAATTTATGTTATGTTTTCTACCATGTTTAGATATATAGAGAGTTCATAATTTTATGAGCTAATATATAATATGAATTAGATTAGAAATGGTGCCTAGTAGAAGGAATGAGAACTTTACCAATGCACGTGATGAGAATAGTAAGAAGGATCATATCTCTGATGGTCTTAAGCCATCATTTCAATAGAAGGTTTTCTCCCATGAATCCTCATCATATGAGGAAATAGTATCATGTATTGACAATGTTTGTAAAGAAATTTATAAGTCCTATGGATTTGAAGGGAAGAAAAAGAATAAGAGGATGGTAGGAAAAAAATGGATAAATGAAATAAGGGAAAGATATATTTTCCCACATGTGATAATTGTGGAAGGAAACACCTTGGTATATGCTTGAGAGGAAAAGCAGTTTTCATAATCTGTGGAGAAAAGGGCCATCATGCTCATAATTGCAAGACAAGGAAAGGATTTTCCTATATTCGATGATTCGACTACAAGGATATGACACACAATGTGAATCAATGTCCAAAACGACAAAGGGATATACCCTAAATGATTATTGTGGATAATGATCAAGTAATGGTGCTACCATAGATGAAGTATAATGATTAGTATGCCTAGTCAAGAATCATGTCATTTGAATATTTTTTCAGTAATGTACTGGTTATAAGAATTATAAGATATATAATAATAGTACTGTAGTACTATTTCATTAAGGAATTGAGGTTGTATGTTTAATGTTACAAAGGAGAATTCATTCAGTAGAAAGATTTTCTTTTTAGTAAAAACATGATTAAGGGAAAGACAACCCTAAATATATATATATATATATATATATGATGTTGAGACACTGAGGAAGAAATGAATGATACAGATAAGTACTGACTACCTTGGAACTGATGTTTGACTTGTCGAGAAGTGGCATATGCAATCATCGATGGAGTTTACAATAATTTTGGATTTACAAAATATATCCAATAATATGTATCTTACTTAAATAATATAGGAGAATGCATGTTTCCAATATGGTTTTTATGATAATTCATGTTATTACCATATTTCAAGAGGATACATGATGAAGTTATTCACATGTTTGGAATGTGAAATTTCGAGCTTCTTCATGTTGATTAAGAGTAATTGAAAATTTCACCTTGGAAATTTAGAGTACTTCATTATAATGTGCTGAATCATTATATTGTGTAATTTTTAAGCATTTATGAAATGGTTTAAGTTGATCATTGTATGATATTTTAGATATTAATGTGTTGCTTTACCAAATGGCATAAACCATGTTAAGTGATGAGTTCAAGTTCAATAAAAGGCTGACTTTTTAAGTAGAAATGTATATTTATACACTTATAGAGTTGAATAATTCCTCGACTCAAGGAAAATAGTATTAAATAAAATGTTTTCTTATTATCATAATCATTCAAAATATCAATAAAAAATTTAGTTTATAGTTTTTTAGTAATAAACATTCATCTGAACATGTCCTCTATCATTTTCCATCAGATCATCATAGTTATATTGTTTTTCCATGTCCAGGTTTTTACTTCCAACTAATGACACCTCATTTGAAAGCATACTTTTTTTGGTTGACCACCTCATCTACCTTAACACTTTTTAGGAGGATATTTTATGAAACCTATTTCTAATTTGGGTTTCCATAAATTAATTTTCATGTATCAACCATTAAATTTCGAAGTTCAATTTCAAATTTTGAGGATGAAATTTTTGTAAGGAAGGGATTATATAACACCCCAAGAATTTACAAATAGATTTATTATAGAATGCATGGATCACTGAGTCTATACAAACACCACTTTTTTATAACTTGGCCAAGTAAACAAAATTTTATCACTTATGTGATGTGAAATTCAAAAATCTAATATACACAGTTGCGATTAGTAAGTTATTTGGAGTCTGATGAGGAAAACTAATTTTTGTGGTGAATAGTAACCTACCCTTATGAATAGTAACATACCCTTATGAATAGTGATATAACCTAATGAATAGTAACCATACCTATTATAGTATATAAATAATATTCAAGTGGAAGTATGATATACCTATGTTTTAGAATAAGTAAATAAATGTTTTAAAACTATTTTATTTAGAATAAATTATGATTTTAATTAAATATTAAATTAAAAATATTTAGAAAATTATTTGTGAAAAATGGACTTCATTTTTGGATTCTACACAATGAAAAATGGTTAGGGTGAATTTTTGGAATTTTTTTGAAATACTCGAATTTTTGATGAATAGTGAAATACGGTAAAATACCGTATATACAAATTATTAGTTAAATACACTATTTATGACCTCATAAGTGATGTAATCGCACTTAGTTCAAAATAACATGTATTTATTACTATTCTTGGTCATTGAATCGTTACTATTTCATTTCTTGAGGTAAATTAATAATCTATTGATTATTTTTTTTTGAAAACCCTCCTCTCCTCCACTATAAAAACCCCCCATCACTCCCTCTTATCTTCACTACTCTAAGCCTTGAATCTCCTCAAATTTCTTACCAAATAACCTTCCTTAGTCACTACCCACATCCAAGAAGCTCTTGTTATTTCCAAAATACCAAAATCACTTCTCTTAATGGGGTTCTCAAAGAGGTTATTTCAAGAGGTAAAGCACATTTCTTTTTCATTTAGTTTCATTTCAATTTATCTTCTTTTGTTATCCTATACTAACATCCTCTATCCAAATTAAAATGATAGATCCATTATCATCTATATACTGGAATTATATCATGTTAATGGAATAACCATAATCAATATACTTACACACACTCTTTCTCTTATTTAATAAATAATATCAACTTCCATGATGTTCCAATTTATAACCTTCGTGGACGACGAAGTTTTGTTCTTCAATTTCTCCTTCATTCTTGGTCATGAAACCATTTTTATGGTTGAACCAGACTTTAATATATATATATATATATTATAACTTAATTAATATTCAGAAATTAGTATACATATATATTATTAAATCATATGACCAAACTGGTTACTAATAATCAAAATACCACTAAAATAATCTAAGTGAATGTCATAAATATTTCATCTAACGATTCATCATATTTCAATGTAAAAAAATGATATAAATGACCATTATAACCTCTGTATGTTCATAAATAATATTTAATTTCAATTCTAGAGATTTTTATCTATTCCACATGAACTCCATTACTTAAGAACAAGTGAACCGATTATGAAAATAAAGAAAATGAACACTCTGGAATGACAAAATTCAATATAATAACTTATCAATATGGGCATAAATGAACTAAAACTAATTGTGCTAAACTAAATAAAAGACTAATAGGTTACAAAATAAGTTATTAATAAGTTTAATTTCATATTCAGGGACCTTAAGTTCATGAGCGGAAGACATTCAGACTTAAGGTAAGGGTTTCTTCATCTCACTTCCATTTTTGTGAGATATTTTGTAATCACTACTATTACTTGTGCATGGAGTATGTATACTTCCCATTAATGTTTCATATCATTAATATATTTATTTTAATGATATTAAATTTATCATTTCATGATCATTAATTTTGGGACATACGATTCAATTGATTACAAAGTTGTAATGGTTTTTCCACCCGAACCTCCATTTTCATTCGGGTTACTTTTATTGTTTAATTACCTCAATGAAATTCTTATGTATTATTGTGTAATACTCATAAATTATATGTGAGTGTTTTATACATGTTTACCAACAATAATAATTCCTAATTTTATAGGGAGTAACATGTTTTAAAAGTAACTTTCAAAATTATTTTTTAAATACAAACATGATTCAAGGGATCTTTTCAAATTCTTACCCATTTTAAAGTGTACACCAGAATATATTTTAAGCCACCATTATTTTTATAAAAACAATAATTTTATCATGAAAAATGATCTGGTATCATTTCTTAATTTAATAGAACAAACGTTCCTTTTCACTTTAAAATTCTCCTTAATACTTTCCTTAAAATGCACTAAAATGATTTATTTCTAAAGAATCTTAAGAACTCTTTTTACATGATTTCACTTTTGTGGGACATAATTTATGACTAAAATATAATTTCAATGTCCTAGTCTTTGATTTTATGGGATATTAATGTTTACAATCTGATTTCATAAGAAATATAAATGATTTTCCAAAATAACTCTTCTTTCAAAAGTAAAAAGGATTCTTCTCATCTCACATTAACTTTTTTGAGATATATTCATTGTTAACCACTTATTTCTTTCTTGTGGTGTATGTAATACCATTTGGTATATCATATCAAGATTCTCCTTATTCTCATGATATTCTAAGGGATTATTATTTGAATGTTTCAAGGTGGTATGGGACACTTTGTAATGTTTATGGATTATTTCCTCAAAGATTTTTCAATGGTCTCATTTAATAGTATCATCATCTATGTCAACATCCTTTTTTGAATCTTTTAATTCTTTCAGGTTTATCTACTATAATATCATCCAATATTTTTTATCGAAGATTTTATGATTAGTATGATTGTGTTTGTGCTATTTTGAAACCATTCACTATATTAACCTGAATGGTTAGAGTTTATGATTAATGATTGGGAAAAGTTATTTACATTTCATATGTTAGTCGAAATATGAATGTGTTTGTTATTTATGTTTATCCCCATTCATAAGAGTAATGAATTAGACATAGTAAGTGTTGGGTGGGGCCCTCTATAACCCCTTGGTGCATCGGTAGGTCTCACGAGACAAACTACAGTCTTGGCACAAGGCCTTGACAAAATGATTATTTATGGTCTTGGAACGAGGCACTGACGGTATGGTTATGTTGTCCCTCATTATGAATTCCATAATTATGAAAATAGTAGTGATGGTTCATGTGGTTATTCGACTAGTAGAATACCCATTATTATGTTATATTTTGGCAATATTTACTCAGCTCATATTTCTGCCAAATTATGTTCAAGTTTATTTTTAAAAGCATGTGTTTTCAATTATTCACCATGTCTAATGTTTATGTTATCTTACACTATATTTCTTAATCTTATTAAGAATTTGATCACACCCCTTTTTTATGTTTTATTTTCTCAGGACATGAAGAATTTTATTATGAATGACATGTTGAAAAAACCTAGGAGTTATGAAAGTTGTCTAAGGATTTTTTGTGTTGTTTTTCATTTCAAGATGTAATCATGGAATTATGTATGTATCTTATTTCCAATAATACAAAACTAATTGGCCCTTAGGGATTCTTATTGCTATTTTATATGCCAATGTAATCAAATAAGGAACCAACTACGAGCAACCGGGGTTGTCTACTTACAGGTTGGACATGAGACATGTACGGGTGAGGTTGAAGACTTGGAGTTTGGACCATTCAGAGGATTCTGATATTTTTCATTCTTTTGGGATTTTTTTCACTTGAAACTTTATCATATCATGACATATTTACCATTTTATATGGTTGTACCAAGTTTGGGTATTGTATATTTATGCATGTTATTGATTTTTCTATTTTTTTACATTATTTAAACAATTTTATGTTGTATATTACTATGGTTGAGATGGTATTGTATCCCCACATATCCTATTAGACCCTTGATTCTAGTCATTAACCTCTAGAATATGGGGAGGTGTGCTTTATGTCATGTGGTGACCCGACCCGGGGCACCGGTTTAGTGGCTTTCGGGTCAGGGACGTTACAATGTGGTATCAGAGTAGTTATTTTCTCTTTATTATTATATAGGGCTGGTAGGAAGGAGGTTAGGAAAGTTTCAGGCATTGGTAATCAGCTCATTCTTGAGAGTATCTAACCCATATACAGGGGAAAACCCAAGTCACCATGGGAGGGGATTGTTGTTCTTGTTGTTTGTTGTTATATTTGACGTTATTTCACTAGAGGGTGATGCACTTGTTTTGTGATTTTCTGATTTTATGATATTTCTATTATGGTTGTAAAGGTATGAGGGTGTGCATTCATGAATCATTTTAGGCACCTATGTAGTTAAGTGACATTCATCATGTTAGGAACACATACAGGATGGGTGTGTGGGATATAAAGGTTAGGATGCATATGTCTTCTTAAAAACAATGAAATCGTGCCTAATAAGATGATATGAATGGGTAAAAAGGGAATTGAAAATTTCTATTATAAGTAGAAAATGGTGTTTGATAAATAAGTAAAAGTGGATTAACCTTTTGTAAGAGTAAATTGAGATATGGAAATAGTTTTGAATGGGAGTAAAAGATAAGGATCGTAACCATGTGAATTAGATACCTGTCTTAGACATGACCTTAAGAAAGATGGTGAATAGTAGTGATCTGGATTTTATGAGGTTAACTCCGGGGAAAATTTATTTAATAGACTATACAAGTCGTTTCACCAATCTGAGACACCTCGTTCCGACTTTGACAGGAGACGAGGCTGCCATAGAGAAATTCTTCTCAGAAGGGCTAAGACATGGGATCAAATCTTAGGAATATATCATTCATCTGAAGAGGTTTTCTGAAGTGGTGGATCATGTCCTTATCTCATAGGGGAACCAAAAGGGAGTTTCAAGTAGAGAAATTGTGATGCCAGCTAGGCGAGAAAGTGGTGAGGCTTCTGATAGTAGGAATCACTACTTTGGAATCTTTTAGCAGGGTGGAAGCGCACAGAGCAGTCAAAAAGGGGGGGTCAGATTCTCAAGGGGGAGACCAGGACTTCTGTTATTAGTGTGGTAGGTTGGGTAAAAAGCATGAATAGTGTCCCTACCCACTGGTTGAGTGTTGAGCATGTGGCAGGTTAAGCCACGTGTAGAGGTTTTTCAGGAACCCACGACAGTTAGGAAATGATGGAGGTCAGAGGAAGATGCTGAGTGTAGGAAGGGGGTCGGTCACCCCATATCAAGAAGGCAGTTCGAGCTCCATGGGTCAAACTACTAGAGGCAGTGGATGTGGAACTCTGGGGAGAGATCATCCCTACCAAAAGAGCAGTGAATTGTAGAATACTCAGGCTCTATCCCAAGGTAATGGGGTAGGTCATCTCTCTATTTTTCAGGCTACACTTGAAGGCATTGAGGCAAGACCATCTACTATTCGAGGTACGATTCTTATAGCTTCCATTATTTCTAGTGATTTATTTTATACAAGTGTTGCACATTCATTTAATTCTACTCAGGTCATAGCTGTGTTGGGATTAACTATGGAGACTTCATGTGGGGTAATGTCGCTTGATACTCTATTAGGGGTACAAGTTGAAGACATTAGGCAGTGCAAGGGTTGTGCTCAGTAGATTGGTGGGTATTATTTTCTTTGGGATCTATTTGTCCTAGAGATGTTAGGTTTTGAACTTATCTTGGAAATGGAATGGTTAGTATTATTTCAAGCTCATATCGACTATTTCAAACATCAGGTAACGTTAACATCTCTGAATAGTGTCACTTATGTCTTTCATGTTGAGTGGGATACTCAAGCAGACCATTTAGGGCCGTTATGGCAGTAGTTGGGTGAAAACAAAACCCAAGTGGCATATCATATGTAAATTTATGGGGAGAAATAACCAAAAATCTTCTCTCTTATTGTGGACCAGTTTCAGTATGTTTTCCTCAAGATTTATCAGGGTTACGACCTGAGAGAGATGTTGAGTTTACGATTGAATTGTTTCCAAGAGCGTATCTAGTTTCCATTCTACCCTATCGAATAGTGCTAGAAGAGATCTAATAACTGAAGGATTAGTTAGAGTAATTGGATCATAAGGTTTTTATACATCCTAGTACATCACCTTGCAGATATCTAGTGTTGTTTCCTAAGAAGGATGACAGATCATTGAGGCTATGTGTCAATCATAGGAAGCTGAACTAGATGATGGTTAAGAACCATTACCCTCTTCCTAGAATCAATGACCTGTTTGATCAGCTCAGAGGTGCTTAGGTGTTTTTCAAGATCAATTTGAGATCGAGATACTATCAGTTGAGGGTGAGACCTTCTAACATACCCTACATAGCTTTCTGAAGCAGGTATGGGTTGTATGAATTTTTGGTGAGGTCGTTTGGATTGACCTTTGCACCAGCGGTTTTCATGGTCTTGATGAACCATATATTTCACCCATATCTAGATTAGTTATTAGTTGTCTTCATTGATGAAATCTTGGATTGACCTTTGCACTAGTGTTGGACTTGGGGCAGTGTTGATGCAAGATTATCGGGTTGTAGCTTATGGGTCGAGATAGTTGAGGCCACATGAAATGAATTATACTACTTATAACCTAGATCTAGATGTTGTGGTTCATGCATTAAAGTTTTAGAGGAATTACTTTTTCAGAGAACCCTTCATGGTGTTTACTATCCATAAAAGTCTCCAATAAATATTCTCTAAGTAGGATTTGAATCTTCAACGGCGATGGGGGTTTGAGTACCTACAGTCTTTTTATTTTTAGTTAGTGTACATAGCAGGGAAAGGGAATTGTATTTACAATGATCTAAGCTAGAAGACTTAGAATCAGGTAGTTCTAGAATCCAGTTCATAGTGAGTGATGATGGCCTTCTTTGCTGAGATGCATTCGGAGGTACAATATGGGCCCAGACAGATGACCCTTTCATATAATGAAGTTGAGTCTGCACTTTTGAGTTTAGTTAAACAGAGTTAGATGGTATACCCAAAGTGTTTAGATGTGAAGGAAAATCTTAAAGACATGGAGTCAACTTCTATTTTAACTTTTGGTGCTAATGGAGTTTCTCTTGTTCAAGGTTGTGTTGTGGTGCCGGTAGATGTAAGGGAGGAGTTGATGCACGAGTTTCACGCGTCAAAGTGGGCAGTGCATCTAGGCTTGACTAAGATGTATTGTGATCTTCGTAGGTATTTTTGGTTTCTTGGAATGAAGAAATAAGTTGTGAGTTTTGTGACATGATACCTTACCTTTCAGCAGGTGAAGGCTGAACATCAACATCCATGTGGGTTGTTTCAATCATTGCCTATTCTAGAGTGGAAGTGGAATGAATTCATGATGGTATTCATAGTGGGTCTTCTGAGGACGCCTTAGAATAATGATGTAATTTGGGTGGTGGTAGATCAGATGACAAAATTGGCTCATTTCTTGCCGATCCAGGAGACCTATTTAGTGAACCAGTTGGGGATTGTATATTCAATAAATAGTATGGTTTCTTGGTTTTTCAAGAACCATAGATTTGTATCATGATCTACGTTTCACCTCATGCTTCTAGATGGGACTATAGAAGGAACTTGGTACCCAGGTGTTTTTGAGTATGACATACCACCCACAGACTGATGGGTAGTCAGAGCCTACAATTCAGGTATTATAAGACATTTTGAGAGCATATTTTCTATATTTCTATGGTTCATGGGAAAATCACATGTCGCATGTTGAGTTTTATTACAAAAACATATTTTAGGCTACAGTTCATATGGAACCTTTTGAGGAACTTTACAGGAGACCATGTACATCTCTGTTGGGTTGGTTAGAGGCCAGGGAGCCAGAGTTGTTAGGACTGAGTCCTGTGAAGGAGATGTCGAAGAAGTTTTGTTTGATTCAAAAGCATATAGAAGCAAATCAGAGTAGGTATAAGTCAATTAAATATTGGAATTTTAGACCTCTTGAATTCATGGTGGGTGATTTTGTGTTTCTTCGGGTGTAAGGTTGGGTCACCACTGAATTCGGAAGCCAAAAAACTTTTCACCTAGATATGTGGTTCCATTTGAGATTGTGGAGAGGTTCAGACTCATGGAATACTGTTTGGATCTTCCACAACAATATAGTTGGATTCATGATGTTTTTCATGTTTCAAAACTCTGATAGTATCACCCTGATCCTTCTCATGTGTTAAAATTAGAGGATGTCGAGCTTGAGGTTGATGCGTCCTTCAAGGAGCACCCAGTTCTTATTGTGAATCATTACGAGAAAGTTTTATAGGGAAAGGTTATGCCCTTTTTTCATGTTCTGTGGCATCATGGAAATGTTTAAGAAGAAAAGTGGGAGCGAGAACCAGATATGTGGGCCCATTGTCTTGACCTCTTTGATTCAGTAACCCTATGATGCTCAGAAAGAGCGTCTCAAGGATGAGTCATTATAAGATGGGGATTTTGTATGATCCCAGATTTATTCATAAAGTATGTTTTACTTAAAGTTCAATTTAAGCCCTTTATTTAGTTCAATTACATGTTTTCCCAAGTCTTCAAGGTGGTTTGGGTGTGTTTCGGATGTTCGTGACATGGAAAAGGAGAAAAAGGTGTTTTCTGGACAAGCCGCATGATTTGCGCATGGTTAGTCCTGACCGTGTGGACAACCCACGTAAACCGTGTAGAAGAAGAATTTTCAGACAGTAGCCCCCACATGGTTTGTGCAAGGTTTGGTAAACTGTGTAGGTAAACCATTAGAGGGAGATATTTTAAGAGAGTATAATATGCATGGTTTGTGCATGGTTTGAAAAATTGTGCGGGTAAACTGTGCGGCCTAGAAACTTTTAAAAAAATTAAAAAAAATGCCATTACAGGATTTTTATACGCTACTTAGGATTTTCTCATTTCTTCCTCCTTTAACCCTTGGAAGGAACCAAATCCCCCAGGAGATTCTGAAGATTTATCTCCCTTGTCTTAAGGCCGTTTGGAGTGTCGTTGGTCGCGGATTGAAGATGTTGGTAAGGCTAATTCCCTCCTTTCATCTTTTCCTTGTTTATGGTTGGTATCTTTCTCTTCTCTCCTTCTGAATCTCTAAACCCCTTTATTTTCTAGTGATATCTAGGTTTAGGATTCAAAGGTGTGTTGAATCATGATCTAAGTCCTTGATTAAGGGTGCTTTCACAAACAGATTTATGGTAGGTGGTCTACAAGTGGTATCCCTTGGGTCTCAAATGGATTTGTGCATGTGGGGTTATGTTCTTAAATTTCCATTATTGTGTTCTTCGTTAACCTTGATTTAATTCAATATATTGGGTGTCTAAATGGTTAATTAAACTCCTCATGACCCATGCAGGATGCATAGAGGATGGAAAAATGAGATTAGGGCCACCCATGTGGTGTGTCGTTATTCCGCAGACTTAGAGTTTAGCTAAGTTAGTGTAAGACCATTGTGCGAGAACATAAACCCCAAGATGAATATATTAATATGATTGAAGGTTGTTCGATTGTAATTTTAGTAATACACTTAGGTTGGGTAATGGACTAATAGGTTGTTTGGTTGGCATGAAAAAGAGTTAAAGGGATTAATTGAAAATGCTAGGGGATTAGCTTTACACTTGAATAAGCTTAGTGATATACGCAAGAGAAATGGAAAATGGGACTAAAGGGTTAGGTTATATAAATGATGAATGTGTTAATGGATTAAGGAAAAATGTTAATTTCCCATTTATTGATATGTTTTTGATGTTTTAAATGATGTTTTCTATGCTTGTTGTGATATTGTTGATTATTGTGAATGATAAATAAGCATGTGCACATGACTTTGTAGAGTGGGGTATAGACTTAAGGCTCTATGCCCACAGGTTGAGTTGGACCAAGGTTCTACATCTTCCCCCAAATTCATGGGTTAGGGAAGGGGATGGAGTAATATTCCCCTAAATAATTCATTCCACCCAGACAGAGACTTTGAGGTGAGGATTATGCAGTTGTTATAATGTGATGCCTAGTGAGATAGGACTTGATTCTATTTCTCGCTTTCTTGAGAACATTGAACATGCCTAATCCTTTGAACACATGAAAAATTTAGATTAATCCATGAAATGTCTAAGTAGTGAACCTGGATATAATAGTAGCATGAGTTAAGGGAGAATAGTATATAATGGACTATTGAACTGTTTACCGTTATTTGACATTAATTATCATTGCATGAACTATCTACTTTTGTTGGATATTTTGTAGACACCATTGTTGATGGCCTTTTGATTTATACTCAATCCCTGCTCGGGCTTCCATTAGGTACCTGAGCATATTTAATTCTTTCAGGTCAGGACAAAGGCAAGGGCCCTATTCTTGGGAGTTGGGTTGGACATGGGACATGTATGGGTGAGGTTCCAAACTTGGAGTTCAGACCATTCTGGGGATTATATTGTCTGTCCATCTTTTGGTATTTTGTTCAATTGAAATTGTAGCATAGCATTACATATTTACTATTGTATATGGTTTTACCTAGTTTGGGGATTGGATATTTATGCATGTTATTGATTTTTCTCTTTTTTTTCTGTTATTTAAACTATTTTCTATCGAGGACTAGTATGGTAGAGTGGGTATAGTCTCTCCATGTATCCTATTAGACCCTTTATCCAAGTCAAAAACCATTGGAATATAGGGAGGCACGCTTGAGGTCATGTGGTGACCTGTCTTGGTGCACCAGTTTAGTGGCTTCCGGGTTGGGGACATTACAAAAATAGTTTTTAAACAAATTGTGTTTTTAAGCTAAAAATTATGTGTAAGCCATAGTGATAAACATTATAAATTCCCATGGTATAAATTGGTTTATAATAAAAAAAAATCATATTTCATGTAAGTAAAAAACTTAATCTAACCTTGAAAAAACATGATTTAAAGAAAAGACTAAAAATAGTTTTTATTAAACTAATATATTAATTTAATTCTAAAAATGATGGACATGGTATTTATAAGCTCAAATAATATATTAAATTCATAATTATATTCTTTATATGAATATTTTATTAATTAAAAGTTTATTTAAAATTAAATTATATTCTTGCATAATTATAATGCCATAAAAAATATAATTTTCACAAAAACATATTATTTTTACTAAAAATTAATATTTTCAGAAAGAATTAAAAAATTCATAATAAGAAAATTTTGATGTAAGGAATTAGAAAATGGATTTAATTTTATTAAATTCAAATTCTAAAATTCTAAAATTTAGTTTTTAAAATAAAATAAATAATATAAATAAAATTTATTTTTATTGAAAATAACTTTTTGAATATTAACTCATATTAATTATTTATCTTATAAAGGTAATAGATTTTTATGGTTTCCCTAGTTAGTGTTTATATAAATTTTTTAATTGTGTTCTTAAAAAAATTTGTGGTTTTTTACAATGCATGTAGCATTTAATGCAATTTATCAAACATAACATCAATTTTTACAAGTTCTATAATTTCAGGTCATTACATGGCACCCCCTAATTGGATTTGAGGAAGAGGTGCACAATAAGTAATGTAGAGAATTTTTTGTGAACATCTAAAT
This sequence comes from Viscum album, assembly GCA_963277665.1. NCBI lineage: Eukaryota > Viridiplantae > Streptophyta > Magnoliopsida > Santalales > Viscaceae > Viscum > Viscum album. The sequence goes on along the minus strand of OY728128.1, from coordinate 1,693,712,795 downwards.
TTTTTTAGACTTATATCAACATATATAATGTAATAGAACCCTATTTTAATGATTTTTAATTAGTTTGTTAGACCAATTTGATTAAATTTCATTATTTATGGCTCATGATTTTTTTTGATGTTTACTCATGTCAGTCATAGGGGGATTATATTTATTAGAGACATAGTCAAAAGTAGGCAAAGGGTTTGCCTCTTTGTCACAATATTGAGAAATGTATTATAACCATATGATTAATTATTAATGATAATTAATTTAATTATTATTATAAAATTAAAAATAATTCATATTATAGATATATTTGAATATTATAAATAAAAGTGTTAATAGATATTGTGAAATTATTGATTAAGGGAAAGTGATTATAATGATAATGTGGATTACTCAAGAATTATGTGACTTACTTATGATGCTATGATAAAATATTTAAAAAAATGATAATAATTCAATAAATTAATGATGGTTTTCATTGTGATATTTTGGTAGATTGGAAAGTAATTATTAAATTATAATGGTGAAATGAGTTTTATATGATATAATTTAGTTATTAGAAGGATTGAAAATGTGGTTTTGACCTTAAAAAGGATAAATCAATAAGTTGATGTAAATAAATGGAATTATATCAAATTTATGAAAATATTAAATATTATAAGGACATGAATTAATTACTCAATAATTATTTAATAAGTCATGGTAATTTTAATTGTGTTATTGAGGTGGAAATCCAGTGGCATTATATTAAGAATATATATCATTTATTAAATAAAATTGAGGTAAAATTTAGTGGATGAATTATTGAAAGATGATGTTTAGTAATTATAATGTAAATTACTATATAAAAAATAAAATAAATGAAGGTAAAAAGTATACATATGATAATTAAGTGTCTCTTTAGTGATGGTATAAATATTTAGTAAACAAATAATAATTATATTAATGACAATAATAATTAGGGATATTAGCTCTTATAGTAGGGATGAAGGTTTTCTTATAAATGGTTAAAATTAAGTATGATAATTATAAGGTAAGTGTGTGTCAATGTTTTAGATAACTTGTGATGTTATGGATAATGTTATGTGATAAGGATATTGGTATTAATAATATATTGATTTTGTGAACTGAATAATCCAATAAATGACATGTAATTTTCACTAGATTTAATATATTAAAAATAAAAAAAAATACTAGAGAATGATTTGATGTTTATATAGATTATTATGTCATAAGTTTAATGTTATTAAAATAATTTTTATTGGTTAGTTAGTGTGGATATTTGATTACTCACCTTTCTTTATAATTATGATTTGTTATAGAGTTCAGTGGATGTTGATGAAAATAGTTTACTATGGACAACTCTTATCATCATCCACCAACATGGGTTAGAGTTAGATGATAAATTTTGTAATGTCCCAGACCTCTCCAGCCCATTCCCTTGTGAATATGTGGTGCCGGAGGAGTTCTGGGAGGTCAAGGTGACTTGGTGTGCGTTTGGGTGGACTTTTAAAGAAATCTAAAGGGTTATGGCCATCGCACAGGAGGCGCACAGTTTTCCTAAACCGTGTGGCCAAACCGTGCAAGGATGGTCTTGGAGGCAGTGGCTAATGCACGGTTAGCATGCGGTTTGTCTAACCGTGTGGACTAACCGTGCAAAGAGTGGTTGTCGAGGCAGAAGCTAACGCAGGGTTAGTGCACAGTTTGTTAAACCGTGCAGACTAACCGTGCGAGCACTTAAAGTTAGATCCTAAAATTGTGGATCTAACTCATTTTTACTTTAATCACCTCTTTTAATAACCTAATAATCCATAACTCAGGATTACCCTTCCTGGGAGGTAGGAGAATCTCTCCCAAGAGTTTTAGAGGCAATCTGGAGGCTTCCCTTGGAAAATCGGATCCGGTTTCATGAGGTACGTGGTCGTTCCTGCTTTTTTTTAGATCTACTTAAATCTACTCCTCCCCTTCTCTCGGTTTCTTAGATCCACACCCGTTATGGGTAGATCTAAGTGTGTGGATGTCAGTTATGATGAGTTTTGGTCTTGGTTGTAGTAGGAGAGGAGATCTAAGGAGGATTTGTGGAGAATCGACCTGGTTTCTTGGGCGTTCATCAACCGTTGTGGTTTTCCTCAAAAACATTTGAGGTAGGGGATTCATTGCTTCCCTTTTGTATGTGTAACGGTATTGATAGCATGTTGAATCCCACTGGATGATAATGGAATTGACCTAATAAATATATTTAAACCGAAAAAAGAAATTTATTTGATCGTTTGTTATTGCCTCTTGTTTACTAGATAGTGTAATATATATTCCTTGCTTGTTAAGAATGTTGTTCTTGAGAAAATTGATAAAGAACGTAAAGATGGAATTAATTGATAATTGGTTGGCTAAATATAAAGAGGCATGAAAACAGAGATGGTTCTTGTTGTAATTTGATATTGATCAAATTTGGCATAGTAAGCATGTATAATCTTCAGTGATAGCTTACTGAATTGGTTCATGATATTGGAACCAACGAATTGAATTTTGTTAATTCAAGATGGATTAAATAACTTGATTTAATTCCATGAAGGGTTATGAGTTACCCTCTTGTTATGAATTAGGGATAAAATCCCATTTGATGTGGTGTCGTTTTCCTGATGCTTGTGTTGTGATGAGACCCTGGAGGGGTGTTGTGATATGTGGTGGCATGGAGGCCTTGTGGATGTGGCAGCAGATGATGCCTAGAGTGGATTGATGCATCGGTTAATTCATATGGGTGTCAGGGAGGACACCGGGGATGATGGAATGGGATGGATGTGTTTTTTGAATGCTTGGTTATTTGTTTGGTTGTTTATCTGCTTTACTTTTCCTCACTCCTCAAGGTAGCTGGCCTTGAATACCATTATTATGAAGGAGGTGAAGACACGCGGGGTATGCCACGTGCTTTCTGTGTTTAGCCTCTCAAGGTATAATGGTTCTACGCTCTTTCTACAAGGGGAAAAGACTCGACGGATAGTACGTCTACTAACTGTGTTGAGCCCCCTTGTGTTTAGTAGCATAGGTTTCTTTTCTAGAATTCTTGGGAATATGGGAAAGTAATTCTGTAATGAATGTTTGAATAAATGATGTTAACCCATGGGGTTAGAGTTTGATGAAACTTAACGATGAGGTTGAGAACTTTTAAGGGACAGTGGTTTTTGGATGTGATGTTAATGGAACTTAATGTGGATTTGTTCTTGTTTAATTAATGTTTGAAGAATTAATTAGCATAAAGTGAAATTGATAAAAAGGGGATGAAGTGATCTAATAAATCCCTTTAAATGGTTGTGTGCTTATAGGATACCTAGTCTTAGAAGTGGCAGCCCAGAGTCCGAGAGACGTTAGCTGCAGTTGTGTCTAAGACTAGGTTATGCCCATAGTGTGGTTGTGAGTTATAATATATTTTGTACTTTTGTGTTTCTATATGCTACTCCACCCTATCAGTAAGGGAAACTGACACCCCGGGGATTTTGAGCCCTGGGTGGTGTTTTCCCAACATTCTGGTGGGAGGATGAATGGCTGACTACCCCCTTTGACCCCGCTCTTTTCTCTTGGTAGATACTTGTGCCATTAGGCACAGTGGTTAGTTTTCCCCATATATGTGTGTAGAGGGCTGTAATGGCTTATGGTTATTCACACACATATGTTCTGGATATAGTATCCTACATACTACTATAGGTGTAGTGTGTATAGGCTGTGATGGCTTGAGGATCCTTACTTGGTGTATGGGCTATAATTTCTTGAGGAATAATACCCGACGTATGATACACATTATGCGAGCTGTGGTGGCTCTCGGAAACAACCTATTTACTTTTGGTTTGAGGATGGTGTGGTGCTTATCCCAGGTGTTTGTGGGAAATCCTTTGTGGTGCACATGGTGCAGATTGTGGATCTTAGCCAAAGTTTATACGGGCAAGCCTTTGGAGAGAGATGCACAGGACATATGTCGTTGGGGAAAAGAGGCAAACAAATGGGGAAGTATTAGTTGGGTACCCTTGATATTCTTTACTATATGATATATTCTTGTATGCGTTACTTGGTGAAAGTATCCATGGTGAGGTTGGGAACATAGTATACATGTTTAGGTGACGAGTTAGTTTCACTGTTGTTCACTGTGCGTTAGCATGATTTATTTACTTTTTCACGAGAGGCTTCGGGGAGGATCCTACTGAGTATACTGTTATTCTCACCCTACGTTTATATAATTTTTTTTTTCAGGTCACTTGGAGCAGGTTGGAGATCAGGCTGGTTACTACTAGCTTGTGGTTGCAGGAGTTGTTCGGGCTTGTGGTCGCTGCAGTTTTTCCTTTCTTTTGGGTAATTGTAGTTTCCCCTTTTCGGTTGTAGTAATTTTTCATGGAATTTCATATATATTCTTGGGTTTCTTTTATATTTAGGTTCTGAGTTGGAGTTTGTTGGTGTCTATCTTATCTCTCTCTTCCGCATTTTTTCTCTTAGAGGTTAATGACTCCATTTGTGTTCTTATTATACCCTCGGTGCTAGTCGCCAACCCGGGGCCTACTGGAGGTGGGACTCGGGGGTCATTATCTCCCTTTTCACATTTTCGGCCTAAGTGGGGTACACTTTGTGGGGATGGGGTCATGACAGAGTGGTATCAGAGGTCTGGTTGAGGGACAGGATGGAGTTTGGAGTTAGGCACAGGTGAGGTTTCATGGGTTGGTAGGGAAACAGTGTCATTCATGTTTAGCAAGTGAAGTAAACACTAGAGACCGTCTAAGAAATAGGCATTTAGGGCCCCCTATGATCTGATGTACGAACCTTTACGTTTACTATGGCTACTAAATAGGGTGATACTAGATGCAGGGTAGAGACCTAGGAAAGGATCATGCATCATTCTTCTTTGTGTCTGTGTTTGAATGGGTAGACCTTGGGATAGGTTAACCTAAAATGAATAAAATAAAAAAATTAATTAATTAATGTTGAGTCTTCAATATTCCGGGCTTAGGAGATCTAATTGTTTGTTATTTTGCAGTTATGGATCCAGGTCGACGTCCTCGTCAGGGTTGCGTAGAAGATGTCCAACAGGCTATTCTAGCAGGTTATTGTAGGGTAGAGGTCGACGAAAACGACACTTGGAGGAAGACACTTTGAGAGTTTCAGCGCCAGATTCTGCAGAAGTATGAGGGCTCCGTTTCAGATGCAGTCACAGAAGACTGGTTGGAGGAGGTCGAGATAGGATTTATTTTTATTCGTGCTCGGAATGAGCACTGAGTGTCCTTGGCTGTGACGATGCTGCGTGGAGTAGTGAGGCAGTTGTGGTTCTTGTTCCTCGGGGATCGTGAGGAGATAATGATCTCGTGGGAGGAGTTTTGAGACAAGTTTAGAGTTGAGTTTCTTTCCTCGACTTCAAAGGCATCCAGGTGCTAGGAGATTCTTACCCTTCGACAGGGGATCTCCAGTGTTCGAGAGTTTGGAATCTGTTTTAGGAACCTTTTACGATATGCTTCGGACCTATTACCATATGAGGAGGCTAGGGAGAGGCATTTCAAGGAGGCTTTACATCCAGAGATCTAGCATCAGGTCACCCCATTTATATTAAACACATATCTTGAGGTGCTGGTGAGGGAAGAGGTTGTTGAGAGGAATTTGGCCAGGATCATATCATCACGAGAGGGGAATCAGCATGATCCCTCAAGAAGCAAGGTTGTGGTCCGGGGTTCCCGGTTTTCAGGGAATAAGAGTTTCCGTTCAGTCGGGGGTAGATCCCAGCCCTTCACATCTCGTTTCTCCGAAGGTAGCAACTCTCAGGCCTATGCCAAGGGATCAGGTGCTTGTTTTTCTTATGGTGGTTGTGGTCATTAGCAGCGGGAGTTCTCGAACTTTTAGGGCGGTCATCGTTCACCGGGTGCTCTGCTCCAGGTTCCTCTATTGAGGTAGTTCTAGCCAAGATAGCAGCAGCGGGTTGCACCATCTTTCGATCAGTAGAGGGTAGATGGGGCAGGCAGAGGAAAGCCCCATGATGCTCCCCATCCTCAGAGAGCAGAGCGCTGCCATGGTGGTGGTCTTCATCAGGGTAAGAGAGGCCCTGGATGAGGTCAGGGTCAGCTTCATGCTCTAGCGTTTCTAGCTCCAGACGATCCAGACATCCTTCGAGGTACCCTTTGCTTATTTTCTACCTTGGTGTATGCCTTGTTTGATTCAGGAGCAACACACTATTTCATATCACCTACCCTTGTCCATACTTTGGGACTTGAGGTAGAGAGGCTTACAGTGCCCTTGGCATTGACTACACCAGTTGGAGGTCAAGCTGACTTGTTTGAAGTATGTAGAGATTGTGAGATAGTGTTGGGGCAGCACTGCTCTTGGGGAGATTTCCTATGTTTACGAATACAACCATATGATGTCATCCTCGGCATGGATTGGTTGTATTTGGTGCAGTATATCGTGGATCGCTTCAGGAAGAAGGTCTTTTTCCTTTGTGAGGATGGAGAATAGGTGGTGTTTGTTGGTGAGTGAGATCCTCAGATGGGTCACATGTGAGTTCCATCCTTATCAACCATGGCGGCTGAGATGATGTTGAGTTCTTCAGAGGATCGGAAGTTGGTGTTTCCTAGGGTCATAGAGGAGTACCCTGATGTCTTTCCGGAAGAGGTTGTAGCATTACCCCCTGGACGAGAGATCGAGTTTTGGATCGAGCTATAGCCAGGAGAGACTCTTATATCTATGTATCCATATAGGATGGCCCCTTATGAGTTACAAGATCTACGTATACAACTTGATGGTCTGTGGCAGTGCGGTTTTGTTCAACCAAGTGTGTCACCATAGGGTGCAACAGTTCTATTCATGAATAAGGCCGAAGGAATTTTGCAATTTTGTGTTGATTATCATCTCTTAAACAAAGTGACAATAAAGAATCGCTATCCTCTTCCACGGATCGATGACTTATTCGATAAACTAAAGGGGGCAAGTTGGTTCTCAAAGATCGAATTGCGGTTAGGATATCATCAGATGCGTGTGAAGGATAAAGATATCCCGAAGACTGCTTTCTGTTGTCGTCATGGGCATTATGAGTTCATTGTAATGTTGTTTGGCGTAACGAATTCTCTAGCTGTATTCATGGGATTGATGAATACTATGTTCCGTGAGTTCTGGGAAAAGTTCGTTGTAGTTTTAATCGATGACATCCTTGTGTACTCCACATCTGAATAGGAGCATTCAGAGCATCTATGAGCTGTTTTGGGAGTTCTTCGTCAACATCAGATGTTCAGAAAGTTGTTGAAGTGTGAGTTTTGGGCTCGAGAAGTCCATTTCTTGGGGCATGTTGTGTCTCAACAGTGAGTAGTTGTGGATCCATTGAAGATAGAGGCTGTTTTGTCTTGGGAATCCCCCCAGACAATGTCAGAGGTGCGAAGTTTCCTTGGTCTCACAGGCTACTGCAGGAGGTTTGTAGCCTATTTATCTCTAGTTGCAACTCCTCTGATAGCTTTGACCAGGAAAGATCAGGTTTCATATGGAATGATCAGTATCAGGTAGCTTTTGAGTATCTAAAATAGAAGTTAGTAAGTGCTCCAGTCCTTTGTCTCCCAGCTGAGGGAGTTCAATTTGATGTTTTATGTGATGCTTCACATTTGGAGCTAGGTTGTGTTCTCATGCATCAGAGGTCAGTTGTTTCTTATGGGTCTCAACAGTTGCAACCCCATGAATGAAACTATTCCACCTATAACCTTGATTTGGCAGCCGTGGTGTTTGCTCTGAAGTTGTGGAGACATTACCTCATTGGTAAATGCTTTCTGGTTTTCACTGATCATAAGAGTTTGATGTATGTTTTTCCCCAGCATGACTTGAACTTACGACAACATCGGTGGATGGATTTCTTATAGTAATACGACTTTGAAATATCATATACACCAGGACAAGGTAATGTTGTAGCTGATGCACTAAGCCTAAAGTCACGTAGTGATGTTGTGTGTGAATCTGGTGATTCCTGGAGGGTAATAGAAGAACTGTCAGCATTACATCTTGATATGGGAGTAGTCGGAGGTAGAGGTTGTCTTTTTCAGATGACGGTACAGTCATCCCTGATGCAGAAGGTGGAAGAGTCCTAGTTGGCGAATCTTGAGGTGGAGGTCTAGAGAGACCTAGTTGTTTATTGTGAGGCCCCTGATGGTTGGTCTGAGGATGAACAACACAGAGTGTTGTATCATGGAAGGATTTTTGTTCCCTTGGAAATGCACTAGATGGTCCTCAAATAGTTCCATGGTTCTCCTTTAGCAGTGCATCATGGTGTAATGAAGATGTATTGATCCTTGAGGAGTCAGTTTTGGTGGCCTGGGCTGAAGCGTGCGGTTGCGGAGGTTGTGTCTCGATGTTTAGTCTGCTAGAAGGTGAAGGCTGAACACCGTGTTCCTAGTGGTCTTCTCCATCCATTAGAGGTTCCTTAGTGGAAATGGGAGGACATCTCAATGGAATTTTTTACAGGTTTACCTCGAGCACTGGGAAGACATGATTCTGTTTTGGTGGTGGTGGATCGTTTAACGAAATCAGCCCACTTTATAGCAATCAAGGAGTCAAGCTCAGTGGAATTTTTGTCGAGGAAGTATCTGGAGGAGGTGGTGAGACTTCATGGAGTCCTTAGGATGATCATTTCTGATCGAGATCCTTGTTTTACCTCCAAGGTTTGGAGAGGTCTCCAACATGCTTTTGGTTCTCAACTGTGCCTTAGCCCTACTTTTCATCCTCAAATGGATGTTTAGACAGAGTGAACCATCCAGACTCTTAAAGACATGTTGCGCTCTTGTGTTATTGATTTTGGAGGTTCATGGATGGGGAACTTTCCATTGGTGGAGTTCGCTTACAATAATAGTTTTCACTCCACCATTGATATGGCACCGTTTGAAGCCTTGTATGGTCGGCCTTTCCATTCTTCGTTGTGCTGAACTGGGGTCGAAGAGTCAGTAATTATCAAACTAGAACTAGTGCAGAATACAACAGATATGGTTCAGGTGATTTGTGAGCGGATGAAGGAAGTGCAAGATTGTCATAAATCATATGCCGATCAAATAATGATACCCTAAGAGTTTAATTTTGGGGATCATGTGTTTCTGAAGGTGAATCCCCATCGTGGGCAGCGAAGGTTTGGTCATGTAAGTAAGCTTTCTCCCTAGTTTTTTGGGCCTTTCGAGGTGTTATCTCGTGTTGGATATTTGGCGTATCGAGTGGAACTTCCCCCACAGATGATTCAGATACATGATGTTCTCCATGTATCGCACCTCCGTCATTATCTTCATGATGACTCTCACATCACTGACTAGGGAGATATCGATGTTGATGATGATGCCACCTTTGAGGAGCGGCCTATGGAGATGCAAGACTGTAAGGAGAAGGTGTTGCGCGGGCGTTTCATCCACTTAGTTCATGTCTTGTGGCGACACGGTGTCATGGAGGAGAGTACTTGGGAATGTGAGTCACAGATACGTGCTCAGTACCCAGATTTGTTTGATGTTTAACTCTTTCCATGTATCGTTGTAGCTAATGTAGTTATGAAACTTTCATGTTTATGAGATGGCATCCTTGTTGCTTTGGTGGCTTTCTCTCTTTTTAGAGGTATCTCATTGGGTGGTTGTTCAGACCCTGTTTTGGTTTCCCTTTAGGTGGGTTTTTGGATTCTCGAGGACGATAATGTTTTGAGAGGTATATGATGTAATGGCCCAGACCTTTCCGGTCTATTACCTTGTGAAAATGTGGTGCTGGAAGTGTTCCGAGAGGTCAAGGTGACTTGGTGTGCATTTGGGTGGAATTTTAAGGAAATCTAAAGGGTTATGGCCTTCGCACAGGAGGCGCATGATTTGCCTAAACCGTGCGGCCAAACCGTGCAAGTCTGGTCTTGGAGGTAGTGGCTAACGCACAGTTAGCACACAGTTTGTCTAACCGTGCAGACTAACCGTGCGAGGAGTTGTTGTCGAGGCAGAAGCTAACGCACAGTTAGCACACGGTTTGTTAAACCGTGCAGACTAACCTTGCGGGCACTTAAAGTTAGATCCTAAAATTGTGGATCTAACTTTTTTTGACTTTAATCAACTAGTTTAAGCCCCTAATCGTCCATAACACTGGATTACCTTTCCTGGGAGGTAGGAGAATCTCTCCCAAGCATTTTGGAGGCAATCTGGAGGCTTCCCTTGGCAAATTGGAGTCGGTTTCTTGAGTTATGTGGTCGTTCCTGCTTGTTTTTCTTAGATCTGCTTAGATCTACTCCTCCCCTTCTCTCGGTTTCTTAGATCCACACCCGTTATGGGTAGATATAAGTGTGTGGATGTCGGTTATGATGATTTTTGGTCTTGGTTATGTTAGGAGAGGAGATTTAAGGAGGATTCATGGAGAATCGACCCGGTTTCTTGGGCGTTCATCGACCATTGTGGTTTTCGTCGAAAACCTTTGAGGTAGAGGATTCGTTGCTTCTATTTTGTCTGTGTAATGGTATCGATAGCATGTTGAATCCCACTGGATGATAATGGAATTGACATAATAAATATATTTGAACCAGATAAACAAATTGCTTTGATTGTTTGTTACTGCCACTTGTTTACTAGATAGTGTAATATATATGCCTTGCTTGTTAAGCATGTTGTTCATGGAAAAATTGATAAAGAACGTAAAGCCGTAATTAATTGATAATTGGTTGGATAAATATATGGAGGAATGAAAACAAACCTGGTTCTTGTTGTAATTTTATATTGATCAAATTTGGCATAGTAATCATGTATAATCTTCAGTGATAGCTTACTGAATTGGTTCATGATGTTGGAACCAACGAATTGAATTTTGTTAATTCAAGATGGATTAAATAACTTGATTTAATTCCATGAAGTGTTATGAGTTACCCTCTTGTTATGAATTAGGGCTAAAATCCCATTTGATGTGGTGTCGTTTTCCTGATGCTTGTGTTGTGATGAGACCCTGGAGGGGTGTTGTGATATGTGGTGGCATGGAGGCCTTGTGGATGTGGCAGCAGATGATGCCTAGAGTGGATTGATGCATTGGTTAATTAATATGGGTGTCAGGGAGCACACCGGGGATGATGGAATGGGATGGATGTGTTTTTTGAATGCTTGGTTCTTTGTTTGGTTGTTTATCTGCTTTACTTTTCCTCACTCCTCAAGGCAGCTGGCCTTGCATACCATTATTATGAAGGAGGTGAAGACACGCGGGGTATGCCATGTGCTTTCTGTGTTTAGCCTCTCAAGGTATAATGGTTCTACGCACTTTCTACAGGCGGAAAAGACTCAACGGATAGTACGTCTACTAACTGTGTTAAGCCCCCTTGTGTTTAGTAGCATAGGTTTATTTTCTATAATTCTTGGGAATATGTGAAATTAATTCTGTAATGAATATTTGAATAAATGATGTTAACCCATGGGGTTAGAGTTTGATGAAACTTAATGATGAGGTTGAGAACTTTTAAGGGATAGTGGTTTTTGGATGTGATGTTAATGGAACTTAATGTGGATTTGTTCTTGTTTAATTAATGTTTGAAGAATTAATTAGCATAAAGTGAAATTGATAAAAAGGGGATGAAGTAATCTAATAAATACCTTTAAATGGTTGTGTGCTTATAGGATACCTAGTCTTAGAAGTGGAAGCCCGGAGTCCGAGAGACGTTAGCTACAATCATGTCTAAGACTAGCTTTTGCCCATAGTGTGGTTGTGAGTTATAATATATTCTGTACTTTTTGTGTTTCTATACACTACTCCACCCTGTCAGTAAGGGAAACTGACACACCAATGATTCTGAGCCCTGGGGGGGTGTTTTCCTCAACATTCTGGTGGGAGGATGAATGGATGACTACCCCCTTTGACCCTACTCTCTTCTCTTGGTAGATACTAGTGCCATTAGGCACAATGGTTAGTTTTCCCCATATATGTGTGTAGAGGGATGTAATGTCTTGTGTTTATTCACACACACATATTCTGGATATAGTATCCTACAATATACTATAGGTGTAACGTGTATAAGCTGTGATGGATAAAGGATCCTTACTCGGTGTATGGGCTGTAATGGCTTGAGGTATAATACCGGATGTATGATAAACGTTATGAAAGCTGTGGTGGATCTCGGAAACTACGTGGTTACTTTTGGTTTGAGGATGGTGTGGTACTTAGCCCAGGTGTCTGCGGGCAAGACTTTGTGGTTCACGTGGTGCAGATTGTGGAGCTTAGCCCAAGTTTATACGGGCAAGCCTTTAGAGAGAGATGCACATGACGTATGTCATTGGGGAAAAGTGGAATACCAGTGGGGAACTAGAAGCATGGTACCCTTGATGTTATTTACTATATGATATATTATTGTATGTGTTACTTGGTGAGAGTAGCCATGGTGAGGTTGGGAACATATTATACCAGTTTAGGTGACAAGTTAGTTTCATTGTTGTTCATTGTGCTTTAGCCTGCTTTCTTTACTTTTTCACGAGAGACTTTGGGGAGGATCTTACTGAGTATACTATTATACTCACCCTATGTTTATATAAACTGCTTTTCAGGTCACTTGGAGTAGGTTGGAGATCAGGCTGGTTACTACTAGCTTGTGGTTACAAGAGCTATTCGGGCTTGTGGTCGCTGCAGTTTTTCCTTTCTTTTGGGTAATTGTAGTTTCCCCTTTTCGGTTATAGTACTTTTTCATGGAATTTCATATATGTACTTGCATTTCTTTTATATTTCAGTTCTGAGTTGTATTTTTTTGGTTTCTATCTTATCTCTCTCTTCCGCATGTGTTCTCTTAGAGGGTAATACCCCCCATTTGTGTGCTTATTATACCTTCGGTGCTAGTCGCCAACTCATGGCCTACTAGAGGCGAGACTCGGGGGTCATTATCTCCCTTTTCAAATTACCAGTCCAGGAGGGGTACACTATGTGGGGAGGGGGTCGTGACACAGTTAATAATTTATTCACTTCTCACACACTAATTTTGGTTAGAGACATATATTGACATAATTATATATTTTATCTTTAATCTCACCCACTGATATGGGTTTGAGAAAGAAAATTATTCACAAAATATTTTACACTCATTCTCCCCCATGCTCTTGGATCAAGGTAGATGATGGTACATAAATTAATTACTCTTTTCAAAACCATGGTTCAGAGTCTAAAGAGGATTAGTTGTAGAGGTGTTAGTACATCTTGATACAAAATCTAGAGGTCCTTCATAAGCATGATATTCTTATGCATCCTGGGTGATTCATTGGATGGTAAAACATATATGGTAATTTGAGAAAATATATTTATTTTATATGTGGCATCATAATTACATGACTATCATCCATGTGTGTGGTGGATGTGTTCCAACATCGATTAAGGGAGGTGTGTGGTGATTCTATGGGTGGATAGTGTTTTAAAACCATCAATCCTCTTTTAGTAACCCAAGGGATAAATTTAAGAATAGTGTGGCTCATGATATAGATATTATTAATCCTCCCTATAATCCAAAGGATGAGATTATAGCATAGTGGGACTGGTATCCTTGGTTTCTACTTGCCTCTAGCAGGATATAGTACACCGTGGGGCACTTCTTATTTTGATATTATAAATAATAGGTATTTACTTATATATAAATACATTTTTATTTGATGAGTATGATTATAGTGATATTTTGTGAGACTTGATATGATATCCAATAAATTTATACACTAATAAATATTTTTGGATTTTTCTATTCCTAATATACTACAAATTCATACTCACACTTGTGGTTTATTAGTTCAACTCACTACATGGGATAACCATACTAGGTATTATTACACACACATGTATGCACACTTGAGTAGTTTTTTCTCTTTCATTAATGAAGATCAACAGATAAAAATGATGGAGGATCTTGGATATAATTTTTTTATAGAATATATGATATTATTTTGCTTTTAGTAATTATTAGGAAAACTATATTGGTTATTTTAATTTTCAAACTAATATATTATTACATCTATTTGAGATGTGTTACTATAATATGAAGATTCATTTGGTTACTTTATACTTTATTATTGATATTTTTATTATTTTTCATGTTTTATATTACATTATTTGTTATTAATTTTTATAATAGTTGATAATGTTTCATGATAATGTGACAATTTATATTTATAGGAAATGGGGCCCATCATTTTGTGTGGATACCACAAAGTTAATCTCTAACCTCTAGCCTATTATAGGCAGGCCATGGGAATTCAATTACCGATATGTTGGGACATGATAATTATTACTAATATTTAATATATTAATAATCACTTTTTTTACAGTATCATATAGTTTATTATATTAAAAAATTATAATTATAGTTATATTTATAATTTAATATGATAATATAATTAATCAATTATTATAAAGAAAATATATATATAATTAAGAATGTAAATAAGAATATAATGATTTTTATTATGATTTTATTTAATTATTTTATTTATAATAACAAAATATCAATATATATTTTAATAAAAATATCAAAATTTATTATATTAAAATCCACATGATATAAAGTATATACTAATCAACCTGGAAATGTGGTTTATTCTCAACATAAATTTATAAAAACAAATTATTCAATAGTTGAAAAATAATACATTCAAAATAATTCTATAGGTTGAGTATATATAGAACATAAAATATTGGGTCATGAATTATTGAGGTTAAACTTTTTGGGATCGAAAATTGGGGGTCATGCAAAATAATATCTAGCATTATGGTTGTCAAGTGTGGTGTGGGTTTGGATTAGAGGAAGTTTTATTACATCATCAAGGACAAGTAGAGGTGGGGATTATGAGGATAGGGGTGGAGGTGTCCATGATGATGTTTTTTAAGGCTTGAATTTCTCTTGGTAATATACTTTGAAGTTTTAAGTTGTTTTAGGTACTATAGATGTATTTGGGGAATGATGGGTGAAGCAAAAGAAATAGATTAACTGAAATTTAAGTTGTAAAAATGCATCATGTCATGACTAGGTTCATTATACAATGATCAGTAAGCGAAATAGGAAGATTTTTCATGGTATAGTCAGTTGTTCTATGGTCTATAGGGTTGTGGTGTGTGGAATCATGTAGTTTCATGATAGTTGATCCATGAAGTTCTTTTTGTTTCTATTTGTGGATAGGTTTATATTACAGCATCCATGTTTAGATGATTTATATGTAAAGGCTCATGTTGTGGTTTGGGGGGGATTGATCATTATTTTTTGGTTTCATTTTATTTTTTCAAGGTGCACAATATTTATTCCCATTGTATAGTGGTGTTTATTTAGTGGTAATTAGATTTAGGGGGTGTGATAAGGGTTGTGCAGTGATTTTAAGGTGCTTAATAATTGTTGCATGATGTCCATTTTTTCACCATGGTATTCTTTGGTTGTATCAAATTTTAACCCTAATATTTTTGGAGATAACTTCTTGATTCATGGGGTTTACCTCTCTGGAATCATGATGCCAATTTTAATTCCATGATTATATGTACTTGAGTTTTTAATATTAATTTTTGTGTAGTTATTAATCATCTTCATTTCATTCAACTCTACCTAAACACTAGGAATCCTGTAGATATGTTTTGGTTTTTTTAACCACCTATTTATGGATTTAAATATCTAGATTAAAATTTTTGATTGTTCATGATCAAATTCAATCATCACTTCACTTCTATCCTTTATATTCCCACTCATCCCCTATTTATTCCATGTTTTTCCTTTTTGAAAGGTCATATATGGAGATCTGGATTTATTTTTCTAGAATTTGGTCAAGGTCTTGATGTAGGATGACGTGTCATCTGATATTTAAGTTTTTTTTTTGTATTTTTGTTTACTCATTACTTATCTTCATGTTCTAATGTTATGATTTTTAAAGCTGTATTTAATGTAGGGGATTCAAAATCGACCTTATTATTATTATGATCGAATGTTGAATTATTATTCCTATGTTTTCAAAAAAGTATTTGGAAATAACCTAATGAATTAAAATTAAATATATTAAGGTAAGTTTAAAGGGAATATGAATATAATATTATTTATATGAATTTTATGTTATTAAGTACATATTTTGGTTTTGAATGGTTGATAAGAATGGCATTATGATATCACTATTTCCATTTTTGATACCCCTTGTCAAATTCAAAATTTATTAATAACTTGAAGAGTGTAATTTAAATAATATATCAAAGTTGGGATTTAATATTTGATATCGTATATTCATGATGTGTTGAATAAGTATTAAATCATGAATAAATTAAGTCAATTATTGATGTTTTCTCCTAAATTTGTTTTTGTTTGTTTCTATAGTTTTTATCGTTACAATTTATATGGATATTTAAAAAACTATTGAATTTTTTTTTGGGTTTATTATGGGGTGATGATATGATTTTTTATTGGTGTTATATTTACATGGTTGATGTGGAATAGATTAGATTATGTTTTTAAATTGGGAAAATTGATGTTGTAGATATTTTCATGGGATAACATGGATGTTGATGTGGTAATGTAAAGATGTTGAAGTGTGGTTGTGTTATAGTTACCTGTAAATATGTAATGTTTCTATAATAATGATAAAATAAAATAATGAATGATCAATTAAAATTTTAATGGATTTTTAAATGTTAATTTTTTTTGGAAATAATAAAAAAAGTTGTGAATAATTAAAGTGTAGTGTATGAAAAAAATAGTTTGAAGTCATGATGGTTGTGTAAAATCATAGTGGATGGAATTAATGTATAAATTAAATATAAACGGATTATTTATTATATAATTTAATTTTTATTATGATTAATTTGTGTTTGGTTTAGTGATAATCACCTTGTAATCCTACATGAAAGACCAGAGTTCAAAATTGAGTGAGGAGGATTTTTTAGTTACTATAGTATTATAGTAGTGGTATTTTAGAAATTTTACTATTAATCTAAATTGGTCCATTTATCCATATAATTGGTCCTTTAGGACCTAATGATTTTAGGACATCCATGGTCCGTTGGGCCATATAGTTTATGAGCTAATATTATTTAGGCCTCTAGACCATGAAACAGAGTAGGTTTAGAATACTAGAGAAACCTCAGGCTGATGGATTAGAGTAGAAGTAGTCACCAAGAAAAGAAAATAAGACCCAATATTTAAGGAGGTAAATGGATCCATCCATCATCCCATGCATAATTAAAAGAGGGAACTATAAGTTGTTAACAATGTTAGGGGGTGAGCTAATGTAGACATGAAGAGGTTCTAGGGAGGGGCTTTTCCTATGTGTTAGGTTATTATGATGTAATACCATGATCCATTGGGTCTTTGAGCCATGTAATTTATGAATCATTCCTCTAGGACTATGGTTCATGTAAGGGTTCCCTCTTAATCTAGTTAAAAATATGTATTATCAGATAATAAAAATATGGAATTGGTAAGGTTGATTATGGGATGGGGAAAGGAATGTTGTATGAATATTTTTATAGCTAGTGTTTGTTGATGATAATGTTTTCATATGTAATGATTAAGGTGGATTGATTTTGATGTATGGTGTAAATATAAGTGGTCTTAGTAATTTTATTTTGATAATAAGTTAACCCTAGGTTGGGATTGTTTTATATATTATATACATTATAAATATTTTGGTTTCCATTATACTATAACCCAAGTTGGTTAATGTAACTGATTCCCATATAATTTTTTGGGTTTTTAGTGTACCCCCAATGTCTAATTTATTGTAAATAATAATTTATTATTGCTCCCCTTTCTCGTTCTCTCTCCTATACATATTATAGTTTGTAATGGATATTATTGTACAAGTTGATGTGGTTATGTTGTTGTTGCGTAGTTGGGATTTAAAGGGGAGGAGGAGGATATGAGGTTGATGACCTTCAGGATATGTTATCTTCCATGATGTGGTATGTGGATGCGGTAGTGATGTGGTGGTGGTATATTTGTTGTGTATGTGGATAAATAGTTATAGTTGGGTAAATATTGGGTGAATGGTAGTGCTAGGGATTAATTCATTGGGGAATGAGAAAAACTAGTTTAGTGGGGCAGTGAGAGTATGATAACTTCTCATATAATTTTTACATATGAAATGGTATTATTTGGGTTAATATATGGGTGGTGATACTTAATGAGGTTGGGGTTGGTACATAACCTAATTAGGTAATGAGTTGGTTTGAATATTTCTTTACTAAATAATTACTATGATTTTTCTAAAAATGAATGAGAGGTTTTGTGAGAGATCCTTTTGAGTATACTTTTATTCTCAACCCTATATTCTATATCAAATGTTTTGATTTCAAGAGGTATTTGGTGGTCAAGAATAATATCTCTCTCTCGTGAATTGGTATTGGATTTTGTTTATGGACGCACTTCCATAGGCATTATTTATTTTGGAAATTCATTTAGATACATTATTTAACTTATTAAACCACATATATTATGGGATTGGTTTTGTTTTATATTATATTAAGTTAATTGGTTGTTTGTTATTAGGTTGATGGGATTTATGTGGGTAAATCCTCTCATATGTTGGTTTTATATAATCAGTGCTTGTCACCAAACTATGTCATATTGGAGGTGAGTTTTAGGGATTAAAATTTTCTTTCCTACTATCTTAGAAGAGTTTCTAATGGGAAAGGGTCATTACATAGTGGCATAATATCTTTGGTTGAGTGGTAAAATATAGTTTGAAGTTAGGAATATATGGGAACTATAAGGGTTCAATCTAGAAATGGTATTAATTCAACTTATTACCTAATGTAGGAATGTGGGATTAGATTGAACACAGGAAATTATTTCCTCCTATAATCTAATGTAAGGACCTTAAGATTACTATAATTATTTATTGAGATTATATTTATTATTAAGAATAGGTCTTGGAGTGATGTATGCATCAAGCATGACTGTGTTTATATTTTCATTTGTAAAAGTTAGGGAATGTGATAAAATTAATTCAATTATATTAAATCAATTTGGTATTCCCATTCAAAAGATTTTTATCACTTTTTAATAGAAGTATATTAGGAGGAATCCGTGTGTGATTCTTATGGGAGAGGCATAGTGGGATGCTTTGATTGATCGTAAGAGGCTCAACCCAAAATAGGATGATTCATGGAGGAAGACTTTGTGTATTTTTTAGTGTTAGGGATTTTCAATGTATGGGGTAATAGTATTTTATTAAAATAGTGAGAGATGATTATAGGAGATAAAGATTACTTTAAACATGATCCATTCTAAAAAACATCATTGGATTTCATTAGCCAGTATATTATTGCATCCATCTAATCATTATTGTGGGATCTTATTTCTCAGTGATCATGATGAGTTAGATATATAATGGGGAAAGATATAAATTAAATTTAAAATTTATTTCATTTCTTTAATGTTAAATTATATGTGATAAAATGAGTTTCTTTATCTCAAGTATGGATGTTCCAATGCTTGGGAGTACAGAATTAAGATCAAGGATTATCTTTGTTATACTTATGACATTCATCTTGATGAGGAGGTTAGAGGTTCCATCTTGAGGTTAAATTGCATCTAAAGTTATAGAATACATCCATTCCATTAATATTACTAATATATATTAAGGTCTTGGTGAAGGATAAGGTAATAGAGAAGAAACTGGCATAGATAGTGTAGCGACTCGGGTTTTGGACCTATCAGACTTTGGAATATTCCTATGAATAATTCCAGACCTAGGAGCGAAGACGGCGTGCGATTCTAAGCCCTGGTGTACCCGAAATTAATTTTATAAAAATATTAAGTATTTTTATACTACGCACGTGGAGGGGGTGTGTTATATCCTAAATGGTAGCTCAAAATGGGAATCTGAGGGCATAGTTGTGTCCGGAACATTCTGTTTACCCTAAGTGGTGTGTAAACTTTGTGGGCGCAGGCCTGCTGTGTGAAAAGCCACTAGGGGCATTTTCGTAAATAAATGGGGAAGTTTATTTATAAGCGTCGGCTCGAATAACTTCTGAACGGAGTCTCGAATCGAAAATCTGAGTCTGTCATTGCGTTCAGAACAGCGCGTTTATGCTAGGGGGGGCCTAATTTTTCCCGCTCCGGGAGGTCTGGACCGGGGTGAAAATTTAATTAATTAAGTTCATTAAATGATTGATAAAAATCAATCAGAAACCCTATTCCCCCATCTCCCTCCTCCTGCAGGTGATGACCCTCCCCTCCCTCTTCTTATGATTCTTTTCCAAATCGAGCCACATGCGACCATTTTCAGCGCGGATCATCAGTGGATCGAGCTTCAGTGCGTCGCGGGCGTCTTTCTGCACCCAAAGTATCGGCGATCCGCCAACAAGTAGTCATTTTGAGTTTTGAAATCCTGGATCCCAGTTGGTTTGTTTTTTCTCCGTTTTGACCCTACAGATGTGTAGATCCGATCTCGGGGGGTGCGCAGGTGGCTTTGGAAGTGCGTTTGGACCCCCAGGGTGCCCCGGCATCCCACGGAAGCTTCGTCGGCGCGGCACCAGTGTGGTGGTGCCGGCGGCCCGCGGTGAAGAAAATGGACCGCCTCCCCTACGGTGGTTCGGCCGGTTCAGGCCAGTCCGACCCTCTTCTGGTACACGGGTGTTTTAAAACCTCTGTATCCTACTCCCTGGAGGTCAGAATTGCGTGCTATCTGTGGTGACGTGACACTGGCGATGAGGAGAACCCTTCGGTGTGGGTTCAAGGGTTTTGAATTTTGGGATCGTGGCCCGGGTGCTAGAAACGTGGCATAAAATAATGATATTTTATTATTATTCAACTTCAGACCATTGTATCTTCTACCCAGAGCATCTGATTGACGTGCCATCAGTGGCGTTGAGACCCTGATAGTACGAAAAACTTTTCTTGATGGTTTTAGGATGTTCTAACTGAGAATAGGGTGTGGGCCCCATGTAGCTGGGTTTTCGCATTTTCGGAGTAACACAACTTTTCTGACAGGTGTCCGTTTTAGAAGAACGAGTAGTCGATCTTGTGTTTTTTTCCGAGGGTATCGCAATGTTGTGATCTGCTTGACGAGTATTGGGAGAGTGGTGTGGGCCCTACCCAGGCTGGCTTGGGTGAATAGTACATTTTTCACCGGGTGTCCGTTTGGGATGATTGAGTAGTCAATCCCTTGTGTTTTCCAAGGGGATCACAGTGGTATGATCCGCTTGATGAGTTTCGGGATTGTAGTGTAGGCCCCACATGGGCTAGCTATGGTGAATAGTGGTTTTTTTACCAGTTATCTATTTCAGGTGAGTAAACAGCCTATCCTTCGTGTTTTTCCATGTGGATCATGATGGTGGTCTCAGTATCGGCCTTGGAGGTGTGTGGTGTGTCGTTGTGGCAGGTCACTCGGGTTAGCGACGTTTGGGCCTACAGTGGTTGAGGGTACTCCCTTGGTTCGTTCCTACGAGGTTTCGCACAGAATCACAACCTTAGTATAGGTTTGTGATCCTCTTGATAGGATGTTTAATCTATTAGAGTTGTGGAATCCCTTCGGTGGGCCCAGAGCGAGATCCTCTAGTATTGTTTCCCTAGATCGGGTTCTAGGTATCGATGTGACCGCTTATCCACAGGCAGTGATCCCCTATCTAGCAAGTTAACCCTGTTGGGTTTGTGGAATCATCCAGAATATGATCCCATACGCAGTGGGATGTGCTTAGTAGTGTTGTGGCATCGTCGGTTATACGATCCCCTACACAACATGAGGATTATAGTAGGGTTGCAATATTGTTGGTTATATGATCCCCTACTCAGCGTGTGGTTTCTGTAGGGTTGCTTCATCGTCAGTTCGATCCCCTACAATGCGAGATGTACCAGATATAGGTTCAGTATCATCATGACCATCGTGAAATGGCTTACGATCCTCTATCTGAGTGATGTGTTTCTGACAAGCGCCAGACCGGGTTGTGGTATCCCCCAGCGGATCCTGGGAGTGATCCCCTATCTGTGAGATCTATGGATGCCAGATCGGGTTGTGGTATCCCCCAGAGGACCCTGGGAGTGATCCCCGATCTGTCAGATCTTCGTATACCAGTGTGGTTTCTGGTATCCCCTAGAGGACCCTAGGAGCGATCCCCTATCCGAGGAGTTTGGTGTTTATGTTGTTTCAGCAAGGTTTCCTTAGTGACAATATCTGACTACCGTGATCTATCGGGTGAGCATCTAAGATGTTTGTGTGGCAACCAATGGTGTGTATCTCTTGGATGAGTGTCATCTGGGATGACAGTGATCGTGGAGTGTACTCTCCTAGTTGTGAACCATTGCTGGTGATGAGTTCGGTACCTCATGTGGCTTGGTGCATGAGCTGAGTATATCTGGATGTTTTTGGTATACATAAGAGCGTATATCTGAGCGGATGTTCATGGTATATGTATGGGTGTATACCTGGGTAGATGTTCGAGATATATGTTTGGGCATATACATGAGATGACTTTCAAGGTGTATGTATGGGAATACACCTGGATTGAGCTGACTAGTTGTGTTTAGATGAGAATGTTCATGAGATGAAGTTTCTCTCTCGTATGGGTTCCCTCTAGTTGGGATGAGCGGACTGTTGCCTTTCAGTTTCCCTCTTTTGTTTTGGGTTTTTTGGGTTTCATACTGAGTATTTTTATACTCACCCCTACACGGGATTTCCCCGCACATTTTTGTGTCTTGTGCATACCACATGCCTTTCGACAGAGTCCCAGGAGGACCCAGAGTAAGTGGAGCTGAGTGAGTGGGACTGACCATGGAGTCTTACCAGAGCTATGCTGAGGAGTTTTCCGGTGGTGCTTTTGGCAGCGTACCCCTTCATCTGAGAAGTTTGGACGGCTTTGTAGTTTTATTTTGGTGGGACCTGTTTTTTCCTTTTTGTACTGTTGTTGCACTCTGGTTTGGGAAAGTTGTATGCATGAATTTACTATTCAATTTTATATATCATTTCACTATTTCATGGAGGTGTATTTGGGTACGTGTGTACAGGTACCTTAGGATAATGCCTCCCTTATGTGTGATAGCGTACTCGGTGCTAGTCTCCAACCCCTAGCCTATTGGAGGCGGGATTGGGGAGTCATGACTCAAGCCCCGTTGGGTTGGGTCATGACAGATAGGTTCATCTTAATTTGGAATTCATAAAAAAAAATTGAATAGGGGATTTGTGGATGATGTTTATCTATTCTCTACATAGTCAAAATTTCTTCTATTAGGGATTTGGTCTTAGATATCTTCTTCTAATTTCTCTTAAGATAGTATTTCTCAACACTCTAGTTAGAGAAATGGGATTTTTTTTATTTTACTATGGTGGTCATTTCTATCAGAAACTTCAGTTTTCGACCATCCTTATCGACCATCATAGAGTTGACACCCCTCTTCATGTATGAAATTTATAGTGTATGCCTCTTGGGTCTTAATATCATCAGTAGCAGGGTCACCAATTTTTTGTTCAGCATAAAGAAGATGGAGTATATAAAGAAAACCCCCATGGATTCCATAATCCTCAAGGACATCAGGTTGAGTGTGATCATAGAGGTTATTGTTATGAGAATCAGAAAGGTAAATGATATGGGTGAGGTTGGATGCATGTTATAGAGTTTCAACCATGAGGTGGGCCATATGTTATATGAGGTATCATCAATTTATCTTATACTTTTTATTATAATTTGATTGATATGGGATCTTTCCACTCCTTCATTTCACCTAACCTAGTCTAAGATTTAGAACTCAAGGTAAAGAGGCTTCTTGTTCCTTTTGGGATGACTACGCAGGTTAAAGGAAAATATATATAACTGCATATTTTTATGGGTTATGAGATAATTATTCGGTAGAATCAATCCATTAGATATTTTTCTATATTATTTATATATCTATACGGTTTCATACTTGTCATGTACCTATTGTATTTGGTGCACAATGTTATTGAATTTTTCTAAAAGATATCTAATTAATTTGATATGGAAGGAATGTTTTCAGTGTTTCATAGTGAGATGGATAATAATACGAATTAGATATATATATATATATCCTTTACTATTAGATAATAGGATTGGTATTGGATTCCAATTAGTTTTAGGTGGTGGTGTTTTTGAGAGTTTTGAAGGAGATCCCTGATGTTTTTCCTAAATTGGTTATATTGATACCTCCATGAAGTGATATCAAGTTTGGGGTAGAGTTAGAGATAAGAGTTTCCATAATATCTATTTGTATTTATATGATATATCTTAATAGGTTGTGGTAGTTTGAAATATATATCGATGAACTATTTTATAAGGGTTTTATCCAATCTAGTGTGTAACCCTCGTGTGCTTAAATAATCTTTATAAAGATAGAGAATGGTATCATAATGTTTTGTATTGATTAACATTAGTTTAATCAATTTTTGGTGATGAACTTATATCCTTTCCCAAGTATTGATAATATATTTAATCAGTTAAATGGAGATATATGGGTTTTGATTATTTATTTGTAGTGTGGATATCATTAGATGAGGGTGAAGGAGGAATATATCCCAAATTATACCTTCAAATTTCATTATGGACACTTTTATTTCATCGTTACATTGTCTAGTGTCACAAATTATATATTTATTTTCATGTTATTGATGAAATATTTCTTTACAGGGTTTTTAGATCATTTCTTGTTAATTTTCATTGATGAAATCCTCATGTATTTGATATCATAGGGGGCTCACGCATAGCATCCAAGGACTATTTGGGAAGTCCTATGATAATATCATATCCATATAAATCTATATATATATATATATATATGTTTTCGATGGACAAGGTGAATTTACTTGGGAATTTTTTGTCTTAGAAATGAGTGGTATTAAATCCATCTAAGATTAAGGTTTTTGTTTCATAGGTTGATCCCAAGAATGTTATAGGATTCAAAGAACAAGTGATGACTTTGGATTCTTAACCCAATATTTTTTCACAAAAAAGTATTATATTGTGAAACTTACTTTTCTACATTCACATATATCAAATAAATAAAATTCATGAACCCCTCACTTATATAGTGTAAAAATTGACCAATGAACATTATTAAACTAAATTTTGATTGTAGAAACACTGGATATTTGTCTAAGTTTTATAATTTTATTTTGGTGTGATTAAATTTATTAGAATTTTATTTTAAGGAATTGTTAATTCAATAAATATGTGGAGGATGAAATTTAATTTTTTATTTGGTAAGGGGATTTTTGGGGGATTCTATTTTTCATCAGGAATCTATGGGGCTCACCGGAGTCCAGTGATCCATAAAAAGTCACATTTTGACTCTAGACACCATCAAGAGATCATTGGTTATATATTAAAAATCAAGTGGTGATCCACATAGATTCTATTGTTAAACTAATATAAAGCTAGTGGTGATCCACCATGAAATGTTTACTAATCCACCGTGAATCTGGTTGTGACCAACCATTAATCTAGTGGAGGCCCTCAAGATCCTGA
This sequence comes from Viscum album, assembly GCA_963277665.1. Classification (NCBI taxonomy): domain Eukaryota; kingdom Viridiplantae; phylum Streptophyta; class Magnoliopsida; order Santalales; family Viscaceae; genus Viscum; species Viscum album. The sequence goes on along the minus strand of OY728128.1, from coordinate 1,693,687,427 downwards.
TAGATTACAATGAGATCTTTTTTAAAAGGTTTATTTATATCATCTCCAGGTTTGAATTTTTAAATTTAAATCATATTTTGGAATCTATATGAATAGTGTCTAGGAATATATCTCTTTCAAATAACTTTAGATATTCTATATTTTTTAGTGATAACTTCTCTGATACTTTTCTGAATCATGATTCATCAAGTGCATTAGTCTCACAAGGGTATAGTGATTGATTTTATTTTAATTCATCTTGTTAAAAAAAGATATAATTATTTTAGTTTTAGGTGATTTTATGATCTCTGGTGATTAATAATGAATTAAGATTTTGTTTCTCATAAGGATGATTATTTTAGCATCAAATATGTGATATCAAGCATTTACTTGATTTTAAATGGGGGTTACTTGTGTATTTTGATAATTTTATGTGTGGATGTATGTATGAGTAGTTTAGATGATATGAAAATTGGAATATAAGCTAAATATGAATTTTTTTGATGAATTAGTATGAATTGATTGAGTTATTTATGAAATATTACAACTATAAATGTGAGTAAAATGATTAATTAATGAGTATTAATTATGTTAAACTGATATAAAATAATGGATTAAAATCATAACATGTTGAAAGAATATAGTAATGTGATATTTATGCATTGAGAACATTATTTTTGTTTTTTATATAATCGATGATTCATAATGTTTAAATAGTAATGATTATTGGTTTATAACAGTGGGATGTGAATTTAAATGATTTACCAATTCATGTAAATGACTGTTAAATAGAGAAAACAAATTTGTGTATACTATAAGTTTTTTAAATGAGTTTTAAATTATATATGAAATAATTTCATGATATAAAAATAATATAAAGGTAACTGACATTTTTTGGTGGTAATTAAAGTGAGATTTTAAGAAAGTTATATCTTATGGAATTATTTAATAAATATGGTTGAAAGTGTATATATTTATTACATTAAATGGTAGTTTTATTTGGAAATAAGGATCAAGTTATGGGTTTAAAAATTGGAATGGGAATTTTTTTATGGTAATATACGCATAATGTTACTTTGACATAGTTTAAAATACATAAAATTTTATTCCTTGTGAACAATGGTCAAAATTATAGGTTTCTCATGATCACATGGTTATCTTCCACTTAGAAAGTTTCAATAACTCCAATGACCAGCATTATAGGTGACTCGTTCTCCTTAAATCCTTCAATATAATAGTATTCAGCACTACAGGTGGATCATGATCTGGAACTACTTTAAAAAACTAGAGGTAAGTACTGAAACTATCTCATTCTTACACATATCAGTTAGTGAATCATGTATCAAATGTTCATGACCACACATGATGGTGGACAGAATCTCCATATTAAGGTATCACCTATTTTTTATTTATATTTTAACTTGATCTTCCATCTAAAGAAGTAACTCTATGAACTTTCTTCCCTTACATTCTATAATGTAGTTGTTTTTATGACATGCACTATAAAGTAAATTTATAATATTAAAGTAATAAATCATTTAATTGGGAATAGTACATGGGACACTTTTCAAAAATATAAGGAGAATATCATGTGTTTTATATAAAAAACTAATGAAATTTATAAGTAAATATTATGTATCATTTTGAAATTCATGTTGTGACGTTATAATATTTTGGAATTTAACACAATGTTTCCAAATAAAGTATGTTAAGTGGTGATGTTGAGTAAGATATGAGTCAATTTATGAAGATAACTAAGTCATGTGTTTGTAAAATTAACGATTATGGATTTTATGAGAAATATTTCATGTGTTTAACAAACCCATGTATTAGGGTAATCCATGTATTTTGATAATAAGAGAGTTTCATATTTTTTTGTCTAAGCTATTGATTAAGCCATTTGTTTTTCTTTGTCTTGATTTGATAGATAAATTGGGTTACCACCGACATTAACCAATTAAAGATACCTAGAAGATATTGAACATTAACGTGATTTTAGGGATGGATTTGTTGATTCATTTTTTAGCATGAATTAATTCTAACTAGAAAAAGGTTACTTTACTTCCTTATGATTTTATTTTAAATTACTTTAATTGGGGAATTATATTCTCATGTTTGATATATAGGTTTTATTCTATATAAGATAAGGACTACTCTTTCCCAAATTTTAAGAGTAGTTCTAGGTTTAGTTTTAAAGGTATGTTGGTATCTTTTCTCCTATAGTTATTGATCATTCTATATATGTTTTTCCTTAATATTTCCTTTTTTCCTCCAAGGAGAGAGATCGATTTTATAATAGACTTGGTAATTAGTTATATTCCTTTTTATATTAATTTATATTATTTGTCTCTACCTATTCCTTATAAAATGAATATTTATTTATAGGATCTTGAGTTTAATGAGTTTTTTAGATAGAGTATTTCCTCATTGGGTAAAATAGTGTTTTTTCAAGTAGTAATATTGATTTTTTTGTTGTGCATGGACTATCAGATATTTAGGATATTAACGATTAAGAACTAGTATATTTTTCATTATATTTATTATTTACTGATCAATTAAGTTCAATAATTTTTTTATAAGTTTAGTCTTCCATCATGATATCATTAGTATAAGTTATAAGATAAAGATGTGTCAAAGAAAAAAATTTACAATTGATTTGGGAATTTTTCATTCTATGTAATGTGGTTCAGTTTTTGAATGTTTCAATTGTATTTAAGGATTTGATGGGTTAGATTTTTCATCCTTTTTTAACTCAATTTTTATTTTTTTTAAAGATGATATTTTGATATATCTATAATTATACTAGGAGAAAGGTGTATATTTAGATATTATCATAGAGATATTGAAATATCATAGACTTTATTCAAAATTATTTTACTGTCTCTTTTGGATTAGTGAGTTAAAAAAATTGGTGCATGTGAATTCAAAATCAGTCATCCTTATTCATCATTAGAAATTGATGGTGGTAATATCTTGGGGAACACACAAAAATTACCAAGAAATTATATGTTTTTGGAAACTCATGAGGTATTATGACTAGTTTTTTTAGAAATTATCTTATATAAAAGTTCTCAAAATGTCATTAACAATGAAGGAAGTGAAAATAACATGGGATTATCGGTGTGATTTTGTATTCTAAGAATTGAATAGTATAACTGACATCAACACCCATTTTTTATTTACCTGATCTGGGTAAGTGTTATGATATATATTTTGATTCTTTTGGAGTGGGACTAGGTTTTGTGATTATACAATTGAAACAATTTGTTTCTTTTCGATCTAGTAATATTAGTTCTCATGAGAGGAATTATTCAACTCATGATCTTAAGATTGTATTAGTTTTCCATTGGGGTTATTAATTGATTGGTCTTAGGTGAGTTGGCCAACATAGTATGGACCCGGACTAAAAGTATTCAATAAATTTAGGTTATAATTTAATATAAGCTCAAAAAATGTTAAGTTTTTTCTTCTATTTATGTCAAATTATCTTCAAGATTACCCACAATTATAGTTAAGATTAAAAATAAAATTTTATATGAAAACACTTATTATTAATGAATATTAAATATTAAGAACAAAATAGTTATCACATAAAAGTAAATTTAAATTAATATTTTTTGGTCGGAGTGGATACTCAAGAGGGGGGGTGAATTGAGTTCCAATTAAAATTTTTGGTTTAAAAAACTTTGAGTTAAAAATCCCCCAAAAAGAATACAGAATTAAACTATAGTGAATTTATATCACAGTAAATGTTCTGTTAGGTTCTCAAGGGATTGATTAGTTCCCAGTTGATCAAATCAGTAGACTTGATTAACCTCAGAAACTAACATACTGGTTTACAACTAATATAAACACATGCGAGTTTAATTATCAAAGTAGCTTTAAAACAATTTTGGTTTTAAAGTATTAGCAGCGGAATAAAAGAATAACTTTGAAAGATATAGCACAACAAATATAACCAAGAGGTTCAGTCTCAAGCTGAGACTTAGTCCTCTCAAAAGCTTTTATAAAAAGATGATCCACACCCTGGATCGGGGATAACAACAACAACCATCTATCCAGGTCCAAGACCTCTACCACAGTTATTCGTGGGAACATAGACAACAACAACCAGCTGTTCAGGTCACACGACCTCTACCACTATCCCAGTGGGAAAAACAAAAGGCAAGTCAGTTTAGTGAGGATTTACAAATCCTCCAGTTAGAGTATAGGAGATAGTGTGTGTGTAAAATACATCATATAACACACACTGCTCGAAACTTAAAAATATAAATCACAGAGAAAATATATTGAGTTTAGAAATGGCTCTTGTGATTAGCATGCAGTTCTGGACTCCTTTGATTGATCAGAATTCGCTCTGAGTCCTCTTCTGGTTTTTGTCTGGAAAACAGAGTATCGTCTGTTTCCTTGACTTCCAGGTATAGAGACAGTCGATGACGCTCTTGTTTTATGTTCTCGTTCTTAGCTCTTCACTGGTATGTAGTAATGAGTTCGTCATGTAGGTTCCGTCGTCTCTTTGCATTCACACTCTGTGTTGTTCCAGCACACTTTGTATTTTGTATGTCTCATGTATTCTTATATTGTTTCTCGCACAGCCTGTGTTTCCTTATTTGTATTCGTCTATTCATGCTCTTTTGTAGGAGCATCCTTCCTTTAGATAAACCACGTGCTCTGGAAAAAGATGATTTACTTTTTGCAGGTACAAGGTACGATTCCCTGACATCCAACAACACACATTAAATAAATGTCAGTATCTTAAATATACCGGATATGACCGTTGGTTAGATTAAACAATGATTAAGAAATTAAATCTGTGTCAGGTTCTGTCTCTGGATAGCTCTTGATATCGGTAGATTTGTGTTACGGCAGGTCTGAGTATCGGTAGGCATTTGTGACGGTAGACTTGTCTCGGTATCTGCAACTGTAGACTTGATCACATCAGTAGCTGTGGACTTGTAATGGTAGCTGTAGCTCTCTATCAATAGATGTGGATCTGCCTTTTATCGGTAGTGGTAGCTCTCTATCGGTAGCTGTGGCTCTGACTTGTATCGGTAGCGGTAGCTCTCTATCGGTAGACTTTGCATAACGGTGGACTTCAGCATATCGGTAGCTGTCAACTTTGCTGTAGCGGTAACTTTCGACTTCATTGTATCAGTAGCTCTATGTTCTGATGGTATCTCTCTTATAGCGGTAGCTCCAATATATCAGTAGACCTAACTGTATCGGTCGCTGTGAGCTGTAACGGTTGCTTAGCTTGTAACGGTAGCTGAGAACTATTTGAGCATTCACTTGGAAGAATGAGTTAAGTCATAGTAAACATATATCTGATAATTCCAAAGAATTAATTTAAGCATAATGAAAGCAGGAACATATATTAAAGTATATTTGGAATGTATTAAGCATAATCAACATATAAATAAAGAATGGTTGGGATTATCAAAACACAATAAAGCCACTTAATTCCCAGAGGGTTCAAAAATATCCCCCTTTTTGATAATCACAACTTATGCCAAAAAATATATATCAAAGTATGATATCAACAGTATAGGATCAGAGAAAGAAAAAAAATCTCAGCAATTGATATCAACAATAAAATAGTATCATAGGACAAAGAAAAACACAAACAAGATTCTTTAGTTTGAGAAGATTTACAGATTCCCCCCCTATCAATTTAACTACAGGATTATCCTCCAAAGTAGTGATTGTCTCCCCCTTTTCCCCTTAGGTGAACAACATGCTCTCTCTCTCTCAATAATTTCTACCCCTTTGTGATTTACAAAAAGGAGGGTATCAGAGATAAAAGAGAAGGACGAGGAAAGAAAATAGACAGAGTAAAATAGACAGTGAAGAGAGGAATGAAGTATGTGATTGATAAGCCAAAAGAGACAGTGGGAAAGTCAAAAAAGTAAAAAAAATACAATGAATCCCATCAAAAATGAAGCTAGAAGCACTTAATCATCCTCTTGAACAGGTGTTTTCCCCTTGGGATCAGCAGAGGGTTCAGAGGTAGAGTCAGCAGGCTTGGGAATTCCGGAAAGAACTACTGGTGGATCAGCAACTGATACAATACCAGATATGTAATCTGAGCGCCTCTGAGTGATCATCGGTGTCAGGATCCTGATAGCTTGAATGGGAGTCAGTTGAGGAGTACTCCCAGAGGCAGATGGTGGAAGGGCAGGTGGTACAATAACTGGCCGAGCATCCACATGTAGGAAATGAAGCAAGAGATTCCTGAAATCCATGATGATGCTTCCACCTCTCTCCATAGCAGAGACAAAATCATCTCTATTCTCTACAAATTTGTCTAAGGCCGGAGTAAGCTCCCTGAGCTTACTAACCTGTTCTCTTAAGGCTTGGGTAACTGGAGGTAATTTCATATTCTCCATCAAAAGCTTGAAATGGTTGGTCATTTGGTGCTTGGTATAAACCTTTTCAAAATAAGCATCCACCTTATTTTTTATTGCCTCTTGAGAAGCAGTAGCTGCCCGCAGATGATCACGAACAAAACTACTAACTTCCCTAGTGGTAGAAAGAATCTGAGTATCGGATGCACCACTAGGACTGGCCTTAGCCAATTTTTCCTGAATAATAGTCCGGATCTGGTCAAGGTTCACACTGGAGCTATTGGAGGGAAGAGGTTTCATTGAGAATGCCATTGTCTCCTTGAAAGATTGAGTCAGACTACTAACTACCTTCTGAACAAGTTCACCCTGACTATTCAGATGTTCTTTGACAGACTTCTTAAAGGCCTCAAACACTTCCACAAATTGTTTGACCACTTCTTTGATATATCTAATGTCAGTGTGCACTTGGGTTGGAGAACTGTTCAAAGAAGTCAATGAAGAAATGGATTGTCTAAGAGCGACTACAGCTCCTGTCCAACTCTCAATCTGAGTGTGGCACACTTTAAGTTCATCCACCACTTCTTTCACGGGACTGGACACACTACATCCAATGGATAACTCAAGGGATTGCTCCACGCTTTTCATCTCTTCAAACATACTTTTCTTCATACTTGCCACTGATTCTCTTATTGCTTCTATCAATTCGGCTTTTAAAGACTTAAGGTCATCCTTGGTTGCCACATGTTCAGCTACAGTGGGTAAGGTAACTGATTCCTTTTGGGGTTGGTCTTCCTCATCAGAATCTCCATAGGAAAGTCCAAGAATCATATATCAGGGATCTGATGTCCAACCTTCAATGTCATATAACACTGATACTGATCCAAGATTATCCTCCTCACTTGGAACATTATCATGAGGTATCTCTTCCAACTGTTCTTCCTGAGGTAAATCAGTAATTTCTTTTACAACCACAGCAGATTCAATAGCCACTTGTTCTGAGTCATTAATGACTCTCTCATTAATAGGTGCTGCTGCGATGTCTTCCTGATCAGCCAATGTCCTGACTGTACTGACTAATAGAGGACTCAAACTGAGCTCTTTTTCAATCTTTTCTTCATCATCTTCTTCACCATCAGCCTCTTTTTCTCCATTAACATTTTGATCAGATTCTGTTGTCTCATCCTCCTCAGAGGTGTCTTTGACAACATACTGGCAGGCTTCTTCCTCTTCTTCTGTAGTCTCTGTATCATTGTCCTTTAAGACAGTTTCTCTTTTTGGTAGTTCTGTTGGAGGGCTGGCTGCTCCATAAGAAATAACTTGATGCACAGGACTAGGGGGCAAGTCTGGATCTCCTCCTTCCTCTACTGATGTCTCTTCCTCCTCAGCTTTATCGTCACTATAGACCGGTTCTGGCTCATTAGTCCAAGACCAGGATCCCTCACATCCTTTGGTCTAGAAGGATGATCCATAGGAGTATACTTGTCATAAATTTTTCCTTCATCATTCACCCATGATTTCTTCCAAGGATTCCAGCTGACCTTCATGTATTTACAGACAGTTCTTATAATACAGAAGATATCCTTGACCACTACCAGCTCATCCTGAGGTCCAGCTATCTCCTTCACTTTCAGCATCACAGAAATTAGTTTTGAGAAAAACAAGGCATTTAATTTTGACTTTGTTCTAGTCATCTCTTCCACTTGAACCATAATCAATCTACATAGATTGATTCTCACACTGTGCTTCAGCAAATGTAACAAATATATGTCTTGGAATCTCAAAGTGGAAAATTCTCTTCTTCTCGGACTAACAACATGCTGAATAAACTTAAACAATAGTTTGTCTTCTCCTTCCATCTCTACAACAATCACCTTTCTAGGGATCTCATTCCCTGTGAGTTCCAGCAGAGCATCTTCATATTGAAACACATCACTGGTTGACGGTACAGACTTTGAGAAGAACGCATAATCTCCTTCATGTGGAACTCTTAAGTTCCTAGCCCATTCATCTGAAGTAAAAGATACTTCCTGACCATTTACCACAGAAACCATTCTGCTTTCTTCTTCAGACTTTTCAAAATGAACGAATTCGTAGAATTGTTTCACCAGTCCTGGATAATAAGGTCCGTTGTTGTTCACGAAGCATTCTAGCCAACATTGTTCTTCTAGTACTCTAAGGACTAACGATTTGCTTTCCATCAGCCATTCTGCACACACTTCTTTTTCAACCACAATCTATCTCTTTGAGAGATGCGGGTTTATTGGATTCCTTCGAGCTACACTTCCACTTCCACTTCCACTGGAATTTGATACTTTTTGTCGTTTCTCTTGCGTCTCATCACTCCCATCTACGACTTGGGGTCTCTTGACGCGGGCCATTGCGGATTTGAGGCTAGGGTTCTGAAGGTTGAGAGGTTTAGGTTTAGGGGATTTGAGCAGACAGGTTCGTAGTGAGATTGAGTGAGTCTAGTTCGAGTTTTAATATCATTTAGGATTCATAAATCACATAAATCATAAATAAAATAAATAACGGTTCGATGACTTGGCTTTACAGAATTTTAAAACAATGCGAGATGTACTGGTAAAGTCTCTTAATGGTGAGGTCTTCTGTCGGTGAGGTTTCTCTAACGGTGAGGTTTCTCTAACGGTGAGGTTTCTCTAACGGTGAGGTTTCTCTAACGGTGAGGTTTCTCTAAAGGTGAGGTTTCTCTAACGGTGAGGTTTCTCTAACGGTGAGGTTTCTCTAACGGTGAGGTTTCTCTAACGGTGAGGTTTCTCTAACGGTGAGGTTTCTCTAACGGTTTAAGGATAAGTTATCATTCCTAATTCATGTCTAATGAAACTTAATCTTTCTGAACTTAAAGGTTTAGTGAAAATATCAGATAATTGATGTTCAGTGCCTATAAACTCAAGTGTTGCATCACCTCTTTGATAGTGATCTCTTAAAAAGTGATGTCTAACATCAATATGTTTAGTTCTAGAGTGAGACACAGGGTTCTCAGAGATATTAATCGCACTAGTGTTGTCACAGTTTATTGAAACATGTTTAAAGTCAAATCCATAGTCCAGTAGTGTGTGTTTCATCCACAGAATCTGTGCACAGCAACTACCAGCAGTGATGTATTCTACTTCAGCATTAGACAATGCAAATGAGTTCTGTTTTTTTTACTACACCATGATACTAGGGATTTTCTATGTAAGTGACATGTTCCAGATGTGCTCTTCCTATCTAACTTACAGCCAGCAAAATCAGCATCTGAATAACTTGTTAAGTCAAATGATTGTCCTTTGGGATAAAACAAACCTAAATTTGTAGTATACATAAGATATTTAAAAATCCTTTTAACAGTAAGCAAGTGTGATTCTTTAGGATTAGCTTGAAATCTAGCACACATACATACACTGAACATAATATCTGGTCGACTAGCAGTAAGATAAAGTAATCTCCCAATCATACCTCTATAATTAGTTTGATCAACTGGTTTACCAGTTTCATCAATATCCAATTTACAGGTGGTACTCATAGGTATATCACTTTCCTTAATACTATCTAAACCAAAACGTTTTAACAAATCCTTAGTATATTTAATTTGATTTAAAATAATTCCATCTTTAGTTTGAAAAATTTGAAATCCAAGAAAATACTTAAGCTCTCCCATTAAGCTCATTTCAAATTCATTTTGCATAACCTTTGAAAAATTAGTACCTAAAGAATTTTTCAAAGATCCAAAAATGATATCATCAACATAGATTTGTACTATTAATACATCTTTTGAAATCCTTTTTATAAAAAGAGTGGGATCACCAATTCCTTTTGAAAATCCTTGTGAGATAAGAAAGTTTGAAAGTCTTTCATACCAAGCTCTTGGAGCTTGTTTTAAACCATATAAATCTTTAGAAAGTTTAAAAACATGATTTTGAAAATGAGGATTTGAAAAACCAGGTGGTTGTTCTACAAAAACATCTTCAACAATAAAACCATTTAGAAAAGCACTTTTCACATCTATTTGATATAACTTGAAACTCAGATGTGATGCATAAGAAAGTAAGATCCTAATAGCTTCTAATCTAGCAACAGGTGAAAAGGTTTCCTCATAGTCAATTCCTTCTTCTTGATTGTAACCTTGTGCAACTAGCCTAGCTTTGTTTCTAATGATGTTTCCAGATTCATCAACTTTGTTTCAAAACACCCATTTTGTGCCTATGGTAATAGTGTCCTTAGGTCTTTCTACTAATTTCCAGACTTTGTTTCTTTCAAATTGATTTAGTTCCTCTTGCATAGCCATTACCCAGAATTCATCATTGATAGCATCATTGATATTTTTAGGTTCTAGCTCTGACAATAAGGCTTGACGTTCAACTTGATTTCTAAGAGAAGCCCTAGTCTGTGTCCCTCTATCAAGATTTCCTACAAAAGCATCTAAAGGATGGTTCTTTAGAGTCCTAGTAGGTCTTGAAAAGGTAGGGCTAGAGATTTCAGGTTCATCTACAGGTTGAGGTTCAACAGAAGCAGGGTCTGGAAAATTTCTAGAACTGGATGTTTTAACTACAGGTCCACTGTTTTTATCATTAAGGTTCAAACAAGAGAGATCATCTTCAAGATTTTCAAGAGAGGTATTAGGTTCATGTGGATCAGTTTCATCAAATTTGATGTGAACAGATTCTTCCACACATTTGGTTCTCTTATTAAAAACTCTATAGGCTTTACTAGAAGTTGAGTAACCTAGAAAAATTCCTTCATCACTCTTGGATGCAAACTTATCAAGATTATCTTTAGTGTTAAGAATAAAGACTTTGCAGCCAAAAACTTTGAAGTAGTTAACCTTAGGTTTCCTATGGTTCTATAACTCATAACGGGTCCTCTTAAGAACAGGTCTGATCAAGACTCTATTAATAACATAACAAGCTGTATTTACAGCTTCAGCCCAAAAGTAAACAGGTAGGTCATACTCATTAAGCATAGTTCTAGCAATTTCTTGCAGGGTTCTATTCCTCCTTTCTACTACACCATTCTATTGAGGTGTCCTAGGGGTAGAGAAATTGTGACTATAGCCACTGTGTGAGAAGTAAGATTCAAACTCATGATTTTCAAACTCACGACCATGATCACTTCTCAGGGTTTTAATCTTATGTCCACTAAGGTTCTCTACAGACTTGGAGTATTTTACAAAGCAAGAACAAGCTTCACTTTTGTGATCTAGAAAATATACCCAAGTATATCTAGAATAGTCATCTACAAGAACATAGACATAATGCTTCCCATTTAAACTAGAAACTCTAGAAGGTCCAAACAAATCCATGTGAACCAACTCGAGAGGTTGAGAAGTTGACACTTATTTCTTTGATTTAAAAGAAACTTTATGTTGCTTTCCCTTTTGACATGGATTACAAACTTTGTCTGCTTGAAATTCAAGTTTGGGTAGGTCTTTAACTAAGTTCTTCCTAGCCATTTTTCTAAGTGAATTCACATTGTAGTGTCCTAATCTTCTGTGCCAAAGACAAGACTCTTTATGAAAAGCATTTAAACAGGTAATATTTTGCTTAGCTAAAGAACTTAGATCAACAGCATAAACATTTTCATTTCTCAAAGCAGCAAACACTAAAATATTTTTAGAATTAAAAACATTGCAAGAATCATTTTCAAATTTAACGTAAAAACCATCATCACATAACTGAGAAATACTTAACAAAATGTATTTAAGTACATCAACAAATAAAACTTTGGAAATTAATACTTAGTCAGTGTTACCAATCTGGCCTAAGCCGATGATTTTTCCTTTTGAGTTATCACCAAAGGTGAAAAAACCTCCATCAACTCTAACTAAGATTTTAAAGCATGAGAAGTCTCCTGACATATGTCTTGAACATCCACTGTCCAAGTACCAGGTCTTTTTACAGGAGCTCTTTAAGTAGGTTTCCTACAAAAATGATTTAAACAGGAAAAGATTTTGGTACCCAGATTTTCTTGGGTCGAGACTGGTTAGCCAATAACACTTTAGGTATCCATATTTTTCTAATGGATCTCATAAAATTTCTATAATCAACAGATTTTGAAAGATAAACCTTATTAGATCCATAACATTGAATATAACTCGTTGAATCATATGAAGTTCCAGAGCTAGCTACATTTTGTCCAGATTTAGGAATGAATCTAGTTTGGGTAATTTTCCTTTGTCCAGGTTGGTATCCTATACCAGTAGTGTATCTAGGTGCTATTTGCTTACCTATCATCTGAGTAAGAGTATCTTTTCCATTGGTAAATTTCTCTAAGTCTTTCTTGAGTTTCTCATTAGATAATTTTAGTTCAGTGTTCTCTTTAAGTAACAGAGCATTCTTTTCCATTTCAATATCAAGATCAAATTTAGGTTTAACAGTTAAAGCATACTGTTTCTTTAAACCTTTGTATTTATCTTTCAGCTCATTACATGTTTCTTCTAACATATCACAATATTCAAACAGTTCAGATTTAGACATGTTAACACATTCAGAATCATCTCCAGAATAATATGAATTAGAAGCAGGAGTTTCTAAAGTTACCTCAGTAGAATTTGTCATAAAGCACATGTTTGCCTTGTTTCTGTGTTCAGTTTCAGAAACTTCAGATTCACTAGAACTGTCCTCAGAAGCACTCTAGGTATCCTTCATGGCTTTCTTATACTTGTTATCCCTGTATTCATACTTCTTCTTGTATTTCAGCTTTGGACAGTCTGCTTTTATGCGTCCCTTCCTTTTGCACTCATAGCAGACAACTTCATCGGATTTGTCAGATTTCTTCCAATCCTTTTTCCAATGTCCTTTGTTGTCATACTTACCTTTATAATTCGATTTTCTGAAAAATTTCTTCTTCCTATAGAATTTCTTAAATCTTCTGGCATTGTGAGCCATCTCAGCATCACTGTCAGAATCACTCTCACTATCTTCAAAGCTTGAACTTTCATTGATAGCTTGCAGCTTTTCTTTATCCTTATTCTTTGAGGTTGTAGTTTTGAAGGCAACAGACTTCTTTCTAGGTTCATCATCTTCTTCTTTTTTCACTTTGAGTTCCTCTTCATACATCATCAGTTTTCCAATTAGTTCTTTGACTGGCAGTTCTCCAATGTCACATGATTCTCTAATGGAGATAGAGGTTCCTATCCATCTTTCAGGTAGACATCTCAAAATTCTCATGATCTGTTCCTTTGATGGAACATCCTTTCCCAGAGAAGTCATTGTGTTGACAATTTCATTGAACCTAAGATACATATCAGAAATGGGTTCATCAGGCTTCATATTAAAATTATCATACTTAATAGTATAGGTATTCAACCGCATCTCCTTAACATTAGTTTTTCCTTCATGAGAAACAGCTAAGGTATCCCAAATTTCATAAGCAATTTTACATGCAGATATTCTATTAAATTCTTAATCTCCTAAAGCATAGTACAGAGCATTCATAGCTTTACAATTATTATTGTATACTGTCTTAGTACCTTCATTCCAAGTAGTTCTTACAGTAGTTGGTATTTTGTATTCAGATTCTATAGGAGTCCAAATATCAAAACCCATGCTCTCTAAATGAATTTTCATCTTGATTTTCCAATGAGCATTGTTAGTGCCATTGAAAAATGGTGGTCTATTGGTAGCAACACCTTCAAGTCTATTATCCATGATAGCTAACTATAAGCAAAGATTTTAAAGAGATAAAAATTTAGAAATAACAGAAATTTTAAGAACTTTAGAATACAACTAAAATCACAGTTTAAAAATAGAGTGCAAAATATTTTAAACAACCTCTGATACCAAATGTTGGTCGGAGTGGATACTCAAGAGGGGGGGGGTGAATTGAGTTCTAATTAAAATTTCTGTTTAAAAAAATTTGAGTTAAAAATCCCCCAAAAAGAATACAGAATTAAACTGTAGTGAATTTATATCACAGTAAATGTTCTGTTAGGTTCTCAAGGGATTGATTAGTTCCCAGTTGATTAAATCAGTATACTTGATTAACCTTTGAAACTAACTTACTGGTTTACAACTAATATAAACACTTGCGAGTTTAATTATCAAAGTATCTTTAAAACAATTTTGGTTTTAAATTATTAGCATAAGAATAAAAGAATAACTTTGAAAGATATAGCACAACAAATTTAACCAAGAGGTTCAGTCTCAAGCTGAGACTTAGTCCTCTCAAAAGCTTTTATAAAAAGATGATCCACACCCTGGATCGGGGATAACAACAGCAACCGTCTGTCCAGGTCCAAGACCTATACCATAGTTATTCGTGGGAACAAACACAACAGCAACCAGCTGTTCAGGTCACACGACCTCTACCACTATCCCAGTGGGAAAAACAAAAGGCAAGTGAGTTTAGTGAGGATTTAAAAATCCTCCTGTTAGAGTAAAGGAGACAGTGTGTGTGTAAAATACAGCATATAACACACACTCCTCAAAACTTAAAAATATAAATCACAGAGAAAATATATTTAGTTTAGAAATGGATCTTGTGATTAGCATGCAGTTCTGGACTCCTTTGATTGATCAGAATTCGCTCTAAGTCCTCTTCTAGTTTTTGTCTGGAAAATAGAGTATCGTCTGTTTCCTTGACTTCTGAGTATATAGACAGTTGATGACGCTCTTGTGTTATGTTATCGTTCTTAGCTCTTCACTGGTATACAGTAATGAGTTCATCGTGTAGGTTCCGTCGTCTCTTTGCATTCACACTCTGTGTTGTTCCAGCACACTTTGAATTTTGTATGTCTCATGTATTATTCTATTTTTTCTCGCACAGCCTATTTTTCCTTATTTGTATTCGTCTATTCATGATCTTTTGTAGGAGCATCCTTCCTTTAGTTAAACCACGTGCTCTGGCAAAATATGATTTACTTTTTGAAGGTACGAGGTACGGTTCCCTGACATCCAACAACACACATTAAATAAATGTCAGTATCTTAAATATACCAGATATGACCATTGGTTAGATTAAACAATGATTAAGAAATTAAAGTAGTGTCAGGTTCTGTCTCTGGATAGCTCTTGATATCGGTAGATTTGTGTTACGGCAGGTCTGAGTATCGGTAGGCATTTGTGACGGTAGACTTGTCTCGGTAGCTGCAACTGTAGACTTGATCACATCAGTAGTTGTGGACTTGTAATGGTAGCTATAGCTCTCTATTAGTAGTTGTGGCTCTACCTTGTATCGGTAGCGGTAACTCTCTATCGGTAGCTATAGCTCTGCCTTGTATCGGTAGCGGTAGCTCTCTATCGGTAGACTTTGCATAACGATGGACTTCAGCATATCGGTAGCTGCCAACTTTGCTGTAGCGGTAACTGTCGACTTCATTGTATCGGTAGCTCTATGTTCTGACGGTAGCTCTCTTATAGCGGTAGCTCCAATATATCAGTAGACCTAACTGTATCGGTCGTTGTGAGCTGTAACGGTTGCTTAGCTTCTAACGGTAGCTGAGAACTATTTGAGCATTCACTTGGCAGAATGAGTTAAGTCATAGTAAACATATATCTGATAATTCCAAAGACATAATTTAAGCATAATGAAAGCAACAACATATATTAAAGTATATTTGGAATGTATTAAGCATAATCAACATATAAATAAAGAATGGTTGGGATTATCAAAACACAATAAAGCCACTTAATTCCCAGAGGGTTCAACAATATTCATTACATATATATTGGATTGGAATAAAAAATACTATATTAAATGTAAAATACAATAAATAGAAAAAGAAAAAAAATATTTATATCCCATGGCTCATACCACATATATTGAGGTTGATAAACTTAATCTAATGGTCTTTTTTCATGTATGTTTATGTTCGTTTAGAATATGGTCTATTTTTTCATCCAATATATCCTATAATTTCTAGATTGACTACCTGGACCATAGTCCTGAGGCCCATAAAGCACCCTAGTTGTGAAAAATTTAAAATACTTGTAGGGTTATCTATTTTTCATAAATTTTTGTGGTTTAGACCTACTAAAATAGTTTAAGGTATATATTTTCACAGTAGGTTAATACCCTTAGGACGCAAATGTGGGCAGTGAATCTCTATTATTATAAATTTTAGATGATGTAAACTCCATCAAAGGGGAACACAAAAATTGATTCACTTAGTATAAAATATCATTTAGAGGTGGTGTGGGAGTATAAAGATGAATTGGAAGTTTGTGATTCTATTCAAAAAGTTATATATGGATGCGTTTTAGGATATAGTTTGTGTGGTTTCAGATTCTTTATGTAGAGACCCGGAGCTTAACGTACATGAACATTACATTACTTTTGCAGAATACTTAGTACATAACAAAAACACACACACACAAGGATCGTAATAGTTTAGTGTCTTTGGAAACTCGAAATATAATCTTCTAATCGTGGTAGAAGATCTTCAACATCTCCCATAAAGATCTTTCTTTTTATACCTAAAACCTTTCTTTATATCCTGGGGAAAAGAAAACATAAAAGGGTGAGCTCAAATTCTCAGTAAGGGTAAACAGAAGAAATATCAATCACATCGTATACACAAGCACATAACTTTTGGAAATCTTAACCTGCAAAAGAGATCATAATTTCATAACATGGGATAAATCATGGCAGTGAAATGTAATCACAATAATCATAACTTAAAACATAAAACTTTGTGTCATACACACATAATCATAGAGAATCATTTCTTGTTAGTCAAGACTCATTGCCAAGACTATCTTAGTGGACAAAGTCCCTTTCTGAACCGAGTCACCCTCGTTCCAGTCCTGTTTCACTGAACCGGTATAACCTACCATTCCAGCCATGTCTATCTCATGAGATATAAAATCTTTACCCAATGCATTGGAGGAAGATATAGGTCCCACCCATCTCATAAGGATACCATTCTTATGCGTGCCACAAAATCATAAACCATACATCATTGCATAACCCATGTAATAAAAATGGGAATCTTAAACATTATGACATCATAAAAAAATTCATATACCATAAAGGAATTCATAAAAATAATTCAATCACAACATAATCAAATCAATGTAATAATTGTGATAAAAACAGAACCCTTTATTATCTTAGATGGAAAATAATTTTGATAAAACACTTGAACTTCATTCTTGAGGAAAATATCCTTTCTACTTCAAAAACACTTTTCATTTCATAACATGTCATACAATTTTAAACTAAAAGAAGTTGATTAAAAATAAACATGAAAACTTGTAAAGGAATCTTCTTTGAAATAATGTTTTAAAAATCCATTCATTCCGTATAAGTTAAAAAAACATTCTTCATACTTTTGTCGGAAAAGTCAAAAAGTACCTCGTACGAAAAATGACAAAAGATTCCTTTCATATTCTTTACTAAAAACTCACCTAAGGGTAAAATTGGATTTAAAATATTGTAAGTGGATGTAAATAATATTAAATATTTAGGAAACATGGATGTGGATGATAAAATACACCCCAGTAAATACCAAAGTATAAACAATCTCGAATAAAAATGAGATTGTGATATTTCCCTTACCTTAGGTCTGACTTGCTTTGTAAGTGTCCGAACCTCCTGTATAATGATTTAAATCATGTTATTGACTTATTCCAGAATCATATTCATTGTTATTATATCATATATGGTCCACTTATGACTTTATATTACCCGTTCTTTTGTAAATTCATGTTAAAGTAGCGTTTTGGGAAAAATCGTCTCAATTGTCGTTCGTGTTTTTAACTTGTAATTATTAATATGATTACTTGGATCATGATTACTTATATCCAGAATGTAAAACATGATTTATATATAATATATATTCAGAATATATATATATATATAATATATCGATAAATGGAATGAAATACACCGTTCATGGAGACGGTAGTCCGTACGTGCGCATGAACGCTGTTTTCGTTTCCTTATTGAATTGAATGGAATTAAGTAGATGACATGCATATAAATATACAAAAATCCAGTATAATTATTATGTCATATATTTCATTAGTACTTATTATATATACTTTATAATCATTCATGAATGGTTAATCATTGAGATTGAATCTCATCGCGTCGTGGAGATGGTAGTCCGTACGTACGCACGAGTGATGATACCGTTCCCATGGTCATGGAATTGTGTTTAAGTGTATGTATACTATTCCAGTATCAATATCACTTTATAATAATCATATATAGTTACTCATTACACCATTATATCCATCCAATTAAGGTGGTGGCAGAAAATAGATTACACCACGGCGTGGAGACGGTATTCCGTACGTACGCACGCGCGGTGATTTCCTTTTTCTGTAGGATGGATAGAAGTTTAATTAGAGTTGTTTCATATTTATAATAACACATCAGTATATAATAAATACTGATGTTATTACTTTATCATGAAACATCTAAATAAGAAGAAGTTGAAGAAGAAAGAAATTGAAAAAGATCGGTAATGGATATTACCTCTTTTTGACGCGCCTTCACTTAACCTCCACTTAAATAACTAAGGATGGTCTTTGTAGAAGACCAAGACCTCTAGGATGATACTAGGGTAGCGGAGAAGAGATTTTGGCAGGGTTTGGCCGAGCTTGAATGCTCAAATTGGTGTGAGGAGGAGAGGGAGGAGGTGCCCTTTTATAAGGGAGGAGAGGGGCATCTTAGGAAAATCTCAAAATATTATTTTATATTAAGGTCAAATTCGGTTTATAATGGTTACAAATGGTCTTATTTAGAAGCTAAAGTTGGGATGGTTTAAAATCCTCTCATCCAATAGGATTTATACAAGTTTAGGTTATTATTTTAACCTTATCAATTAGATTTAACTCTAAGTTAAATAATTTAACTTTTACCGTGTCTTTTTGTTTTCTTACACTATATGGTTAATAAACTTACTATATGAAGCCAAAAGAACCCCAAGTTGTTTATTATTAATATATCTATCCTTATATAAGTCATTTGGCCTAACCTTAGATTTTTAGGAATTAAATAACAATTAATAATATAATATTTGTTTTAAAAACTAATTTATGTCAATTTTGACACTATTTGGTACATGATTTTTATAAAATTTCTAACAGAATGATAAGTTCGAAACAAGTTACTTAAATCAATAATAACATGTCATATTAACCTAGAAAATTATTGTAATTCATAAAAAGTCTCAACTTATACTTATTTAGTCATTTATAATATCAATTATTCTAATTGTTCACTATTATGGTAATTACTGCATCATCATTGTGTCATAAATAAAATGAATTATTTAAAGTCTAAAAATTACAAATAAAATCCCATTATGTAGGAAATACTTTTAGCTTTCTAATGAATATTTATTGTCGAATTTATCTTATGTATAACCCCATATTAAAAATGTTTCACTTATTAAACTTTGATTTTAACTATTTTAACCCTTCTTTAAATAAATTAATACTAAATGTCCTAATCTAATCCAAGTGGGCCTAAATGGTCATATTTTATTCCTAAGTTTGTTTTTGGTCGAATTACACTTGTACAATAGAATTAGTACATGTGTTAGGGTAATAATAATATCATTTTTACCCTTAATTACCCTATTTACTTTTAACCGTGGTAAAAAAAGTAAAAAGTTACTATTCACCAAAAAATTATTTTCATCTTATTGAACCACATTTTACTTACTGACATCAACCGTGTCTCTTGGATTTTTGAAATTCCATTCACAGAAGCGGTAAAATTATGTTTTATGAAAAATTCAGTTTTTTTAACTACCACTTAGTAGTTTCACTATTCATCAAAAATTGATGTTTTTCAGAACAATGCCAAAATTTCATCCTAAGCTATATTTCATATTCCGAATTCAAAAATGAAGTCTATTTTACAAAATTCATAACATAGAAGTGGCATTAATTAATTTTATAATTAAATCCCGCTGTTAAAACAAATAGCGTGTTTTTAAGAAACAATATCTATCAAAAGATTGACACTTGTTTATGTCTGGTTTAAATGTGAAATTACATCCAATGAACAACATTGTATTAAATTGTAAAAATATTCTAAATATACTTTAAAACTACTCAAATTAATAATTTATCACTATTAATTATTTCGATTGAAATAGTTGTTTTTAACTAAAATTTAGTAATTTTCACTATTCATCAAAATATGAAAGTTATCCGAAAATTACCAAAATTTCACCCTAAGCTAATTTCGATATTCCGAATCCAAAAATGAAGTCCATTTTGGGAGATAAAATTTCTAAAATTTTAAAAGGTGGTTATTACTATTCATAACTGCTAGTTTTAATAATATTTTAATAGCATATCGTTGTTTAGTGAAACTCGGTATTACGTACTACACACGCTATCGAGGAAGGTCGCGGTTGCGTGTAATGGAAGGCAAGTCAAGGATGCATGTTGTGCAAGATCCTTTTGGTGTATCTTACAACACAAGACATTAATAAAATTAAAAAGAATATTTTTCATAAAATCTCGGGCTGTTACACTTTATGTATTAATTCATTTTTGATAGACCAATTAAAAGAGAGAAAAGGTTTTCATTTTGAATTTTAAATCATTAATGGAAAAAAATATTCTGTGTAGTATGTACAAGGGTCATCATTGAGTGATAACTCTTTATTGTATATGCATATATGTTTTATGGTTCCATATCATATGAAAGAATCAATGATGCATGATTTTAATATCACTTTATGGGAAGTTCATTGTTCCTTAAAGAAGATGTATCATGATTCTATAGAGATTTTTGGAGGATTTAAATAAAAATATGTATATTTGGGATTATTTCAGGGTGCCTTACCTATTAGTACATAAATAATTTCCATTAAAGACAAAAATATATATTTAACTCAATATCAATTCTAGTGTATAAATGGGTTGAGGCCATCATGGATTTCATGATATTACTTTTATAATCATTTAAAGGGAGATATATTACTTGGTTTATTGTTGATTGGTAGATGAAAGTGTATCATTTATTTTTGATAAGTGAAAATAAAACAATTGATAAGTTTGGAAAGTAATATATGTATGAAATTATTAATCTATAATTCATTTCACTTTTTCACAGATAAAATATTGTCTATTTATTGATATTTTTCATATATTATTTTGATATAAACATTTTTGGTTGATCCATGATTCTTGGATGGACTCATTTTTATTCATATGGAAAGTCCACATATTTCTTGGACAAAGATGTATGTATTGTTTCCTAAATAAGAGAATTTTGCTATGTATTTTCAGGATTCAACCAAAACCATAGAGTAATGGTGTTTTTTATGTTCTAGTTTTTATAGTTTAACTAAGTGTAATGAACCAACCTGGATACCCTCTAAAACTTCTATCTGAAACAATACGCCATATACCTGAAGGGTGTTCCTAATCCCCATGGTTTAGTGACTATCACCTAGGTATCAAACAACAAATAGAGTGAACAATTTCTACCATACTGAAGAAACAACAAGGGACATATATACAACTCAGACAATAGAATGAAGATAAATATATGTCATAACTGGAAATAAATAGGGGAATCCAAACAAGTCAAAATAATAACAAAACTCTAAGTACAATTCCAACCAAAAAGGACTACCAAAAAAGGAAAAACAAACTAATCTATGTGATAACAAGGTAATACTCCCACTATCTCACCACCAGCTACCCATCCCAGCTAACAGAAAACCACACTGCCTCAATACGATGCCTTTTCCTTCCCTGCATCGAAATACATAACTAGGTCTATGAACCACTAAATAAGTTTTCAAGTTGTGATCTAAAAATCTTAGTAAGGTCTCACACAGGTATTCTATATCATGTCTCTGAACAATAATCCAAGTATAACTAACATTAAAGAAAAAAAAGTAATGATAATACTTTAATAGTTTTTATTTCAAAAACATGGAAAAACAATTTAATTTACCCCTTTCCACATTTCCAAATAAAGAAGGTAAATCAATTTAAAATCATTTAATATCCATATATCTCAAAAGATATATCAATTCAAAACAAAACAAATTATGCATCATTTCTCACATGAAGTCTATGTTAGTACAATAAAACATTAAAAACCAAAAGTAGCCTAAATCGGTAAAGAAGCACAGGTAAAAACACACTAAGAATCAAAATATATGAGTATATCTAGAACACTTGTACCTAAAATATAAAATCACATTTTCATAATTACACTAGACATATGCATTGATTCTAGAGGGAAGAAAAACACCCTAGAAAGTGAACCCAACAACAGGTCAAACAAGTCCCTAGAACAATAGGCTTATGGAGCATAGATAATACCCAAGAGAAAATCTCCCAGTAGTGGATAAACCCATTACTATAACTTCCCCCAAAGTATCTATGGATTCCATGATCTCTATTTTCCAAATAAATTCTCAACATATTTTTATCATCTTATGCTTTGAAACCCATTTCGAAAAACCATTTCACAATGAGTTGAAAACCATTTTATTTTACCAAAACTAGGGGAAAACCATCTTTTATAAAAACCCAATTCCATACAAAAAAATCGATTCAATCATATCATGCCATTTAATTTAATTAAATAGTTAATCAAAAAAAGATCAATATAATTCATCAACATAGGCTAGAGATGAAACCACCTACATCAAAACTCAGGGTCACACACATCAATGAAGGTTCCACCAACAATATAAAATAAACAATGGTAATTGAGGAACTAGAATCAATATACACATATTATAATTGATCCAATTTAACAAAAAGAGTTAGAGGGGAAGAGGAAACTACACATACCTTAAGAACAGACACCTATGGAACCACAACCAACAAAGGAATATCCCTCAAAACAAAATCTCACCATGGATCTAGAAAGAAATAAGAATAAAATTTACCAAAGGTCAAAGAATCTGATAACACAATACAACAATGCCACCATGATCAATGAAATAAATAAGTATAAAGGGTTACTTTCCCAAAGTGACAAAACAAACCTAAATGGTGATCAATCACAAAATAATCAATCCATATAAAATGGAGACTCCAAAAACTGTCGGAGAAGGGCTCTAGGTTGAGATCCAAGATAGATGTGGGAGAATGAATAATGTTATCAATCGTAAATCACCCTAAAAATTCATGATTGTGATATTCACATGGAATTTATTCCATTTACACATCGTGTAATCCTGAAGACTTAGATATGATATAAATACCATCACATTTTTATTAAGAACTAATATTTTATTATTACACATTATGCAACCATTACACAGTGTGTACCACTCTCATGTTGTGTAAATTGTTCATTAATTGTGTCTATCGACCTAGTAAACCTCATGTAACCCCTTTTCACATCGTGTAATGGACCATCACATAGGAAAAACTCAAGGTTCTTACAAAAAAATTGAAAACACCCCGAGTTTTCAATAAACTTGGTAAGAACCCCACAAAACCATTAAAAACATTCATACCCAGATTCAATTAATTCAAAAAAACAAACATCCCCAAACCTTAATTTATTTTACCCAAAAAATGATCACCATACTCGGGAGTCCAAATATGCACCCAATTAAAGAATAAAACATGTAAAGATAAGGTAATTACCTAAAATCATGTAATGTGATGTTATAAACTCCCCACCATAAGACTTTTTATCCTTGGGATGTTATATGGAAGAATAAAGTTTGGTAAAGAGGTGAGGCCACTTCTCCCTCATCAATGACTCATAATCCAAAGTATCTTGAGAAACTGATCCATGCTTCCATAAAAATATAACCAATGTAATCAAATCCCCATTAAATAATTTCACCTGAGTTTCAATGATCTCAATTGAATGCTCAAGAATAGAAACATCTGGATCTAACTCAATATTTTCCCATGTTATAACATAAGGGGTATCAAGATAATATTTTTGAAGTTGTGATATATAGAAAAAATCATGAATGTCGATCAACTAAATTGGGAATTAAAACTAATAAGAAACCTTCCCAATCCACTTAGTGACCTCAAATATTCCAACTTATCTTGGATCCAACATTCCTAATTTTGTAGTCCAACTGTGACCCTACTAAGGAGAAAATTTCAATAAAACATAGTCACCTACGGGAAACCCCAAAGGATGACATTTTTGACCTGTATAGGATTTCTACCAACTATTCATTGTCATATGATTCAAACGTATATCTTAAATCCTCACGGATGTCTCCTTAACCAAACTTGGTCCCACCAAAGAAGATTCACCCACCTCTACCCAACAAAGAGGTGATCAACACAAGAATCCATACAAAGCCTCAAAAGTATCCATTCTACTCAATAACTGAAAACTATTATTATAAGAAAAATCAACCAATCCTAGATGGATATCCCAAGATCCACCAAATTCTAAGACACATGCATGAAGCATATCATCCAGAACCTAAATAACATTGTATGTTTGAAAATTTGTGATCAATATGAATAGAGTATTAATCACCACTTGGATACTTGTCCATAGTCTCAAATTAATCCTAGAATCCCTATTTAAAATAATAGCTGAAGGAACCCCTTATAACCACACAACTTTCTGCACATATATCTTACACAGATCCTAATTTTTTGTCTTTAATAATAATAAAATGAGATCTATTTTTAAACATATCAATCCCCTCCCAGATATCATTTCTCCCTTGGGGAGTCTATGTAAATCCAACAAAAAGTCAATGGATACCTCATCCCATTTCAAAAGTAGCACTGGAAGAGGCTAAATAAAACTAAAAGGTTTCAAATTCTTTGTTTTGATCTGTTGGCAGGTGTAATAGTGGTACACAAAATCAGTAATGTCACAGTTCCTACCCACCTTCTAGAATATACATCTCATATCAGAATACATATTCACAATTCATGGATGAATGAACCATGAAGAATTATGAAAATCATAAAAAAAACTAAACAACTGACAGATTTTATAATGACAAACCAATCCCTAAAATTGAGAATATCATCTTAAGAGAGAGAAAAACCTGAAACACTCTCTCTACCATATAGAGTTTCTCAAATTCCTATGAACTCATCATCCTGCTACTGATTAAATTTAATAGACTTAGATAGAGATGATGATAACTGAACACTGGTCAAAACCATACCAGAAACACCTTCCTGTGCATCCTGATTAAATAGAAAAAAAATCCCCATAAGGTTTCCATATTTATTTGATTCTATGACAAATCACATTGGAACTTTCTAGGTAAGAGTGTTTGCAACGACATTCCCCTTCCCTAGGGTGTAGGTGATATCAAATTCAAGAATATAAAGGTATTTCACACACAACCTCTGTCTAAGATTTAACCATTTTCAAGAAAATATATAACTCAATCTCTTATGGTCAGAAAATACAATGAACTTTTCAAAAAAAAGATAAATGTACCAACACATAAGTGAATTCAAAACTGGAGGAATCCCTAAATCATGAGTGGTGTAATTATTATCATGTGGTAAAAGCTGGAGAGATCCATAATCCACCACATGATTATCCTGCATGAGAAAATAACCCAAGCAAACACCAGACACATCATAGAAAACCATTGATCCTCTACTAGTCTTAGGTAAGATCATAATAACATCTGACATAATAAGTTCTTTTATATTTTTGAGATAAGACTAAAAATTTGCATCCCATATTAATTTCACCCCTTTCCTAGTAAGAGCGGTCAAAGGTGACACCAACTTATAGATATCCTTGAAAAAACATTAATAGCATCTTGCATGACCAAGGAATATTTGAATCTCAAATATATTTTATAGATATTCCCCTGAAAAAACAGCCTTTACTTTCTCAAGATCAACTATTAAGTCATTCTTATAAATCTCATGCCCCAATAATTTCACTTATTGAATCTAGAAGTTTCATTTAAATATATTTCGATAAAAATAATGACTAATTAGGATTTCAAAAACCAAACTCAGATGGTGATCATTCTCATACTCAGATCTTGAATAAACCAAAATATCATCCATGAAATCTACCATAAAATTATTGATAGGCTGATAAAATATATAATTCATCAATTCCATAAAAACTTCATGTGATTTAGTAAAACCAAACAGAATCACAAGCTATTTTTAATGTCCATACCTATTCCTGGAAGCTATCTTTGATAAATCACACTCTCGAACTCTAAGTTGATGATAGATTGACCGAAGATCAATCTTTAAAAACCACTTTCCCCCTTTAAATGATCAAAAAATTCATCCACATGAGGAAAAGGACACTTGTTCTTAATTGATACCCAATTCAACTTTCGATAGTCTACCCACAATCGGATTGAACCATCTTCCTTCTTAGAGAAGAGCATTAGGGATTCCAAAGGAAAAACACTTGGGTGAAAAAACTCATCTCTACAAAATCATCCAATTGAATCTTGAGCTATTTAATCTATATTATCCCCAATATCCTTGGAACCAAGTCAATTATAAACTATACCACCATCTATGGGGGAATCCTAGATAAATAATCTAGTAAAACATCGTGAAAATACCAAAAATGGCGAGAAAATCAATAAAAAAAGAAATTTCATCAGTTTCAACTGAAAAAGTAAACAAAAAACTCCTGATATCAGGGAAATAAGGTCATACACATCTGGAAATTCGATCCCACTTTCCCTAAAACACCTATGAGATCCCATCAATTGTAATAAATTAAACATGTTAATGATAACAATCAACATCAGATCAATGAGAAACAAGAAAATCCATCTCGCTTATGACTTAAAAAAAATCTAGATCGAGAATAAGAAAATATTATGCCAGATTAGTTTTAGATATCCATAGCGCACAAGAATAGTACGGAAACCCATACTCTTTCCTCTTTCCAATAGGTGTTTCTAACTAAAAAACAAAGGATATGATCTCCATTTGAAGGTTAATAATATAAAAAAATGAAAAATATAAATGAGTTGGAAACACCAGTATCAAAAAAATAAATCACTACTGAAGATGAAAAAAAGATGGTACCACTCATTATCACTTGACCTATGTATACCTCCACTGGAAACACATATAATGCATAAATTTCCTTCACGCCTAAGGCATATGGATAGATCCTTATAGTAATTTAATCTCTTAACTACACCTTGGTACCCTTTGAAGCTGAGGATCCCTGACCATATCAAAGAGTACCCATATCTTGAAAGAAACACTACAGATGACCATAATTCCCATAGTTTTTACTCATCTGTTCAGGTTAAGGATGAGAACTATGTGTTTTTATGACCTTTCCACACTAATATCAAGTTAGAGACACACCACTAGAGGCAACTAGAGGTGATGAAGAGGTCATCTACCGAGAACCACCTCCATAATGGGTTTGATGATCATGGAAATTTCTCCTTTTCCCTACCATGACAAAGAAGATGCAAATAAGTGGAAGAGAAGGTTCATAATATCCTAATTTTCAGGTAATATTAATTTATTCCATCATGGACCTATCACTTTTTCTACATAGGTAAAATACTTAGGCATAAATACATATGATATGATACCTGATTGCAAACCCTGCACGTACTTCTGATCATTCGACATGTCATTCTTTACATCATCTTGTACAAAATGAACCAACTTAGACAACTGATCAGTGTATGCTGACACCAATTTTTTTCCTACTGTAAAGAGAGAAACTCCAGATAAATTTCCATCATCAATAACTCTAGAAAAAACTACTGGAATTTGAGAGTCTTGAAACTATTCCATTCTAATCCCACATGTTTGTCTTATTAAAATATATAATCACACCAACGCTTTCTTGGACCCTCAATTCTGAATACAACACACTTCACCTTGATACTCTCATGTGTATCCAAAAATTCAATGATCAAATCAATCTTATCCAGCCAGTCCTCTACCTCTTGATACTTAATCGTAACTTTATATCAGAGTGTCTTTTCATGTAATAACTCTTGTGATTAATCTCTTTCTCCTATAGTTACTGGTGGTAACTCAACAATGGAATTCTGAGATTGTGGAACATTCATATCAATATCATTAACTACTTTCATGATATCATCGATAAATTTATGATCCATTAGATGATTCACTTGGGGACCATCAGCTGCACGCTATAGAGGAACTCAAAAAACACATCTAGGAGGCATACAAATGTACACCTAAACCAAAAAATGTTTATAAATTATAAAAAAATCATTTCAAACAATAAAACACAAAATAGAAAACATATATCAAGAATAAGAACTCAAAACAAGAGACACACATTCTAACATCTCATGGTAACTTGAGTCATGTCATAGAAAGAGTTGGTCAAGCACTTTCTGCAATCTACCTCTCAAGTTCTGTCAATCCTATCTTCAATCTATCAAACTTCCCAAGATGAGGAAGACCCCAAAACCAAGGTATTTGATACCAAATTGTGATGAACAGACCCAGATACCCTCTCAAACTGGTATCCAGCCTGATATTCCACATACCTAAAGGTAGATCTCAATCCCCATGGGCTCGATAATAGCACACAGGCATCGAAAAACAAACATAAGGAATGATTTCTCCCAGCCTGAAGAAATAACATGGAATATATATACAATAGAGACAATAATTGAAAGATAAATATATTCTATAACTAGAAACAAAGAGTTGAAATCAAACAACTCAAGTGAATAAAAAATATTCAAGTATAGGTTCAACCTCAGAGGACTACCAAAATAGGAAAAACTAGCTACCCTGTGTTATAGAAGGGGAAGACTCCCACCAGCTACCCATCCCAACTGATAGAAAACCTCTCCACCTCACTATGACACCTTTCCTTTCCCTACATCTAAATACATAACTATGTCCACGCACTGTAGAATAGGTACACAGGGTGTGAGATAACTAGATTAGTAGGGACTCACCTAGGTGTTTCATATCAAGTCTCTAAATAATAATCGTAACATCCTTAACTTTAAAGAAAATAAAGAATGATAAAAATTTAATAGTTTTTATATCAAAATCATGGAAAATATTTTAGTTTCAAATTTTTTCATATTTCCAAATAAATAAGGTAAATAAATTTCAAATAATTTCTTATCCATATATCTTAATAGATATAACAAGTCAATAAAAAACAAATCAGGCATCATTTCTCATAAAAAATCTACGATAGTGCAACAAAACAGTACAAACCAAAAATAGCCCAAATCATCCAAGAACCACAAGTAAAAACATTCCAAGGATCACACTAGGTTAGGATAGTTAGGAAACTTGTACATAATATATACAATCACATACACATCAAGCCACTAGATATATTCATCGAGTCTAGAGGGTAAAGAAACACCTAGAAAGTTAACCTCTGAACAAGTCTAACAAGTTTCTAGAACGAAGGGCCTGGGGAAAAGAGATAATATCCATGTGAAAATACATCAATAGTGGATGGGACCATGAATATACCATCCACCTAAGTACTCAATTCTTATCATGTGATCTATTTTCCAAATCATTTCATCAATCCATTTTCATCATTTCATTCTTCGAAAACCATTTAACAAAACCATTCATAATACTTTGAAAACCATTTCTATTTACCAAAACTTAGGGAAACCCATCTCTTATAAAATACCAGTTCCACACACACAAATCAATTCAATCATATATTACCATTTCATATAATAAAATAGTTTATAAAAGCATGAGCAATGTAGTTCATTGACATAGGCCTGAGATCAAACCACCTACTTCAAATCTCGGGGTCACACATACCGAAAGAGAATCCACCAACAAGAGGAACAAAAAAATGACAAAGGTTTCCCTAGAATCAATACAAACATATTATAATTGATCCAAAAAATGGTTGTTGTAGAATAGGAAACTACACATACCTCAAGAACTCAAACTCATCGCACCACAACCAACAATGAAATGACCCCTATAACAAGTTCACATCACAGATCTAGAATGAAATTTGAAGAAACATTACAACAGGTCAATAGATTTGATATGGAAACACAACAGTTCCACCATGATCAAAACAACAAAGAATCATAAAGGATTACTTTCTAGAATAGATGAAAACCAACTGCAATGGTGATCAATTTCCAAATGGATCAATCTGGATCGAATAGAGAATCCAAAAATCTCCAGAGAAGGGATCTGGTCGACAGTTAAGATAGATGTGGGTGAATGAATAAAATTATCACCTATAGGGAACCCTAAAAGGTATTGTATTCAATATTTACATGGTGTGTAATCCATTTACTTTTCATGTAATGCTCATGACGTATATATTCCAAAAAACTCATCATATTTTTATTAAAAATAGAACATTTTTTTACATGTTGTGCAACCAATACACAGCGTGTAGTACTTTCCTACCAGGTAAATAGTTCATGAATTATGTATTCAGACCTAGTATAGTTCATAAAATCCTATTAAATGTTTTATAATTTCCAATAACATAGTACAAAAATATAGGTTCTTATACAAAATGTAAAGACCTAGAATTTACATGTAATTTTTTTTAATTATATGGGAATTTTACGAGTCCGCAAATATTGACGGCGCGTGATTCCGAGGCCCGGTGTTCCAAAAGTAAATTTTTGAACTTTTTTCCCGGTACATTCATTAAAAGTGTAAGGGGTTTTTGTATATTTTGAAATGGTTCTCGGAATTGAAATCTAAGGACACTGTTGAACTCGCAACACCAATATTCGCTTAAGGAGACCTTTACCTTGACCGTAGTGGGTTGAGAGTGAAAGATATTTTTTCACTTTTTCATTGAAAAATAAAAATAAAATTATTTAACATTTTTGTTTTATTCTTGAAACCCCTCTACATGGGTTATGGAGGTGGGGACCACCAGAACTAAAACCCCCCATTTTGAATTCTTAAAGGTGGAGACCACCCGAACCCTCATAATGGGAGAAACCCTTAAACAATCTCTTTAATGTGGAGAAGTATCTTGAACATCCTCCACATTAATTGTGCCACACCCTTTAATTAATTATGCCAATTAAATGTGCCAACAAATTAATTTGGTAAACTTAATTTAATAGGTGTTGGTTCCTCACTTGTTTTTGGATTGGGAGAAATTGTTGGTGAAAGGGAAGACATTGGAGGAACTTATATTTAATGAATAACTCACCATCTCCAATGAAGAATGAGGAAGACGCTTGAGCCTAGATTGGAGGCATCTTGCGGAAGCGACGAATACCGACACCACCATCCCCAACAACTTCATCTCCTTCCTCGAGACCTCCTCCAAAGAACGACAAGGTAGGGTTTATTTTTTTTTGGTTTTTTCCCTTCCCCATTCTTGAAAACTCTTATTAATTCAAGAAGGAATCATATCCACTTGCTACCGCTGTAATATGGAGAGTGCGGTCCAAATGAACATGGCCCGACCTATCCGCAAATTCTTGTGATTATTTTTTGTGTTCTTCGCGACTAAGGCGATGGATTGACCACACTGCCAAATAGAAGAGAACCATGGCTTGTGCCGCAGCGGCAAAGGAAGGAAGGTCGTTCGAGCCGGCCACCAACGAAGGCGCGACGCGCGACTGCACCACACGGAGAGTATGGTTGGCCATCCGGCCAGCCACGGCTGACCGCTGCATCGTGCCACTGCGGTCTCCCCGCCGTACCACGGTCATCCTGTACCGCGGGGTAGGCCGGACCCAGAGGGTCAGGTTTGGTCTACCCGAACTGGGTCGGCCCAGGCCGGGTCGGGCCGGGTCAGACCGGACCTAGACCAGTTTCAACCCATTCCACACTTTTGTCCATAACTTTGGCATCGGGCGTCCATTTGACGAACCATCTATGGTTACAGAAACCTTGGAGGAAAACGGACCTTTTGGTATACCCCACATGAGATTTGTATAATGTTGGGGTATGGCCAGGTTGGATTGATCACGAATCCAATCGGGCCCTCCGGACTAAAAGGCTAATAACTTACAGACCGGGCGTCCTTTTGGCACATCGTCTATTGTGTTGAGACCCCTATGATGTGGAGGACCATTGAAATACTTCTTCGTGGGACTTCATGGCAGTTTTAGTATAGAACAATATCTTGAGGAGCAGATTCTACCAGAGACGACCAAGCTTACTGTAGGTACCATGTAGCTGGCTGTGACGATGTACTAGGATCCTGTGTGGGTCTGACGATTTACTAGGATCCTGTGTGGGTCTGATGACGTACATATGATGTACTATAATCCCGTGTGGGTCTGAAGACGTACTGATGAGATACTAGGATTCTGTGTGGGTCTGGTAATGTACTATGATCCTCTATGGGTCTGACGATGATTTAGGATTATTTGTGGGTCTACCTCTTAATAGAGTAAGATGAATTAGTAGTTACATATAATCATCTCTACTACTGTACCTAAGTTATACCTGGTGTAATCTTAGTTCATACCTATGTGGTACTTTATTTCATGGTAATACTTTGTTGGTATTCTTCTGTGTGGCGTACCTATGTGGTACTTACCTTTGTGGTATTCCTTCCTTTGTGGAAAAGTTGAGCTTTGGGATTTTGGGTTGGACCTAATGTTTCCTCATGATTGAGATGGGTATAATTGATAACTTAGGTATATTTATGGGAATATACCAAAGTAGTTTTCTTCAGTTGATTTCATGCTTTTTGGTTTATCATTTGTGGATTTTATGAGTCCTTGAGGGTCTCGGGGTCCCTACTGAGTAACGTTATACTAAACCATTCATGGGATATGCCCACACATTGTTGTGTTTGGTGAAGACGATGGATAACGTTGACCGAGGCTGAGGGTACCAGGACTGGACGGTGCCTGGAGGTAGACCGTATGACATGGCAGTAAGCAGAAGAGATGGGCAGACGTGGAGTGCTGAGGAGGCGATTTTTACCTACCCTTAAGGTAGGAACCTCAGAGGATGACCTAGTAGATATCTTTCTCTTTCTTCAGTTGTATTGTATTTCAGTTGTACTTCTACCTTTTCAGTTGGTCTTGTATTCTGGCCCCTCTTACTTTCAATACTCATTTTTCTATATAGTTTACTAGTGTTCGTATCTTGTTGTGTGCTTGGTTGCGTATGTTTACAGGATATAAAGTAAATATCTTCCCGGTTTTAGGGAATATGCTTTTCGGTGCTAGTCTACATCCCTTGGCCTATGGAAGGCGGGCTTGGGTAGTCACGACACGGGCCCCATGGGATGGGTCGTGACAAATTGGTTTCATAGGAGTCATTTCTACCGTAGAATATAAGACTCCGATATTTTTAACGGCAATAGTGTTTACTGTAGTGAGTGCGGTTATCAGTTTAGGGAATCCATTGTTGGTTCGGTGGCCGACATATCCATACACCAAGACCAGGACTTCTAATTTCTAACTCAGTGCTGGAAAAAACTGATTGCGTGTGTGTTTTCAAGAGTTTTATTTGTGATCTATTTGAGTCATCTCACCAGGTATAACTTATTAACCATGGCGCACCTGTTTCTTTTGAGGATTCCTCCACGCAGACAGTAAGCTAGGGTTCTTAATATAGTATGCATAGATATTCCACCAAGCAACGAGGCCTCGGTGCTGGGCCCTCTTCTGGTAGAGGCACCAGCGGAGGCACTTGTGGTATCATTACCTATTGCGCCACCGATGAAACCAGACCTAGCAGCAGAGGGTGTATGTCGATTGAGTGTGTTGTATGAGTTATAGTGCCAGAGGCCACCCAGGTTCAGGAGAGAGACGGACCCACATGCGGTTGAGGATTCACTGGAGGTCGTGGTGAGAGTCTTCTGACTGATAAGGACACCATCTGATCTCATGGTGATCCTTGCCGTCAGTCTTCTATAGGCAGTAGCAGGTAGATGATGGAGCTTGATGCTCTGAGTTCACGATGAGGTGACACTTCTCTGGGAAGTCTTTGAGAGCCCGTTTCGGGCAGATTTTTTCCCAGTGACTCTTTGCACAGTGTGCATATAGGAGCTACTTAATCTGCAGCAGGGTAGCATAAATGTGGCTCAGTACTCAGTGAGGTTCACTAACCTCTCATGCTACTCCACTGATATGCTTCCAGAACCATTATTCAGGGCTCAGACCTTTGAACAGGGACACGGGTGGGAGATCTGGGCTTCAATGATTTCTCCCAACATCCCGACGCAAGCGGAGGTGTTAGAGCGAGCCCTCTTAGTGGAGAGTTTTCTTACTGAGCAGTCACCAGCAGTGAGACCCACCACCGGACGTCACGTAGTAGAGCCTTCTACAGTTGGAAGCATACACATGTCATAGAGGTCCAAGAGGACTAGATGTATAGGTGGACGACTGCATGAATTAGGATCGGTTGTGTAGGGTACCGGAGACAGAGCCAGTCATGTGGGGAACATGCAGTGTTTCACATGCGGCGTTCATGGTCACTTGGCTAGTGACTATACAAACCGCTATACAGATGATCAGAAGATGGTCGAGGGACCGCCCAGGCAGAGATAAAGGTTCGATCGAGGAGGTCTACAGGGAGCAGCCGGATGTGGCAGAGGAGCTAGTCGTTCAGCTAGCATTGTCCGATAATTTGAGATGTTACCACCACCACCACTAGGAGGTCCACCCCAACCACAGGGAGTAGGTGGATAGGGGTGAGCTCAGTTCTAGGTAGATAAGGCCCACGATCATGGATCTCAAGAGATGATACGAGGTATGATCTGTGTCTAATATACCTTAGCTGCAGTACTTATATGCAGAAGTGCCAGTCATTCTTTTATTTCCACTGCCCTTGTTCGGAGCTCAAAGATTCTGACGGAGTCGATGGCTCGATCCTTACAGCCAGAGAATCCTATGGGAGTGGATTAGACAATTACAAACCGGTGTTGGTAGTGTGAGCTTACTCTAGGAGGCGAGAGATTCGGCTAGGATCTCCTAGTAGTGGCGTCGAGGCCTTACGACGTCATCTTGGATTTGGAATGGTTAACTATATTCCATGCTTAGATTGACTGTATTAGGCGCAAAGTGCAGTGTGTCTGCATGGATGGGACTATACTTACCTTCACTGGTGATAAGGGAGCCTTTGCAGCACATGATGGACTTACCCAGAGGAGAGTGCAGATGATCACTCATCAGTTGGCTAGCCTTACCCTCGAAGTGGTTGATGTGGAGATTCTGAGCTATCCTATAGTGGTGGACCAGTATGCAGATGTCTTACCTGATGATGTTCCAGGTCTACCTATTCATAGAGAGATGGAATTTTACATTGAATTGTACCTCAGGACGGCACTGATAACTACACCATTGTATCGGATGGCTCCTGCAGAGCTTGGTGAGCTGCAGTTACAGCTAGAGGACTTGTAGGGGAAGGTATTCATTCGGACCAGTGTTTCTCCTTCGGCAGCCCTAATTTTGTTCGCCAAGAATGCAGATGGGAGCTTGAGGATTTGTGTTGACTATCGGCACCTAAACCAGATGACTGTGATGAAAAAGTACCCACTTCCAGGGATTGATGACCTCTTTGATCAGTTAAAGGGACCACAGTGGTTATCGAAGAAAGACCTCAGATCAGGCTATCACCAGCTCAGAGTGCAAGATGAGGATGTGAAGAAGATGAATTTTAGATATCGGTATAGCCATTATGAGTTCTTGGTTATGCCATTAAGCATAACCAATGCTCCAGTAGTGTTCATGGGACTTATGAACAAGATCTTTCAGCCATACCTTGATCTCTTTGTAGTAGTCTTCATCGACGACATTCTGATCTACTCGAATACTGAGTTGGAGCATGCCTATCATTTGTAGATAGTTCTGGACACACTCATAGAGAACCAAATTTATGTTAAGATCTCGAAGTGTCGGTTCTGGATCTAATATGTTCACTTTCTAGGACATGTCATCTTGAAGGCTGGAGTTGCAGTGCATCCAGTGAAGATTGAGGTGGTACTTTCTTGGGATCCACCCAGAAGTGTGACATAGGTATGGAGTTTCCTGGGTTTGGATGGATACTACCAGATATTTGTTCCAGATTTCTCTAGAGTTTCATCACCTTTATCTACGTTGATGAAGAAGGGGTAACCCTTCGTGTGGTCGGAGAGATGAAAATAGAGTTTTCAGGATCTGAGGAAGAGGCTGACTAGTGCACGCATCTTAAGGCTACCGGAGGAGGGTGTAGGGTATGTAGTCTACTGCGACACATCAGGGACCAGGCTCAGATGTGTCATGATGCAGGAGTGAGCAGTGATTGCATATGGTTCCCAAAAGATTAGACAACATGAGTAGAACTACGCTACCCATGACCTAGAATTAGCAGTAGTGGTCTTTTCCTTGAAGATGTGGCAACATTACTTGATGGGTGAGCGTTTTACTATCTACTCAGATCACAAGGGTCTTAGGTATATCTTTTCTTAGAAAGACCTGAACCTGAGACAATGACATTGGCTTGAGTTCCTCTAGGACTATGACTTCAAGATAGTCTATACTCATGGGAAGGGGAATGTTGTAGCAGATGCACTCAGCATGAGATCTGGTATACAACTGTTAGGTGAGGCGATGGAGCAGCTGGCCGCTTTATACATATCCTTTGTGGATCAAGATGGAGCATCCTTTCTTCAGTATCTTACAGTCACTCCCCCACTTCTTCAGTGATTTAGGGAGGCACTATGTGGGGACACTGACTGCGAGGTTCGACGTGCTTAAATATCCCCTGTACAGGCACCAAATGTATTTTTTGAAGGTGGGGAGCATGCTATCCTTTTCAAAGGACATACCATTTTACCAGTGTCAATTCGGGAGGAAGTGTTGAGGAAGTTCCACACGTCCCCTATAGTGTTACATCCAGGAGTGGTGAAGATGTATCAAGATCTCCAACAATAGCACTGGTGGCCTGGAATGAAGAAAGTAGTTGCATAGTTTTTCTCTCGGTTCCTCACTTGTCAACAAGTAAAGGTTGAGCATCAGGTACCAGCAGGCTTAGTTCTGCCTTTAGAGGTCCCAGATTGGAAGTGGGATGAGATACCCATGGACTTAGTGATAGGACTTCCACGTACATCTATGGGTCATGATTCTATCTGGGTGATCGTCAACCGACTCACCAAGTTGGCCCACTTCCTACCGATCAGAGAGAAGAGTTTAGTAGAGATCTTAGGACGCCTCTATGTGCAGGAGATTGTGCAGATACATGGTGTACCCTCGATGATTGTCTCTGATCATGATACATGTTTCACTTCCCATCTATGGAAAGGGTTTCAGGAGGATTTTGGGATGCAACTTCATTTGAAAGCCGCCTTCCACCCTCCGACGGATGGCCAGACTGAGCGGACTATTCAGACCCTCAAGGACATGATACGTGCTTGCATCCTCGACTTCGGTCGTAGCTGGGATAATCACTTACCTTTGGTGGAGTATTCATAAAACAACAGCTATCACTCCACCATTGGGATGACACCTTTTTAGGCCTTGTATGGCCGACCTTGCAGATTGCCTTTGTGCAAGACTGACCCATCGGAGTCAACACTAGTGGTACCAGATGTGGTACGGGCTACCATGAAGAAGGTGTTGGTCATACAGGAGCGGATGAAGAATGCACAGAGCCGGAATAATTCTTATGTCTAAAGGAGACAGAGACCTATGGAGTTTGAGTATGATGATCATGTCTTTCTACGGGTCTCACCTCGACGAGATTTGCAGAAATTTGGCTGGGTGGCAAGTTATCTCCGAGGTTCATCGAACCCTTCTAGGTCCTCAACAGAGTTGGTGAGGTGCCTTACTGCCTAGAACTACCCCCTAAGTTGTTCTGGGTGCACGATGTATTCCACGTATCCCAGCTGAGGAGATATGTGCATGAACCTTCTCACATCATCGACCACGACGAGCTGGACGACGACGATGGGGTAACTTTTACAGAGGTTCGAGTAGAGATTGAGTATCGACAAAAGTGGGTCCTTCATGGGCGGTCGATACCTCTAGTATGCGTTTTCTGGCCACATGGGAACCTCCAAGAGAGCACATGGGAGTGGGAGGCTCAGATTCGTGCTCAGTACCCCCACTTGTTTTCCTAGTTTTGTGATATGGCTTTCAAAAAATCAAAGACCCTAGGTGGGGAGAATTTAAAGACCCGGAAATTCCATGTAATTTTTTTTAATTATATGGGAATATTATGAGTTCGTAAAAATTGACGGTGCGTGATTCTGAGGCCTGGTGTGCCCAGAATGAATTTTTGAACTTTTTTTCGGGTACATTCAGTAAACGTGCGAGCGGGTTTTTGTAACTTTTGAACAGGTCCTCGGAATTGAAATCTGAGGACACCATTGAACTCAAAGCACAATTATTCGCTTAAAAAGACCTTTACCTCAACCACAGTGGGTTGATATTGAAATATTGTTTTTCACTTTTTCGTGGAAAAATAAAAATAAAAATATTTAACATTTTATTTTTGTTCTTGAAACCCTTCTACATGGGTT
This sequence comes from Viscum album, assembly GCA_963277665.1. NCBI lineage: Eukaryota > Viridiplantae > Streptophyta > Magnoliopsida > Santalales > Viscaceae > Viscum > Viscum album. The sequence continues at coordinate 1,693,648,815 of OY728128.1, read as the reverse complement.
ATAGAGATGGGGACCACCCGAACTAAAACCCCCCATTCTAAATTCCTAAAGGTGGGGACCACCGGAACCCTCGTAATGGGAGAAACCATTAAAGTCCCTCTTTATTGTGGAGAAGTCTCTTGAACTTCCTCCAAATTAATTGTGCCACACCCTTTAATTAGTTATGCCAATTAAATGTGCCAAAATTAATTTAATTGGTGTTGGATCCTCACTTGTTTTTGGGTTGGGAGAAATTGTTGGAGAAAGGGAAGACATTAGAGGAACTCATCTCCAATGAAGAATGCACCATCTCCAACAAAGAACGAGGAAGACGCTTAAGCCCGTATCAGAGGCATCTGGCACAAGCGACGAACGCCGACTCCACTATCCCCAATGACTTCGTCTCCTTCCTCGTGACCTCCTCCAACGAATGACAAGGTAGGGTTTGTTGTTTTTTTTATTCTTACCTTTCCCCGTTCTTGACGACTCTTCGTAATTCAAGAAGGAATCATAGCCACTTTCTACCGCTCAAACACAGAGAGTGCGGGCCAAACGAACATGGACCGTCCTCTCTGAAAATACTTGTGATTATTTGTAGTGTTCTTCATGACTAAGGCGAATGTGCCACCCAAGAGAAGAGAACTGTGACTTGTGCTACAGCAGCAAAGGAAGGACGGACGACAGAGCAGGCCTCTGGCGAAGGCACGGAGCGTGACCATTCCATGTGACCATGCCACGCTGAGAGGATGGCTGGTCATCCAGCCATCCACGGCAGACCACCGCACCGCGGCCGTCCCTCCGCACAGCGGCTGCCCCGCTGCACCGCGATGCCCCGCTGCACCGCGTCCGCCCCGCCGCTCCACGACCACCCCGTCACACCGTGGTCATCCCACACCACGGGCCACCCCGCACGGGCCAGACCTAGTAGGTTGGGCTGGGTAGACACGAACCAGGTTGGCCCAGGCCGAGTCGGGCCAGGTCGGTCCGACCGAGTTGGACAGAACTCAGACCAGTTTTGACCCATTCCACACTTTTGTCCATAACTTTGGCACCAGGTGTCTGTTTGATGAACCATCTACGATGCCGAAAACCTTAGAGTGAAATAGACCTTTTTCTATACCCTTCTTGAGATTTGGATAAAGTTGGGGTATGGTCGGGTTGGATCGAGCACAAATCCAACCGAGCCCTCGGTACTAAAAAGATAATAACTTACAGACTGGACGTTTGTTTGATGAACCGTCTATTGCGTTGATACCCCTATGACATGGAAGACCTTTGAGATACTTCTTCATGGGACTTCTTAATAGTTGGAGTATCGACTAGTTGGTTGAGGAGTGGACTCTCCTGGAGATGATCAAGCTTAGTGTGGGTACCCTGTAGCTGGATGTGACAATGTACTATGATCTTGTGTGGATCTGATGATGTACTAGGATCCTGTGTGGGTCTGATGATGTACTGACGATGTACTAGGATCCTGTGTGGGTCTGAAGACGTACTGAGGATGTGCAAGGATCTGGTGGGGGTCTGACGACGTACTGACGATTTACTAGGATCCTGTGTGGGTCTAACAATGTATTGACGATGTACTAGGATCCTGTGTGGGTCTGACGAAGTACTGACGATGTAATCGGATCCTGTGTGGGTCTGACAACATACTGACGATGTACTAGGATCCTGTGTGGGTCTGATGATGTACTGATGAGGTACTAAGATCCTGTGTGGTTCTGACGATGCATTATGATCCTCTGTGGGTCTGATGATGATTTAGGATCCTTCGTGGGTCTTCCTCTTAATAGAGTAATATGAATTAGTAGTTACATCTAATCATCTCTACTACTGTACCTAAGTTATACCCGATGTGAGCTGAGTTCGTACCTCTGTGATACTTTCCTTCGTGGTAATACCTTGGTGGTATTCTTCTATGTGGCGTACCTATGTGGTACTTACCTTTGTGGTATTCCTTCCTTTGTGGAACAGTTGATCTTTGGGCTTTTGGGTTGGACCTAGTGTTTCCTCATGATTGAGATGGGTATACTTGATAACTTAGGTATATGTATGGGAATATACCTAAGTAGGGTTGTCAGTTGATGTCATGCTTTATGGTTTATCCTTTGTGGATTTTGTGAGACCTTGAGGGTCTCGGGGTCCCTACTGAGTAACGTTATACTCACCCATGCATGGGATATGCCCACACCTTGTTGTGTTTGGTGTAGATGATGGATAGCGCTGATCGAGGCTGAGGGTACCAGGACTGGACGGTGCCCATAGGTAGACCATATGGCGTGTCGGTACGCAGAGGAGACGGGCGGACGTGGAGTGCTGAGGAGTCGATCTGTAACTACAATTCTAGTAGGAACCTCGGAAGATGAACTAGTAGTTTTCTTTATCTTTTTCAATTGTATTGTATTTCAGTTGTACTTGTACATTTACTGTTGGTCTTGTTTTCCATCCCCTCTTACTTTCAGCACTCTTTTTTCTATACAGTTTACTTGTGTTATTTTCTTGTTGTCTACTTTGTTGAGTGTGTTTATAGGATATAAAGGAAATGCATTATCGGTTTTAAGGAGTACACCTTTTGGTGCTTGTCACTGGCCCCTGGCCTATGGAAGGCGGGATTGGGGTAGTCATGGCACGAGCCCCAGGGGATGGGTCATGACACAAAAACTCAAAATAGCTTGGGCATTCTTCAAACACTGTAAGAACCCTGCAAACCCATTAACACATTCATACCTAGATTCCATTAATTCAAACAAATATCCATCCCCAAAATTTATGTTATTTTCCCCAAAAAATTCTCTCCATCCTTGGGAGTCCCAATACACGCCCAATTAAATAGAAAAACAAGAAATGAGAATGGAATTACCTGAAAGCGAGTAATGGGATGCCATACTAATATTCAAAAACCACACCCAAATCACTTCCTCTTAAAAATTTAGGAATCATTTAATCATATTTATTTCATTGATTTGACCAAAACCAAGAATGTTTATATTAGGTTATTTTTTTCTCCTCTATTACTTTTTTAATTATTTTGAAACATTTCAACATTAACCATGATCATTTATTTTGTCAAAAAATGACATGTTTTCTTGAATCATGCCTTATTTTTCCTTCCCTATAGAATCCAAGGAATTTTGAAAATTCACTTTAAAACCATGATAAAAACTAAAATCATGATTTATGAACATGGACTTACTGATTAAACCATGATTTTTTGACCCCTCATTGTGGTCACATGTTTCAATTTCCAATATCCATGATCCCTATCCATTTTCCTCCATGTTATTTTTTTAATTTATTTTTCTCATAGAATAATCATGATATGTTTTTATATCACCATGACAAGGTTTTTTTTTTGAATTTTATTTTTTCACCCTTTAACTTATGTGAATTTTTGAACATTTTTTCTTAATCTCGATCATCCATAACATATTTCATTATCCATTGAGATCCAAGTAGATAAAATCATAACCATCATCCAATTTGAGCTTTAATCCTTATCTTTTTTTTATATATCATCAAACAGATAAACATATAACACATCAAACACTATGTAAATCATAAGGATACTCTAATGGTCCTTACCCAAATACAAAAAAAATACTCAAATTGACTAACCAAAATACCTCGTGTGAAGAATCTATAATTACCTTTATTTTCATTAGACAAATGAAATATGGAAACCTACCCCTCAAGGGTATCATTGTGTCTTGGATAACTTTTATACCAAGTTATATATATATATATATATATAAATGAACTCTAAATATTGGAAAACACATATTCATATTTTTAAGAAAGAATATCTAGACATAATATCCATATACTTAACCCACATAGAATAAAATGATTAAAAAAATATAATGGTGTGTCCCATGGTGGAATAAACCCCTATGGATCTCCATAGATAAACCTGGTTTACTCGAGTGAGATTTACAAAAAAAATATCAAAAAAATCTACATAGATCCATGCTTTTAGCCCTAAGAACTTCTATACTTTAATTATTTTTTTTATATCATGAGAAAAAGGAACTATATTCATCTAAGAAGAACACATGAAGGGTTTAAATACATTATAACCAAAATGAATTCATCACCCAACCCCTACCAATATTCTATAATCCAAGTGCTTAATGTAGAAATATAGGTCCAGTGAATAAGTAAACAATGCACCAATTTTTTTAATATTCTTAAAAAAAATTACAACCATTATAAAAAAATACCTATATCAGGAGGGTCCAAATATATATATACCTACTTTAATCATATCTTAGAATTTGAAATTGATACTACACCCTCTTGGTCAAACCAAAGAGGATGGATACACTTGAATTAAATCCACATCCTATCGTTAATGGTATAATATGCATGGGATAGATACTAAATCCTCTTAGTCAATACCATATTGGAAATATAAATGGGATAGGATTAACCTAGATACATACATACACACACACACACACACACACATATATATATATATAACACATGTAAAGTAAATCCACTTACTCTTCCATGTTTAACCATCAATATTTAAATAGTCAATACAATATCCAAGTCCTTCCACCTACTTTAAATTCATCAACAAACAATATATACATGTTTAAATTCCCTAAATGAAATATAATATAACACAATAAATGATTCCCCACTAAGGGATAAATAATTATACAATATAGAAAATGTATCAAGTAAAAACACTAAGGCATACTAATATGATAATCACGAACAATTTATTTAAACCACATCAAATATCAAAATTTACTTTATAAAACTAATTTCCCCACTAAATACATGTGATTTAGATTTAATTCCATTCATCCCCATGTCGTTGTTGGATAATAAACTAAAACTATTTTGGATAATAGGAGGATTCACCAATTAAAATCGATGTTGAACCAAATACTTATAACTAAGGAAAAAAGGGCATTCTATCATAAAAGTGTTTTTAAAACATAGGTGAGATAATAATAAAGGTTTTAGTTATATCACTAAGTGAATTTATAATTAAGAGATAAAACAAGTTTTATTGCCTTAATATTTCTACGAATAATATTATCATACTCCTTAGAGGAGGAATGGTAAAAGAAAAATATTGATTTCATGAAAAAAAACAAGACACAGAGCTATGTATTTTGGTTATTATATCAATGATAAAGGGAAATCCAAATAAAGATAATTTTCTTACCTTAATCATATAAAAGGACGGATCTCATAAAATTGAGGTATTAAATGTAGAAAAGAATAAAATTTTGTTTTTCATGTAGAGGGAAGGAATTGATTTAGAGAATCAAAGAAGATGATTCATGACTAAAATGAGGACAATTCGTGAATGAAATAGTGTTTATGGATAAAATTTTGAGTTGGTAAGGAAATAATGACCCTTTCAGATAAAATAAACTTTGCATTGTATTAGGTACATGGTACAAGACCACTAGGTACCTGGTGGATTCACCATAAGTAGTTGAATCCCACTACAAACCATTAGGTACCTAGTATGGTACATGATATAAAGCCACTAAGTACCTGGTGGCTTTACCAAAAGCTTCTGAAGCCCAAAAAATTATATCAGTTACTCAGTACCCTACCACTGGGTACCCAATTCAACTATCATACCAACACCAAACTCTATATCCTCCCCCTTCCATAAATTAATCATCCATCCTAATAAAACTTAAATCAATAAAAAATTAAAACATAATGTAACAACCCAATATTTCATAGTATGTTTTCTCATTAAACTAATTTAATAGCTTGCGCTACACACAACACCAAGTTCGAGCGCACCACAACTTACCAAAATAGCCGTTAAAAAAGCGGTTGTGAATAGTATTAACTGAATTTTTAATCTTATATACTCTATATAATTTTAACACCCATATTATGTGTTTATTATACATAATATAAGAATAAATTCAAATTTTCAGATAAAGGAAGTATTTTTCAAAAATGAAATTTTACCGCCTTTTAATGGTGAACCCTTTATTAAATATAATATTTGACACTTTTATATATTCAATTTGACAAAAAAACTTATTCTTTAGAATTAGGACATAAAATTTTAGTTTTGATAAATTTTTTGTGTTAATCTGATAACTTTCATATTTGCATGAATAGTGAAAAATAAAAAAATTTAATTGAAAAAAACTTTTTTAATAAAAATAAATTAGTGTTCAATTATAAGTTTTAATAGTTTGGAAGTATAAATAGATTATATTTTTATCATTTAATATAATTTAGGTCTTTATATTTAATTTCACAATTAAATTTGACATAAACACTTGTCAATCTTTTAATGGTTTTTACTTTTAAAAACCCCCGTTTTTTTTGGTTTTGACAACGGTAATTAATTTTAAATTAACAAATGAAACTTATATGTTTTTAATTTGGTAAAATATACATCATTTCTGAATTCGAGATATCAAAATTAGCTTAGGGTGATTTTTTGGTATTTTTCTGAAAACATTCAATTTTTTCATGAATAGTGAAAACACCGTGTTTTTGTTTAAAATCGACATTTTATTTAAATAATTATTTATTTTATTTAAATTTATTTACAGTTAAAATAGATAAATAATACCTATATTATTTTAATTTAATTCATTGGAGTCATTTTATAATAAAGTTAGATGTATAAAATTTTATTGAATTTTTTAACGTCTTTTACCCACCTTCTAGGCACGTTAGAAAATTTACATAAAACATAATTTTACCACTTCTGTGAGTTGAATTTAAATATTCTGAGAAACATGGTTGAAATAAGTAAAAAAATGTGATTCAATAAGATGAAAATAATTTTTGGTCAATAGTTACTTTTGACTTTTATTTACCTCAGTTAAAAGTATATAGGGTAATTAAGGGTAAAAATGATATTATTATTACCCTAAAACTTGTCCTAATTATATTGGATAAATGTAATTCGACCAGAAACAACCTTAGGAATAAAATATGATCCTTTAGGTCCACTTTTATTAGATTATGACATTTATTATTATTTAATTCAAAGAAGAGTTAAAAGTGTTGAAATCAAAGTTTAATAACTAAACCATTTTTAATATAGGGTTATACATAATATAAATTCGACTATAAATATTCATTAGAAATATAAAAATATTTCATACATAATGGTATTTTATTTATAATTTTTAGATATTAAGTAATTTAATTTATTTATGACACAACGATGATGCAGTAATTAGCTTATTAATGAAATATTAACATAATTGATATTATAAATACCCAAATAAATGTAATTTGAGACTTTTCAAGAATTAAATCATTTTTATGGTTAATATTACATGTTAGGGTTGATTAAATAAATTTTTTTCTAAGTAATAATGTTTTTATGAATTTACAAAAAAACGAAATATCATATAGTGTCAAAATTGACATAAAAGTGTTTTTAAAACAAATATTATATTATTAATTGACATAATATTCCTAAAAATATAAGGTTCATCAAAATGACTTATATAAGGTTATATATATTAATAATTAACCACTTGGTGTTCATGTGGAAGTTTATAGTAAGTTTATTAACCATATAATATAAAAATACAAAGAGACACGGTAAATGTCAAACTATTTAACTAAGAGTTAAATCTAAAAGATAAGGTTAATATATTAACCCAAACCTATATAAAACCTTATTTTTGAGTGGTTTTTGACCCATACCTACCTTATCCTTTACATAATTTATTTTCTAGCCATTATAAACCGAAAATTATTATATTATAAAATAATATTTCTAGTTTTTCCTAAGGTTCCCCTCACCCCTCTTATAAAAGGGCACATCCCCTTCCCTCTAATTCACACATTAAAATCCATTTGGATCGGATAAACCCTACCCAAATACCCTTTTAAATGTTCGACCTTAATCATATATCCTTTCATTTAGTCATAAATCCAACCTAAGGAGCCCTTTTGATCAAATCAAACGGAAGAACCCAAAGAAGAGGTAAATATTTCATCACCTCTTTCATGTTATTTTATTCTTCCACTTCCTCTTTCTTTGTTGTTTAAATTCTAAAATAATAAATCCAGTATCTTATATATATTTTGATGTTATTATAAATATGGTACAACCATATTCATTATTCTATCCATCCTATAAATGACAAAGTCACCATACGTGCGTACGTATGGATTACCGTCTCTACGTCGTGGTGTAGTTTGTTATTCAAACACTTCATCATTTGGATGGGTATAATAATGAGTATAAATGATTTAAATAATAAATATAACTGTATAATTATTCTGTATATATGATATACCATCCAATTATATATGATTTTAATATCAAAAGAATGATATTGTCGATCGTGCATACGTATGGATTACCGTCTCCATGAACGCGATAAGATTCATTCCCTATCGTATCCATTCAAGACTAATTTTCATTTAATGATTAAAAATAATGTTTAGATACTTAATATAATTATGAATATGAATAAGATACATCCTATCCATAACAAACATTACTTACGTAACAAAGCATATAAAGGAAAATGAATCGGTTAACACCCGAAACAATGATACTACTGAAATATCATTAACAAAGAAATATTAGAAGATCATATATGATATCATATTAATGTATATGATTCTTTTATAATTTAATAAAAATTATTTAACCATTATAAAGGAGGTTAACCTACCCTCGACCAAGGAAAAGTACAAGGTAAGGGTTAATTTCACAATCTCTTTATTATCTGAGGTTGTTTTTATGTAAGTATCTACTGGGACCTCTTTATCATCCACATCCATGTTTCTTAAAAATGTATTCAAAAATGTTTTTATTATTTACTATACTATGGGTTAAAGTCATTTATATTCTTGTTTAAATTTTTATAAAATGGTTTGAAAGGAATATTTCTATCATTTTCTAAACAAGGAACCTTATGACCTTTTTGACAAAATTAAGGTAAGAATGTTTTTTTAACTTATATGGTGGGTGAGGCTATTTTCCGCCATTATAACATCGTCTAATATTCCCTTAAAAGATTATAAGAATATTTTCAAAATAAATATTTTCTTTTAAATTATGTCACTTTAAATTATTTCCAAAAAAAAGAATTAGATATTTCTCTCAAACAGTTTTGTTTTTATCTATGTCAACATCCTTTAATGGATTTTAATCTTATTTGAAGTTGATTAATTATGATACAAATAATCCATTTTGTATTGAAGGTTTTGTGATATGTTTGACTGTGGATGTGTTATTTTTATACCATTCATGTTTTATGGATAAAGTATTGACATTTTGTATGCTAGTTTTAATACAAATGTTTATGTTATATTTCAAACGTTTCATATGAGGAATGCATTTGAATTAGTAAGTGACAGGTGGAGCCCTCTATAGGTCCTCAATGAATCGGTAGGTCTCATGAGACAAACTAGTGTCTTATCACAAGGCCTTGACAAAATATTATTTGTATTCTTGGCACAAGGCTTTGACTATGTGGTTATGAAGTCTAGCATTATGCATTCCATAATTATGAAAGTAACTATTGATATTTCATGTCATTATTCGACTAATAGAATATCCATGTGAATAGGTAAATGGAATTATTTGATTTTATCTTTTCTATATTATGCTGAATTTCAAGTTTAAAAGGCTTTTGTTTTAGTCTTATACATTGCCTTAAATGTTTTTGCTTATTTATGAAAGTTTCCACTATATTGTTATCCTTACTAAGCATCTGAGCTCACCCCTTTCTATGTTTTATTTTTCCCAGGATGTGAAGAAGTATATTATGACTAACCTACAGGGATAGTCTCTGGGATCTCAGTGTTTTCTATGGAAACAATGTTGGTGTAGTTTTCCATTTTTTGATATAATTTAAACCTTATAAATGTATCTAGTAATTTCAAGGCTACTAAACTAATCGGTCATTCGAGACATGATCTTTTGTGATCATGCCAATGATACATAATAATCCAACGACTATGGGAATATCGGGTCGGGACATTATAGTCGGTATAAGAAGGAGGTTTATTACAAACCTTGGAAGCTAGAGTTAAAAAAACTCTGATTAGAGAACATTATCCTAAGATATACTTTGAGGATTAGTATAGAAGAACTTCCTAAAATTTTAGTACTATAGAGATTTTGTGAGTTTTCTAAATCAATACATCACTATCTAGATACGAGCAGGTAGAGGCGGCTCTGGCACAGATGTACCTAGGGGTAAAACAAGAAAACACCGCTTTGAGCTAGACTCGAACGGGAACTAGTGCACAACAACAGAACTTGCTGCACTCTTGGTTATGACACTCTCAGGGGATATGCTTAGGACAATTCTCATTTTCTTTACAAACCATTATGAAGGGTTTATGAGTATATACTTCCTCAAATAAAACATTTTTATGATTATCGATTATATCCATAAATTGTTAAATTTATGTTAAGTATGTTATAAGTTTGGAATTATGTATTACGATTCATAAACTAATCTAGTGTATGCCATTGTTTGGAAATGGTGCATAGTGGAAGGAATGTAAACCGTATCAATGCACGCACTCTATGTAGGGATTTTCCTCCTACTCAAGATAATTATATTGGAGCTGGTGATACAACTGGTGCTGATCATCTTATCACTATACTGGGACAACTCACTCAGGTTATGAATAATAACCTTACCCATATGGAGCACCCTTATCCATAGCATGGAGGATCAATGTTTGATCTCTTCATGAGTCAACAACCACCAACATTAAATGGGGTAAAAATCCATTAGTATCTGAGAAATGGATAAATTCCTTAGAGAAAATATTCCATGCCTTGGCGAGTAGAAAAAGGGAAACATTTATCATGGCAGTTTACCGCCTCACGGGAGATGTGGATCAATGGTGGTCATTCATTAAAAACACAAAGGAAGATGATGAAGTATCAAATATGGAATAGAGAGATTTTAAAGAAATTTTCTTAGAAAAATACTTTCCTCATGACCATTGAGCGGATTTGGAAAGACAATTTTTGAGTTTGAGGAAAAAGGAAGATGAGAATGTCGCAAAGTATGAAGCTAACTTTACAAGGTTATCAAGGCATGTTGTAGATTATATATGTAACCCAAGAAGTAAGATTGATCATTTCTTTTATTGGTTAAACTCATTTCTCTGTCGAGCATTAGTCTCACAGTCCTTCTCATCTACGAAGATATTGTCTCATGTGCTATCAAGAAAGAAAAAGAATTCTCTAAGTCATACAACTTTAAAGAAAAGCAAGAGAAGAAGAGATCTGATGAACACTTTGGAAATGGAAATAAGGGGAAGAAGGTAAAATTTGAATATCTATCCTGCAGTAAATGTGGGAAGAAACACCCTTGTACTTTTCTGAAGGTAATGAGAGTCTCTTACAAGTGTGGTGAAAAAGGCCACCAAGCTAGTGATTGTAAGGGGAAGAAAGAGGCTATTATTGTGGAATGATACAATTTTAGAGAAAGGAGACATTATGCAAATTAATTTCCTAAAAGTCAGGGGAACTTACCTCAGAAAAGGCCAAGGGATCAAGGCTAGGATTATGCTATCACTACCACTGAGGTTGAAGCTCCAAAAGATGTAGTGGCAGGTAATTTAATGGTTTCTTCAAGTTAACCAATGCTTTATTTGATTCTGGATCATCGCATTATTTCACACCTCCAAAGCCATTTGGATCATCCAACCCTAGCCCAAATATACTAACAACTTCTCTCACATAAACCTAGAGTCCTTAATTTGATCATAAATCCAACCTAAGGAGCCCTTTTGATCAACTCAAAAGGAAACACCACAAGAATATGTAATTGTTTCACCACCCTCTTTCAAGTTCTTTTCTTCTTCCACTTAGGCTTTATTTGTTGTTTCCATACCAAAATAATAACTCTAGTACCTTCTACATGCTGTGATGTTTTTATAAATATGGTACAACCATATTCGTTATTCTATCCATCCTATAAATGACAAAGTCACCATATGTGTGTATGTACGACTTACCGTCTCCACGTCATGGTGTAGTTTTTTATTCAAACACTTAATTATTTGGATGGGTATAATAATGAGTATAAATAATGTAAATAATAAATATAACATGTTAATGATTCTGTATATATGATATACCATCCAATTATATACGATTTCACCATCAATATAATGATATTGTTGCTTGTGTGTACGTACGGATTATCGTCTCCACGGCGCGATGAGATTCATTCCCATGTTCACCATTCATCGATGATTATAAAAATATATATTATTAATAAATATGTAATATATGACATAATAATACTACTGAATATATATATATATATATACTTACATATATCTTATTTATTTACTTCCATTCAATAAGATATGAAAAAGGAAACATCGTTGATGCGTACGTATGGCCTACCGTATCCAGAAATGATGCCTTCCATTTCATATATATATCTATTATAAATATTTATATTCTAAATATATATGATATATATCTCAAGTATTATATTCTAAAAGTATTTAAATGATGATCTAAATGATATGATCAATAATAACAAGTTAAAACACGTACGATAAAGAAAGCAATTATTACCCAAAAATGTTAATTTAACATGGAAATAATTTGTAAATGGGTTGTATAAATTCATTAATGAATCTTGTATGATATAATAAATATTAATATGGCTCTAGTATAATTTAATAACATACTATGATCATTATACAGGTGGTTAAACATACCGTCGATCAAAGGAAAGTGCAAGGTAATGGTTAATTCCTTAATATCATTATTATTCAAGATTGTTTATGGGTAAGTTTTTACTGGTACATATTTATTATCCATTTCCATGTTTCATAAAAGAGTTTTCAAATGGATTATTTTAATGTAATCTTTTATTAAAACATCATTTTAAATGTTTTAAATATTTAATCTTCTAAACCTTTCTCATTAATGTCCATGTTTTCAAAATGGTTTTAATGATTTATTTATATGGACATGAATGTTTTAAAATGTTAATTCCTTTCAAAAGTTTCAAAGTGGTATGGGACTCTTTGATTCAAAAATATCTTTTAAATTAATTCCTTTATAAATTATGTGACTTTTAAATGATTTTATAAAAAAGGGATATTTTTCTAAATGATTTTTACTGATCAATTTCAACTATGTCAACATCCTTAATGGAAAATTATTATTGATCGAGGTAGATTTGTTATGATACAAATATTCAATATGGTATTGAAGGTTCTATGATATGTTTGACTGTGGATGTGTTATTTTTATACCATTCATGGTTTATGGTTAAAGTATTAACATTTTGTATGCAAGTTTTAATACGAATGTTTATGTTATGTTTCAAACTTCTAATATGAAGAATGTATTGGACTTAGTAAGTGACGGGTAGAGCTCGTTATAGCTCCTCGATGCATTAGTAGGTATCATGAAATACTTAGATGTGGAATTTGATGAGGCCTTTCCCAATTTGATATATGGTTTTGGACAAGGCCTTAATCATTTTTAGACATCTTGGTTGAGGCCTTGACAAAATTTTTCAGAATGTCCCGCATTATACATTCCCTCATTATAAAAATAATATTGATAGTTCATGAGGTTACTCTACTAATAGAATACACATGATTATGTTTTATTATGGAATTATTTTCTCAGCTCATATTCCTGCCATAAAGTGTTCATGTTTATTATTTATAATGGCATGTGTTTTCAATTATTCACAATGCTTAATGTTTATGTTATCTTCTATATATTTCTTACTCTTACTGAGTGTTTGAGCTCACCCTTTCTTATGTTTTATACTCCCAAGATTCCAAGAAGTGTATTATGATTGATACGCAGGGTTAAGCTATAGGGAATAATGGAGTTCTCAAAGAACTATCTATGTTGTCTTTTATTTTCTAATATGTAATTTAACATTCATGTATGTAATATATTTTTCAAGATTGCAAACAGATCAGTCTTTCGGGATTTGATCCCTTGTGATCATGCCAATATATTAAAATAATGCACCGACTCTGGGCTTCTGGGGTCGGTTCGTTACACTTAATTAATATAAAATAAAATAAAAAAATATAATAATAAATATGATATTCATTATAGATACCTCTTCACAAACATCTACAACACATAGCCACAAAAAAAATATAGTATATTTGTGTATCATAAAATCATATGTAAAATGGAAACTCTCTCCAACAGTTATTTATCTTTTTAATTCTTCACCATAAAAAACAAAGTCATATGATAATTTCCAATATAATCTCACACATCAAAAGATAACAAGGAATACATGTCTATTTCCATATCATATCTGAAGCTAGAACTTAATTGATATTATTTGAAAGATTATCTTTATATTTATCTCATGATGATCACCTTCTACTTCCAAATACAACTCTACATTCATGGTAAATCAATCACCATCTAGTGCATCAATCTTGTTAATGGATATCAAATCAAACATCAATTTATATTGGAAAAAATCCAAAAATATTATAAATTGACTATAGCTTCATGACATATATAGCTATATGAACTTCCCCCACTATATTTTTTTGGAAATATATCCATTTTAAATCCCTATATTAAAACCCGATATACACATTAAAACATATTGAAAGACTTGAAAAAAAACTTAAAACCCAAATCATGAATATACATTTTCATATCAAAAAATTATTTTAATTCATAAAAGTATCTTAATATTTTTGAACCTTTCCTCCCCTTTTGAAAAAAAAATCCATAAGAAATAAAAGAGAGTAGGAAATTGGGATTATGCCTTACCCGTTATCTTTTAAATGGTTTTGATAATTTTCTACAGTTATTTAATGAGGGTGAAACCATATTCATGGGTATACAAATATTTTTTCATTCTATATATTTACTCTCCATTTGATAAGTAATGATAGTTTAATATCTCCCCTTTCTTCATCAATAAATGTGTTTTGAAAAAGAAACATGTCCCTGATGAAAAAACTATCCATGTTTTTAGGAGTAATCAATCTTATTACTATCCTTGTCATTTTATTCTTTTGAAAATATTCAATGAAAACTTAGATAACATAAAATATAGAATGATTAAAAATATAAATTTTGATTAATTACTTTAACCTTATGAGAGAAAACTCATTTTAGGATACAAGTGTAATCAAATAATAAATCCATATTGTCTATAAGATATCCTCAAAAAATATTTCTTTGAAATACCATCTTTGAATTTACATTATAACATAACAGTATTATGCTAAATAATAACCAATAAGTTATGAAAACATATGGTAAAAGGGTTATAAAACAAATACAAAGAGATTGTATAATATGAGGTTTTCTAGTTTGGCACAACCAAGGAAATTTAAGATTTATATATTTACCTTTAAGACACTCCATTACCTCTTATTATATATAATTTTAACAAATACCATTATTTGATTTAAACTAAAAATCAATAGTAACATTTTTTATCATATTTTACAACACAATCCATTAACATTATATCGTTATTCCTAGATATTTTTAGAGTGATTCTGATGGATATCTCATTGTGATTAGTAGAATCATAACTCCATATAGATTTTTAAAATTGGATACCACTTGTAACAGCTCACAATTATTCTTCAAAGTGGTTACAGCTTATAGAACTATAAATTAAACATCAATATATTTCTTTATGACAAAATTATTCTTCTTTTAGTGGTCCAATGAGTGATCAATGAGATCCTCCTTATTTTTAACAACCAATTATACAAGAATGTAATTATGATTCAACTTTATATCAAAATTGAAAACAAAATTTAATTTTAGTTTCTTTGGTAACCATTTAAATTTTTTTATTAGTTTGTACAAAATATTTACACCTACAACAAGTATTTTTGAGTGGTCCAGGATTTATTGGAACTCTATCCCATTCATAGGATTTCAACACTTGCCTCTTCAAATTATTTTTCACCATAGAAATTTTGTACGATCATTTAATCAATTTGTATCCAAATAAAAAACATAATAAGAAACCTTTATATATTTTTTATTAATATAGATAAAAAATTCCCCATTAGTTTTCAGGATATATTTTCCTTTAATTTTCATTTTATTAGTATAAACACCCTTCTTAATTGGTGAGGAATTAACTAGTGTATTGTTTTCATGGGTGAGTCTCCCCCTTGAATCTATCCAATTATTCGTTGGTAATTTTTTCTCTCTACCTTTGTTCTAATTATCATGTTTGATGCTATAAATCCATCTTAAAAACCGAGTGGTGGTGGGTTTGCTCGACTGGATTCAATTGACGGTTTGCTTCGCATTTGAGGAGGATTTGGTCTTCTCCTGGTCTATCGCTCCTTGGGTGTTCAATGGGTGCGGTTTTTTCCTCCTACGATGGTCATTTGATTTCAACATGAATCGTGATCCGCCTTCGGCCGCGGTTTGGGTTAGTTTTCCTGATTTCCCTCTACCTTTCCAGAATCCTTCTATCGTTTGTGTGCTTCAGAATTTGGTTGGATGCTACCTATGTTCTGATAATCGAACCTCTGTGTCTTGTCACCTCATCCTTCCCCGCACTTGTTTTGAGGTTGATGTTTCAAAACCTCCAACTGAGTGGCTGTGGATTTAGGTTGGAGAAGAGTTGAGGTGGAAGCAGCGGGTGGTGTTTGACTCATGGCCCGCGTTCTGTTCGAGATATAGAAAGCTCGACCATGTGGCCTCAAGATATTGCCGCATGAACCAGGATAGTTCATCGGAGGAGCTGGTGGTTCTAGTGGTGGAACACCAGTCACGTGATAGTGAAGCTTTGGGTGAGCACGAGGTGGCGCACGAGTAGGTTCTAGGGGAGATGGCTCCGGTGATCCAGAATTCTCATTTTGCGGAGTTCAGTTACTAGGAGGAGCAGAAGAGGTGGCCTCCCCTACATTCTTTGACCCCTGGAGCGATGTTGGTACCCCAGAAAGCCTCAAAGGATACTCATTTGAACCCTAAAGTTTTAGAGGTTTTTAGCCGCCTGAAAAAGGATTTGGGTGTTCCCTGTTCTTCGGTTGTTCTTTCTGAAGAGGGTATCGGTACCAGCAAGAATGTAGGTATCATCACGGAAGAGGTTAGACAAGTGTATAGAGAGGTAAACTTGGACTTTAGAAAGGATGTTAATAAGTATATGCAGTTGGTTTCACTCAATGCAGCGAGGGTGAATAAGGAAGTTGGTGCAGAGATATACATGGGTGATCAGAATTTTTAATACATGGTACATGGCTTCGAACAACCAAGTGGATCGGATTTTCCTGCTCAGGCCTTGCAAATCAAACCTTCCTATGCCGAGAAGGTTAAATATGGAGGGAGTTTTAACAATTCTCATAACAGGTTTGCAGTGCTGGGTGAGGTTCAGGTCCATGATATTGGGGATGACAATGTGATGGAGGTTGTCCTTGGTGGTGATACTGGTACGGGAGAGGAGGCCAACCAAGTGGTTTCGGAGTCAGCTTCGGACTCCCCTACTGAATCAAAGGAAGTGGGCGTTGAAGAGGATTTTTTTCAGAGCCTCTTAATGGAAGGGAAAGAATTCCACTGTGGATTCAAAAGGCTTTATCAAACATACCAGGAGGCTGTGACAACGGAAAGACTACTCTAACATACCAAGCCCTCCGGTGACCCGGTCCTCTAGTAAATTCAATCTTCTCTCAAAGGTGTGCAAAGGTGCTGACAATCATGTGGGGGTTGTCACCTCTAAGGAGGCTATATCTCAGGTCAGTGGACATCCAAAGTTATCTACCTTTGGGGGTGTTGATCCCCCACTTTCGGAAGAGGAAACGTCTCCTCAATGGGAGGAAAAAGAGAATACTAAGGACCAGTAAGGGGAGGAGCTTCTTAACATTGAGGAAGTGCATCAGGCGGAGGTTTAACTTCCTTTGGGGAAGCAGCGTGAGGTGGGCTTCCATGCTGACCCACAGCGTCAGATAGCATCGGTGCTGCATCACATGGATCTTCTTTTTCACTTAAATAAAGAAATTTTGGATCAAGTGATTGATATCAACGCACCAAAGGAAGTGATCAAACAAATGCTGGGAAGATCGCTTCATGAGGAAACTTCAAAGGGGAAAGTCAAATGGATTGATAAGTAGAACCATATTTTGAAGAGAGGATTCAACATGGGAAAGATAAACATGGAAGAATTCATGAAATCCTGGGACATCTTGGATAAACCTTATGAAGACATCCTGAAGGATGATCCAGAGTCCCAGGTAAATTTTATTCCCTGGATATTGTTCATGTAAATTGATTCCAATAGACTCAAGATTTTCTTCAAAAAAAATGTTGTAAAATTTGGTGGTTAAACTGTTTTGATGTTAGGGTTCTCACATTCCCCCTTAAAAGTGTTTTGAAAAATAAAAATGCCACTTTTGGAGAGTGATCCAATTCTATAGCTTCTTTTGAATCCCGGATTACACTCAAATTGGTCTACATTGTAAATTATAAACTATTTAAATAATGAATTGATGAATCATAAAATCAAATTTATAAAAAATTAATTCATCTCTAAAGTGTGAGATATACTTTTTTTAGGAAAAAACTTCTAATTGAGAAAATTTTATATTATATTTAAAATTAAAAATCTAGTTTGAATATTCCCTTTTCCAGTTTAAAATTCCATGATAGTTTATAAAAACTACACTTTAGTATTTTTGCTATTATTTATTTCATCTTATTTTACTCACTTTTCTTATGATTTCTCAATCTTTTGTTGTACAGAGACTACAGTTTTCTACTAGATACTTTTATTGAATAACTAATAGAATGATCATTAAAATTGAATATTATTTTGAAATAAAGAAACATAGAACTTCTTGATTATATATTAATATAAATTTAAACAAATAGATAACTATATCATAAGATGTAAGATATTAATACTTATATAGAAAGTTAATCTATGATCCCCGGATAACTTGATGAAATTAATCACCAAGAAGATAGAGTTTATTAATTCCTTGGGTGAAAGAATATATCAAATAAATAATGTATTAGTCGATATGTATAAATGATAATAATATATGTTATAATGAACTTTAAAAAACTCATCATCTATAAAATCATCTTAAAAAATATACTCTAATACAACTTTTTAGGCATATGTAAGAGATACTTGATCAACGATTGAGTTGAATCAATGATCTAGGTCCATAATGAATATTATCACTCTAAATAAACTTTATCTATGTTATCAGTTACTTCAAGAATCATGTGATGTTTTAAACAAAGATGATGATAATGATAGATAGAGAAATTAAGAAATTAAATCTCATTGACATAACGGATTAAAAGTTTCACGCACTCTTATTATCAAGTGGCTATATACTTAGTGTTATATAGTTATAATAAAATTTCCCAAATAAATTTCTTATCATCAAAAAAATAGTGGATTGATCAATAATATAATCCTAAACACTTGAAAATATATAAATAAAAATTAAAGGGAAATAAGATCAATAAATAAAATCCTACTAGTGTGTGTGATCTTCCTTCACCTTCCTTGGTTGCCCCTTATCAAATGAATGTTGTATCACTCTTCTACTATCATGAACAAACCAATTAGGAAACCCTACAATATTTAATTTATTATACTTTATCACTATAATATGATTATCCATTTATAGATCTTTTTTAAATATTTATATCTTTATAAATGTAAATGATCAATCATAAAGTCCCAGATTGAATCATCTTATACCATGTGGAAATTCCACATATTTTCTGGCCAATGAAATTGAGACATCAACCAAAATATTTCATTTAAGTTCCTAAAACCACTCTAAAAATATAATACATTTAATTATAGATTTTATAGATTCAACCAAAACCACATGGAAATGGAGTTCATCGTGGAATGGTTTTTTTATAAAACTAATATCAAATAATCACAATCATATATAATATTCCTAAAATTTTGAAAGTCGTATTTTCTTATTCCATTGATAAAGTTTGAATTAAACCATGATGTGTTTGTGGTATTCCAAAACATGGTTGCTACACCCTACGATTCTCTAAAACCATTATCATCTTAATAGTGATAAGTTAATTTATAGACCACAACATGTTTTATTAAACCACTCTCAATTTAGTTTTCCCCTAGAATTGTATGATTTCTATAATTTCACATTGAAAACTAGATAAAAAACTTTTTTCATCTATGGCATAGAGGTAAAGCTAAGATTTTTTTCTCTACATTGTGGTTAATAGTTACTCTTTCCAAGATTTATAATCACTATTTATTTTAAATATATATAATTATAATATATTTTTCTCAAATATTAAAAAAAGACACGTTTTTCATTTTACTATGAAATGGTTTTTTATATATGTGAATTCTTATCCTTTAACTCAAGTGAATATTCATGGATAATTTCATTATATCTAGAATTCATAACATATTTCAATATCTATCATGTTGAAATTAGATCAAATCATAATCACCTCATAATTTTAGCTTCAATCATCATCCCCACTTTATTAATCATCCAAGTGATAAAAATGTAATACATAATGTTAAATGTCATCAAAAGGATAAATCTTCAAAACTACCCACAAGAAGTAACCAAAAAACATATTAATATAGATTATGTTAATTTTTTTTGAATTATAAATCATAGGTAAAAACAATCGCCAACTCCTTTCAGAATTCCATGCCACCACAGCATTGGGTTGTATAGTGTTTGGGAGAGATAAATATCCCTCAATAAACTTGGTATCATGCATCAAATTGGAACTCCCACAAAGATTTATTCATCTCCATGATACTCCTCCATGTTTAAATATTGGATTATGATAATTTCAAACATCTTCTTTAACTACCATATATATCTTCGAAACTCAATTCATTATCATATCATATATGATTATAAAACTTCATTGATTTTATTATAAACCCAATATTTAAATTCATCTCATGATAATATCCATAAACTTAAAAGTATTATTCATTATAAATGGTGCATCAATCCCTTGTGAGTACATCAATATTCTTAATGTAAATCAAATTTAGAATAAATTTATGTTGAAAAAAATCCAACACATCATGAATTCACATTATCTTTATGAAATGTATTTGTATATAAAGGACATGTTTTGTGCCTGTATTCTTGATTTTTATGGTTCTTGGTAGGATCATCTATCTCTGGTAGAATGAAATACATTGGGGATGGATGGACCACAGAGAGGGGAGGGGTGAATCATTGGTCATTTAAATTGTTAATAAATTATTACCTTTAGTTCAACCTGATATACTTATTTAGTATCAATCCAATCCTTATGTATCATAGGATCTACCACATAATACAATATATAAAGGTATAATTCATGACCTATCTCATTAAAACCAACTTATTAAGTATTGAAACAGACCACGAAAAGACCCGAGGGGCATTCCTGATCCCTAGCGGCTGGCAACTAGCACCCGAGTATCCAACAACAACCAGAGGGAATGGTTTTCCGAACCTAAAACATGATACATAGAATATCTATATACAATGAAAATTTTAAGATAAATATTCCATAACAAAATAGATACAATAGTATTTATATATCCCAAGGTAAAAAAGATAAAAACCAAGGTACATGTCCCCAAAAACAAACAACCAAAGAGACACCAAAACTAAAAACTTATGCTTCATGTGACATGTGAGAATTGTCCAACCATATCACCACTATATACCTAAAACTGTTTAACATAAACCTCTCCACCTCACCGTGTTTCGTTTCCCATCTTAAATTAGATAAAACAAGGTCAGCACACTTCCAAGTGAGTGTACAGGGTGTGAGAAAATATTATCAATGGGATCTCAACTAGGTTTTCTACAAAATAACCCTATAAAATAGTCCCAATTTCCTGAATTTAGAGATAAAATGGCATGATAATGTGTTACATGGTTTTATATCAAAAAACGGTAAACAGTTACCCTTTTTTCAAATCATTCACAAAAAACCTGATATAGTTTCAAACCATAATTTACACAAACCATTTATATCTATAAAATCATGTAGTATATAATATAAAATTAAAAATAGTAAAAATAAAAAGAACAATGGTAAAAACTACTAGGATAACAAAGGTTGGGATAGCTAGGTCACTTTTACTTTAATAACCAATCAACAACTAGTGTGCACTCAAGTCCCTGGTGTCAACGAATCCAAAAACTAGTGATCGAGGAATACCCTAGAAACTGAACCCCCTCATATATTCATCAAGTTCAGAGAGACAATTTGTCTATAATATAGGGATGGAATAATACCCCAAAAAGTGAACTCCATTATAATTTAAATTGAAAATTCATAATATTAAACCATCCACTTAGGTACCCAAGGCTCCCATGTATGGAATATATCATATTAATTTCAAGGGTCTTATAACATTTAAAAATAATCACAAGAAACCCTTTTTTATAAAAATAATTTTTTGAAATATCCTTTCACAATCCATTTCACATTTCTATGAAAAACACCTTTCTTTTACAAAATGATGGGAAAAAACCTTTTCTGAAAAAGTGTTTTTTACAAAAAAAATCACCAAATTTCATTATTATGCCAATTATTTTAGAAAACCATTTATAAAATAAATATAATCAAGAGTTAATAGGAAAAATGATAGAGACGAAACCACCAACCTATATTGGGGCCACACACGTCCCAAAATGGGATCCACACACCTAAATGAAATTTAAAACAAGAACAAGAAAGAGGAGACCCTATAAATGTTTAAAACAACATATTATCATGTTTCCAAAATAAAATGGGTTAGAGGAGAAGTTAGATCAATTTATACCTCAAGAATAACATGATTTTTACCCAACCAACACAAGATCTGGCCTACATGAGACAAATATATGAAAAATATATAAAGGATCGCAATATATCTCAACATGATCAATAGATTACAAAAATTCATCCCAGAATTTCTAAAAAACTAAGAAATAAAGAAGAAACATGAAATATTTGATCAAATATAATCATTTTATGACAATTGATCAAACCAGTATTGAAACACCAAGCAAAGGAGTTTGTAGATTGATAGATCACCAAATATTTCCTAGAAAAAACCTAGGGTTCTAGAAAAGGATAATAGTGGTGAATTAGAAAATAGATAGGTGACCTAAACATTTAATATGCTAGAATATACATGATTCACATCATGAATCATTGGTTTAATACATGAACTTTTGGAATGGACAATATGCTGAAAAACACATTTACTTATCTTATAATCCAAAAATCCTAGTTCACAACATGAATAATATATCACTTAATAAATATTTTTCACATCCTGAACCCAAAAAATGATTCTCCTAGAATCCATTCATAGCATGAATATACATTCATGTTGTGAACCGACCCTTGTAGCCATCAATAATCTTATGTTCTTAAGAAAAATACTAATTTCACCTACAATACCACTAAAACCCAAAAAAACCTCTTCAATGTAAAAAAGAGGGATTACCTTAACTGAGATGTTATATCATAAAAACACGTGGATTTAGAAGGTTCATTATAAATACATACTTCTTTCCTTTATTGTATATGCACCACTAATCAAGGATTATCCACTAAAATCAATATCATTAAATTATAAGTGTAGGTTTATACATACACCATAAAAAGATCAAAGCCTCACTATTCTTCAATAAAATAGAATCTTACTAGCCACTTGCCTTAATCTTATAGGATTTCTCTTTAAAAATTCCCAAAATACTTATTCAGTAGCATCAAAATATATTCAATGAGTCAAATGGTGTTATCCTTACATAACCTAAGTCACAAAGGTTTCATAGAGTCTCATAGTGTAAATGAAAGGGCTTCCTTCAAGTTTTTCTTTTGAAGTATATCTGTATATATACTCAGGATGTATCTTTATCGATAATATTGAACTATTTTTTCTCATAAGTAGATTATTTTAGTGCAAATATGTATTTAAGAATACTCTAATACTTGGTCCCTACTCACTGCTCAGTTTCACAGAAATTTTGAATCCATTGACTTGGTTTTCATCTTCAATGAGATCCTAGTATATTCAAACCCAGAAGAACCTCGAAATGATTCTAGAACAAAGTAATTCATAGGATATTTTTCTTATCAAAACTTCAATTATTTCAAACTGGTCTCAAAATAATTTTTGGGTTCTTCTTATTCTTCCCCACTACATGAAGTAGATTTTTCTTCATTTATTCCAAAGGTCGAATAATCTCACATAACATCACAAATATCAGTTTTCAAATTATTATCACACACAACAATAATGGTTGTGTTTTGTTTTTCTATTTCCTTGTCCTAATGCTTCATTGATTCTCATGATCATGGGAAGAAACAATGAACACTTCTTTAAATTTAAATACCCATAAATGAAATTTTAATGGGACAACACACCTTCCATTGAAAAATAAATATAATAGAACAATCATTTTTCATATATTTATATTCACTCATTTCTAAATTAATTTGGTATTATAATAATAGCCTTATTAATTAATTCTCATTTGAATCTTGAAATGAAAATATATTCACAAAATTTATATAGAAATATCATATTTTTATTTCTCAAAATATCTCCACTAAAAATCCAAAAAATAACTTTTAATGGATCTATTAAATACATAACAACTAGATGGGGTGTGGAACTTATATTTATTTCTAGATTGAAGAAATATAGAAGTGTTTCTCATTTATCAAGTCTTAGAAAAATTCTCGGACTTCTATCTTAGAAACTCATGAATACTAGAACAACCTCAGATAATACTAATCTAGTATTTTATGAATAGTATATCAAGGATCTATGGAACTTCATCTACATTTTTATCTAAAACCCAATAAATTAAATTTTTATTAACGAAATAAATTTAGCAGTTTTCATCATTTTTTATTGCTAAAAAATTTATTTATTCATTGATTATCTAAACTTAATGACAATATAAAATCAAAATAACATCTTCAAAATCAAATAAATTATATTTCCTTATAATTTAATAATTATAAAAATTATTATTTTCATCTCACCTCAAACTTTCCTTTAATATGGTTGAAGATTAAATCTTATTTCTTCTTATTGATCGGACCACAAACCCTTCATGATTTTTGTGATGTTTAAACCATGAATGAATAGTTCTTGAATCATCTAAATTATTTTCATCTTAAGATTAATTAAATATAGAATTCTTAAATTTTCACCCAAAAAAATAAGGGAAATGGCTACTTTAATTTCCATTTTTATTAAATAGATTCATCTATGGGAATAATTTCCTTACTCATTACTTCATGTATCCAAATTTAGATATTTGTTACTCCTACTAAAATTCACCTATGTGAGTCTTCATTCATGTATGTGTATCTAAATTCAGATATGTAGTAGTAATTGGCTACATAGACTTTGGTTATACCAAATAAATTTCATACATGAGAAATTTGACAATGTGGTATCATTTTTCTGTGTGGAGCTTAATTCAAGGATATAGTTCTTGGATTTTGATAAATATTTGATTTTGGTTATGTAAATCTACATATGTTACTTACTCAATAATGTCATTACATTCACATAATTGGATCTTAATGTAAGGATATTTTTCACATTAAGTGACTTTGGATACATGAATTTGCTTATAAAATAATTTTCCAATTTAGAAATTCACCTATGTGGAATCTAGACTTATTTATTCTTCTATATTTTTATCCTTTTTAAACTAAAACTTCTCCAATTTTACTCCATCTACTCTAAACCACTCATAAAACACCTCATATCACCTAGAAACTTTTAAAAATATTTTTTTTGAATTTTTTAAAAAATTACAAACTAATTGTAATGTATTTCTCAGGTGTTGTAAAATATAAAACACTCATGTTATTTTCATGAATACTTCTACAAGATCAGGTGTGACTCTTCTTTTATCAATATATATATGTCTATTCACTTAAATCTTCATCTAAGAGTGTGTTAAACACTGATAAACATTGATTCAGTATCTACTAATAGGATGCATACTCATTGGATGGGTCTCCACTTAGAACTAGATATCCTATATTATTTAAACCTTATTTATCCATATTCTCTATTATTATGTAGGATTCCTAGCTGTTGGTTTGGAATCTATAAGCTCTTCTATTCAACCTTTTAAAGATAATTATTCTTTAAATTTAGTATTTTATATGGACATGAGGATCATATATTTTAATCATCTTATGTTATGGGATTCCTACTTAAATACGACTTTCCAGGTATTCAAGGACATCCATATCTTCATACTTCTTTAGACATAGTGTATGGGAATCATCTCTTATTTATACATTATTTGGATCATCAATCCATCACCAAACACTTCTCTTATTTTTAATTATTACATTAACATCCTAATTGATAAAAAATATAAGCAAACACCATTGGTCACTTCAATCTCCCCATTTTTGTTTTTCACAAATTCTAATTACTTCTAAATGATCTTCATTGGTTAATGTAATTCCTCTCCCACTAATTGAAAATAAATATAATGGAAAAGAAATTCTTCTTCCCCTGAATTTAAGGGTCACTTTCATCTCCCCCTTATTATCATGATAGATATGTGGGAGGACTTCCTTAATTTGAAATTATTCTCCAAAAATGATGTTTAATACCACATGAGATATTATACTAATTGATATGTGATACCATTTTAAATAACAATTGCTATGTAAACTAATACCACCTTTTGTAACATCTTCTCTCATTATGGATCATTACCTGTTCTTCTTAAGAAAGGGTGGAATTCTTATATACTACTTAAATTTTCTAAAAACTAATAAAAACTAAGGCCTAAAAATATTGATACAGATTATGAGTAACAAAATATAGCATCCCCTTTATTAGTATAAATATTCCTTAATGACTCTATAAGATAAGTAATTTAACAAGAATCTTTCTAAGGAAAGTTATTATTGGAACTAAAGATTAGAAAAGTATCAACTAAATTAACTTGTTATCACATTTCTATTAGAAATATGACATAATATATCTGCTCTAAGTCTATGTGGGATGACCCATTTTAGAAAAAAAGAGTGAAATGTTAAGAATAAATTTCTCTACATTTTCACATCCCATTCCAATTTTTTCTTTCTCACTTTTTAGGGGAAGAACATAATGTTTTTTTTCTAAAAATTCAGGAAACTATTCTCACTTGAACAAATATATCAAAATATTTCATGTGTCAAGACATTCTCATTTTTTACATTGACACTCACCCTTAATAAACATAATATTTACATGTTAAAAAAATATGGGAGAATCATACCTCATCTTTAATATTTGAAGTGACTATCCAAATTTCATGATTTAAGTTGATTGATAAATTCTGGTAACTTTGTTCATTATTAAAGATACCACTCAAGAGAATGATATCCAATATTTATTATCTTCCCTACTAATAGTTTAAGTACAATCATAAAAATATGGGGTGATGGTGGACCAGACAAAAGCTACTAAACATGAGAAACAAGGTTGAGACATATTTATCAAACCATGACATTCAGTCCCAGATATTTTCAGGCTTGTACCCTAATATTGTTAGGTATTTTCAGTATTGGGAAGTATGATATTTAGTATCTTTATGTGTATGGACTTATTCTCTATAGAAAAAATTATTGAACATTAGCTCATAGGATCCTTCCCTTTATTTTTCAATAAATTTTCTTTTGAAAAAAATATGGTCTACCTTCTTGCACCTTCCACACACCACTTTATCTATTTTCTCTTTTACCATATTGGGAATCTTATACAATTATTCACTGGGAGTGTCAAACACTAATCCAATCCTAGAACCTCTCATCTATATGCATTCTTTTATTATTACCAACTTTCTCTCATTTTTTCTCATCATTTATGTACATTTTTTATTGGTCCATTATGTGGCCTCTCTTACTGTAATAGAATCACTTATTGCCTATAGGTTGAAACTTCCAATTACCTTTGATCATTACCTTCTTGAGTAAATTCTATTTCATAGATTTTGAACCTAGGAAAAAAATAATAATTTCTTTCTTAACATTCATCTCAGTATATGATAGTAAATATTTTATTAGTTTATCGAGGAGCTCTAGTTTTCCTCTTCCAGATTCGTCAACTTAACTTCAATTTCAAAGAACTCCATGTTGAGGGTGAACTTATCATCCTATATGGATTTCAACCTTCCTTCCAAATTTCTCTTAATAAATTATTTCTCACAAACAACTATTTGAAATTATTTTTCAATTAAATAAACTCTTTGATTACAATGTGTGGTAGTTTTTTCCTTAGGTTTTACAAGATTTCTTAGATAGTGTGACACATTAAAAATGTTTTAGCCAAATGTTGCAGTTAATGCATTTTCCATTGAATTAGAATCTTTATACAACCATTATTTTTGTATGACATGGGTTTGAAGTTCCCAATGATCAAATAACAACTAAGAAGGGGGGCTGAATCAGTTGTTCACTTTTTATAAGTTTCGAAACATTTCAAAACTTAACCCCTACAACATGTTAAGATTTATTTCCTTACCAAAATTTAGTAAATAATCATGCATGTAATAATAGTAAAGAAAGTAAATCCATCCATCCAATGGCCCAAAGGCCTTCAATTTTTATATTATTATAAGATAAAACACCCTTTTAAGGAATGAAGTGGGTGAATCCCATACAGACTTCATAGACATAGGACAAATCACACTCAAAGGGTAGAAATAATAAAACCATAATGACAACATGAGACTGATTCTACCTAGCATTTGATCATGATGAAGTTCTCCATTGTTGCAAGGTTATTCGGAAAACAAGTGTCCTATGTCGAAGCACAGGCATGATCCGATGGTTGACACCATACCCTCTCAAACAACCAAATCCAAAAAACTCTGCAAAGATAGATCTCTAGCTCTAGATCCTCCTATGAAGAATGTTCCATGAAGTCAATTCCAGTTCTATATACTTCCCGCATTCGAAAAATACTTTCCAAGAAAACAACTTCCACCATTCAATCAAAACCAACAAGAATTTCAGGGACCATTCACCAAGAAGCCTTCACAAGTAGCAATTCCTCCACTGAACAACAATGCGATGCAAACACACCCAGAAAATGCCAAATTCATGACCATTGAAAATATCCAAACATCAAACCTTCAAGGAGATACCAAAAACGATAATCAAAGAGATCCCTCCCCTCCAGACCACTCAAGAGAAAACGGAGAGCCACACTAGAAGACCACACCGGAGCTATCACAGATCGTGCCGCCGCAAAGCATAGAAGGTCGGAGACAGCCCGATCCACACTAGAACCACGATGAGACCGTCGATCCATGCCAAAGCTGCTGAGGCATGCTGGAGACAACCGGATCCACTATGCCATGATAAGTCCATTGATCCAGAAGAGGTCGTCGACACTGTATAAAATAGGGGCACTACACCACACCAAGGATGACAACCCATGCCGAAGCCTCCACGCCGCACCGGATTCACGCCGTCGAGGCACACCGGAGATCCTAGACACACCTCCTCCGAAATGAGATCCAAGAGATGCCGATGTCAAGTCTCTGAGCTTCACCGGAGGAGGGAATAAAAATGGTTCCTGAGGATAAACCCTTGATGCGAAGTGGCGTAGTGACCCACCGCTCAGAGGCTCGAGAAGGAACGGTTAAAGAAAGTAAATCACATAATATTTACAAGGTTCTTCCTTAGTGTGATAACCTATATCCTTACCATAGCTACTCCCATGGGTCTATGTAAATCTACGATTATGAAGAAGTGAATAAAACTTATGCAAGCTCCAATTAGACATTTTATCTCCTGATAGGAAATATTATACTGACTCCCATTAGTTTACAATGTTTCATTATAAAATAATTGACCAGGACAAAAGAATAAATACTTTTTTGAATATTAACCACAATTGCTCAGTTTGAATCCCCAGTTTTACTTGGATAGATCCAATTTTCTCAATATGATGATTTTGGATCTGATTCTCTCAATATAATCTGTATGGATCTGATTCTCTCAATACAACGAGTCTGAATCCTATTTTCTCAGTGCAATTAGTTTGGATCCATTTCTATCAATACAACGAGTCTGAATCTGATTCTCACAATATGATGGAATCAATACAATTAACACATTATCAATCCAAAAATATCAACAATTTCTCAAAAATTCAATATTATTTACCTTGGTCCAACTGACTCAATCTAATTGATTGATTGTGATATTCTTAATATGATATTTCTCAATATAGTAATCAAACATTCAACTGTCTGATCCTCTTCATGAGATCTATGGATGGAAATGACTCTCACTTGATTTCTTCAGCACTCTTCCTTTTTCTCTTGCATGAATGTCCATCAATGAATGAACGATTTCAGGAAAAATTTATAGGAGACTCAAAAAACAAAGGCATGAAACTTGGAAACTTTCACCACTTCCTCAAATCTAAAAATTTCTAAAGATATCTTGAATTTAAACTTCAAATTTTACTTCTTCAGCTCTCCTGGGATTATTCCTAGATTTACACAAAATTTAAATTCAAGTTAGAAAACTTCAATTCTTTATAAAACTTATAGAATTTTCTTTTTTATTATTATTCATAATCACCTTATTATGAATCTATTTCCTTTTCATAGTTAGACTAAGTTCTGTTTTCTTCTTAGAGTCAGTATGATTTCTATTTCCTTCATAGATTCAGTGTGATTTCTATTTCTTTCTTACTAAATCTGAATTTTGTATCCTTCTTAGGTAAGCCAAATTATGTATTCAGTGAATTCGATTTCTATTTCTTTTTCCATGAATCTGAATTTTGTATCCTTATCAGATAATTATGATTGAATTACCATTATGGTGTAATATCAATACTATAACTTTAAAATACATCAATCCTCTACACAATTTCATTAAAAGAATTTATCATGAAAGTTTTCATTGTTTTTGGGAACTTTATGATCAGAAAAGCATCGTCTGATTTGATTTAAAAAGTATGAAAACTTTTTGACTCATGACATCACATTATTATTTTAAAAATATTCAAAAACAATATGGATTCTTCACTCAGCTATGTTGGTCTTTATTACTCAGAGGCTTATTTCTTTCTCTCATTATGGCAAAGAAAAATTTTAGAAAACAAAAATTTCTACCTCTAATTATTTTGGATCTGATTATCTAAATCTAATATAGATGAATCCGATGATCTAAAATTGATGTTGTTTAGTCTAATTATCTCATTATGATGGAACAGATTTAATTCCTATAAAGAAAAAACATTCTTATACAAAAATCTTAGTTGTCAACAAATAAAAAATATTTTCTAAAGCAATTCATCATAAAGGTTATTCAATGAATCCCTTTGTATTTGTTGACAATTCTCTTTAACAACTTCTCTCCAACTCTCAGGATTTTTTCACAACTCAAGTCTTTTTTACTTTTATCAAAATCATATCCTTTCTGAAAAGAGAGTGTCTAGAAAACACAATATAAGATAAAGTAATGTTTTTAAGGAATTCCCTCCCTCTTTGGAAAGAAATTTTTTTGTCTATGTAAAGATAAAATCTCATCACTTTTATTTTAACACATTTTTTTCTCACTTTTTTTCTCTCTCTCCATTATATGATAACCATAGCTTCATATTTATAAAACAAAAATAAGAAAAAACTTCGGAAAGAATTTTTACATTCTCTCCCCCTCTTTCAACATAATTCAAAGCATAATGGGGGTTTTATTTATAAGGTTTAGGAATACATGGGAGTATGATGAACATGAAGTAGAAACCTTAATTACATAAACCATTCTTTTGTTATTTCTTTTGTAAATATATCAGCAATATGATGCTTTGTTGAAATGTATTCTAGCAAAACATCTCCAGCAGCAAATTTCTCTTTTATATAGTGAACCTTTATATCAATGTATTTGGATCTTGAATGTTGGATTGGATTCTTAGATAGATCAATTTTAGTTTTATTATTAGAAAGTATCTTAAAATGATTAGAAACTTTTACTTTCAAATATTCCAGCTTAACTTTCATCCATGACATTTGAGTACAAGATTGAGTAGCTGTAACATATTCAAACTTAGTTGTGCTAAAATTTAATGAAATTATTTTCTTACTTTTCCAACTCACACAACATTCACTCATGAAAAATGTTCCTCATGAGATTTATTTTCTATCGTTATAATCTCCATCCCAATCATCGTCAGTAAAACCATGAAAATTCATCTCACTATTTCTTTTGTATAACAACCCATGTGAAGTTGTTCTTTTGACATATCTGAGAATTATTTTTTTTGCCAACAAATGTGATTATTTTTTGTTAGATTGATACTTTGAACATAAATTCACAACATAAATAATATCAATCCTGGAGGTTGTAAGGTAAATAAAACTTCTTACCAGCTTGTAAAAGTCATTCCAATTCACACTTGTGCCGAATTCATCTTTCCTAAACTTTGTTCTCACTGAAATAGGAGTTTAAAATTCTTTGAATTCTACCATACCAAAATTCTTTAACAATTCCCTGACATACTATTCCTGGGATAAGAATTTGTATTTTTCATTTTTTTGAACTTGTAAGGAAAGGTATAGAGTTAATTCTCCCAATATTGACATTTCACAATTCTTCTTCATTTCCTCAAAAAATGTTTTACAAAAATATTTTCTATCCCTAACAAAAAATATATCACTCGCATAAGCAATTATAGTTAGAGTTCCAAAGTTAACATATTTCACAAACAAGTTTCTATCAACCTTTCCTTTCAAAAAATTCACCATTCTCAAATAATTGTCAAGAATAAAATACCATGCATGTGGTGCTTGTTTCATCCCATAAAAAGCTTCCTTCAATTTATAAACATTGTTTTCACCTCATCAAGCAGAAACCCAAAAGGTTGTTCTGTGTAAATTCCTTCCTGAATATCACAATTTAAGAAAGTTGAATTGACATCCATCTGATAAAAATTTTAATTATGATGAGAATCCACAACAAGAAACCTTCAAATAGTTTATATCCTTGTAATGGGGGGAAAGGCCTCATCAAAATACACACCTTCCACATGTGTATATCCTTTAAAAAAGTATTGATTTGTTTCTTGAAACATATCTAGGCTCATTCAATTTTTTTATATAAACCAACTTTGTTCCGGTAACATTTTTAGTTATTGGCATTGGAACAAGTTCTCATATTTCATTCTTTAGAATATGATCCATATCTTAATTCATAGAATCCCCACATTCATTTTGTTTAATAGCCTATAAAACTGATTCTGGTTCAACATTTGAGATATGTGAAGTCTGATTTTCTAATATTTACTTCCTTATGGTCTAAATCAGAGCCTTCTAATTCCAAATAATGTTTTTAGATTCAATATGTTTTTGTATGGTATGAAATTTCAAAGTTTATTCCCCAGCTAGAACTATAATAAAATCACCTCATAGTGGTGGTATTTTTATAGAAGTGGTTTAAACTACCGCCTTATGGTTCTGAAGGGGTTTTTTAAAACCACCACTAAATTGGGTTTCAGCGTACAATTTGCGGAAGTTTCTTCAATTTAGCGGTGGTTTTTGGTAACTGTCATAGTAAACACATTTTGCGGTAGTTACTGTATTTTTCACAATAGTTTTTGAGGAAAATATGAAATCTGTTTTGGTGGCGGTTTAAACCATTGCGAAAATCATTTCATTTTTTTCTGGGAAAAACACTACAAAAACCACTCAAACCGCTGAAAAATGGTAATGAAAATTTGAAATTTTAACGGCATTTCAAACCACCGCTACAAAAAAAATAATTTTTTTACAATAACTGATGTAAAATCAAAATAATTACCACTAAAATTATATCGTTCATGTATTTAGGCAGTTGTAACATCCCCTGATAGTATGATATCAAATTATAGTGTCAGTTTCAACCACCGCAAAATTAGGTCCATTTACATAACGGCGGTTTAAACTGCCACAAAAGGTAGATTTAAAATAAAAAATTGATGTAGATTCTGTAGCCTCGGTACTAGTACCCTGAAAACATGTAATCTAGAAAATTATAAACTTCTAAAAATGCATTCCTTTAAACTGGAAATCATTCAACCAACAAACATTAAAACTAATGACTTCTTAAACAAACAAAACTAAAACCTATAATACTAAAAACATGGAATCCTCATACCTATATACAGGAATCCTACAACATTAGAGATCATTAAAAATTATATATCCATGCTTAAAAGCCTATAATATTACAAACATCCTTATTGAAAACAAAAAATGTGCAAACATCCAACCATTAGCCTAAAAATAAAAACATATGAAATAATCAAATTTCAAATCCTACAACCTGAAAACATAAAACATAATACATATGAAATCTATAAATTTTAAAATATGAAAAATGGATAAGATATTTATAAAAATTTGATAAACTATAATTCATGTGAATATATGACTTTAAAATATGTAAAAACATCTTATAAACATGAAAACATAAAAAGTGAAAAATTGAACACTAGAAATGTAAAAAAATTGAAACACATAACATGAAATCCAATAAAACATTAACTTAACAAAAAAATTTATATAATTTTAAATAAAAAAAATACAAAAAAAATATATAATTAGAAACCTACAAACCAAGAAACCTGAAAAACATTAAAGCTGATACATACAAAATTAGAAACCTAGAAACTTTTAATGATAAACACTGAATCCTTCACCCGAATTGCCCGAAAGCCTTCATTTTTATTGATTTTTGATAACCCCCCTTTCAAGGGATGAGGGGGAACCCTTAAAAGGCCCATAGGCTCAGATATTATAAGGCCCTTAGGATTAGGAGATTACATGACCCGAAGGTCTTAGGGAATTTAACCTGACTATCTATAAGGAACTGCCCCTCCCCAGCATCTCCGTCGTGATAGTGGCTCTCCACCTTTGCATGGCCATCTGGATAGGATTTTTGTGTAATCATAGGCTGGTACTGATGGAATAACCAAACCCTCTCATTCTGACAATCCATTTGGTTCTACTCTGGTGAGTGCACCTGCTCTGAATCCTCTTCAGGGGATGCTCCTTTTTTTGTATTGTGTCTGGGGTAACTACATGTGTCCCAAAGGCCTTGAGGTGTCCTGAGGGCCTTAATGGTGGCCTGAAATCCCTATTGACCTGAAGGCCTAGGTGGCCCGAAAGCATTAAGGACTCCAAGCCCAAACTAATGCCCCAAGGTGAATAGTTCCAGCTGCTACAGTACTGAATAGTACCTGCTGCAGTACCCACACAGTGTACAATTCTGCTATAGTACCTGTACAGTGTACAATTCTGCTACAGTGCCTGCACAGTGTACAGTTCCTACTACAGTAATGCTATAGTACTGCTACAGTGCCTCGGAAATATGCCTCTACCTAGTTTTGAACCTCAGTCTTGTGGATGCACTTACGGATACCTCACCAACTGGGCTAAGGCTCCTGTGCATAAACACTGAATCCTTTAAACCCATATCTTTCAACCCTCTATACAATCATTATATATTCCTATGAAACTAAAAAAATTTAAACATGTATAAACATACATTGTCGTATCTTATCAAGAAGAGGCTAGGTCATATCCCTGCTCCATGGTGTAACTATTACTAAAAAGGTATAACCACTAGAAACTTCACCATTAGCCACTATGGCTACCTATGATGATTTTAGAAATCGCACCAAAAACCTCCTCCTGATCCTCAACACCATAGATATAACAACCTAGAAATTTTTACACATATTATCATATGATTCATAAATATAAATATCCATTAATACATCATAAGGATTGTAAATTCCTAGTGTCTTTGGAAGACTAAGTTAATATTACATAAAAGGAAACATGATAAATCCAGAAAATGCTAGGTCATGAAAATTTTTGGTGAATACTCTGCCACACATGATACATATAAAAATGTTGTTACCCGCACCCACTCCACTAATCATTGTTTGATGATGAACACAGCTTGTCACCATCTCCACCTCCACCTCTACTTTCTACTACCTGCACCTGTAACAACATTATATTGAAAGTAAAATACTATTATATATATATATTTAAACTTAAAACAAATAAATGTTTGTAAACTCAATGATTTTGAATTCTTTTGATTAACCTGCTCACTAACTATCGATGAAATACCACTGGGGAAAGATCAGGTCATCTTCTGATATAAATCAATCAACACTTTTTGGAAAGTGGATATCTAGGTCCCCTATTCCTGAACTGTGTTTTGTATAGAAACAATATCTCTTTGGTCATCTCGGGGTATAAACTGACAACAACCAGTAGTAGATACAACTGAAATCCCTGGTGACCTTCCAAATACCTCAGATGGTACGGGTCCCAAACTCATCCCACACACTCGACCATGATACTCCTTCCCATGGACTTTACAAACTACGTCATCCTAGGAGATTGAGTAGGACTACATGGGATTGGAATATCATAGTTCTTTAATTATTACCTATAAATAAAATATCAGTCATATTAGAAATAATGTATAGAAACATAGTGAAAAATAATAATATGTTATTATCAAGAAAAAATATTTCATACCCCAATATCTTTGGCAGGCTTCTTAACAAAGCTTTCATCATATTTTTTGTGAACATCTAACAACACTTCTATTTGAGATGCCTAGTTCCATAAATTCTATGACTTCATTAAACAAAGATAAATCAAAATTTAATATATTAAATAGATAATATTGTCTTATAAACATTTGAACTAATGAAAAGATTACCAGAGTTGATCAGCTTCAAGAAAAACTCTTTGATCCCGCAGTGTGAGGGATGTCTTTCTTAGCCCAACTTGATAAATTATTCCTTGAAACATATTAAAATAAATAAAAATTAATTTAATAGTAATGTATTAAATGTCATATCCTTTTAATATACATTTATAAATGTAAAATGAGATTAATATAATAATATATATTTAAATTCCATTTTCTTATCATTGCGATTTCTTTCAAAAAAAACTTTTCATTGCTCTTTGGGTATCCCATCGGGTAGCTTGTCATACATATGTTAGGAGGTCAACAAATTATGGTTGACATGTCTCCACAATATCCATTTAATGTCTTTTTATTTCTTGCCCAGATTTTTTAAACCCCACTTTTGTGCTAGCACATCAGAAACCATAAAGGGGAATAACATTTGTACACAGAAATTCATTTTGAAAATATTATAATTTAATAACATAAGGACATTCAATTACACCATAATGTATTAAAATTACCTTTATTTGGGAATCAGAAACTTCATTTTTTCCAAGTATAAGGAATATCCACAAATTAGCATACATAATAGGAAGAGGAACAAGCTTCGCGGCTATCCGACCTAGAATATGGCCATGTAATCCTACCGCGACATCTGTAGGGACCCCATAAGAATCGAATGGGACAAATATCTTCTCTACAGTAAGATTCTATACATATGGACTTTTTATATTTTCTCCATACTTGCATTGTTTCCATATTTTATGAACAAACAGTTAGTATAAAAAAGTGAAATAAATTTATTCATATTAAAAATTGTGCCTATAGTAGTCACCCTCCAGTATCCCCATGAAGAAATATAATTGGTGACCCACTCCCTCAATCCTAAGGCTCTTGAATGGGAATGTGATGACTGAGTAGCTTAAGGGATGCTCATAGAGGGTGTGAGAGATGGTGCAGGTGGAGATGGTGTAGGGGGAAAGGGGATGGTGTCTCAGATGTCGTAGGGAGGGAGACAAATAGATCATCATATATTTTTGTAGTCGATTAAATAGTGTAACACTTCATCCTTGGAATTCATATCATTTAATCAAGTAAAATTAAGTTTAGAACATATATTTCAAAAAAATTACGCAGAAAAAAAAATTAAAAATGATAACAGATGCATAGTACTAAAAAACAAAATATATATAATAGTTGAAATAAATTTTAAAATTTTAATGTTTTCCATAATGTTTGAGTTATTAAAACTTTTTTTATATTCCTGGCATGGAACACATAGACATTTATTTATCCAATTCATGTCCTACTAGATTAATAAATTCAATGTCAACCCCCTCTCAATAAATTCAAGCATTAAATTTAATTTAGTAGAGGAAAATTGGAGAAGGAGAATATGGTTTTTTGTTTTAGGAAGATGTAAATTTATTCATGAGGAAGGTTTATTTTTACTCCAATGGAACATAGGAATTGTTTCTTCAAATGTAAATGGGAAATATGTGATGGCTTTATCAGTGGATTTTGCTGAGATTCTTCATTTAACCCATGAAGGGAAGTAAAATTTTAGTTATACATTGGTTGCTACTTGTATAGTTGGACCAAAATAGGTTTTTAAATTCATGTTTAGAACCTATTACTTTGAGAAGAAGCTACTGGAGGATTCAGAGCCTGAGTGGAAGGTTTTGTGTAAGTTTGTTCAAACTATGATTTCCCTGAGAGATTGATAAATAGAGAAAGTATTGTTTCAGGATATTTATGTCTTATATATATTGATCAATAATAAAATGTTGATCCTTCCAAGATACATGATGTGGTTTATGCATCAATGTTGCAAAGTAAAATAAAAAATGAATGATTACCCCAATTCTATGTTGATCGAACTAGTTTTAAGTAAAAAGTAAGTGAATATAAATTACAAAGATGTAGTAAAATTCCATAAGACTAATACAATATTTTTCATTCTATTAGAGACTATTAGATAATACTAGGACACCAATTCAAACTCTTTAAATCATATAGTTCAGGAAGGTGTGTCTTAGTGGGGTAGTCATCTCAAGCCTCACCACCTAAGGATGTAGCACACCTTGAGATGGTGACAACTAGGGAGGTGAAAAAATCAGAAGTGGCTAGAGAAAAGACTTAGTTTCCATATGTCAATCATATAGTGTAATAGGTTGGTCAGATTCAAGGATCTAGAGTAATTGAATCCACTAAAGGAGTTCATTATGTTGATCTAGTTTTTGAGACAACTATTTTAGTTCCAGAAGAAAGTCCAATTGAGACGGTTCCTAGTGTTTCAGCTGTTTTAGGAATACGTAGAGCAACATTTGATCATCAATTAGTGTATCCAAATCTTCTTAGGCCACCTTCTAGTGGATATAGAGTCATTGATGTGGGTATAGAGACTATTGGCCATTCTCATACACCCCATATGTCATTACCACCTCTAGTGAATAAGGATTTACCATCGGTGAGTAAAATATTATATAGTTTTGAAATTCCATCCTTTTCATCTAATTTATTAACTGAATTTGATAATATTATAAAATATTATAATAAATTGAAATAGGAGATGAGATCCTCAATGGATGAGATCAAGGAACTAAAGGTGAATTGTTTTTATATCCTTTTCAAAATATTCAAAAACCACATTTTCATTTATAAGGAATCATTCACTGAATGTAATGTTAATTTATTCAAGATAAATTAATATATATATTTCATAACACTCCATATGGGAATATAATTCATGAAATCTAGTTTTTAGAATTGAGATTTGAGAATTCTATTTTATTCCAAATTAAAATAAATAGGGAAAATAAATTAGTTTGATGAAAAATCAATAATAATAAATTATATTATAATTAAACCATTTTGAATCATTTATTTCATATAATAAATTAATAATGTAGTTATTTTATAATTAATCATACATATAATCCTACCTAAAATCATTAAACATAAATACAATGGTTTTTATTCTAGTTATGATTTAAAGATAAACCATTAAACCACCACAATGGTCCCTAAAAATAATGAAACCTATAAAGAAATTTGATTTCCGGAAAATACTTAGAAACTACATCTATATTAGAGGAATAAAATATTGAAATTTTTATAATGAAGCAACTTGATGAAGGGAGGAAGATGTTTTTTTCAAATTTACTTAATTGTTATCACCAAGGGTAAAAATAACTCATTAATGAAACCAAAATAAATGGGTTGGAACGAACGGGATATTCCTGAGTGTCCTATAATTGTTCAATATAAATGAAGACACCCTAATTGTTTTTTAAATTGATCAAGGTAAAATAAAAAAATAGTTTTAAATTTTAATCATGCACACTATTTAGTCATATGGTTTTGGGAAAATGTAAATCAACATGCAGTGTTGTTAGTTAGATGTTTTCACTAACATGGTTAGGAGAAACAATTACTACTAATAGTAGAAAACCTGTATTTATCCAATACAATAATATTTCACCCTACTTAGGATTATTCCACATTTTAACTCCTCAATAAGTTTTAATCCTATACTAATAATGACCATTAAATCATTCTATATAATGATAGTTAGTCAAATTACTGATAACCACATGCACGCCATGTGACATAATATTTTCCCAATATTTTGAATATTCCAAAATTGAAATTATATATTTAATAAAAATAAATAATGAAACAAAATAATATGAATATGTTACAATGGGGCATCATATGAAAGAACATTAATGCTTTAACATACTGTATCATTAGCTATAGATCACGTTTGGTGAATATGGGTGGGTAATAAGAATAATTCCTTATGTTATGAAAATCTTGGATCAATTAAACTACAACAGGACTATATGCATGAATATGGTAATGTTATAAATTAGTTATATTCCTAAAATTATGTTACTGTATAGATTACCGAATACATTGGAGGATTTGAGGGGCGATGAAGTTGAAGCGAGGTGTGGCGAGGGGAGGTGAAGCAAGACGAGGCATGGTGAGGGGCGGTGTGGTATGACGAGGGTGGAAAGGCATGACAAGGGAGGAGAGGGTGGCGATGGGTGGAGATGGTGTCAGTAGGGTTTCGTGGAGTTGGGGGGTCGTAGGGTCAGGGGGTTGAGGGGTCAGGGTGTTGGGGGAGGGGGAGAGTGTCATGTGTATAAAAATATTTAATGGTTTACCGATAGTTTGTTAGAAATTTCCACTAAACAATTTAAAAAAATTAGCACTGGTTTAATAAACCGCCTCTAAATAACAACCAATAAACTATCGGTTTGGTGTAGTGTGGATTTTCCTTATCACATGATTCTTCTAAATATTGATAAGGATGTTTTCAATTGCTTTCATTATTGTTGGAATTCTCCAATTTATTCTCCTCAACATTCTCAACTACTTTTGCTAAGTAAATTATATTTTCAATTACATTTACATCATATGAGTCCACCAACATTTGTAAACATTTGTTCCAACATTTGTAACTTATTCTTTTTGGTGAATAACCCATTAAAGTTCTTTCCTCAACTTTATTATTAAACCTTTCTAAATCCAGATTTTTTATTTTGAGAAACCATGGACCTCCAAAAACTTTGAAGTATTTCAATGAAGGTATGTTGTTATAAAACATTTCATAAGGGGTTATGTTGGTTCTTGGTCTCAAAAATCATATATTTTCAACATGTACATGACTACAAATGGATTCTCTCCAATATAAATTAAAAATTTTGTATTTCACTTACATAATTCTTCTCATTTACACCATGATTCTACTCTTTCTTTCTACCCCACCATTTTGTTATGGAGTATAGGGAGAAAAATAATTATATTTGATGCCAATATTTCTTAGATATGTTTCAAAAATATTGGTTGTTAATTCTATACCATTATTCATTCTTAACTTCCTTATGGAAAACTCCATTTCATTCTGAACATCTTTTCAAAAAAATTGAACATTTCAATAGCCTTTGACTTGTGATTAATAAACATGATGTTTATCATCTGAGTGAAATCATAAATAAAAGTAATACAATATAAATCTATTTTTTTATTGATGTCTCATCGAACCACATAAATTGGAATGAATAAGATTAAGTGGTCGGGTAGATTGAATCCAAATTCTCTTATGACTTTTGATAGTCATCTTTCCTTTCTAGAAAGTAATATAAACATCTTCATATTTTCTTTTCAATTCTATAAAATCCCAAATAGCATAAACTTTAGAAATTTTATTAATTTTTTTCTTCCCAAGGTGGCCAAGTTTTCAATTACACAATACGTTTTCAAGTAATAAGAGTTATTTAATTCTCTTATTTGAAAGAGATTCTCATTGGTTCGTTCTCCTTTGGTTATGGATTTTCCATCTTTCACACTTTTTATGATAAAAGAATATTTTCTTTTTTTTCATCATCACAAAGTTGAATTACAATAAGTAAGTTATGTTTTATCCCTTAGAAAACTTTCTTGGATTTCACCTTTTCAGATTCAATCTCAGTCATTCTGATTCCTCTAATTTTTAAGGAGCTATCATTACCAAAGGGCACTACACCACCATCATAACTTTCACTATGTTTCATGATTTTTATATCACATGTCATATGTGAGTAGAAACCACTATAAAGTATCCATGGTCTATTCCTTTTACTTTATTTCAAAGTTTTTTCAATAAAAAAAGATATATCCTTAACTTTATTCTTTTCATCTTTATTTTCTTTTAAATCATAAGAAACTTATTCTGGAAGTAGTTTCATACATATTTTGACAGAATGAACATATTTATCACACCTTCCAAAAATATTTTCAAAACATTCAAATTTATTTCCTATGAAAAGTTTCTAACATCTTGAGAATTCACATTTTTGAACTTTCTCTAATTTAGGAAAGTTTCCCATTATACTTTCACTATTTCTTCCACTTTTATCAAGCCTTCTTACAAGTAAGGATATGTTATGATAATAATTATAATCCACGTTCAAATATATTCCTATAAACCAACAATAACCGTTAAATCTTTATTTTCTATTGAAATAAGATCTTTCTCTATTAAAACTTTTTGACCTTTACTTTCTTATATTCCATCTTCTTACTAAGATATTCAATCATCTTTCCCTATTCAGAAATTTTAATTTTTTACTTAAAATCTCCTGAATGTATTCATCCACCTGCTTGATGACATATTTTCTTCCATAAAAAATTCTTCAAAATCTTTCGTCATTACTCTAATTTAATTCTCAAGAGTTTTTTTCTCAATACATGAAACAATTTCGGTTCTGAGATGATACTCTCAATATGATTCTTCACCACCTTCTTGACTCTCTAAGAAATATTTGGTTTCTCAACTTTTTCAAATAATGTTCTGAATTTTTTTGAACTTTCATCTTCAGAATAATTTTTTTCAGTTGAGTTTGACTCTACTTTCTTACCCAGCATACTTCTTTTGTTTCTACTAAACTTATTCTTCTATCTATTGGAAGACATTTCTTATTTATAATTTTTGTTCTACTTCTTCCATTGAGGTTTTCCATTAGAATCATCTTGATATTATACAAATTTATTATTGGATAAATTTATAGAAAGTGTCTAATTCCACTATACTCAAAATATTTGATAGGAATTTTACTTATATACTTTCCACTTCCTATTTTATATTTCTTTTATATAAGAGAAATGATTTTTATTCATTCAACACAACTTCCTATTTGTCTTCAGAGTCAAAAGGATCAACATCTTCAACATATTGGATTTTTAACA
Organism: Viscum album; assembly: GCA_963277665.1. NCBI lineage: Eukaryota > Viridiplantae > Streptophyta > Magnoliopsida > Santalales > Viscaceae > Viscum > Viscum album. The sequence continues at coordinate 1,693,605,419 of OY728128.1, read as the reverse complement.
TTCGCATCACTTCAAAATCCATTACATATTTTATATTATTTTTAAAAATTAAAGATTTTCTCATTTGATAAGAAATAATAAAGTTATGAAATTCATTAAGAGATAAATAATATTTATCTTCTAAAGAAGAAATATTAGAATCAAAACTTTCTGTAAGGTTTATCATAAGTTTCTTCACAATTGTAGATTATTCCAAGACATCTCTAAATACCATGATGTTGCAAACAATTTCATTTAATCTTGTCAATTGTTTCTTCATCTCCCATTATAATGTCTTTAAACTTACTATGCCAGATTTGTTACTTTTCTTCCTTAAATTTTATATTCCCTTTGAAAACACTTTCCAGCTTACCCCACATACTTATTTAATTTTTGAGACCCATAAACTTCTGATAATATTATTTTATAAATAAATAAGGATTTAATTTCTAGTATTTCTATAAACTTATATATTTATATTATCAAAAAACATCATAGAAGAATCTTTCTCAATAGGTGGAAAACCAATAGTAGTAGCATCAACAACTTCAAGTCCAAGAGATAGAAGATAATGAATCATCCTATTTTTTCATCCTTAATAATTTTTTCTATAAAATGTATTAATTACTATATTATTGAAATATTTGATATTATCCATGATAAGGATTCAACAAGGGAACCCTCCCTCTGATATCAATTGAAGTTCCAAAGGATCGAATAACAACTCAGAAGGGGGGAGGGTTGAATTAGTTGTTCACTTTTTATAAGTTTAAAAAGTTTTCAAAACATAACCCCTTAAAACTATTAATATTTATTTCCGTATCAACTTTTAGTAAATACTCATGCATGAAATAATAGTAAATCAAGTAAAGCACACAATATTTACATGATTCAGCCTCAGTATGAGAATCTAAATCCTTCCCATAGCCACTCCTGTGGGTATATGTAAATCCACTATTTTGAAGAAGTGAATAAAAAATTTTCCAACTCCCATTAGACACCATATATCTTCTAATTGGAAATATTATACTAACTCTCATCAGTTTAAAATGTTTTTTTATAAAAAAATTGAACCAAACAAAATAATAAAGGATTTTTTTAATATACTCTATAATTTTTTAGTTTGAATCCTTAGTTTGATTTGGATATATCCAATTTTATTAATCCAATAAATTTGGATTTGATTCTCTAAATTCAATATGGCTATATATGATTCTCTCAAAATGATGTGCCTGGATTTGATTCTCTTAATACAATCAGTCTAGATCTTATTCTCCCAATACGATGAGTCTGGACCTGATTATTTTAATACGATGGATGTAACACCCGAGACTTTTATGTTATATAAATCATCGAAGGAATCTTTTTATACACACAACACTTTATTGCCTTTCTTTACATGAAATCGCGACCTTCCTCGATAGCTTGCGTCGTACGCAATACCGAGTTTCACTAAACAATGATATGCTATTAAAATATTATTAAAACTAGCCGTTATGAATAGTAATAACCACTTTTTGAAATTTTATAAATTTATTTTTTAAAATGGACTTCATTTTTGGACTCGAAATATTGAAATTAGCCTAGGGTGAAATTTTGGTATTTTTCTGAAAACTTTCAATTTTTGATGAATAGTGAAACTACTAAGTGGCTGTTAAAAAAAATGAATTTTTTATAAAACTTAATTTTACCGCTTCTGTGAGTGGAATTTCAAAATTCTGAGACACACGGTTGATGTCAGTAAGTAAAATGTGGTTCAATGAGATATAAATAATTTTTGGTGAATAGTAACTTTTTATTTTTTTTACCACGGTTAAAAGTAAATAGGGTAATTAAGGGTAAAAATGATATTATTATTACCCTAACACATGTCCTAATTCTATTGGACAAGTGTAATTCGACCAAAAACAAACTTAGGAATAACATATGACCATTTAGGCCCACATGGATTAGATTAGGACATTTATTATTAATTTATTTAAAGAAGAGTTAAAATAGTTAAAATAGTTAAAATCAAAGTTTAATAAGTAAATTATTTTTAATATGGGGTTATACAAAAGATAAATTCGACTATAAATATTCCTTAGAAATATAAAAAGATTTCCTACATAATGATATTTTATTTGTAATTTTTAGACTTTAAATAATTTAATTTATTTACGACACAAAGATGATGCAGTAATTATCTTATTAATGAAATACTAACATAATTGATATTATAAATACCTAAATAAGTATAATTTGAGACTTTTTATGAATTGAACTAAGTTTCTAGGTTAATATGAAATGTTAGTATTGATTTAATTAACTTGGGTTGAAGTAATCATTCTGTTATGAGTTTCAAAAAAATCAACTATTAAATAGTGTCAAAATTGACATAAAATAGTTTTTAAAACAAATATTATATTATTAATTGTTATTTTATTACTAAAAATCTAAGTTTAGGCCAAATGACTTAGATAAGGTTATATATATTAATAAAACACAACTTGGGGGTCGCTTGGATGTATATGGTAAGTTTATTAACTATATAATATAAAAATACAAAGTGACATGGTAAATTTCAATCTAATTAACTAAGAGTTAAAACTAAAAGATAAGGTTAATATAATGACCTAAACTTTTCTAAATTCTATTGGATGAGATTATTTCAACCCATACCTACCTTATCTTCTACATAACTCAATTTGGATCTATTTAAAACCGAACTTGACTTTATAATAAAATAATATTTTTAGTTATTCCAAAGGTGCCCCTCTCCTCCCTTATAAAAGGGAACCTCCTCCCCTTCTTCCTCACACCACCTTGAGCCTTCAGGCTCGGAAACCCCTTCCATTTTCTCCTCTCCACTTCCGTGGAGACATCCTAGAGGTCCTAGTCTTCTTCAAAGACCAATTTTAGTGCCCAAAAAGGAGGTCTCAAAGAAGCACTTCAAAGAAGAGGTAATGTTCGTTACCGATTCTTTCATCTTAATTTCTTCTTCCACTTCTTCTTATTTAGTTGTTTCATTATGAAGTAATAACATCAGTATCACTCATATACTGATATGTTATTATAAGTATGAAACAACCCTATTTCACCATCTATCCATCCTACGGAAAAAGAAATCACCGTGTGTGCGTACATACGGAATACCGTCTCCACGCCGTGGTGTAATCTATTTTCCACCACCACCTTACTTGGATGGGTATAATGGTGTAAATAATGACTATATATGACTATTATAAAGTGATAATGATTCGGAAATAGTATAAATACACTCCAATACAATTCCACGATCATAGGAACGATATCATCACTTGTGCGTATGTACGGAATACCGTCTCCACGATGTGATGCGACTCGTTCTACATGATATTCATTTCATAATGATTATATAAATGAATTGAATGAATTAATATGATATATATTACATTAATAACATTCTGTAAATGAGGTATCTATAACCTAAAGAGAAGAATAAGAATTTATTCGACAAAACACGCATAAGAACAAAAAGTTATAAACACCTTAATAACAAGTAGCAATGAAATATTACTACTAAGAAGCTAGGAATATGACCATATATGATATCATAAAAATAAGTATGATTGTGGAATAAGTAAATAACATTATTTAAATCATTATACAGGAGGTTCGGACACTTACAAAGCAAGTCGGACCTAAGGTAAGGGAAATATCACAATCTCATTTTTATCCGAGATTGTTTATACTTCGGATTTTACAGGGGTGTATTTTATCATCCACATACATGTTTTCTCAATATGTAATATCTATGTCCTTCTACAATAGTTTATATCAAATTTTACCCTTCGGTGATTTTTTAGTAAAATATATGAAAGGAATCTTTTGTCATTTTTCGTACGAGGTACTTTTTGACCTTTCCGACAAAAGTACGAGAAGAATGTTTTTTTAACTTATACGGAATGAATGGATTTTTAAAACATTATTTCCAAGAAGCTTCCTTTAAAAGTTTTCATGTTTATTTGTAATCATCTTCTTTTAGTTTAAAATTGTATGACATGTTAAGAAAGGAAAATGTTTTTGAAGTAGAAAGGATATTTTCCTCAAGAATGGAGTTCAAGTGTTTTATCAAAATTATTTTCCATCTAAGAAAATATAGGGTTCTGTTTCTATCCCTATTATTAAATTTACTTGATTATGTTGTGATGGAAATATTTTTATGAATTTTTTTATCTTATATGAATTGTTTTATGATGTCATGATGTTTAAGATTCCCATTTTTATTACATGGGTTATGCAATGATGTATGATTTATGATTTTGTGGCACAAATAAGAATGATATCATTATGAAATGGGTGGGACCTATATCTCCCTCCAATGCATTGGGTAAAGATTTTATATCTCATGAGATAGACATGGCTGGAACGGTAGGTTATACCGGTTCAGTGAAACAGGACTGAAACGAGGAGTGAACTCGGTTCAGAAAGGGACTTTGTCCACTAAGATAGTCTTGGCAATGAGTCTTGACTAATAAGAAATGATTCTCTATGATTATGTGTGTGTATGCCACAAATTTTCATGTTTTAAGTTATGATTATTGGGATTACATTTCACTTCTATGATTTATCCCATGTTATGATATTATGATCTCTTTTGCAGGTTAAGATTTCCAAAAGTTATGTTCTTATGTATATGATGTGATTGATATTTCTTTTGTTTACCCTTACTGAGCATTTGAGCTCACCCTTTTGTATGTTTTATTTCCCCAGGTCAAGAAGAATGTTATTAAGTAGGATATGCCAAAAAGGGACTGTAGATATGATGAAATAAATGGGAGACAGTGTAGACGCTTTATGAACCGGTTGTTTATGTTTCCCAGTTTTTAAAGACACTATACCTATATGGTCCTTTTGTGGTTTTGTTATATGCTGTAATAAGAATGCTTCAATTTTGAAGTATTAACAATTTATGTAAAGTATGGTTCGTTATAATTGGTATCAGAGGAAAGGTATAGTCAACCTTTGGAAACTAGGATGTGAAATCCTTAGTAAGAACCCTAAGGATAAGTCTAAGCATAGAACACAATCTTAGTGTTTTAGAAATGGCCATGAATAACCTAGGATAAGACCTTAAGTGTGAAATTTTATTCTTGATTATGTGGTTTTCCTATTATAATTAGTGTTGCTCACACTATTCTTCTTGGTTTTAGTCAATGGATGGAACCCAAAGGAACCGTTTTAATGCGGAATGCGACGGGCAATGCAATGATTGTCCCCCCTGAGAAACCAAATGTTATGGGAGCTGGAATGCAAAATCTTGTAGCCATACTCACACAACTTTCTCAATCTATGAATCATGCAGGACTTCCAAATGAGCAAAGGAAAGAGCAACATTCTGTTGAATCCTTCATGAGATAGCGTCCACCTTCATTCATCGGGTCTATTGATCCATTAGTTGTTGAACAATGGATTAGTACTACTAAAAAGATATTTTCAGTTCTTTAATGTTCTGAGCATGATAAAGTCATCTTAACAGTGTATCGTTTGGAGGGTAATGCTGATCAATGGTGGAATCTTATTAAGAATATGAGGCAAAGGAATGAAATTGAGTCCATGGAATGGGACGAGTTCAAGAACTTATTTTTCAATAAGTACTTCCCTCGTATTCTCCGAACAAAGATAGAGAAAGAGTTTCTTGAACTGAAGCAAAAGGATGATGAATCTGTTGGTACCTATGAAGCAAATTTTACAAGACTTTCAAGGTACGTTTCTGGTATTATTATCCAACCTGAGAGTAAGATCGATCGATTCTTTAGTGGCTTAAAACCAAGTCTTCAAAGGGCCTTAGCCATAAGGGACTTCAATAGCTATGAGGAAATCGTTCAATGTTCTCTCAAAGTTGAGATGGAGATTGGAGTAACCCATCATCCATATGGGTTTGATAAGAAGAGGAAAATGGAATTCAAAGGAAAATCTAAAGAGCACATTGAAAAGAAGATGAGCTTTACCTTATGCTCAAAGTGTGGAAAGAAACATGGATGGAGTTGTCTTAAAGGAACAAGTAAATGTTTCAAATGTGGAAAGGAAGGTCATCGGGCATTTGAATGCCGCGATGATGGGAAGAAGAATTCTAATGATTCAAACAAAGGAAGGTATACACAGAATGAACCTACTTCACTTCAATGTTTCAAGTGCAAGGAGATGGGAAATTATGCCAATAAATGCCCTAATCCAAGGGTTGATTGTGATGGTTGATGTCAACAAAATCTTAAGGCTAAAGACAAAGGAAAGTCACATGCAATTTCTATCAGCGATGTGGAGTACGATAACGATGTGGTGAAAGGTACACTTACCATCCACTCTAAAGTAGCAAATGTTTTATTTGATTCTGGATCCACCCACTCCTTTATTTCTAAAGAATTTTCTAAGGGTATCACCATATTACCTCAACAATTAGATGTTGAGTTAGCTGTGACAACACCTAATGGCACAACAGTCACATCAAAAGTTTATAATTCTTCTCTGATTGAAGTTTGTGGGAAAGTGATTCCTACAAATCTTGTGATCCTTCCTATGGTGGAATTTGATGTGATTCTTGGCATGTATTGGCTTTCTCTACATGGATCTCATATCAATTTCCAAAGAAGGGAAGTCACATTTTATATTCCAGATCAATCTATGATTGTCTATCGATGCAAGGATGAACATAACCTTCCAGTGGAAATTTCTTCCATTTTATGGGTATTGGTTCCACTAAATGAAGGTTATTTCTCTCAAATGGTTGGTGAGAAACTCACGATTAAGAATATTCCCATTGTATGGGAGTTTGATGATGTCTTTCTGGAGGAATTACCGGGTCTTCCACCGAATCGTGAAGTTGAGTTTTCCATAGAACTCGTACCGGGTGCATTGCCTATTTCAAAGACACCTTATAGAATGGCCCCAATTGAGTTGCAGGAATTGAAGAAGCAACTCCAAGAGAATCTTGATAAGGGGTTCATACGCCTTAGTGCATCACCTTGGGGAGCACCTGTTCTGTTTGTTAAGAAGAAAGATGGATCAATGAGACTCTGCATTGATTATCGAGAACTTAACAAGATCACTATCAAGAACAAATATCCTCTCCCGCGCATTTATGACCTATTTGACGAACTACGCAGAGCTCAATACTTTTCCAAGATTGATCTTCATTCAGGGTATCTTCAATTAAGGGTCAAAAGGGAGGATATACCAAAGATGGCTTTCCGTACAAGGTATGGACACTATGAATTTATAGTGATGCCATTTGGTCTTACTAATGCCCCTACTATCTTCATGGATCTAATGAATAGAGTCTTTAGAGACTATCTTGATCAGTTTGTGGTAGTCTTTATATATGATATTTTGTCTATTCAAAGAGCAAGGAAGAACATGAAGATCACTTGAGAATTATATTGAAGAACCTGAGAAAGGATAAGATTTATGCAAAATTTACCAAGTGTGAATTTTGGCTTCAAAAAGTTGCATTTTTGGGTCACATAATCTCAAAATAGGGGATATTTGTGGATCCAACAAAAACAGAGGTTATCGAAAGATGGTCGATACCAACAACTGTAACCGAGATCCGAAGTTTTCTTGGTTTGGCTGGATATTATCGACGTTTTGTGAAAGATTTTTCATGATTATCTAATCCACTCACCAAGTTGACTCGGAAAGGAGTTAAGTTTGTTTGGATGGAGGAATGTGAAGAGAATTTCAAGGAGTTGAAAAGAAGGTTATCCAGTGCACCTGTGCTCAAACTTCCTTGTAGTGGAGAAAGGTTTGTGATCTACAGTGATGCATCCAAGAAGGGATTGGGGTGTGTTCTTATGCAAAATGATATGGTGATAGCTTATGCCTCATGATAGTTGAAAATACATGAGCAAAATTACCCAACTCCTGATTTGGAGTTAGCTGCGGTAATCTTTGAATTAAAGATTTGGAGGCATTACCTTTATGGTGAAAGGTGTGATATTTATACTGATCATAAAAGTTTAAAGTATATTTTCACACAAAAGGAGCTGAATATGCGCCAAAGAAGATGGTTGGAGCTAATTAAGGATTATGACTGCTCAATCCATTACCACCCTGGGAAAGCAAACAAGGTGGCAGATGCATTAAGTCGACAAGACCATGCTAGTTTATCCATGATGAGGATCACAAAAGATCCAATATTTATGGATTTACAAAGGATGGATCTTGGAATTATAATTAAAGGGGAAAAATCATATCTTTCGCAAATGAATGTTCAACCATCTATACATGTGAATATTAAAGAGGCATAGAAAGAAGATGTCGAGTTACAAAAGAAGGTGAGAAATGTTCCTGAATTCAACCTTGATTGTGATGGGATAATAAAGTTTAGAAATTGGGTTTGTGTTCCTCCCATCACCGAATTAGAGAAGAAGCTGCTGGATGAGGCTCATAGTTCTTCATTCTCTATTCATCCTGGAAGCACGAAGATGTATAGGGACCTGAAAGAGTACTTCTGGTGGGATGGCATGAAAAGAGATGTTGCTGAATATGTCTCTCGATGCTTGATTTTTCAACAAGTTAAAGCTAAGAGACAGAAGTCTAAGGGGATGTTACAACCATTACCCATACCTGAATGGAAATGGGAAAACATCACTATGGACTTTGTCACAGGACTTCCTAAAACATCAAAAGGAAATAATGCTATCTGGGTCATAGTTGATCATCTTACAAAGTCTGCACACTTCATTTCTATTAGAGAGGATTTCTCTCTGGATAAGCTTGCCAGGATATATGTAAAGGAAGTGTAAGATTGCATGGAGTACCACTTTCTATTATATCTGATCGGGATCCGAGGTTTACCTCAATGTTCTGGTGAAGTCTTCATCATACTCTGGATACAAAGTTGAGTTTCAGCACTGCTTATCATCCTCAGACAGAGAGTTAGTCTGAGAGAACAATTCAAACTCTAGAAGATATGTTGAGAGCTTGCTCTATGGATTTCAAAGGTGGTTGGGATCAACACCTACCTTTGGTGGAATTTTCTTATAATAATAGCTTTCACTCCAGTAGTCAGATGGCTCCTTATGAAGCTCTCTATTGAAAGAAATGCAGGACTCCAACTTTTTGGGATGAAGTTGGGGAAAGAAATCTATTAGGACCTGATCTCGTTGATGAAATGGAAGAAAAGGTCAGATCTATTCAACAACACATAAAAGCAGCTCAGAGTCGACAGAAAAGTTATACCGACAACCGAAGAAAAGACCTAGAGTTTGAAGTGGGTGATAAAGTGTTCTTATGAATATCTCCCTGGAAGAGGGTTATGAGATTTGGAAAGAAGGGGAAGTTCAGCCCTAGATATATCGGTCCTTTCGAAATACTGGATCGTGTTGGGAAGGTATCTTACCGATTGATGCTTCCACCGAATCTCTCTCAAGTTCACGATGTGTTCTATATATCTCTCCTGAGAAAGTACATACCTGATCCTTCACATGTACTCAGCTCAGAAGTTGTACCACTGAAGCAAGATCTTTCTTATGAAGAACAACCGATAGAGATTCTGGATCGTAGTGAAAAAGTCCTACGAAACAAGACCACTCGATTGGTGAAAGTTTTATGGAGGAACCACCAATTAGAGAAGCTACATGGGAGCCTGAGGATATGATGAGGGAGAAGTATCCTCATCTGTTTGTTACAAAGTGACGAATTTCGAGGGCGAAATTCATTTTAAGGGGGGTAGAATGTAACACCTGAGAATTTTATGTTATATAAATTATCAAAGGAATCTTTTTCTACACACAACACTTGCTTGGCTTGCTTTACACGAAATCGTGACCTTCCTCGATAGCTTGCGTCGTACGCAATACCGAGTTTCACTAAACAATGATATGCTATTAAAATATTATTAAAACTAGCCATTATGAATAGTAATAACCACTTTTTGAAATTTTATAAATTTTATTTTTCAAAATGGACTTCATTTTTGGACTCGGAATATCGAAATTAGTCTTGGGTGAAATTTTGGTATTTTTCTGAAAACTTTCAATTTTTGATGAATAGTGAAACTACTAAGTGGCTGTTAAAAAAATTGAATTTTTCAAAAAACTTAATTTTACCTCCTCTGTGAGTGGAATTTCAAAAATCCGAGAGACACGGTTGATGTCAGTAAGTAAAATGTGGTTCAATGAGATACAAATAATTTTTGGTGAATAGTAACTTTTTACTTTTTTTACCACGGTTAAAAGTAAATAGGGTAATTAAGGGTAAAAATGATATTATTATTTCCCTAACACATGTCCTAATTCTATTGGACAAGTTTAATTCGACCAAAAACAAACATAGAAATAAAATATGACCATTTAGGCCCACATGGATTAGATTAGGACATTTATTATTAATTTATTTAAAAAAAGGGTTAAAATAGTTAAAATCAAAGTTTAATAAGTAAATCATTTTTAATATGGGGTTATACATAAGATAAATTCGACTATAAATATTCATTAGAAATATAAAAAGCTTTCCTACATAATTATATTTTATTTGTAATTTTTAGACTTTAAATAATTTAATTTATTTATGACACAAAGATGACGAAGTAATTATCTTATTAATAAAATACTGACATAATTGATATTATAAATACCTAAATAAGTATAATTTGAGACTTTTATGAATTGAAATAATTTTCTAGGTTAATATGAAATGTTAGGATTGATTTAATTAACTTGGGTCGAAGTAATCATTCTGTTATGAGTTTCAAAAAAATCAACTATTGAATAGTGTCAAAATTGATATAAAATAGTTTTTAAAACAAATATTATATAATTAATTGTTATTTTATTACTAAAAATATAAGGTTCAGAAAAATGACTTAGATAAGGTTATATATATTAATAAAACACAACTTGGGGGTCTCTTAGATGTATATGGTAAGTTTATTAACTATATAATATAAAAATACAAAGTGACATGGTAAATGTTAATCTAATTAACTAAGAGTTAAAACTAAAAGATAAGGTTAATATAATGACCTAAACCTGTCTAAATTCTATTTGATGAGAGGATTTCGACCTATCCCCACATTATCTTAGAAATAACTCAATTTTGAGCTATTTAAAACCGAACTTGACTTTATAATAAAATAATATTTTTAGTTATTCCAAAGGTGCCCCTCTCCTCCCTTATAAAATGGCACCTCCTCCCCCTCTTCCTCACACCACCTTGAGCATTCAAGATCGACAAAACCCTGCCATTCTCTCCTCTCCACTTCCCTAGAGACATCCTAGAGGTCTCGGTCTTCTTCAAAGACCAATTTTAGTGCCCAAAATGGAGGTCTCAAAGAAGCACTTCAAAGAAGAGGTAATGTTCGTTACCGATTCTTTCATCTTTATTTCTTCTTCCACTTCTTCTTATTTAGTTGTTTCATTATGCAGTAATAACATCAGTATCACTAATATACTGATATTTTATTATAAGTATGAAACAACCCTATTTCACCATCTATCCATCCTACGGAAAAATAAATCACCGCGCGAGCGTACGTACGGAATACCGTCTCCACGCCGTGGTGTAATCTATTTTCCACCACCACCTTACTTGGATGGGTATAATGGTGTAAATAATGACTATATATGACTATTATAAAGTCATAATGATTATGAAATAGTATACATACACTCCAATACAATTCCACGATCATAGGAACGATATCATCACTCGTGCATACGTACGGAATACCGTCTCCACGATGTGATGCGACTCGTTCTCCATGATATTCATTTAATAATGATTATATAAATGAATTGAATGAATGAATATGATATATATTACACTAATACCATTCTATAAATGAGGTATCTATAACCTAAAGAGAAGAATAAGAATTTATTCGACAAAACACGCATAAGAACAAGAAGTTATAAACACCCGAATAACAAGTAGCAATGAAATATTACTACTAAGAAGCTAAGAGTATGACCATATATGATATCATAAAAATAATTATGATTCTGGAATAATTCAATAACATTATTTAAATCATTATATAGGAGGTTCGGACACTTACAAAGCAAGTCGGACCTAAGGTAAGGGAAATATCACAATCTCATTTTTATCCGAGATTGTTTATACTTCAGATTTTACTGGAGTGTATTTTATCATCCACATCCATGTTTTCTCAATATATAATATCTATGTCCTTCTACAATAGTTTATATCAAATTTTACCCTTCGGTGATTTTTTAGTAAAAGATATGAAAGGAATCTTTTGTCGTTTTTCGTACGAGGTACATTTTGACCTTTCCGACAAAAGTACGAGAAGAATGTTTTTTTAACTTATACGGCATGAATGGATTTTTAAAACATTATTTCCAAGAAGCTTCCTTTACAAGTTTTGAAGTTTATTTTTAATAATCTTCTTTTAGTTTAAAATTGTATGACATGTTAAGAAAGGAAAATGTTTTTGAAGTAGAAAGGATGTTTTCCTCAAGAATGGAGTTCAAGTGTTTTATCAAAATTATTTTCCATCTAAGAAAATATAGGGTTCTATTTATATCCCTATTATTACATTTACTTGATTATGTTGTGATGGAAATATTTTTATTAATTCCTTTATCTTATATGAATTGTTTTATGATGTCATGATGTTTAAGATTCCCATTTTTATTACATGGGTTATGCAATGATGTATGATTTATGATTTTGTGGCACACATAAGAATGGTATCATTATGAGATGGGTGGGACCTATATCTCCCTCCAATGCATTGGGTAAACATTTTATATCTCATGAGATAGACATGGCTGGAACGGTAGGTTATACCGGTTCAGTGAAACACGACTGAAACGAGGAGTGAACTCGGTTTAGAAAGGGACTTTGTCCACTAAGATAGTCTTGGCAATGAGTCTTGACTAATAATAAATGATTCTCTATGATTATGTGTGTAAGCCACAAAGTTTCATGTTTTAAGTTATGATTATTGGGATTACATTTCACTTCTATGATTTATCCCATGTTATGATATTATGATCTCTTTTGCAGGTTAAGATTTCCAAAAGTTATGTTCTTATGTATATGATGTGATTGATATTTCTTTTGTTTACCCTTACTGAGCATTTGAGCTCACCCTTTTGTATGTTTTATTTCCCCAGGTCAGGAAGAAGGTTATTAAGTAGGATATGCCAAAAAAGGACTGTAGATATGATGAAATAAATGGGAGACAGTGTAGACGCTTTATGAACCAGTTGTTTATGTTTCCCAGTTTCTAAAGACACTATACATATACGGTCCTTTCATGGTTTTGTTATATGTTGTAATAAGTATGCTTCAATTTTTAAGTATTAACAATGTATGTAAAGTATGGGTCGTTATAATGGACTCCATGCAATGAACACATTCTCAATCTGTAAAACTCAAAATTTTACCAAATACTCAATATGATGTACCTCTATCTGATTGAATAAATTTGATCTTCTTTATACGATCTTCCTCAATCTGGTAAACAAACATTTAATTATCTAATCCTCCTTATAAGATCTCTATCTTTAAATGACTCTTAATTGATTTCTTCAACACTCTTCCTTTTCCACTTGCATTAATTTCCTGCTATGAATGAAATATATAAGGAATTATTTATAGGTAAATCAAAAAAAAAGTCTGGAAATAGGGAAACTATCTCTACTTCCTCAAATATCAAAATCTATGAATATATCTCGCATTTAAACTTCAAAGTTGACTTATTCAATCCCACTTGGATTTCTTCAAGATCTTTGCAAATTTAAATTAATGTTTGAACACTTCAATTATTTATAAAACTTTTGGAATTTTATTTTCGAGTCTTCTTCATAATCATCTTATTACAATTCTATTTCCTTCTTATAGTTATTCTGATTTTTGATTCCCTCTCAGAGTCATTCTGGTTTTTGTTTCCTTCTTAGAATCAATCTGATTTCAATTTCTTTCTCACTGAATCTAAATTTCGTATCCTTCTATGTGAATCTAAATTCTGTATTCAGTGAATCTGAATTTTGTATCTTTTTTTAGTGAATATTAATTAGGTATCCTTCTCAAGTCATTACAATTGAATTCTCATTATGATGGAATCTCCATACTGCAACATTGAAATTCTTAAAACCTCTACAAAATTTCTTTAAAATAATTTATCATGAAATTTTTCATGATTTGTAGGAATTTTATGATAAGAAAAGAATCATCTTATTTGATTTAGAAAGTATGAAAACTTTCTAACTCTTGAATTTACAATATTGTTTCAAAAATATTTAGCAATAATAAGGCTCCTTCACTCATAAACCATTGTCTTTATAACTCAAAAACTTATTTCTATCTCAGATTACGACAAAAAAAACACCTAGAAACCAAAAAAATTTCCACTAATTATTTTGGATCTGATGATCTAAATCCAATGTAGATGAATCCAATGATTTGAAACCAATGCTGGTCAATCTGATTATCTCATTACGATGGAATGGATCTAATTCTTGGAAAAAAAAAACATTTTTATAAAAAAAGGTTAGTTGTCAACAAATACAAAACCTTTTTAAAACAATTCATCATAAAGGTTCTTTAGGGTACTTGATTAAATTCCGCATATTGGTAATAACCTTTCTAGGACCCTTCTTCAAATGCTTTCCAACATGTGACTAAAAACCTTAAACTGCTATAATGTCTCTATTTTCATCAAATCTTTTAAATATTTTTCTTGAATCATTGGGGGAACAGAAATAAAAAAATTATAAGTTATATCCTTACCATTCTGAATACCTTTAGGCAATGGTGTTCCCTTTTGCTTCTTTGAGTTATCTCTTAGAATCTTTACCTATTTCTTCATCCTATTTTTTAGCATCTTGGATGATACTTCCATTAATTATTTGAAACATATAGAGGTAGAACCCATGATTTGAGGATCTTCATTAAGAATCTCAAATCCACACTTCATATGAATATTTTGGAGGGAACTTAAACTTTGATACTACATGAAATGAATAAGGGACTGATGAACCAATGAGGTGGAATGGGTGAATCAGTTTTCACTAAAATTTTTTAATTATTCCCCTTAATTTAACTTTTAATACTTATTTAGTCACAATATACTCCTTATGTATCACAGGCTCACTTTTATAATGCATTAAATGAAGGCACAAGAACAAAAAAAATTCAAGTTTCAATAAAAAAGTCATAATCCTTTCCTTGATTGGTTATGCACCTTAATCAATAATTCTCCACCAAAATCAATATCATTCAATTATAAGCATAGGGTGATTCACACACCATAACTAGATTGGAGTCTTACTGATCTTCTCTTAGCTAGAGTCTCACCGGCCACTTTCCTACATCTCATAAGACACTTCCTACCAACTTACAATAGGACTTATTTAGTATCTTCACACTGTATTAACCAAGTCACATGGTTTTTTTCTTACATACCCTAAGTCACACAAGATATATAGAGTCTATGCATGTATATTCAAGTGTTTACTTCTTCTTTGGATGTAGATCATAGTATCTTAACGGGATGTCTCTATAACAATAATCTTTATACCCTTCTTCTCACATTTATCTTCTTCAAATGCCAGCAGGTATTTAAGAATGTATAGATACTTATTAACTACTCATATATTAGATTTAAATAACTTAAGAATATTTTCACCTAGTTATTTCAGTAAATGAGATCCTTTGATACTCTAACCTAGAAGCTCCCCAGAATACTTATATAGAAAACGATGTCTTAGGATCTTCTTCTTTTCAACCCTTTAGCTCTATCAAACTGATCTCATAATGATTTTCAAGTTATCCTTCTTTTTCACTACTAAATCTAATGGATTCATCTTATCTTCTTCAATAGGATGATTGATCTCACGTTGTAGCACAACTCTTGGTTCTTCAATTCTCATCTCCTGCAATAATAATGGTTGTGACTTATTTTTTTACTTATTCCTCCTTGAGGATCATTCATTTTAATGTGAATGGGAATCAACATGGAATGCTTATTTAAATTTAAATGCCCATAAATGGTATGTTGATGGGACAAAGTAGCATCTATCTCAAAATCAAAATAATAAAATACCCCTTTTTGGGATTCCAGGTATTCTATTTTAATTATTTTTTTAACTAAAATGGTATTCCCAGAATAACCTCATTAATTACTTCTCATTATAAACTCAACTAGAGAAGATCTTCATAAAATTACAATAGGAGGCATAACTTATTCATACTCAAAATAACTCCACTGGAAATCTACACATCAACCTTCAATAGTTGTATTAAGTATACACTAACTAGAAGAAGCATGAAACTCATATTCATTTATAGATTTAGGAAATATAGATTCATTTCTGATTTATCAAGCCATTTGAAAATTATCAAACTTAAACCTCAAATACTCATGAACCCTAGAATAGCCTCAGATCAAAATATTTTAGGATTTGATAAGCAGCAGTTCGAGGTTCGATGGAACTCCATCTGCATTATTCTTGAAAATATGATAACTTTAATTTTTTTTCAAGAAATACATGCAACTTTTCTCCTTATTCATTATTGATCAAAACATGATTGGGTCATGGATTATCAACCCTTCCTAATATTCTAAACTCAAAACAAAAACATCATCATTGACTAGTATATATTTCCATAGAATTCAATAATTCTAGAAACTCTTCTTTTCATCTTACCTCAATCTTCCCTCTACCATAGACGAAGATAGGCCCTTATTTCTTCTCAAATATTGGATCGCACGTCCTTCATAGTGTTTTTGATATTTAAATCATGAAATAATACTTCTTAAATCATCCCAAGTATTTTATTCTTAAAATTATTTAGATCTTCAATTCTATAATTTTCAACTAGAACATCAAGGAAATTCAACTATGTGAATTTCCATTTCAATTAAGTAGATAAATATATATGAAGAATTCCCTTATGTGGTGCTTAACAAATCAGGATTTGGATATATGGTAATCTTATTCCAATTAAACTATGTAAGACTTCAATTAAGTAGGTGGATGTGAATTAAGATATGCAGTAACCTTTGTCTATTCAGAATTTGGTTACACTAAGAAAATTCCTTACATGAAGGATTCAGCTACATGGTATCACTTGGCTACATGGAGATTCATTTTCATACAAGGTTCTTAGATTTGGATACACATTTAAAATTGTAAATATATATTTATGTACTTGGTTCATTTGGCTATTTCACTCTACTCTCATACATGTATCCCCACGTAATAAATTTTTTTATACATGGTTACTTCAGGTATGTGGATTTGGCTATGCTATAATTTTAATTGATTGTTAGAATAATTGGAACAATTACAAACTCATTTTAATGTATTTCTAAGGTTTTTTTCATATAAAATACTAATATTATAGTATTTTATCTAATAATTCTGACATCATTTATGTGGATCTTCTTTAATCAATCAGGATTCATCTCTATTCACTTCAACCATCATCCAAAAGTGTATTAAACACTAATGAAAACAGATTCAACAAGCATCATTGGGTTGTGTACTCCTTGGATACTTTTTCTCTTGCAAATAACTCTCCACCATGATTTGAAGATTATTTATTATTGTTCTCCATATCCATACAAAATTTCCATCCATATGTACAAGAACAATCATATCTTTCATTAAATATATTGAAGTAAATGCTTTCTCACATTCGAAACTTTTCATTGAAATAAAGAATAGAGTTTTTAATCTTCTGATGTAATGGGACGCATTCTTAAATCAATATAGCCAGGTATTCAATGGAATTAATCTCTTAATACTTCTTTGCCTGTATTTTATGTGTTAAAAACCCCTTTTTACATTGTTTGGATCTGCAGTCCATTATCCAACACTACTCTTCTTTGCATTTATTATGTTGACAAGCAACTTGAAAACAAATACAACTAAACCCATTTTGGAACTTCATAGACCTTACATATAACAAAATGAAATAATTTGAGTATTTTTATGGGAAACTATGTTTCTCACCCTTGTGTTCGATTATATTTGATGATTCATCATTATTGGTATTTGAATTATATAGGACACCACTAATTAGGTTGATTTAAACAAAAAATGTTTGGAAATGGGTCAAAGAAGAAAAAAATTCAATTTAGATAGGAAAATAATTCATATGAAATTTCATATTAATAATTATATATTCCTTTTAGTTTTACCAATATCTGGGAATAAAGAGTTTGAAAGGTTGTAAAAGTGACATTCTTAGTCTATAAAGACTCTTGAGATCCTTAAGCAGATTAGGCTAGTTTCATTTTGGTTAGATTTACCTCTATGTATTTTCATGGTACAATATGTGTATCTAATTTATTTTTTGAGGATATATGAACTAAACCCATCACACATGGTTTTTTTATGATGTGTATTTGGGGTCGAATTATCCCTTTACCATGTATATGGTTCATCTTTTATCAGAGTGAGAATATTTTTCTAGGAAAGATCATTTCACTTATCTATGTATTCTGGAATTATTTTTTTCTTTAATTGTAAACTGAATAAACAGAAGTAGATATGATTTATTGGTGGTGGTGGTTATTCACTTGATATACTCAGTAATGGTTCTCAAGATCTAAAATCCTTATAATGTAGATTTTGTAGTAACTATAGATATTTTGAGTATGTTTTGAAATTTAATTTTAGTATTTTTTTAAAATTTATATGAATAATTTTGAATAAGAGGAGGAAGAGGATGAATTTATGGTTTTTATATGGAAGTAGGTTATTTAGTGGATTTTGGGTACCATTATTCTCACAAACCAGCCTAAATACTCAGGTACACAAACACCTAATTTTTCCCTAACATGGTACGAAGGGAGTTACCAATCCCCACAGGTTGGAGAATTGCACCTAGAATCAATAAGGATTCATGGGGAATAGTTTTCCCATAAGTATAATCCAATGAAATGGAACATCATAAGATTAAAAATATACATTTTATGTGCTAAATCAATCCTCAAGGATAAAAATATACAATAAGCAAGAAGACGTAAATCCCAAACCAAAACATCATACATTAATAAATATAAAATTGATCAATAAAAAGCCTCAAAAACCACATGTAACAAGTGTACCATAGCACTACAGGTCACCACCATCACTCTAGGGTTTCATGAATCAATCCCACCTGCCAGAACCAAGTGGAAGCTTCCCTTTTCCTAAACCTAGAATAACAAAATCTAAAATATCTTGAAGATAAAGGTAGTGTGTGAGCAAAAACATCCTACTAGGATCTCACCAAAATATTCCATAAGAAGTTCAAAAACAAATAAACCATTTATGATTTAATTTAAATAAAGTTAAGGCATGTGTAATCATTTTTCACATTTATCATCCAAAAAAGTTTTCAAATCAAGAAGATGGAAAATATATAAAAAATGGTCTTAAATGAAAAAAATTTAATAAAATGAAAATTATATGAATAAAATAGATTTATAATAAATAGAATTAAATAATCAATGTGTTTGTGCACATGTCCCTATGGATTAGGCCATAAAGATAATTAGTCATCACCCTATTAGGGAAATCATGCTAAATTTTGTTTAGTTAGATTTATCATCTTAAATCCATTTCTAGGGAGTCAAATTCCAATGATGCTTGTCCCAATTAAAAACTAACTACCCAGTTTCACATGCGCATTCAATCAATCATTCATTCATTCATGTGAAATTTATTCATTTCAAAACAATTCAAAGTTCAAATTCCCAATTCAAGTTTCCAAATTCCATTTCAATTTCAAGACCAAATCATGTGTTTTATAAAGTTTATTCCTTTAAAAATATCCTTTCATTTAAAGACTTATTTCTTGAAGACTAACATAAAATCATTTCATCAAATAATTTCTCATTTCAAACCGTATTTCTCAAAATTTACCCAATTTATCAAAGCCTTTAAAAGGGGTTTGCTTTCACAAATCCATTCCTTTTTAAAATCAACATAAAATAAGATAAATTTGAGTAAATAAAATGAAGATACATTTCAATTCAAGAAATAAATCATGGTTTCAATTATAGTCAGAATATTTTTAGAAACTAATTTCATTTTATCAGATGATCAAAAGATCAATCACCCAAAATGGGAATCTACAATGGAGAAACAAAGTTAAGGAAGATAAAATAAGAATTATTAAAATCAAGATCCATCAAATAAATGTTTATATATACCAATAACATGAGGATATATCACTCTATAATAAGATGATAGAATGTGAAGGGATATTTTCAAACAATATAATATCTTCTCACTAGGTGAAGATAAATAATATCCACTAGCACTTAATTCCAAGAGGAAAGGGGTTGAAGAAGAAAAAATCATCTATGGAGAGTATTAAAAATCCAAATGAATGATTTAAGGTTGAATGGTATGTGTTTAGGGTTAAAATTGGGGGGATCAAGTTTTTAATTAAATTTTTTGGGGGATTAAAAACCCATTAGTACAGTTTCTTGGTCAGGATGAAGGGTTAGTACTAACCGAGATCTAAACCATTAGCTTATTGGGATTTTGGAAGGGGTGTAGAGTTTTTCTGCATGGTTAGAATAACCATGTTCTAACCATGCAAACCCCCACTATCCAAATATGAATATTTTGGAAGGGATTTCACACAGTTTTCACTAACTATGTGCATCCCCAAAAACATCAAATATACTCAATAATTATCCCAAAATATCAAAAAAACTACCCAAAAAAATGGTAGTTAAAATAAAGGTCAAGAAGTACCTAGAATATAGAAATGAGATGTTACAACCTGACCACCATAAAAACTTTCATCTTTGATAAATACTATCAAGAAGACTCTGTGTCAAAGAGATGAGGCTATTTTTCTCTCATCAATGCTTCATCCTCTCAAGTCTAAGGAGAATCAAAACCATGCTTCCAAAGCACCCAAACCGAAGGTATAGAATTTTGATTAATAACCTTCATCTTATGATCAATAATTTGAATAGACTGATCATTTATGGATAAATCATTTTCAACAACAAGGTCCTCCCCACTCAAGATAGGAGAGAGGTCTCAAAGATACCTCCTCAGCTAAGATATATGAAACACATTTTTAATAAACATTAACTGAGGTGGAAAATTCAAGCTGTAATCTAACTTAATAATATTTTCAACAATCTAAAATAGTACCATGTACCTCATGGAAGTATTTCCCTATTTCCCAGAACATTAGTGACCTAATAAAAATGAAACTCTAAAAAAAACTTGGTCATTAACTGAATACTCTAGAGTGCTTTGATGATTATTAACATAAGATTTATAGTGTCACTTTTCTATCATAATTCTCTGATCAATAAACTGAATATTTTTTATCATCTCTTAGATTAACTAGGTCAAACTAGGGAATATCCACCAATATATGATAAAAAAATGAAGATTTACATGATTTTCCATATAAGTCCTCAAAAGGTTCTATCTGGATTGATGAATGGTAACTTTTGTTATAAGAAAACTCAACCTGTCCCAAGTTTCAATCGCAAGCACCACTAAAGTTGATAACATAAGAAAGAATAATTCTTTCAGTAATCGTTATAGCTTGTTCAAATTGTCCACCTTTCTACAGATTATATTTCATTCTCAATCTAACCTAGGATCACATCACCTCATGGAGGCCTCTCTAAAAATAAGAAGTGAAATGGGGGTCCCTATTAAAAATTATAGTAGATAAAACTCTATGAAATATAAATATCTCCAATATATACAAAACTCCCAAATCCTCAAATATAGTTGTATCATGAATGGGGACAAAGTGAGCTGATTTTTTCAATTAATTTATCACTACTCATATTACATTATTCCCTCAAGGGGTATGTGGTAACCCAACCATGGAATCGCTTGGAATTTATTCCCACTTCCAAGAAAGACTAGGAAGGGGATCAAGTAAACCGGTGGATTTTTTTGTGATTGGTCTTGACCTTCTGATTGGTGTAAAACAAGAAACAAATTCAACAATGTCTCGTCTCATACCTTGCTAGAACAATCATCACCACATATTTAAG
This sequence comes from Viscum album, assembly GCA_963277665.1. Lineage (NCBI taxonomy): Eukaryota > Viridiplantae > Streptophyta > Magnoliopsida > Santalales > Viscaceae > Viscum > Viscum album. Next base: position 1,693,583,467 of record OY728128.1, on the reverse strand, counting down.
AACATATTCATGGTTTTATGATGGACCACACACTGGGAATTATAATCATCCCCCGTCATAGCTTTTCTCATAGTTAAAGGTGTGATGTACCAGTTTTAAAATCATAGAATACCATTTAAAAAAATTACCATCAATCGATGGTCTCCCCGCCTTAAAGAAAGTCCTTACAGCCATGTAATTTATCATCAATTTTTTTCTTCTAAATAATCATCTCAAGAAGGGATGGGGCCAACTATCCACTTTCTAGAACAATATCTGACTCATCCTCCCAAGCTCCCAAGGGAATAGAAGCAAAGAGAGTGGTCAAATTATACTCTTTATATGATTTTTTCATAGCTTGAGTTATAATATTCATGCTTAAAGAATCGGTAATGGAATTAAACATTCCAGGGTTGTAGGAAATATTAACTCAAATTATTGAAGGTACTCCATCCATATCTTTTTTTATAGATTAAAATATTTTTTGAGAATATATAACTCTTACTTTTGTGATTGGAAAACATATTAGACCTTTATCTAAGAATTTAATACTACTAAATATTAAGAGCACGAATCATAGTTGCGAGTTTGAGGTCTTGAGTATGATAGTTATTCTCATATATCCTAAGTTATCAAGAATTTTAGGCCACTACATGATCACAATTCATAAGAATGTATCCCAAAACCAGACTTCATGTATCAAAAAATACCACATATCCATGCCCAATATCAGGAATATTCAATAATCCATTGAAGTCAGAAGGGATTTAACTCATCAAAAGAATTTTGACATTTCAAATACCATAATAACTTCACTCTTTTTTGAGTGAGAGAGGTCATTGGGGAATCCCATTTCGAGAAATAATTTACCAACCTATGGTAACACCCCACAACACCCAAGAAGTTAATAATTTAGAAAAAAATTGTTGTTGTTCCCATGTAATAACTGCCATCACCTTCTCAGTATCGACTGAAATAACATTTTCTGAAACTATGTTCCCAAAGAACTTCACTTATCAAAACCATAAATTACATTTTTTTTTATATTTTCATAAAGTTATTGATCCCTAAAATTTTATAGAAAAACTCTCATATGATGGATAAGATCCTTCCTATACTTGGAATAAACCTAGAAGTCATTCAAAAATACCACCATGAATAAATCGAGAGACTCATAGAATATCATGTTCAACAGTACCATAAAAACTATAGGATATTGTTTACATAAAAATGAATAACAAGGTAATTTTAATGTCTATACCGACTCCTGAAGGTGATATTTGGAATGTCAAATTCTTTGATTCTATATTGGTGGTAACCAGACGAAATATTATCCTTTGAGATGAACTTCACCAATTTCAACTAATTGGAAAAATCATCAATCCAGTATAATGGATACTTCTTATTCACCACAAGTCAAATTATTTTTTTAATCAATATAAATCTGAATTTTCACGTCATTTTTCTTTGTAGGTGACACACTCGGGAGTATAAATCTTTTATACAATAGATCATCTAAGTTGGTCTTTAACTCTTTCCACTCTGCTAGCTCTATACTGTAGGAAGTAATATAGATAGTCTTGGTGGTTTCTACCAAGTCAATAGAGAACTCTACTTCCCTTACCAGTGGAAAACTAGAAAAGGCATGTGGAAACACATCAGTAAACTCGACGAATATTTTATAAATATCACTACTAAAATATTTTCACTCCAAAAAAGAACATATATCACCCTAACCAAATCCAAAAAAATGGTTTGTCTCTACACAATCTTAGATACCATTTTCCTTGGAAATAAATGCACACCCCATCGAGCACTATAAAGGAGACTCACTGAAGATAACAGTTAATCTGGGTGTTTTTGGTGGTCAACTCATCCATATTAATAATTAAATCCAAAGGTATTATATTAATAACTAGAAAATTATAGGTGAGATAAATATCTAACGAAGAGAAAGAATAATAAAGGAATCAGAGACATTTCCTACTTTTTATTATGATGGGTGTAGACATATTTATCACATAAGATATAATTTCCATAGGAATGATTAGAAAATTCACAACATGAGTGGATACAAACAATCGAGACGCATCGGTATCAAATAAAGTGGTCAATAAAGATAAATATATAGTGATGGTACCTCTCACTATCATATGACCTATATCATCTTCCTCTAGAGTCTCTTCCACTGCATGGAGAATCTTCATTACAGATTCATTTGGCTAGAACCCCTTATCTCTTGAATCATCTAATTAAAACATAGTAAATTTTGGTGTTCTTGAGATTGAACCACTATAAAGGGTATAAAATACATGATATAACTTTTTTAGGTGGCATGAGAAACTGCATGAACCATAAATATTTGTTGAATCAGTAAAAAATATCTTGAAATTCCCAACCTTACCATGTAGAAAACAAGTAAATTTTCCTTTACGAACACTGTAAAAATTTTGGATGATGCCTTCCGTCAAGATCCACCATAAGACTCATCACTCTACTCTTTTCATTTAATATAACTAAAATAATGACCACTATGATTAAGAGGAACTCCCTTCAAACCTAACTTACCTTCCAAGTAAATATTATCCATAAAATCACTATCCATCACATCTGTATCAGAGGTGAGTTTTTATCATAAAAACCTAATATTGGATATTAGAGAGAAGTTTTATCTCTAATCTTCAGGATTTCAGTATCTCATTCTTTACTACCTCAGGAAAAAAATTAAAATTCAAATAAAAAAGGTCTTCTTACATAGTCATGGTCTTATCACCTTTTTGAAGGTTGAGGAACTTCATCAAAATTTCCATGACCATTGAATCTATATATAACTATTCTATGAGAATTCTTCTAAAGTCTTTCCACTCTGAACCTTCTTGTTCCAACGATGTAACCATCAAATCTGACCACCTCCTGTTAGTCCCATAAAACATGAAGGCAAAACGCTTTACCATTATTTTATATAGAATTTACATTAACTTGAAAATAAAATTAATCATTATCATCCAATCCAATACCTCATGAGGATCGTAAACATCTTGAAAAGATGGTCATTTCTGCAAAAAAAAATCTCATACGCATGATCTATAATTTAATCCCTTAGAGGTTTTACTATTAGATCCTTAATGGGAATGATTACAGTTACTTGTACCATATCTTGGATATAATTAACCAATGTATCAATGAGATTATGATCAATTAGAGGGTTTGATTTCTAGGTTTTATCTGCAGTAACCTATTGAGGTATATTCAATGTCCTCTTAGGGCATTGTAAAATACAAAATCAATAGAAAATAAAAAAATCAGCAAGGATACTCAAATTTTAAAATAAATAAATAGACACAAGAATAAAAATTCTATCAATAGAGTTAAAACATTTGGGATTTCAATATAATCAGATAAAATATAGGAAAAAGGATCAAATTGGATCATTTTATTACTTTAAAATGATGTTTCCATATAAACATGGTGACTTAAGTCTCATTATGATGAGAGCTAGCCAAGAACTAAATCACAATAACCCCTTGAGTTTGTAAAATCCAACTAAATACTAACATAAATTAATTATACACAACCTTGCACCTCTGATGCCATTTTTTCATGAACCAACTCAAATTACCTTTTACAATGATAAATAATCTATCTCTAACATATCCCAAAGGGAATTCCAAATCCCCACAAGTTGGATACTAGCACCAGGAATAAATAAGTAATCAAAAGGAATAGTTTTTCCAAAATAATCCAACAACATTGGACATTGAAAAAGAAATAATACATAGTTGGTATGCTAAATCACTCTTAAAGGTGAAAAAATACCACAAGAAAGAAGACATAAATCCCAAAGTAGTACATCGTCTAAAAAGAGACATAAAATCAATCAAGACAACGTATCATAATCCCTATATAAAAAGTGAACCGTAGGTTAACCAGTCACAACCATCACTCTAGGGTCCCATGATTCAAGCACACCCACCACAACCTAGTAGTGTTTTTCCTTTCTTTGGACCTGGCATAAAAATAAACAAACACCCAAAGTCAAAGGTAGGGTTTGATCTAAATATATCCACAAGATCCCACTAATAATTCTATAATAATTTCCAAAATAAATAAACCATTCATAATTTAATTTAAATAAATGAAGAAAAGGAAAATCATATTTCAGATTAATCAGTCAGACATGTTTTCAAATACATAAGATGAAAATATCTCAAAAATAGGCTTAAATGAACCTTTTTAAAAAAATAGGAAGTACATAAATAAAATAGTTCTATAATCACTAGAATTTAAAATCCAATTAAAAACCAAGAAACATATTAAAAATACTTAAGGTTCATTAGTTTCAGCCTCTATTATTATTGTACTACTTATTCAATCATCAGGCTGAGAGTGTGTTTGTAAGCATCCCAATGTATCATCCATTAGGAAAATCAATCAACACCCCATTAGAAAAATCATGCCAAAATTGGTTTAGTTAGATTTTTCCTTATTAATACATTATAAGGGATTCATATTTCTAGCATTCTGGTCCCAATTTCTCAATAACCACTTAGGATCACATGTTATTTCAATCAATAAATCAGTTATTCATGGTAAATTCATTCAATTCAAATAAATTTAAATTTCATATGCACAATTCATGTTTCGACATGCCATTTCAATTTAAAAACCAAATCAAGGGTTTTCATAAAGTTCTTGCTTTTCAAAATCACTACTCATTTAAATATTTTTTCTCAAATATTAGCATCAAATAATTTCATATAATAAATTCTGATTTCAAGCCATCATTCTCAAAATTTATCAAATTTATTAAAACCTTTGAAAATGGGTTTTCTTTAACAAATCCAAGATGTTTATAAATCAATGTCAAATCAGTTCAAGTTTAGAAAAATAAATTGAAAATACTTTTCAAATCCATCAATAAATAAAGGTTTCAATTATTGCAAAAAAGCTTTATGGAATCACCTTCAATTTATCACATTATCAAATGATTAGTCACCCAGAACAGGAACTGGCAATAGAGTAATGAAGTTAATAAAGATCAAAGAGGAATATCTAGAATCAAGATATAGAGAAACATTTTTTAGATCCTAAAATAGCATGATGGTATATCACTAACTTAGAGGATGAGACAATAAGAAGGGGGAATTAAAAATGATATAATAAACACTTACTATAGGGAGATAAAATGCATATAACAAAACTTTGATCTGAGATAAAAGGGGTTATGGAAGCTAAAATAATCTCTTCAGAGCCTCTAAAATCCAAAGGACTGAGTTAGGGTTAAATGGAATGCGTTTAGGGTTAAAAACATGGGTCATAGTATTTTAATTAAAATATTTGAGGGATTAAAACCAATTAATAGAGTTTTCTAGTCATTAACCATGGTTATTAATAATTGTGTACCCAATTGTGCACCTTTACTAGTATACTAGAAAGGGTAAAATCTTTTACTGAATAGTTAGACTTACCTTGCAACAACTATGAAAATCTACACTATCCAAGGTCAAATAGTTTGTAATGGAGGGTGCACATTTTCCACTAACTGTGTTTCAATAGTGAATAACTAAAAAACTTTAAAAACACTCAAAACATATCCACAAATGATGCAGTACAAGACTCAAAAAAAAGATAGTTAAAACAAGGGTAAAAAATTAATTGAAAGATGGTAACAGAATGTTATAATCATGAACTTGGTGGTGGTCACCAAGAGTCCAGTAATCTATATTGAGGCATTTTTTTCTTAGAACACTTTCTTAAGGCTTGTATTGAGTCACTATAGAGTCACCAAGAATCTAATGGAGGACATTATGATACCAATTAATAGGCTTGAGATCATTCTTAATTATCTGCATTTGCATTATTTTTATATAATTATTTTAAGGGAAAAAGTTTTATTTTTTAACCTAAATGAATTATAATTTAGACTAGATATCTACCAAATTCTCTCCAAAACTTCCCTCTTATTTTCAAGTTAACTTATTAATTAATTTTTTTTGAATCACTATTCATCAAGAGTGTTTGAATTAAGGTGGTAAATAGATCAATAAAATTGTAGTTTAACTATTTTTTATTTTTTATTTTTTCTTCATTTGATTTGATGAACTTCCTTTAGTTTTGGGTTATTTCTTGATCCCTAGTAAAAATGATGAACCATGACTCTATTTATTTTATAAATAATTATTTCAGAATATATATGTGACTTTGAACCTTAATTTTATATTAATTAACTATAAGTTCCTTATTTTCACAATATAATTTTTGTATTTATCTACTAGGTTTCTAAATGGGATAAAATTAAAAAATAGACTAAATTTTAAATGTTTGGATTAATAGTATGAATTGATTGAGTATTTCACACAATATTACTACTATAAATGTAATTAAAATGGTTAGATGATGGGTAGTACTTATGTAATGATGAAATAAATTGTGAGTTTAATATTCTAACCTGGGAAAGAAATATAATATGGTAATTTTTATGTAAATAAAATTCTTTTTATGATGGAAATCATTAATAATTCTGGATGTTGGAGTATTAATGAATGATTATAGATTTATAATGGTTTCCTATGAGTTTAAATGGTCTAGAAATACTTTTAAATGGTATTTTATTCTTATAAAATTTTATTTTATGTACTGGAAGTTGTTTTAAATAAACTTTGAAGGATATATGGGATGACTTCCTGAGATTTAAATAATATAAAGATGGTGGATGGTGTTTTGGAGTAATTATTATGATATTTTGATCATTTTTTATGAGATATAATTATTTTATAAATAAAATGAAAACAATATGTGTTTAATAAATAATCCGAAATAATTTTTAAAGTGGGGTTACGGAATTGTGATATGATAAAATTTGAGCATAAGTATTTTCTATTATATAAAAATTAATATTATGATATTTTAATATTGGTGATATATTATGTGATGTTCACAATGACCTTGAATTTAGTTTCATTACAAATTAATCCATGATATTGGATATGATTAGATCTATCTCATTTTTTATCATAATCTATGAGTGCTCCTTTTATAAGATATATACATGTCTATGATCAAGACATGTGTTTGGATAATGAGAAATATTAAAAGGTTTTCGGTTAAGTTACTGATTAATCTATGGGTCTTTTTGGGTGATTATTTTATAGATACATTAGGTTTCCACCAATATTTGTCAAAGTAAGTATCACAGTTTATCAAGGTGTCTTGGTAAGCACTTGACCATTTACAATATGTGTTTTTCATAATAGATTAATTCATCATATGAAATTTCATGATTTATATATCAGCATATAAGGGTAAGGTATATGTTTGGGGTATTTTTTATCATTTTATTTTTATAATATCTAATACCCTATAAATTTCTTTCTCATGAATGTGAATACTTACCATGTCTTCATATAATTAAAGTTATGGAACTTGTGTTATTGGATGATGCTGACCAATATCACTATGATGATTTTTAGTGGGATGATTTATAAATTTATTTTTTGTTAATTCAGATCTATTTAATTATATTACAAGTATTTGGATTATGGTTTATTCCATTTTTGATATTGAAAATATGGTTAGTTTAGTGATTATATATGAGTTTTCTTTGATAATATTTTGTTGAATATTTTGTTAAGTTGATCATTAATCTAATTAGTGATAATTTCTCTAAGATAGACTATTTGAGGTTAAATCACTCCCCTAGTGATACATGTAAACCCTAAATACTAGTATCTAGCCTCTAGTGATCGTTGAGAGCACCTGAGTCCATGTCATGTTTTTTCATGGCTACATGCTCGTGTTGGGTTGAGACACTATAGTGATTTTTTGGTAATCATTGATATGTTTTTAGATAATTGATGTTTTCTAATTACATTAAACTTATTCTTCATCATAGGTATATTTAATATTAATGTGATCCATAATATTCATACTTTTATATACCTTATTCCTAAAAGTCACCAATAACCCAGTTCTATCATTCTATAACTTAACTGGTAATAATTCTAATCTAAACAATTTTAAAAATTTTATGTACATTGTTAGAAATAGTAAACCAATTTTTTATATTTTCTATAACTTAGGTCCTTTATTTTCATATCACTTATTAAAAATGAAAAAATTACTTGATTATTAGTGTTACAAAATCACATGAGATTCAAAGAATATTTTAGGAATTAGGTTCATTTAACCAATAAATTTTTACTAAAAATGAATATAAAAAAAAATTGTGTTTATATGTTATTAAAGATTTATATTCATCAAAAATCTCATTTAAATTATTCAAAAAATGATCCAAAGATCATTCTACAAAGAAAATACTAGTTATGTATTTGCTATTTTTATTTCAACTTTAAAAACAAATGTTAATGCTTAAAGATTTAACTTGATAATTTAAAGTAAATTATCCATCAAAATCATGATTGTTTTATTCCTACAATTAATAAATAATTTTGAATTTATATTCTATAATTTATACAAAAAAAAATAACCTTGTTTACTAGTTTAATATCATCTTACATTTATTTTTCACTTAAATGAAAATATTGATCTTCAAAAACAATTTTTGACCATTTAAATAACATCAAGATTTAAATTAATATGTGTTTCAATTTTAAAAACTCAAAAATGAATCACATGTTATTATCCTAGTGGTACACAAAAATAAATCAATTCTTTCATGCTTTTTATGATTTTATTATCACGACATTCATAAAAACATTATTGATCCTAAAATGTTATTTTCAATCATTCTATAATCCTTAGGAATAAGGTTCATATGAAGTTCATTATAATAAGTTATAAATAACCAAATTAACAATATTTTAATATTTCATAATATCCTAATATGATTTACTCATGTTCTTACCATTTTAATCGTGTGTTGGACTTAAAAGTACTATTGAATGTTAAATTATAGTTTATGTAATTTTAAGTAACTCGAACTCTATATTTTAATATGGTTTATTAATATGGTTTAAAAATGATCCATGGTTTATTTTCCTCCACTTTTTTGACAAATGCACCCAAAATTGTCATTATTTTAGATGGATTCATTCCATTTTGTAACATTTTATGCTCAAATGACATTTCAAAAATGAATAATGGTCATTTAAATGAATATTTTATAGATTATGATTTCATTAATAGATTAATTTACATAATATTAATCAAATAAAATAAATAATAATAATAAGATAATAAGGGGTGATATGTTGGAATTGATGGGATTTAACATTTATTGTAAAAACTATTTAAATTCATGGGATTTGGATTTTATTGTATAAAGTTATAAAATTGTTAGTATTTGAAAATTAATTTAAAAACCACAAAAACTAATTTATTTATCCTTAATAAAGGGTATTTTCCTTAACCATGAATTCTTACTAAAGATATTGTGATATGTAGCATAAATTTCATTAAAATAGAGAAAGGACTAAATAGTAAAAAAAATAATTCTGAAAGAATGTTTACACATATAAATGGATCAAGGTAATTTTTATATATAAAAATATTAGGTTAAAAGCACCTTTTATTAAATAAATACAAAAGAAGAATATGGAGTAAGTATAGAAGGGGTCAAACACATCAGTTATACCCTTAACCAAAGTCAAAAACTAACATTGATATGTAACAAAAAGATAGAAATCATAATCAAAATTATAGGCATTTCTATCATTGAACCAATCAAAGTCATCTCTTAAAGGACTAAAAATGTTATATTTCTCTAGAGTCCCCACAACCAAGTGGGTGGAACTTGTGTTCATCAGGGGTCTGAGATGGGAATATTTTTTCCTAGGCCTCACTTCCTTCATAGTAAAACCCTCATTATTTATCTTCTTTCATAGAGTCACTTTTCATTTTAAGTAATTTTACTATATTGAGCATTTTCCTCATAATCAAGGTATGGGATGTCTCCCCACATTCCAGTGATTCCTGAGATGTTATTAGCCTCTTTGATAGCCTGATAAAAATCAAAATTCCTATGTTCCTGCAAAAAATTAAAATCTACCTCTAAGGGATCGATATTTAAAATATCCCTTTACATTGTAACACCAGGATGACTATAGTGAACCTGAACCCAACAACCTAGATCTAGTGTCTTACTACCATTACATCAACATAAGATATAGGGTATCACATCCTGAAGGACTAAATAGTTTAGTAGTCATGATAAACTAGATACATAATTTAGTCTTACATGACATTTCAATAAACAAATTACAATATAACATTTTTTTAGAATAACTCTATTCCATCTAAAATATCACTACATAGCAGTTATAGTAAACTTCATGGAATCCTGGGTAAAGGAAACAAAATAAGTATGATCTCAAATGTTCAATAAGTGTTAAGTACAATGGAAGCTATCATGAATCAATAAGAATAATTGATATGTAAAGTTAAATAACTAAACACATTTTATATTTAAATAAATTTGAAACAATAATAGATAAGGTATAATCAATATGGAAAGGTAAATAATTGAACACACATACCATATAATCAATAATCTGAGAATGAAAATGAATACAGAGATAATATAATTGTGAAAATCTCCAGGATAATATTAATAAAGGAAAGGAAGTAAATTCATAATTTTTGGATTCCATGTTTCATAGATACAATATACCTTTACCTTCAATACCTTTCACACTATGGTATATTATACTACTGTCAAAACCATTCACATGATAGTTTAAACTAATTATTTACAAATGTCAAGGGTTTGTTTCCAAATGATTTCATCTCGTGAGACTAATGATGCATTGATGGGATTTATATAAGCAGTACCCAACCCATGTCGTAAATATCCAAATAATTCCTCATATATCTAATAATCAATCAAATTTATTAACAATTTTCCTTTTCATCAAGTATCCATATTGAGTATAGGATATGAATTTATCAATATTTTCCCAGTTAATTATATAACTTTCAAGTAAGAAATATATGTAAAAATGATATATGGTTTAGGAAATAAATATATCCATGATAAATAATATTTAAAATTAGGGGAAATTTAATTTCCATAGGAAATTTAATATTTCAAGGTAAAGTTAAAGACAACAAAAATGAATCAAGGTAGTGAATGTTAATACTTTCCTTGGTCAAAGTGACCATAAACTATTTATAGGAAGATTAAGGTTGGTATCAATATAATATATACCCATTTGAATAAGAATAAATGGTTTTTTCATTTATGAAAATAAATACCATAAAAATATCTTTTAAAAATTATTGAGGAAAATATCTTTTTCATTTTGAAAAATATTTTGAAAATAATTTAATTTGAAAATCAATTTTAAAAACTATAATTTCAGAAGAAAAAATTTAAAAAAAATTCCTTGAAAATAAACTTTGAAACTCATACAATAATCTTGAAAACATTTGAGTGTTCATGACGGTTGAAGTTTCATTCATATTGTACATGATAAAACAAATTTTTTCATTCACTTTTTTGGTAAAATCCAAAACAGAAACTGTTTTGATAAAAACATAAATATTAAATTGAAAATATTTTTTAAAGGGTAAAAATGGATTAAAATTCCTTTCATAAATCATTTAAAAAATTTAAAAATATTTTTTCGAAAAATTATAGAAAACATGGTTTTGAAAGAAAACATATTTCTGACTGAAGAGAGAAATGATGTCAAGTTTTCTTAAAAACATTTTATAAAACATTTTAGATAACAAAGAGTTTAAAAATGATTATATTATTAAAAAATATCATTAATAACTATATGAGAAAAAATTAAAGGGTTTATTAGACAATTATCAAATAATTTTATTCAATGGAAATTCAAGTGTAAACAATCCCGAATAAAATGAGATTATGAAATAAACCCATCCAAAGATCATAACATTGAAGTAAGAATCAAAAAATGAATAGATTATGTGAATATACTATAAATACAAATAAAACAAGTGTAAATTCAACATAATATTATAAAAAGTAATTACAAACATAATCTTAGCATGACATAATCAATGAAGTATAAGTTTAACTCAATGAGTGGAAATTGAGTTAAGAAATTCTTTACTACTAACTAATTTTTAATTAAAATCCTCTTATATGAAATAATTCAATTTGAAAATTAAAATACCATGAATACTGATTTTTTTTCATGATATTACATTTCAAAGTGGTAGTATATAAAGCATATAAAATAAATTAGGTTCATAACATTACAATATGACTCAATGAAATTAAATTGAGAAGAAATCCCTTACCTCACACTTTCTTTTGGTTGAATGATATTTAAACATATATAAGGGTTTAAATAATGTTATTAAATTATAAAATAACTATATTAATATTTATTATATCATATATTATCCTTTTATAACATCTTATCAAATGTTCGTTAATAGTCTTTCATTATTTTCATTGTTTCAAGTGTTAATTTCCTCATTTTATCATGCATGTTTCATCATGAATGATTGAGTTATTACACATATTATATAGTTATATCATATATATAATATAAATAATTATATAATAATCATATTTATTCTTTAATTATACTTACATATCATCCATTTTTTGTGGCGATGAAGATATAGTTGTATCGCTTCGAGATGGTGGTTTTCCACACGTACGTGAATGGTGTTATCACCTTTACGTAAGTTAAAATGAAAATAGAGAATAATTTATATTATTTATAAATAATTATAAATAAGATATTATAATTATAATTATTTCATTTATATCATATATAATCACTAAAATTATATTTATCACCTTTCGTGTGAAGAATTAGTGAAAGAAAAATCATATCGCTTCATGAGGCGGTAGTTTTCCATACACACAAGTGAAATTATCATATATCCTATGTAAATAAAGGTAAAAATATATATATTATATAATGACTCAATAGAATAATAATCTTTAAAATATCATATATATAATTTATATCCATTATCATACCCAACCTTGAGAGGTGGTAATGGAAAAACAGATGACATCGGTTCATGAGGCTGTAGTCCACCACACACATGAACAATGATTTCATAACCCATTTACTGGAAGTGTGTGTGGTTTTCAGTCATACCTATAACATAAAAACATATTAGTAAATTTAATATATTTATGTTATTATATAATCATGGTATAATATAAATTGAATTAGGTGTAGAAGAAAATAAAATAAAGACGTTTGTTTAAGAATATTACCTCTTATTTGGGTATCCTCTTTAGGTTTGCACTAAATCTATCAAATGCTAGATTTATGACAAAAATAAGGCTTCTAGAATTATTTTAGGGAATGTGTTAAGTTTTTTGGTAATTTATTGGCTGAACCAAAGTGGTTTTAAAGTGTGAATAATGGAGGAGAGTGAGTACCCATTTATAATTGAGGAGTGGCATTATTCTAAATACCCAAAAGTATTCACCATTAGGAAGCCTCACATACCTAACATGCCTCAAAAATACATCAATAATATAGTTGAGGGTTTATGTAGTCAATAAATACCTACAACATACAAAAATAAATACATTTCTATCATGTTATTCCTTAGTCTTTAAGTTTACTAAATATTTCCCATTTAGTTTTTTCCATGGTAACCTATATCTTTTAATTTACATAGCTAATTTATTCTTTAAGACTAAAATTAAAATGATATTTTTATATATTTTAAAACTTCTAATTATTAATAATAAATCAAATTGTTAAAATAAAAATCCATTGTGTGTGTAAAATTAATTTTAATACAAATTCATGTAATGCGCAAAACATAATTTTAACCATAATTGCGCTAAGAGATTTTTTTATATTTATGGGTCAATATAGTCATTATAAAAAAACAATTGGTAAATTAATGGAACATAGTTTATATTTACTATCATTTATTCAAAAAAATTCCAAATTTAGTATTATTTAGTAATTTTAAACTATTTAATAAAATATCATTTATTATTAAATAATGTTAATGTCAATTTTGACATTATTCATTTAATTTGAATTTAAATGTATCAATACAATGTTAGAATTCAAATATATTATATTAAAACTAGTGTAACATGATAAAATCATCTAAAAATTAATGTAACTCAATAATTCATTCAATTTACATAACTTTTAATATTTTTATTTTCATTTATTCCTTTTAATTATTAATAAAATAATTCATGTGTTGGCATTTCTTAAGCATTTAAAGTAATTATTTCACCTAAAAAAATAAAATAAATTATCATCATACAAAAAAATCTTTTATAAATTAAAATAATATTTATAACCAAACCAATAAATTTTTTCCATATCCCAAATCTTTGTAGATATTAATGGAAATGACAGTTCTTTTTTCGTCTTTTCCTTTAATTAACTTATTATATAGGTAAATTTCATGGAATAGTCTCCCACATACCCATAAAAATTGATCCTAAGGTGACAAGGGTAAAACTATGGCCATATAATGGGTGATATACAATTTCTTAGTCCATTTTACATCTTATCTATTAAGTTTAATCCCTCGAAAAACTCATTTTTACAGTAATCGTATTAATTAATTTTAACATTTTTCACTAATAATTAAGGTGAAAAATTAATTTCATGATATTATGTAAAATAAATTATGATTATTCCAAATATTAACTCAATTTTTCCAAATTTAACTCACATAAGTGTCATAATTTAATTTAAAATTAATCCGATAAATGTGATGAGAAAGTGGGTTTTTAAAGTGAAAATGTGCAAAAGATTACAGTGTTTTTTTACCTATATTCAATATAAAAATGATTCCAGTGAACTAAATTGGATTAATTGACATAAAATTGAAATAATTTTATTTTAAAACAAATTCAAAATATAATTTAACATTTTAAAGAATTTAAACAAAAATACGGTTTTCAATTAATATTCAGTATTTTTCATTATTCATCAAAAAATGAAACTTATCATAAAATCCCAAAAAAAATAACCCTAACATAATTCTGGTATTTAAATTTCAAAAATAACTTTTATTCTTCAAATAAATTTTATAAAAGTGGTAAATATTAATTTTAAATTATTTTCACAAAGCGTGATTAAACTATCTTATAGAAAAAATACAGTTTTTCAGAAATAGTTTATTTTTATTTTAAATGATTCTTATTTTATTTATAATCACACTATTGTAATTTGTACCTATACCCACAGTTTGTTCAAACCATGGGTATAGGTCCTTATTTAAAAAAACTCTACTAGGATTTGATCCATTCACCTTCCACCTACAAACGAATAACTTTACCACTATCCTACAATAGGTTTTATGTTATTATATACACAAATATATAAATATATATGCGTGTAAAAAAATCATTAATATTAATTAATTTATTTATTATTATTATTATGGAATAATAATGGTTCAACCTATACCCACAGTTTTACAAAACCATGGGTATAGGTTTTCCCACGAACATTTTTTCCCACACAATCTATTGACACATTTTACAGAAATTGTGGGTGTAGGGTTAGCCTACACCCATGGTTTGTTTTAACTATGGGTATAGGTTCTTACCGAGGAATTTTTTTTCCCATGAAACCTATACTCAGGATTTTCCCAATATCGTGGGTATAAGGGAACCTATACCCATGGTCTTAGTAGAACCGTGTTATAGGCTCACCTTGAGAAAACTATACCCTCATTTCTCCCAAAATCATGGATATAGGGGTACCTATACCCATGGTTTTGGGTGAACCATGGGTATCGATTCATCTCGAATTTATTTCCACCCATAGATATAGGGGTAACCTATACCCATGGTTTTTTACAAAACTATGGGTATAGGGTAATTTTCCAGTAGTGTTAAAATATAACTAATAAATATGTGTAAAATATATATTTTTATAAGCTAGTTAATAAAATTCATACCTTACATTCCAATAGCTAAATGATAACTATCATAATAAATTATAATTTTAATAGTATATATTTTTTTGGTAAAAAGTGATCTTGTGTATAATATAAGCTGTAGAAGAAACTTTTTTTTGCAAGTAACACAAGATAAACTCAGTGATTCATGTAATGAAAACTATTTAAGAAATTGAATATATTTAAAAGTAAATATATATCTTAAATTCTTATGATTTTATATTCACTTATACACTTAGTGTTTCATCTCACATATGTTACTAAATAAAATTTACTTATTTTAGCATTTAAATGTGTTACATTCTCCCCACTTTAAATAAATTGTGTCCTCACAATTTAAACTTGGTATTGGAAATCAAGGGTTTGATATTTGAAAATTATTTTGGTTAAAAACCCACATCATAAAAGTTTTAATAAAATTCCCTCTTAATAATAGAGAAATTAAAATACAAAGGTGATCTAACATAATCACATAAGTAGGATTCTTAGTAGAATAACTTAGATGGGAGGTGAAAACATGGACATGGAAGTGAAAACTAACACCCAAATACTGATTGTGATTGATTGAGAAAATTGTTCATAATAAATTGGGTTATATAAATAATGTTAATGAACACAAAACCTTAAACCAAATTGGTGTGAAAAATGTGACTAATATCATCAGAAATGATGGTAATAAAAAACATTTTATTCCAATATGATTTTCATAAAGTTGAATTATTTTACTATCTAAAAATATATGCAAATATACTCACTTAATATGTTTCTAATTTATACACATAGTTTCATCCTTTGTTTGGGAATTTATAAATTACTAATTCATCACTTATTAAAATAAATTAATATCCAAAAAAAAAATTTTATTCTTAAACCACTTGAATTTACATTTAAGAGATCGTAAGATCCATAAAAGAGTGAAAATTATTTCTATCCTTCTTTAACTATTTTACAAAACCAATATGGTTAGCAGAAGTTGTCCAATATAATAATTAATCTCAAAACATCAAAATTAACACCACTAGTTCATCATTAATATTTATTTTTCAAAAATATTTACCTAAAAACAATGGCATATTAACCAGCATATCATGTGGTCCAGTGGTAGCCATGAAACCCTTATCATCCTTCAGTCATGGGTTCAACCCCTACCACCTTGATAGATGTAATGGTTTGTTACCAAGCATGTGGGTTTTCCATTTTCTAAACTACATAAATATTATTCTTATAATATTCTGAAAAAATATCATGACAGAAATCCTTGAAATTAAATTAAGCATTAAATAAACTTTTTAATATGGTTATAAATTCAAATTTGTTTCACAAAGTCTAATAATAAAATTTTACTATTATTACCATGTCCTTAATGAACATATCATCCCTAAAGGCTATCAATACCTTTAAACTTATGTCTATAAAATTAAAATTCCTTATTATTCAAATAAATTTTCCAATAAAACGTATACTTGACATAAATT
The DNA here is from genome assembly GCA_963277665.1 of Viscum album. Classification (NCBI taxonomy): domain Eukaryota; kingdom Viridiplantae; phylum Streptophyta; class Magnoliopsida; order Santalales; family Viscaceae; genus Viscum; species Viscum album. Next base: position 1,693,566,164 of record OY728128.1, on the reverse strand, counting down.
TCTCCAAAATGCACTTAATATTAGTATAATCCCATCACATAAAACCTAAAAAGAGGTGTATAAGTATTTTAACTTATGATCAATCCTAAACTCATTAAACTGTTATGGTATCCATAACTCTTAATTTAATGGATACACATATGATTCTATAATTTAATAAAATCCTTAGATATTTCAAAACCATAGGTAAAATACTTCAACGATTTAATTCTTGAATCCCAATACATAAATACTTCATCTATTTTATTTCAGAATAGGTCATTCCTTGGTCTAAGGCTTAACTTATGTCATTCATTATCATCTACTATTCAAATTATTCAAAATTGTTTCTAAAAATAATATGAATTATCTTAAGAATATACCCTGATATTGTATAATCATGTTCACAGTAAGGCCCGTTGCCGTGCACCATGTAATGATCTGGTCAATCCCAATGTGTCATTTTCATAGTTATTAACCTTAGGTACATCTTTTCTAGAACCACATCTACTTCTATTATCCATAAAGTGATGCATTTCCAAGAAATACAACATTATTTCTACCTTACCGAAACTGTATATTGTTCTTCTATACATATCCTAAAATTCTATCATAGAGTTATGTTTCCTAATATATTATTTCATAAACCTACTTCCCAAGGTTTATACTAAAAATAATTTTACATCTACTATAGTGACCATGACAATATCAATGTGGAGTGAGTGTCTTACTACCAATACATCGGCATATGATATAAGGAATAACATCCTAAAGAACTGAATAGTTTAGTAGTCTTGGTAAACTAGATACATACTTGACTCTTACATGTCATTTTAATACATAAATTACTTTTCTATAATAAATCTATTCCATATATCATATCACTATATAGCAGTCATAATAAACTTCATGGAATCCTGTGTAAAGAAAATAAAATAAGGGTGAGTAAAAATGCTCAGTAAGGGTTAAGTATCGAAAAAACTAGTATGAATCAATTAGAAAAATCAATATGAAAAGGTAAATAATTGAACACACATTCCATTTAAATAACTTGAAAACATGAATGGATAAGGAAAAATCAATATGGAAAGGTAAATAACTTAACACACATGCCATATAATCAATAATATGATAATTAAAATCTATAAAGGGATAATATAATTGTGAAAATATCTTGGAAAATAATAATAACAAAAATTAAAGAAATTATTAATTATTGGATGTCGTGATTACCAGCTAAATGATACCTTGATTTTTAATAATTTCACCCGGATATATAGTATACTACTATCAAGACCTTTCATAAGATAGTTTAAACTACTTAGTTACAAATAAGAATGGTTTTTTTCCAACTAATTTAATCTCATGAGACTGCCAATGCATCGAGGGGGATTTATAAATGGTCCCCATACCATTCCATACCTATCCAAATAATTCCTCATATATTGAGTAATCTATTTAATTCACAAACAATGTGTTTTTTCATCAAGTATCTGTATTGAGTAAAGGATACATATTTATCAATGTTTCCCTAATTAATCAAAAAACTGTCAAATAAGAACCATATGTAAAAATGGTATATGATTTAGGAAACAAATATATCCATGATAAATAATATTTAAATATAGTGTAAATTTAATTTCTGTCATAAATTGAATTATTCAAGGTAAATTCAATGAAAACAAAAAATAATCAAGGAATTGAATGTCAATACATTCCTTGGTCAAAGTGATTATAAATCATCTAGAGGAAGACTATGGATGGTATCAATAAAATATATACCCATTGAAGTAAGAATAAATGGATATTTTTATTTATGATTATAAATACCATAAAAATATATTTAAAACATTATTTATGAAAATATCCTATTCATTTTGAAAAGGTTTTTAAAAATGTTTTTCTTTGAAAATAACATTTCAAAACTAAAATTTCAGAAAAAAAAATTTGAAAATAATTTTGTTTTAAAATAAAATTTTAAACTTATAAAATAAGAATGAAATCATTTTATTATTCATTATTTAAGGAAATTTTGTTTATGACATACACATTAAAAAAATTCCTTTTAGTTTTTCGGAAAATTTAAACGGGCATTATTTTGAAAAAAGATATAAATATTCCTTTAAAAAAATTAATATTATAAATGGATGAAAATTTATTTAATAAATAATTTTTAAAACTTTAAAATCAATTTTCAAAACATTTTTATAAAATATGGTTTTGAAAGAAAATATATTTCCCACAAAAGAGAGAAATAAAGTCGGGTTTTCTAAAAAACATTTTATAAGACATTTTAAGTACCAAAGAGTGTAGAAATGGAACTATTACTTGAAAAATGTAATGAGTAACTAGAGTAGAATAAAATTAAAGGTTTTATTAATAATTTATCAAATAATTTCATTCAATTGAAATTCAAGTGTAAACAATCCTAGATAAAATAATAGCATGAAGTATAACCTTGAAAAGATCATAATGTAGATGTGAGATTCAACCAATGAATTGATTATGTGTATCAAATCTAAATAAAAATAAAAAAGTTTAAATACAAAAAAAAATATAATAAAAATTCAATACAAACATAATCTTAACATGACATAATCGACGAATTATAAGTTTTACCCAATAAGTGGAAATTGAGTGAAGAAATTGTTTACCACTTCGTAACATTTAATTAAAATCCACTTATATGAAATAACTAAATTTGAAAGGTAAACTACAATTAATAATTATATTTTAATTATATAATATGTAAAAGGGTTATTATATACACCATATAAAATAAATTAGGTTCTTGACATTATAATATGCCTCAAGGAAATGAAATTGAGATGAAATCTCTTACCTCAAACTTCCTTTTGTTTGAATGCTCTTTAACCTCATGTATAATGGTTTTAATAATTTTATTAACTTATAAAAAACCATATTAATATTTAATATTTCATATATTATCCTTTTATATCATCTTATCCACTGTTCCTTGATAATATTTCATTTTTTTCATCATTACGGGTGTTAATTTCCTTGTTTTCTCATGCATGTTTTATCATGAATGATCTGGTTATTGTGAATATTATATAGTTATATCATCTCCATAATAATATTAATGACACAAAAAACATATTAATTCATTAATTTTACTTATATATCATTTATTTGGTGTGGTGATGAAAATAGAGTCACATCACTCTGTGAGTATAGTGGTTCACCCGTAAACGAATGATGTTATCACATTTACGTGACTAAAAATGAAAGAAATAAAATGATATATATTTTTTTATAATGATAAATATTTCATGAATATTATAATTATTTAATTTATATCACATATAATCATTAACATTGTCTTTATCACCTACCAAGTGAAGCATTATTGAAAGATGAGTCACATCGCTTCGTGAGGCAGCAGTCCTCCGTACACACGAGCGATGTTATTGTATCACCTACAGAATGGAAGGTAAAAATTTATATATTAAATAGTGACTAAAAAGGTATAATAATGTTTTAAATATGATATATATAAATTATATCCATCATCATACCCAACCTTGAGAGGTGGTAATGGAAAAATGAACAACATCAGTTTGTGAGGTGGTAGTTCTCAATAAACACAAACGATGGTTTTGTAACCCATTTAATGGAATTATGTGTGGTAATATTTCATAATATTAACATAAAAACAAATCATTATATGTAAGATACTGATGTTATTATATAATCATGGTATAATATAAATTGAATGAGGTTGAGAAGGAAATAAAATAAAGATCTTGTTGAAAAATATTACCTCTTCTTCGGGTATCCTCGTTAGATTTGAACTAAAGCATTCAAAGGATGGATTTATGAAAAAAAATAATTCTTATAGGATGATGGGAGATAATTTTAAAAGTTATTTGGGTATATATTTTTTGAACCAAAGTGGTTTGAAAGTCTGAATAATGGAGGACAGTGAGTACCCTTTTATAATTGAGGAAGAGTGGCATTCTTATAAATACCCAAAAGTATTCACTATTGGGAGGTCTACCTTACCTCATGTGCCTGAAAAATAGATTCATAGTAAAGGATAGGGTTTATTTGTTTTATACACACCTCCAAAACACACAAATAAATCCATTTTTATCATGTTATTTCTTACTCTTTAAGTTTACTCAATTTTTACCTTTAAGTTTTTACCATGGTAAATTGTATCTTTTTATTTAACTAGGTAATTTACCATTTAAGACTAAAATTAAATTGATATTTATTAGATAAATTAGACCTAATTATTATTAATATGAAATAATTTTATTAAATAAAATTTTCTATGTGTGTAAAATTAGTTTTAACACATATGCATGTAATGCACAAAACACTGTTTTAAAAAAAATCATGCTAACAAATTTTTTTCTATTTTGGGGTAAATATAGTCATTATAGAAAAAAATTAGTCCATTAATGGAACATATTTGATATTTATTGAAATTTATAAATCACTTTTTAGAAGATAATATTTTTAGTAATTTTAAATCCTTTAATAAAATATCATTTATTATAAAACAATATTAATGTCAATTTTTACATTATTCTTTTAATTTGAATTTAATTATATAAATAAAATAAAGGAATTATTATATATTATTTTCATACCTATTTAACATGATATACTCTTATAAAAAAATAATGAAACTCAATAATTAATTCAATTTACATCACTTTTAATATTTTTATTATCATTTATTCTATTTTACTATCAACTAAATAATTCATGCATTATAGTTTCTTAATAATTTAAAGTAATTATTTAATTTATAAAATTTAAAATAAATTATCATGATAAGAATCATCTATATTTCAAAATAATATTTATAGCTAAATATATAATTTTCTTCCCTATCCCAATGTTTTACAAATATTAAATGCAAGAAAGGTTCCTTTTTTGTCTTTTTCTTTACTTAACTTATTATATAGATAAATTTCATGGAATATTATTCCAATAAAATATAAAAATTGAGTATAAGGTGATAAGGATATATATATGGACAACCAATGTGTATTGGACAAGTTGGTAGGTCATTTTACCCCTTTTCTGTTAATTTTAACCCCCGGATAAACTCGTTTTTACCTTAATCATAGTAATTAATTTTAACTCTTTTAACCAATCCTTTTGGTCAAAAATTAATTTATCCATATTACATAATGTGGGTATTTTAAGTGAAAATGTTAAACATTTTACAATATTTTTATATCTAAATTCAATATAAAAATGATTCCAATGGCCTAAATTAGATTAATTGATATACAATTGAACTAATTTTACTTTAAAACCAATGAAAAACATAATTTAACATTATAAATAATTAAAATTAAGAGTTTATTTTTAATTAATATTTAGTATTTATCACTATTCATCAAAAAATGAAACTTCTCAAAAAGTACCAAAAATTAACACTAAGATAATTTTGGTAGTACACTTTCTCAAAAGAATATAATTCTTTTATAAAAAAAGTTAATAAAATTATTAAATATTAATTTTAAATTATGTTTGAAAAGCGTGATTTAATAACCTTTTATAAAAAAATACATTTTTTCATAAATAATTCTTTTAAATCATTATTATTTCATTTATATTTTATATATAACTAAAAAACTTTTATAAACTATATATTTTCATAAGTTAGTTAATCATATTCATACAATATATTATAATGGCAAGATGATAACTATCATAAGAAATAATAATATTAATAGCATATTGTTGTTCGGTAAAACTCGTTCTCCTGTGTAATGCAATCTATCAAAGAAACTCATTGTTGTGTGTAACAGAAGATAAACTCAATGTTTCATATAATGAAAACTATTCAAGAGATTGAATTTATTTACAAATAAATATATATCATAATGCCTTGGGGTGTTATATTCCCTTATAAGCGTGGTGTTGTGTGTCACATAAACTTCTAAATAAAATGACCTTATTTTAGATTTTTAGGGTGCTAAATTTACCTCCCACACTTCGGAACTGAGATGAACAAGATAAAACCAAGGAGAGACTAGTATCAATCCTAGATACAGTGCTTGTCATCCCATGCTGATGAATACTATTATCTCTTAGGGGAAGTTATAAATATGGCAAGTTCCAGCTCATCCTTGAGACCATACATGTTGTCCTGAGGTTGTTTCACCAGAGGTCCTTTTAAAGCCCCATAATTTTTAGAACCCTTCATCAAGGAAAATGGTTAAATATTGAACTTATTCTTATATCTCCCATTAATACACGTAATAAATATATAATTATAAAATCCAATTTTTAATTTCTAGAAATCATGTTGGTAATTTACATGTGGTATCAAATCATTCTAGTTGATTCTATATTTTTTCACGTAATAATTATCTATTTTTATAAATAATCTTTTTAAGGTGATCCATTTTTTGTGTTATATTTTTTAAACTAATTATATTTATAATTAAATGAATTAATGGAATTTTTTTATCATTTACCTCATTTTTTGTTACAAAAAACTTACATAAATATATATTATACTTCTATAATTATATTTTGAAATAAAAAATATATTTTCACATTATAAAAAGTTTGATAATTATTATTATAGAAAATAAATAATTATTATTTAATATTTGGTTGTATTTAAGGAATTAACATTTCCTTGGAATTTTAAAATTAAATCATCTCAATCACCCCTTTATACTTTTCCAAAATCAAGATCATAAATATTATAATTAATTAACTAACACTAATAACAATTTAAAATATATATATCTATAAAAATATTCTTTTAAAATTATATAAATTTTTTGTTTTGATTCAAAACTTTTTAATTAATAATATACCTTTTTTAAACCATATTTGATCATACCAATTTTTTAATTCTGTATTACATAACCATTTTCAAGTTTTAAAATTTAACAATAATAATGAAGGGAGAAAAATTTGCTGTGAGGATGATATATTTTACTATACCTTATCTATTTAAATATACTTTTGAAAACTTTTTTATATTCTATTTTTAAAGGAAAAATATGTTTAAGAAACTATTTATTATTCTTTCTCTTATGATTTGTTGATGACGATGAGATAAAATTGGTCTATATAGGAAGACTCAACACCTACCCCTTCAAAGGGGGGATAAATCTTCATCTTAATGTTCCTTTATTAGTTCATATACCATTTTAAATGGATTTGGTGTTGATCCCTAAGTTTATATCCAACCAAATTGTGTTAAAGGTCAATTGGTTAACAAATGAAAATTTGATCATGGATATCTTAGTAATCGAGTTCTTTGAGGTATATTTTCTACTAGATATATCATTGGATGCTTTATTTTTTTAGCTCCATCGCTTGGTTCATTATATTGAAAAGTAGGTCAATAGAGCCTAGGGGTTCTAAAATTTCATTATTATCGATCTCCTCAAATCATGACACATGAATACTCAATTATTTAGGGAATGTGATTTTATAGTGTCTAGATCCAAATTGTATTACTTATTCAATTCACATTCTTTACTCTGCAATTGGTGTATGCTTTATTTTTATATCCATCATGTTGATCATATGTGAGGAATATACCCAGGGAGTGGGTGAATAATGTGTATATCGATTCAAAATGACACATCCAATGATCCCATGTCATAGTTAATAAAAACACACATTATCTTCCTTGTGAATAATATATAACTAATAAAGTAAGTAAAGAGTGACATAATTAATTTTTACTTGGTTATCCTACAATGGTTTACATATTTTTAGTGTACAATAATGATTTTACAATGTACCAAGTTTACTAAGTCCACTATTTATAATAATTTTAGAGTGGTCTTGTGGACCCTCTAGGTTTACAACCCTTATAATTGTAGAAATTTCACAGAATTCCTCACTAAGAAAGAATTTATTGCACTTCCATATGCCACCTTGATCTTCCATTATCCAAGAATATATATTACACCAATGATGTTCTATTAATAATATTCTCATTCATTCACATGATAAATCAACACAAATATCAAACAAGATAAGTGCTTGGATATCCTTATATATTCAGTTTTTATTTATAAACATATTATAAAATTTCTCTATTATTTCCTCATTAATCCATGAACTTGTAACTCTATTTTAAGATAAATATATATCTTTGATTATGACAGAATCTATAGATTACTATTCTTTATCATTAAATATTTTTGAATAAAAAAGTAAAAGTTTTTTATAATCAACCTTCAAAATCTATTCAAACTTATATAATTTAGATCTAATAAAATCTAAAAAATATAGGGACTATAAATTCTTGAAAATATGTTCCAATCGAACCCTTTACATCATATCCTCTTACATTATGTCACAACCTCTTTGTAACATCCCGACCTAACTGACCACTAACACGATAGCTAGACCGGTGGATCACATGGCCCCAAGTCTGCCTCCCCATATTCTAGAGGTTACTGACTAGCAGTGAGGGTGTAAACATGGTATAGTTGGGAGACTATACCCTCATGTTAGAGTAACACAATGGTGTATCAGGAAATAAGCAAAAGGAAGTAGCAGAATTAGTAATAAATTACAGATAAGAAGTGGAATAATGATATAATATCTGAATAAAATTTTCCAATGCTAACTAATAGTAATGAATATATGACAGATGATGATACAAATACAAGAAGTAAGAATTAAAAATATCAATACAATGTAATAAAATAATAACTTCCCAATGACTATATCCATGATCATCTATAGTACCATCTCGTTCCTCTTCCCCAACTCCATCCTAGTAATTTGAATCAAACATTGAAAGCTATATTCTTCCATTTATCAATACCTACAAACATAAATTCTACTCAGGTACCAATGGTATGTGAGCAGGGTGTGAGATGCAATCTTAGTAGGCCAGAACCCATGGTTTTTAGATCAATCCATTTTGTTTAATATAAATTAAGTAGTGTGTAGGTAATATGAAATAATAAATAATATTGAAATAATAATAAAATCCTACTCAGATTCCTAAAGGACACATGACGACTCTGCCTGCTTCGGCACATTTCCAGAAAAAGATGCATGACCAGTAAATATTTATATAGTAATAATTATATATGTAGTTTAGTTATATATTTCATCCACCTATATAAATCTAGTACATGTGTATGTGAGTGGACATATACCTCGAATACTAGTTGTTGGCTACACTGGGGCATAACTTAGACATTCATAACTAGTATAAATGAACCTATAAGCTCATGAAATAGGGTACATGCCCTAAATTTAAATAGAGTGAGATATGTCATGATAAAACACCCAATATGGTGAGTGAGACTCCATAGAAACACTCTCATAATGGATCATGGCATGTAAATCCAGTCACTTATATAGTATCACTAGGGTGAGAGACCATACACAACACCTGATGTAAGGGATTCTGATTATAAGTCATGATCAACACCCCTTACCATCATAAACAACCTATATCAAGGCATATCATTATAATATAAGGCATGAGGAAAAACCTCACATGAATCTTATTTATCAAGCCTATATATAAGGAATATTAATGTTCATAACCTAACACATGAGGCGATACCTCTCATATGTTCCATTAATCATGTTTAATTCCATTAAAGTCATTCCAATACAAGATAATCATTTAATAAGACATAATTAAGTGCATAGCCTTACCATACATCAACCCCCATTTCATTTAATTAAACTAGTTCATTTTAGGAAGGGAAGCCATTATGGAAAGCCATTCCATTTAACTAAAGCAAGGAGAATCCATTTATAAAGCTCAATGAGCACTTATGAGATTTCATTAGAGAAATGAAATTTACCTATATGGGTAATTACAATTAAAAGATGGGTCAAGAACTTAGGAGGTTCTTTGGTTCATTTATCATTTATGTATAAAGAGAGAAAATCTATTTCATAATATCTAAAAAATACATACCCAAGACATTCCATAACTCTAACAATAATAAAAAGGTATGGGTAAAATCTCATGCAGTAAAGTAAAGAAGAAAGAAAAAAATTAACGACCACTTTGTAATTTTGAATATAGCGTATCTCATCTCAGGGATTTTATTATAAAAAATGAAATTTTTTTCCAACAATTAATTTAGAAAAATTAAACATCATTTCTAGAGTCATACTGAATTCATATTAAATAATAATTTATTCCAAAAAAATATAGCACTAATTAATATCCATGGAAGGTGTGAATAGTGAGCAATTAAAGCATTCTTAAATTCAGAGGGGAAATAGAAAGAGATACTACCTCAAACTCAAGGCATGATACTTTTCAAGATGGAAACATGAGCCTTCCCTTCACCACTTTCATGCAAATGCATCTTTGCTTATATGAAAGTACATCTAGTCTCTACGTACATATTTTCAGGGCCAAATATGAACTTGGGGATCCATACATATATTCTTATAAATGCATATAACCCTTTTTAATTGCACATGTATGCAATTTCATATAAACATATAAGCAAACCTATCCCTATTATATATATTCATCCTTCCATGGGTGAGTATATATAAAGGGGAACCTTATATAGGTACATTCCTACCTATGCATACACGTGAAAGTATCTTTTGACAATGGCAACCCAAAACCAATGCGACAAGGTCCAACGCACTTAAAGAAAATTAAAAGAAACTCAAAAACAATAAAATCCCCAAAAAAATGAGAAATAATGAAGAATAAAGGAAAACCTACACAAAAATTGATGACAGGCAAACCAAAATACTTCACCTTTGGCGGCGGATACTGATACACACCCAAAGACGACCTAAGAGTCCCACCGTACACCTTAGCAATGGACTAAGAACCAAAAATCTAGTTTACCCTTAACCTAGGGTTTTCCTGAATGACATAGAGCAATGGGAAGAGGGAAAATTGGCCAACCCAAGGAGGATAAGGGAGATGGAGTTCTCACCTAGAGATAATGATGGAGAATCCTTGAGGAATCATGGTGTGACAACATAGAACATGAGATTGATGGAGGGAGGGGAGCGCGACCATGGAGGATAGGAGGAGGGGATCATGGGATATAGGAGGTTAAGGGGTAAATTAGTTTTTAAGTTGTTTTATTTTAATTTTAATTTAACTTTTTCAATTTATTTTAAAAAAATATTGCGCGCTATTTGGGTCCCACAGTTATCCATATCGTGCGCCAATAGTAAAATGGACAGTGCATAGGTACTACCTAAGTGGAACTACCTACGTGGGATAGGCACATGATTTGTGTAAACTGTGCATAGCCTGTTCACTTCACATCTGCTCACTACCATAAGTCTTATGTTTTTCTGTTAGGAGACACATGGTTTTAGAAAAACTGTGCACCCTGAGTAGACCTTTCAAACTTAAGATTCCAGGGGTTTGATGCTTGTAGAACTCAACAATACACCCAATGTACCCCTTGTTTTTTACCCAAGTCTAAAAAACACATCAAAGTGTTTAAAATATTTGAATTAGATTATGAATCTTGGTTTTAAAAATGGCACATCTAGTAAATGCAAAACTTCATAATCCTGTAAAATTTAACTTGGCTTAAAACATGGGTTGTTATAACCTCCCAACCTTAGAACTTTTTATCCTTTAGAATCCTTCTAGAAAAAATAAATATTCTCGCAATTTATAAGGGTAGTTAAGTTCCATTAAAATGGTCATGTTTCAATTTCAACACACAATTCACCTTTAAGAATCACTTAAGCATACAACACTTAATCCATCAGAACCCAAGAAAATTCTCATATTCCAAACCAAACAAAGAACTAGAGCTTACCTAAACACATTTATTTAGGGAAATTCTCACATCATTTTCTTATTAAACATCATTACAAAGGTGCTCCCCACCTAGTGTTTTACAACAAAAGGGGCCAATTCGAAACTATGGTACTTTCACCATCAGAATTGCCTACAAAGCACACCACTAGCATTCTAATGAATCTCCAAACATGATTTCCATAATAGGTCAAAAATGATTACATATGAGTTCATAATAGGGCCCTCATCAGAAAGAAACAGTCTAATAACTCATTGTGCATGCTTTCTGAGAAATACCCAACCAACCTTAAAACCACACTCACCTTAACCCTGTGATATTCTTAAAAACAGTTTCTTTTCACCTAAAAAATTGAATAACAAGAAGAACAGGTCAATCCACCTCCATCCAACCTTCCTCGAAATGATCGGCTTATATGGATGGCACATTTACAACTAAATTTTGATGCCTTCATAAAATTCATCTATCACCCATCACAAACACATACACTGAAGTCCACACCTGACTTCCAATTATTTTTTTATCACACCATCACCTGACCATTTAAAATGGTCATGGCTCGACATGAAAAAGTGTGTAACCCTAATCCAGTCTACTAGAATAGCCACCCTTTAAACACAACCTTCGAGCCTGACTATAATTTTTGGGATAACCTCGGATTAATTAAACAAAAGTATAAGGAACCAAATCACAGTAGTCTATACTCCATGTTTACAATAGATATGTTGGTAGAATGAAAATTCAAACATAGTAGACCATTGACTAAGCCCAAAACAGAATTATCTTGGCATTCAGGTCAAAGGAAAATGGTAGGTGCCTAAGAGTCTTTCCAAGGCATTCTTACACGAGAATATTGATTTCACTCAGTACTAACTAAACCTTGAAGAAAACCACACATCCAGCATGTAACTAGATGAAGATCACATCTAAAGACCAATGTCATTAAAACTTTATCACAGCATAAGAACAACACTCTCTTAGTGCATCAAATATGATGTTAAGAGAGGTTACATGATCATGTCTTTAAAAATAATACACTAAGAGGAAACCAACAAAGCCAAGAAGAAATAATGGTCAAGCCACTCCTGACCGACCTTCTAAAAGGAGCTCATCTTCACTTGTCAATGCATACTCAATTGAAATAGTATGCCTTTACCACCCAAGGCATCCCATTATTGCTCAAGATTTATCACCAAATATCACCCAAGGAAAATAGTGTTTCACCCAAAGATTTCATGCACAACCAACCACAAAAACATCATTATGCTAAGAAATAACTGACAAGATTTAAACTTGTAAGCCTTAAAGTCATTCTAGAAAAATAGGCCATTTACCAATGGTCCACTTCAATTGTGTTCCCTCTACTAGGAATGACACACATTGATTATAACTGAAGTGAGATACCCACCTTAGAAGTTTCCTAGTCATTTAAAGAAGAGAGAGACCAGCCGCTCATAAGCATAATAGATCAAAACCCTCTTAAATGTATGTGTGTCACTCATAAGAGTCACGATCACCACATCAAAGCATCTCACTTGAAACTAAAACCAACCTGACCTGAACAGCATGTCAAAACACCTTATTCTATTTGAATTCATTCTAATCATTAGGACAAACATGATTACTTTAATTCCCAGGTCACCCTACTATGGAGATAACTCAAGACTACACTCAATAGCACAAGGCTTAATGATTCTGCCAAACTCAACTAGTTTTTTATATCATTTATAACTCAACGAGCACTATGTATGTGACCGCATACTACCCTGTGGTTTCAAAAACAAAATTAAACATCCTTGACATTTTCCATAGGTTGTCTGCCCTATGAATTCAAGTATCATGTGGTCTGTACAGGAGATTAAACTCAAATTATTATTTCCCCATAAGATCATTCACATGGAAAATGACATACCAAGTCACCCTTAACTGAGTAATAAGAGAGTGTCACGTGACCTAAAAAGCATCCTACCATTCCCAAGTCACCCTTTACACTTTGGAATTTGTCTCCCATTAATTGAAATCAATTCACATTAACACTTCACTTTAGTAGCCTTTTTTATAATTTAATCAATAGTCTATAAATTTATTTATAAATCTCAATATATGGTTCGAGTATATGGGTCACCTTTTCCCAATTATACGGTTCCTATACACCTTATAATTGAAATAGGATATCGTTTAATCACAACTCATATATTTATCTCATGCAAACATTTCCATATTAATATGATAATTTAGCATGTTATTATAGGTAGTAAACACAGAAATCATGCTAATAAACTCAAAATCATGGAATATAAGCATGGGAAAACATGATAAATAAACACTCAAACATTAAATATAATTATACATGCTAAATAAAATAAAATCATGGCATATGACTCAAGGCACACATCAAAATTAACAGGAAAGCTATAAATTCAACTATATGGAATGGAATATGCATTACATGTGAATTTTCTAGGTGCATATGATGATTCATGTAATGTCACTTCCTTTCCATGCTAGGATAAGGGTAAAATTACATAATTCCATAAATCAACAAGAATCAGAAAGTACACCAATCACTCATAGTGAAATAATAATCAATTGTAATAGCAATTGGTACGAACATCAATCCCAGACCTAGAAACTTATATTTTCCCATGTAGGTGGGTTGATCAATCCCAAACATGGTTATTTACCAAGCATGGACACATTCCTATTATCCTTTCTACTAGACCAAAAATAGTGAGACAAATGAAAAATACCCTTTTATACCACTTTTTAATTTCCTATTCCAACTAACCACTGATAATGTAGTCAGACTGATGGGTCACATGGCCTCAAGGGTGCCTCCCCGTACACCAGAGGCTGCTAACTAGCAGTGATGGTGTAAAGATGGTACATTGGGGAGACTATACCCTCATGTCAGAGTATCACAATAGTGTGTCAGGAAATAAACAATAAGAAACAAAGGAAGAAATAATAAATGGAAGATAAGAAGTGTAAAATAAAATAATATTTGAATAAAAGTTTCCAATTCCAATATACACCAATGCATGTATGAAAGATGATACTAAAAGTACAATAAATAAGGATTAAAAATATAAATACAATGTAATAAAATAATAAATTCCCAATGACTATATCCATGAGTATATCTAGAACCATATTAGTCCTCTGCACCAACTCCATCCAAGTAATGTGAATCAAACATTGGAAGCTGAATGCATCCCTTTTTTCAATACCTCCAGACATAAAGTCTACTCCGGTACCAATGGTACCCGAGCAAGGTGTGAGATACAATCTCAGTAGGTCAGCACCCACGGTGTCTAGACCAATCCATTTCATCCAATATAAATTAAACAGTGTGTAGGTAATATGAAACAATTAATAGTACTAAAATTATAACAAAAACCTACTCAAGTTTCTAAAGGACACAAGACAGCTCTACCTGCTTCATATCATTTCCAGAATAAGATGCCTGACCAGTAACTATATATATAGTAATAATTATATATATAGTTTAGTTATATATTGTATCCACCTACATGAACCAAGTACATGATGGTGTAAGTGGCTATATACTTGGAATACTGATTGTTGTATATACCAAGGCATGACTTAGACATCCATAACCAGTCTAAATGAGACTATAATCTCATTCAATATGGTACATTCCTAATATCCCAATATAGTGAGATATATCATGCTACTGCACTTAGAATGGAGAGTGTGCCACCATGGAAACACTCTAATCATGGAATGTGGCATGTAAATACCATCTCCCATATAGTATCACTGGTTTGAGATTCGGTACTCAACACCAGATGTAAGGGAGTGGGATTATCGACCATGATCAACATCGCTTACCATCATAAAAAACCTATATCGAGGTATATCATTGTAATATAAGGCATGAGGTTAAATCTATCATGCATATTCTTTATCAAGCTTATATATACAGATAATTCATATTCATGTTTAGGACCTAACGCATGTGGAAATACCACTGATATGGTCCATTAATCATGTCCAATTCCATTCAAGGTATCACAATACATGATAAGAATTTAATAACTCATATTTAAGTAAATAGCCTTACCATACTTAATAAACCATTTAATTTAATTAAATCAATTCATTTAAGTAAGGGAAACCTTCATAAAAATACATTAAATTTAAATAAATAAAGGAGAATCCATTTATAAAGATCAATGAGAAATAATGAGGTATCATTGGAGAAAGGGAATTTACCTACATAGGTAATTCCAATTAAAATATAGTCTAAGAACTTAAGAGGTTCCTGAGTTAATTTAACATTTATATAGAAAAATGGAAATTCAATTTCATAATATCTGAAAATTTCATTCTAATGACATTCCATAACTCTAATAATAATAAAAATGCATAGGTAAACTCTCATCAGATAAATCCAAGAAAAAAATAAAAAAACTAATTACTACTTTGTAATTTTTAAGATAGCGCACCGCATCGGAGGGATTTTATTATAAAGACATAGCATTGTTTACCAAAAATTCATTTAGAATAACTAAAAATAATTTCAAGAATAATAATCAATTCACATTAAAGAAGAATTTATTCTAGAAAACATACATCACTAATTAATATCCAAGGAAGGTGAGAGAAGCGAGTAATTAATGCATTCTTCAATTCAAAGGGGAAATGGAAAGGGATCCTACCTCAAACTCAAGTCACTTCGCTTTTAACGATGGTAACCCGATCCTTACCTTCACCACTTTCACACATATTCACATTCACTATTATTCAATGACACCTATCCCCTGTGTATATATTTTCATGTCCAAGTATGCATAAGGGGATCCATATATATATGCTTATATGTGTATATATCCCTTTTTTACTTACACATGTATGAATTTTAATATATCAAAATAAGCACACCTATATCCATTATATATATATATATCCTATTATGGGTGAATATATATAAAGGGTGACCTTATATAGGTACATCCCTACCTATTCATACACATGAAAGTCTCTTTTTACAATGGTAACCCAAAACCAATTCGGAAAGGTCCAATACACTTAAAGAAAATTACCTGAAAATCAAAAACTAAAAAATACCCAAAAGAAATTGAGAAATAATGAATAAATGAGGAAAACCTACCTAAAATTGATTATGGGTGGACTGAAACCCTTTGCCTTCGGTGGCTAATTCCAAAACACACTTGAAGATGACCCGAGAGTCACACTGCACACCTTAACAATTTAAGAAAAACCAAAAATATGATTAACCCTTTACCAAGGGATCAGCCAAATGAGATTGGGTGATGGGGAGAGGGAAAATTGTCCAACCAAGGGAGTATAAGGTAGCATGAGGTCTTACCATGAGGTGAGGATAGAGAATCCTGGAGGAATCACAATGTGATGGCGTGAAATGGGAGCTTCGTGCATGGAGGGGTACACGACCATTGAGGAGAGGAGTTGGGGGCATGAGTTAAGATAGGGAGGGAGTATATTATATTTATTTTATTTTATTTTAACTTTAATTTAAAGAGTTTAATTTCTTTAAAAAACACTATTCACAATTTGGGTCACACGATTAGTTAAACCATGCACCAACCGTGAGATAAACAGTGCATAGGTGCTACCTTGGAGGCACTACCCATGTGGTATAGGCACACGGTTTGGATAAAATGTTCTCAAACCATGCACTTCACATATTCTCAATACCATAAGCTGAATGGTTTGTTTTCGAGGGTCACACGGTTTCAGATAAACCTTGTGCCCTGAGAAGACCCTCTAAACATAAGATTCTCAGGGTCAGAAGCTCCTGAAACACAACAAGGCACCCTAGGGACCACTTTGGCCTTTAACCATGTCTAAAAAACATATATAGTTGTTAAAACACTCTTAATTATTTTCCAAATATCATTTTTAAAAACAACTCATCCAATAATCTTAAAAGTTAAAATTCCCTTGAAAATTACCTTGGCTCAAAACATAGGTCGTTACACCCTTTCTTCACCATAAAACTTGAAAATAAGATTCTATAATTTTTGGGATTACCATGGATTTATGACCATTTTCATAGTATAATTTCCTTCACCTATGAGAATAATTTATTATATTTCAACATTTGAATAATGGAGATCATTTAGTTAACTATAATTGACCAAACCTTCGTAGAACAACCCATACTCTATGGTTCAATGTTCAAATTCTATTAGAACACCAAAATATAATTTCCTTTTCATAAAAGAGTATAATTTCACTTTGCAGCATATTAAAACCCTTCATGGTGAAACTTCCCTTCCATCTTTAGATAATTTAGTGCCAAATTTTCGTGGGATACATATTATGAAATGACCAATTTTTCAAAATAATTTTTTTATGTTCATAGAAACCACTTTTATGGATAATGTTGGCACCCTAAAAGTTTCAAAATACCACATTCCATCAACCCAAGTGATCACAACTTAAAAATTAAAAAACTGAAAACTAAATCCACACATTCTAGAACAAAAAATATCATATATAAAAAATTTAAATACTCAAAAGACACCCAACCCAAGGGTCCTCGATCCATGGCCCACCTATGACATCCATTCGTGTCTCCATCCACTATCAAAACCTAGTACACCACCGTCAGAGACACTGCCTGAGTCAGTGACCAGAGAAAATCCCACCGAAAATCATCCCACCACAACATCTATCATAGAAAACATCCACACCATCATCGCATCACCCTCATAACTTCCATCATTTTTGAAGATCTACATTGCACCAGAAATGAAAATTTCCACATATGGAAACACAAATTGAAATCTCATAGAGTGAGAAAATAATAGGCTTGAGGAAGAAACATAAATCAGATCTAATAAACTAGTAATCGCATTCACAAGAGAACATTGACACATATCTCACCAAGAGAACCGATAGCCGCCAACCCACATCCCAAAACCGGAGAGTTCCATCTCTCCATATTCGACTGGGAGAGAAATAGAGAAACACAAGGACATATCAGGGTATTGAGCGGTTGAGGGCATCGAGCATAGGCATCGTCGATGAAGAGGAAAAAAATAGCTAATAGAACAAGAGATAACCGACTCTGGAGTGTCGGAAATTCACTGACCACCGAACCAAAAAACCCAAACCCTATTTTTTACCACTCCTCTAGCTCCAGAAAGAAGAGACATAGAATAAAATGAGGAAAGATAAGGGTTTGGAAGGGTGATTGATTCCATAGTAATGATCCTTCAATGGGAGAACAAAATGTTCCATGGAAGAAAAATCACTACAGTGAGTAGCTGTGAAGAAAAGAAGAAAACCCAAGGAAGAAGAACTTACAAGAACCTGAGAAAATGAGAAAAAATATGAAAATCAAAAAGGATGAATTATTAATAAGAAAGAGAAGATAGAGAAGTTCATATCCGTCGAGGAGGGTTGTGGAAACCCTATAATGAGATGCAGATTTGGTAATGAAGAGGAGAGGTATAAGAATGGGGCGTCATTCGACATTCCATATTCTCAAGTTCCATACTTTAATCATAAGTAGATCATTCATGGTATGGTTACTTTACTTATGGTTAAAACCTTCATTTATCCAAAAAATCACTTATTTATATATGGGATATATAGTTATATTATCAATATCCATGACATGGTTTTATATACTATAGTGTGATATCTTCAAACATGGTTCCAGCAAACAAATAAATTCATAATACTAGAATATTGTAATTTTAATATTATAGTGTAACACTCTTTGTTATGGCATGTTCCATATTCTATAAACATAAATTCCACATCTTCTTCTAAACATATTTAACCTTCATAGTACCAATTATTCGTGACTCTTTGAACCTTCTAGGAAGATTCTTTTTTTTATCAATATTTACATCCCAAAAAAATCATTCATATTATATTTTATAACAATATACCCTTTTGGGTTTACTAGAAACCCAATTCACATCATTATCTAAAATGCCATTTTCAACCACCAAATTATAGATAATACTTTCTTATTTAGATATAATATCATCAATTAACTAATCATTTTATCTAATCTCACATAAGATAATATCGATTTCAGAATCTAGTATTAAATGAAATTTTACTCATAAAAAACATTTTGATCGTCATTATATTTGAAACAACCTATTCCCAAAACAAAACAAACCATCTTATTAACACTACTTTATATTTTTCCAATATTAAGAATTGAAAACTTTTTTTACAAATTTTATTTGAACAAACTCTCCCTGAATGAAAATTCTTGTGCTCTCCCCTAAAAACATTTCAAAGAAACCATTATACCCCTTTTTGATATGGCATAAATCCTTTTTTTAGAAATTAGGGAAAATAATTTTTTCATCTTGTCTAATGAAATATCACTATAACTTTACGTAAATTATTCCCCTTTATAAAAGAACCAAAAGATCACTTATCTAAAAGTTTAAAAGAGATTATTCAAATCCCAAACAATTATTACATGGAAGATATCATAACTTTACCATAATTTCTTGATGAAGATAACTCGTGTTAAACATTTTAGTGGAATATAAAATTCATTATAGGAGTGGGGGTCCCTTCACTAAACTATCTAGGTGGATAAAGATAGTTGGAATCCAATATCCAACCAATGAATTTCAAAAAAATCCTTTGATAATACCATTATCATGATGTTCCTAACTTGAAATTTCGTAAAAAAACAACCTAAATTCACCAACCCTATCTAAAAATTCTTATTAATGAAGTGATATTTGATCTCAATATGATTTTTCCTTGAGTGATGGATATGATTTTTGATAATATTGATAGAACTCTAGTTATAAAACTTGAATGTGAGAGGAGATATCACATCAACTTTAATATCTTAATGTTTTCACTGTAACCATAGTAGTTTGGTACAATATTTAGTATCCATAATGTACTCAGCTTCAAAAGTTTTCATTGAAATTAAATCTTCCTTTTTGATTAGACAAGAAATATAGAATTTTCCAAGAAAAAATACACCATTGGTTGTCAATTTTATCTCAACCACTAATATTTAACAATACACATAAATAAATCCAAATAACTCTTTCTATGATATAGAATGATAAATCTAGTTAAAATCCATCATGCATTTAACATAACATATTATTCACTTCACTACTTAAAAATTAATTTATTTCATATTTCTTTCATATTGTGCATCTTAACAAGTGAAAAAAAGAATATTTAGTCCTTTCATTGTAATTTTTTGTATTCTCCCTAGTATTTTACTACATTCCATCATATTGATCTCATTTCTATTATCATTCCTTGAAAACTTCATTCTCATAAAAAACAGAACTGTATCACCTTAGAATTATCTATTCCTAATGTAACACCCGAGACTTTTATGAGAAATATTTTTGTTTTTATAAATCATAAAAGTAATCTTTCACTACACTCAACACTAGCATGGCTTGCTTTATACGCAATCGTGACCTTCCTCGATATCTTGCGTCGTACGCAATACCGAGTTTCACTAAACAATGATATGCTATTAAAATATTATTAAAACTAGCCGTTATGAATAGTAATAACCACTTTTTGAAATTTTATAAATTTTATTTTTCAAAATGGACTTCATTTTTGGATTTGGAATATCGAAATTATCCTAGGGTGAAATTTTGGTATTTTTCTGAAAACTTTCAATTTTTGATGAATAGTGAACCACTAAGTGGTAGTTAAAAAAACTGAATTTTTCATAAAACTTAATTTTACCGCTTCTGTGAGTGGAATTTCAAAAATCCAAGAGACATAGTTGATGTCAGTAAGTAAAATGTGATTCAATGAGATGAAAATAATTTTTGGTGAATAGTAACTTTTTACTTTTACTTTCCACGGTTAAAAGTAAATAGGGTAATTAAGGGTAAAAATGATATTATTATTACCCTCACACATGTCCTAATTCTATTGGATAAGTTTAATTCAACCAAAAACAAACTTATAAATAAAATATGACCATTTAGGCCCACTTGGATTAGATTAGGACATTTATTATTAATTTATTTAAAGAAGGGTTAAAATAGTTAAAATCAAAATTTAATAAGTAACTAATTTTTAATATAAGGTTATACATAAGATAAATTCGACTATAAATATTCATTAGAAATATAAAAATATTTCCTGCATAATGGTATTTTACTTGTAATTTTTAGACATTAAATAATTTAATTGATTTATGACACAAAGATAATGCAGTAATTATCTAATTAATGAAATATTGACATAATTGATGATATAAATACCAAAATAAATTTAATTTGAGACTTTTTATGAATTACACTAATTTTCTAGGTTAATATGACATGTTAGTGTTGATTTAATTAACTTTTTTCGAACTAATCATTCTGTTATTATTTTCACAAAAATCAATTACTAAATAGTGTCAAAATTGACATAAAATAGTTTTTATAACAAATATTATATTATTAATTGTTATTTTATTCCTAAAAATATAAGGTTCTGACAAATGACTTAGATAAGGTTATATATATTAATATTAAACAACTTGGGGTTTGTTTGGCTGCATATAGTAAGTTTATTAACCTTATAGTAAAAGAACACAAGAAGACACGGTAAAAGTAAAATTATTTTACTTAATGTTAAATCTAAATGATAATGTTAAAATAGGAACCTAAACTTGTCTAACTTCTATTGGATGAGAGGATTTAGACCCATCCCCACCTTATCTTATAAATAAATCAATTTAGAGCTATTTAAAACCGAACTTGACTTTATAATAAAATAATATTTTTAGTTATTCCAAAGGTGCCCATCTCCTCCCTTATAAAATGGCACCTCCTCCCCCTCTTCCTCACACCACTTTGAGCCTTCAAGATCGAACAACCCATGCCACTTTATCCTCTCCACTTCCCTAGAGAAATCCTATAGGTCCTGGTATTCTTAAAAGACCAATTTTAGTGCCCTAAAAAGAAGTCTCAAAGAAGCACTTCAAAGAAGTGGTAATGTCCGTTACCGATTATTTCATCTTTATTTCTTCGTCCACTTCTTCTTCTTTAGTTTTTTCATTATTAAGTAATAACATCAGTATCACTCATATACTGATATGTTATTATAAGTATTAAACAACCCTATTTCACCATCTATCCATCCTACGGAAAATGAAATCACCGCGCGTGTGTGCGTACAGAATACCGTCTCCACGCCGTGGTGTAATCTATTTTCCACCACCACCTTACTTGGATGGGTATAATGGTGTATATAATGAATATATATGATTATTGTGAAGTGATATTGATTCTTAAATAGTATAAATACACTCCAATACAATTCCACGATCATAGGAACGATATCATCACTCGTGCGTACGTACGGAATACTGTCTCTACGATGTGATGTGAATCGTTCTACATGATCTTCATTGCATAATGATTATATAAATGAATTGAATGAATGAATATGATATATATTACACTAATACCATTCTATAAATGAGGTATCTATAACCTAAAAAGAATAATAATAATTTATTCGACAAAACATGCATAAGAACAAAAAGTAATAAAGACTCGAATAACAAGTAGCAATGAAATATTACTAATAATAAGCTAATAATATGACCATATATGATATCATAACAATGAGTATGATTCTGGAATAGGTCAATGACATTATTTAAATCATTATACAGGAGTTTCGGACACGTACAAAGCATATCGGACCTAAGGTAAGGGAAATATCACAATCTCATTTTTATCCGAGATTGTTTATACTTCAGTATTTACTGGGGTGTATTTTATCATCCACATCCATGTTTCCTCAATATGTAATATTATTTCCATCCACCTAAAATTTTTTAAATCCAATTTTACCCTTTGGTGAGTTTTTAGTAAAAGATATGATAGGAATATTTTGTTGTTTTTCGTACGAGGTACTTTTTGACTTTTCCGACAAAAGTATGAGAAGAATGTTTTTTTAACTTATACAGCATGAATGGATTTTTAAAACAAAATTTCCAAGAATATTACTTTACAAGTTTTCAAGTTTATTTTTAATCAACTTCTTTTAGTTTAAAATTGTATGACATGTTAAGAAAGGAAAAATGTTTTTGAAGTAGAAAGGATATTTCCCTCAAGAATGGAGTTCATGAGTTTTATCAAAATTATTTTCCATATAAGATAACATAGGGTTCTATTTCTATCCCTATTATTACATGGATTTGATTATGTTGTGATGAAAATATTTTTATGAATTCCTTTATCTTATATGAATTGTTTTATGATGTCACGATGTTTAAGATTCCCATTTTTATTACATGGGTTATGCTATGATGTATGGTTTATGATTTTGTGGCACATATAAGAATGGTATCATTATGAGATGGGTGGGACCTATATATCCCTCCAATACATTGGGTAAATATTTTATATCTCATGAGATAGACATGGCTGGAACGGCAGGTTAAACCAGTTCAGTGAAACAGGACTGAAACGAGGAGTGAACTCGGTTCAGAAATGGACTTTGTCCACTAAGATAGTCTTAGAAATGAGCCTTGACTAATAAAAAATTATTCTCTATGATTATGTGTGTATTCTACAAAGTTTAATGTTTTAAGTTATGATTATTAGGATTACATTTCACTACTATGATTTATCCCATCTTATGAAATTATGATTTCTTTTGCAGGTTAAGATTTACAAAAGTTATGTTCTTATGTATATGATGTGATTGATATTTCTTTTGCTTACCCTTACTGAGCATTTGAGCTCACTCTTTTGTATGTTTTCTTTCCGCAGGTCAGGAAGAATGTTATTAAGTAAGATATGCCAAAAGGAACTATAGATATGACGAAATAAATGGGAGACAGTGTAGACGCTTTATGAAATATTTGTTTATGCTTCCCAGTTTCTAAAGACACTATACCTATACGGTCCTTTCCTGGTTTTGTTATATATTGTAATAAATGTGCTTCAATTCTGAAGTAATAACAATGTATGTAAAGTACGGTTTGTTATACCTAATATCCTTAACACCCACTTGTAATATCTTTATTGAGAAATAAATATTACTTGCCTTTTTTATTTCACATACAAATCAAGAAAAAATTTCAATTCACCAATCTTTAACGTTCCAAACTCACACCTCATGAAATCTGTAAAATTCTTACATTGTTATTTGTTCGATCCTAAAAATATTATTCCACCAATATAAATAATAAAAATCATCCTTTGATCATGATAATTATTAAAATATAAAATATAAATCACTCCTCTATAATGAAAACCAATATTCTTCAAGTATTTATCATGTTTGAAATGACATTATCTTGGTGCTTACTTCAACCCAAAACTACTTTCTTCAACAAGGAATATTTTCAATATTATTAATTAACAAGAAATAAATTTATTTATTCAATAGAGAATTATTACATATGGAATTCATTTTAATGAAGATTCCTTAATAATGAAACCTGGAACCTTATTGTATCCTCATTGAGTTGATACTCCAGTTGGCTATTAAGAAATTCTATACCATTATAGATCTCAAATTTTAAATTTTTATCTTGATCCTTTTCTCCAAAAATATTTGATCATGTAAAGTAATTGAAGACTTTATATTTTTTAGATATCACCATTAACCAAGTCAATCTCTTGAAATCATTAATGAATAACACATATAACCTCTTACTGTTAATAGATTTGGTGATATTATCCCACAAACATCACCATACACCAACTCAATTGACCCTGTTGACTTCTAATCCATTTCCTTTGATGCCTTTCAAATGATTTTTCCCATTTCAAAATTATTTAATTTTTTATTACAATCACATGAATGTATCAGGATATCATGATCTTATCTATTCTTCAAAAAATATTTCAAGTATTTTTGACTCAAGTGGAGAAGACTTTTATTATATGAATTGTTCTAATTTTCGTTAGATATAAAAAAATGTCTTCTTATATACTAATAAGGTAGATATTACCCTTCATGTGCTTCACTTGAATTAAAATTATGCCATAAATGATTTTGAAAATTCAAGAATTCTTGGTGAAATTGATTACATTCCCCAAGTCACACAATTGACTCAGACTTATCATGTTGTGAACAAGGCATTAAACTAGCAAGACATATATACACATCATGTATTTGCCTCTAATTTTTGTTTTCCCAAAGCTAATGATCTTAAAATATTCATCATTTTCAAATTTAATGACACCTTATTTTTCATACTTGATGATCATGACAAGATCCTTTTTTTCTTTTCATATTATTAGTGCACCCAATATCAATGATCTAAAATTTGAATTGACCCATTTATTTCAAATAAACTTCTGTTACATTTTATTTCTTATATATTCTTTTATTGATCCATGTCTTCCATTTCATCTCATTTAGTGGTAAATATAATCATTCCACCTCCAAAAATGATGGATCAACTTCACCTTATAAGGCTTTAAATTTATTTTTCACCTCCATCCCACTTGATAATACCTTAAGATTCTAATAATCTCCTATATATGGCCAATTTAAAACACTCCATTACATACTTAACGAGAAGTTAATGGATATATTTTTATAACATTTAAATCAAGAAGAATAATCTTTGAAGATGTGCTGAGTGTATTAAATTATTCCCACTTATCTATGTTGAGCATTTGTTATGATGTGTGTTTTTTCTATAGAACACAAATGTTGTGTATATACCATCCATCCAAAATAATATCAACTTAAATTTAGTGTATTATTTTGTGTATTTATTGATCCATTATTGGCCTTTTGGATCTTTTATGATTTACCCAAATCGATCTTCCTCCAAGGCATGGTATTTTTTTGGATTAACATGAACCATCCATTTCTTTTTCTTTTAATCAATCCCCACACTACCTTTTACTTCATTATTGAATAATTTATTTTATAGGAAATACTATAACTTATAAATTTTACCTATGTGATTATTGTTTACATTTTAAACATCCCATACTATACAGCTTCTTAATATCATCCCGGGAGTCAATAGATTCACTTGACCTTGAATATTTCACCATAGATTGATGTTTTATCCTTTAATTTATTTCATCCAATTGACTCAATATTTAATTATTCTAGCCATTTTATTGATTATCATGTATTTCTATTAAATTTTTATTTTTTTAATCAATCTCATTATCAAGTTTTCTAAATTTCTTGATTTGATTCAATATCATATTTCAACTCTGATTTCACCTATTCTTATTGTTACATGTAGAGTTTTTAATCACAAACAAATCCATTGGATTTCTTCATCATATAATTCCAAACATATATTCCTTAAAGGGATTCCTCTAAATCCTCATTGAGGTCTAATATTACCTTAACTTAAGCATTATCATAATTTCTTCCCTCTTATATTTATGGTTAATCTATGATATCCCTAAGGAATTTCTCACTAAGAACTTTGTAATCCTTAATATATTCAAACCCTATATCTTCCAATATAACATACTCTTATAAAATAAACATCTTATATTAGAAAATTTTCCTATTTTTAATCCTCTTTACTTTCATATTTTTAAAATATTTATTTTTGAGAACTTCATCTTCATTTTACTCTCATGTTTTTTTTGGAAAATTTATGGTGAGGTTCCTAATAATTTCAAACTGAATGAAAGAAATTAGAATACTACCAGTGAATTTTCCTTTTCTCCCTTTCATGTTTAAGTAAATGAAATGAGAGGACCTGTTTGGTATATACCTAACACGGAGAGGCGGGGTGAATCAGTGTTGGGGACTTTTAAAACCAATTCTAGCTTTTATCCCTGTACTTATTTACTTGTTATGATCTTGATTCTCTTATTCTATTTTCCTTGTCGCATGAAATAATAATAAGCAATAAAAATATGCACACAATATTTTCACAAGGTTCACCACTCAATAAGAGTAGCTACGTTCTTTCCATGCATGGATATGACCAGTGCACGGATTCTCAACTATGATGTGATATGCTATTATATTAGAGTGTCTAGGAAAACAATTATCTATCTAGTGTGAGTCCCTACACTTTAGAGGGGGGTGGAAAAAATCCCTTTCCCTGGATTGGTGATAGCCTAGTTCAACTTGCAGCCTCTAGCTGGTTCTTTATACTGCCTATGAAGATATTCTTCTTCCTTATTCAAAAGGTAGTTTCTTCTCTTGGTCTTCTTTACTGCTCTTCACTTGATTACTTGAAAAGTAGTAGATAGTAAATTCTTCCTTCTTTCCTTCTCTTCTTTTCTAGTGCAACACTAACAGCACTAGAATTCTTCTTTATTCTTCTTAGTTTAAAAACCAACTACACTGAAAATTATTCTCTATTCTTGGAAATAATAACATACACCAATGTGATTATTCGGGCAATGAAGATCGGATCACTTGGAATCATCTGAATCAATTCTTTTCTTCTTTTTCATGTATGCATGTGATCATGCATATGACATTAGATTGAACATATTCTTCCCTTTCTTTCTTATTCTTCTTTATACACATTCACACACTTGTTTTCGATTCTTTATTTAATTCAATTAACGTGTGCATGTGCATGAATTAAATCATTCATTCTCCTCTTCTTATTCTTGTGTGAAAACCCTTAATCAATATGGTTCTTTAAACACACTCACACTCAACCTCTTTCTCCTCTTTCTTTTCTTTCTTCCTCTTTCACTAGGTTAGGGTGTTTGTGTGTGTTTATTAAAACCTGAATGGGTGAAACCCTTTCTCTGTGCAAGTTACTACTCAAGGCCTCTTCCTCCTATTTCTCTACTTTTCTTCTCTTGAACTTAGTTAGGGTGTTTCCTTAGGTTTATATGCATGAATCATCATACCTGAATGGGTATAAACCTTCCTTCGTGAAAACTCTTTATTCAAGGCCTCAGGCTTCTTCAAACAATACACATGGGTGCATGCAATAAGTACTTCCCTTCTTCACTAATACTCTAACTCCTAAAAACAATGGAATGTAAAAATACATACCTCAAAGATTTCTTATTCACCTTATTAAACAAAGGTGACCTCGGGTTGTATTCTTCATGGAAGGATACATAGTTCTTCTTTATGCATAAGGTGAACAATTTTTCCACTTCAAAAAGCACATTGAGAGGATATCTCAAGTACAGGCTCGCGATGGCATGGCTTTCGCGAAGCACAGCGAGGGTTTTTACAAAACCTATAATATGTTCGGGTGCCGGTTATTTGAAAAGAAATTTGAGGGTGCGTAGCACCTATCAAAGGCTTAAGGAAACTCTTCTTCGTAGATCAGAAAGCTCATGGTACTTCTGATTTCACTTCATATAATGATGCATAGAGAGATGCTCTGTTTTTTTAAATAGGAGCTCTCGAGTATGTGGGAGCAGCAGCTCTTATCTTCTCGGGTTATTCCTTTTATAGTTGAGGGTAGAACCTCTTCTTCTTTCAAATCTGTGTATCTCTCATTAAGATCAGAGATTTGAATTCCTGAGATCTTTGCCTTCAAGATTTCAAAACTGCAGGTTAAGGATAAGCCACAATTCTCAGGTGTTTCCTTTTTCCGAACGCGGTCTCCTATCTTCATGCATAGAGTTAAGATCACGTGCACAATTCTCGTGCATGAATCTCACGTGAATCCACGTGGCCTCGGAAACACCATTTTCCTCGGCCGAACCTTCTTTCTTGAGATATCAAATGCATGCAAGATGTAGATTGCATGCATGGTCTTAGTTCGATTAGACGATCACCATGCAATAGTTTTCATCATCAATGCTGACCAGGAGCACGATCATGGTGGATCGGCAGTGGAAACAGCGAGCAGTGGCATCGGGTTACACTCCATGCAGTCAAAGACTGAAGATGAGGCCGCAGCCGTTGGATCATCTCGGATTGATTTCAGATGGCCATGATTATAACGCAGGATGCAGGATGACGCATGCGGTCGAGATCTCTCGTGAGATTAGATGAGCGGCTAGGATTTCCTCCATGTTTTTAAAACTCATCCCACATCGAAACGCACCGCGGTTTTCTCACAGTTTATCAATCAACTCCTCCCAAACATCACTCAGAATTCTTATCTCCCCCCTCTGGTGCCTCCCCACACTGGTTCTCTATGGGCGCGCTTCTTCTCCCACCCATTCCTCCCGCGGGTGCGCTCCTAGCACCCATTATGCATCCCTACGCATGGGTTGATCACCGTGTGCGCACTCTTGCAGGATTATACATGTCCCACACATGCCCCTTAAGAGCTGGCTCTGCCTAGGCTTCCCCATGGGTGCGGTTAACCCCCTGTGTTCCCACATGTGCCTCAGGTTGAGGCTGGGGTAGCTAGCTCGTGGGTTGGTCCCAATTTTTTTAATAAGTCCTTATAAAAAAACTTGGCAGAATGCTCAAAAATTCAAGGCAACCTTTAAACACAAATCTACCTCATCCATGGACACCTTAAAGGAAAACCCTCTTCTTCTTCAAATACCAATCCCATACATCCCCTTCTTCACCATTTCTTTTTGTAACTTGAATTCCAAATAGCACTTCAATCATCCTTAAGAGTATGTCACTTCAACATTGTAAAAAATGTATCACACATGATACAAGTTCTTTGAACCTAGGAGCATCACATCAATCTTCTTATTTCAATTCTCCATTTAAATTAAGAGAGTGTCTTTAACCATCATTGACATTCATTGATCTCATTGACAACAAATACAACTCAATTACTAAAGTGGTCCCAACAGGAAAGATATAAATTCATACAATTACTTTTATTTTGGATCATACTCCATTGATAACTTCTTCAATACTTTGAATTACACATCTTGATATTTCTCTACATTAATAAAATCAGTGATGTTGTTCACCATCTCAAAGGCAATGAGAGTGATGTGAAAACAATAAAGTGTTACCTTCTTTGTATAATTTTCCTCAAACACTAGGAATTTTCCATTAAATTGAGGTGAAAATATTATTATGATAATTTAATATTCTTTATATCATCAAATATTTCTCTGAGTCTATTCATGTTCTCCATAATCACATTCATACTATTAAATAATGCATTAATGGGTTTATTCTAGTGTGTACATAAATCCTTGTACTTATTTCATACAACCTAAAAATAAGATTCCCACTCCATTTAATCACATTCATATATGTTGAATAGTTATTCCCACATGTAATTTGATGATTGACGTGAAAAAACCTTCAAGTATATTGTGCCAAAAAAAACTTTCCCTAATGCATTAATTCTTTTAGAATTGGAATCCATTGATTTTCAATCACTTTATGATAAATAATTTTTTCTATATCAACCAAAATTATATTTATTATGATAGTGTATATATCCCTTCCTAATTATTATAAGTAGTTTTGAATTTTATTCTTCTATAACTAGAAATTATTGCTATCAAATATTGGAATACCATTACGATCGATGATTGTTATAATGGCTTCCTTGAGATAACTTGACCGATTTAAACCTTCCACTCTAATACCACTTATTGGTACCACATAATAAAAATATCATAAGAGGTGGTAAATTTTGGTATGTTTATTAGAATGCCCCTTCCAGTTATCTTGTCTAAAAGATAATGAAAACGCTTCTTCTCTCCCCCACAATGAATATGAAAGTGATAATGTAAAAAGGAGACACAGGTGATTATTACTTGGTACACATGCAATCAGCTACATTCAAGGATTATAAAATAGAGAATTTATGACCTAGAAAAAACACTAATATAACTACTTGTTACTAGTTTAGAGTGAATTAAATTTCCCATTAGGCTTATAACCCTCACAATGGTATAATGCTCACTATACTCCTCACTTAAAAAATGTAGTTCTATTTAAAGTGTTTCCTTGATCTCCTACACATTGAGAATATATATTACACCAATTATGGTGTATCAATTATCTCCTAATTAATTCATATAATAAATATCTACAAACCTCTAGTGTGATAATCTTATGGATCTTATTTTTTTATGTTTTTATTTCAAGAAAAGTTTTAGAAATCCTATGTTTTTCCCTCATTAATCTGTGAATGTCCACCTCTATTTCTAGAGAAACATATCTATTTTTTCATAAGAAATTTTCCATTTATCCCTTATTTTTTATATGCAAGTCAAATTTAAGTGTATGATAAAATTTTTCCATTGTCATCCTTTAATACCACGTAAACCTTCCATAATTTGAATCTAAAAAAATTAGAAAATTTGAGGAACTTTGAAATTTGATAATTCTATTTGACTGAACCCCTTCATGGCATGGTCTATTTCAATATGGTTAGACCACTTTATCCTCTTGAAAACATGAAATTAGTCACACACAAAAATTATTACCAATTCATGACATCCATCATTGTGGCATGATACCCTTCACCTCCAAGTATCATTGATTTGATTCTTACATTTGTGGAATGGAAATCTTTTAGGAAAATATATTTGACCAACCTTTCACAATACAAACTACACTCCATGGTTAAAGTTTTACCTTATAGTAAAAAACCATAATTTCAGAGTCTTCTCATCATAATGGAAAACCACACTTCATAGAAAAATATAACCCTTTATGGTCTAACCCCCATTCTGGCCTCAAATAGTTTGGCACCATATTTGCGAAGGATTCTCATTACAATTTTACCTCTACACAAGTACCACACATTAATCATATGTAGATCTAATGTAGCATAGATTATTTCCTCATGAAAAAGACATTAATCAAACCACAATATCACTTATTCATACATGAAAAATATTGTAGTTCTTCTAGAATCATTGAGATATGTTTTCTATACTAAAACATGGTAACATTAATCACAACACCAAAAACCTAATAAAAATAAATAATAGAATAATATAATTTTTATATTTTGTAACTACCCTTTTTTTTACATTATAATCCATATTCTACAAAAAAAACATCTTAAAAAAAATTCAAACACCTACAGACTTCATGGAACTAATTCTCTAAGAATCCTTAAACATTTTTAGGATAGTCTTCATCTACTTCATAGAAAAATCAACTAAAAAATTCTTCAAAAGTAATTTTTATAACACATAAAGTTACCACCTCTTCCACTATCTAAGTTTATTTCCTCCCCTAATTCTCCACAATACCTCAAATTTGATGCTACTAGATGATTCCTATGGTTATTTCCTATACTCAAATTCCCATAAAATAACACTATACCACTATATCTTTTCTTGGATTTTTATTGAGTGATACCTTTAAAAGACTCCTCTAGCCTTTATTTGAATCTAGATTTCTGGTGAGATATAATTAATGTAACCTATCAATTATGAAACTCTAATTGGTTATTTCTCCCAATGTAAGTACCAAGATCACCATATAAATCATCGTCATCTAAGAGATTCAATAAAAGGGTATTCCTTCCTATAATAATCTATTATTGAGGGCTCAATTAAGGGAATATAAGTATCTAAAATACAGACATTAAATATTTAACTATTTTAAGGTTTAACACTTCACTGATTCTCATTGAGGTTACACCTCATGTGAGGAGAAGGTTTTGTTCTTTAATTTAGTGTTACAAAGGCCTTGGATATATAGTTTGTTATTAATGTTAATATACCACAAGGTAGTGATGATGAGGATGAATATAAGGAAATAGAAGAAAATTTTAGGGAGGTGGATTATATAAATTTTCAATAATTGATATTTTTCCTAAATTATTACATCCTTCGAGATATATTTTTTGAATGGAAACTATTATTATCTCAATAAAAATGGAAATTAATATCCTATACTCTTCTCCATTTGGGAATGTTTTTTGTGAATATTCTTCATGGATAAGTTATTTTTTTCCTCATAGAATGATGAAATGGGTTTGGGGAAAGTATAAAGATTAATAAGGCCATATAGGATAAAGGGAATTCTTGATTTTTTTTCTCATTATCAGGTGGATGTCTTCTATATTAATGGCTAAGATGATATTAAGGATTCTACTTTTCTCTTTGAGTTTTGGATCATCGGCCTCGTAAGATTGACTATAATTACCCTATTTTATCATATTCTCATGTTGGAAAGAGCATAAATTTAGTTATTACAAGTATTTAAAATGATATATAAAAGGAAGTGATATTGAAGGATATAGTGGTTAATATATGTTACCAACTTTTATAGGGGTGGGACAGGGTCACCTATCATATGATTGTTGACCCGTTGTTAAAAGGGTTAATGCCCCTATATTATCATCTATTAATTAATGTGTTATATTTTAGTATGTTTTTTATAATGTATAAATTATTAAATTGGGTAATAATGATAGGTATATTATTAAATAAATCCATTATCATTAGAACAATTATGCATACCCCATTTTAAATGAAAATAATGAAACTATTGATGTTTTAGTAAACATAGAATAGTCTTTGTTAGTAGATAATGTAAACCCTCTTTGACTTGTGTTTCTATTATAAC
Source organism: Viscum album (assembly GCA_963277665.1). Lineage (NCBI taxonomy): Eukaryota > Viridiplantae > Streptophyta > Magnoliopsida > Santalales > Viscaceae > Viscum > Viscum album. The sequence goes on along the minus strand of OY728128.1, from coordinate 1,693,532,037 downwards.
TAATTATTATGAATGTTGTATATATTATTTATTAAATGTAAATATATTTATACTTAATAAATTTATTAATTATCAATTTTTGATATAACTTAAGTTATATGGGAAAATATGAGATTAACTGACATGATATTAATTTATTAAAATAATTAAATAATCTAATAATAAAGGATAATATGATCAAACTAATGGGATATTACATTTATTATAAAAAAAATTATTATGATATATCACATAAAATTTTAAAAAAAAGAGAAATGGATAGAGAATATAAATATTTTTATGAATAAAAGTATGCACACTTTAATGGATCAATGAATGTCCAAATTATGAATGTTATATTTTTACATTCCATTGAAAATTATAATACATTTAATGAATACATATTTATTATATCCTATTTCAAATTTAATAAAATAATGGAGATATTTATATTCATATGAAATATAAATCCAAAAAATAGAATATTTTAAATTGTTTATTTATGATAAGACAAGTAAATGCGAGGAGGAAATATTACCCAATGCATATGGTTCATTAAGTATATACTCACAAACTAAATTGTGTTGATTATCACTAAATATATTTAGAAAGTATAAAAAATTAATTTAAGTATTATTTTAATAATAAAATACATTATAAAGTAGTGAGTGTAACATATGACACCACCACATATACCCCTTTTATTAGCAATATAAATCACTTTAATCAAAAATAGAAAAGCATTGATAATCTAAGTAAAATTAAAAGGGGTCCCCTTTTATCAGTGCTAAATAGGTACTGATAAAAGACCCCTTTTATTGGCACTAAAACAAAAACTAATAAAAGTCAAAAAAATATTAAAATGTAATTCTAAAAAAAATTGAAGTGGAACCTACCCCCACCCCCTCACTTTCTATAATGTCACCCCTTCGTGAAAAAAACCCAAAAAGGTGATACTTCTATAGTATGGTCTTTATCCATTGGTTTGAGATTTTCCCTTTTTTAAGAACCAAAATTGTAGTGTTATCATAATACAATCTGATAGGGTCCTTACTTCTAGGTATTACATCAATATCTTAGAAAAGGTTTTGAATCCAAATAGATTTTTGGCCATATCAAAAACTGCTAAATACTCGGACTCCACAATGGAATGAGTGATAATTGTATTATTTGTACTCATTAAACTTACAACTCCTCCATTGAGACTAAAAACATATCCTAATTATAAATTTATATCATCCAAGTCAATTTAAAAACTAACATCAGTATAACCACTGATAACTAGTTCCTTATCTCATCTATACAACATGAATATATCTTTAGTTCTTCTCATTTACTTAAAAATAACCTTAACAGTAAACCAATGTTATTCACTAATATTTTCTTGATATCTTCCTACCACTACTCAATTCATATGAAATATTAATCCTAGTACATAGCATTTCATACATGATTTATCCAATAATCAAAGAGTATGAGATCTTACTCATTCTCTCTTTATCCTATTGTGTCTAAGGATAGATTTTCTTGGAAAGATATATACCATGTGACACTAGAACCAATACCCTCTTGGATTGTTCTACACAAAATATCTTTAGTATCAGCTCAATGAATTTACCTTTAATTAGTCCAAGAATCATATACGATCTATCATGAAAGAACTTTATCTTAAGAATATAGGCCACTTCACCTAAATCCATCATGGATAAATACTTTTTTAACCATTCCTTAACACATTACAAGAAAAAATATATCATTTTACAATAAGTAATATGTTTTTAACAAATACTATATGGATAATGAATTAATTCCCACTATACCACTTGTAAACACATGGATCACATTCATTATTAATGAAACCAGGTTTGTTTATAGCTTCATCAAGTCTAATGTTCCACGACCTACATGATTTATTCAATCTATAAATGGATCTTTATAACTTGAATATATTTTTAGCATCACCTAGACTCAGAAACCCTTCTGGTTGTCTCGTAGTAAATGCCTTGATATATTTTAAAACCTCTAGCCACTATCCTTTTTTATAGGTTCTTGTGTTACCTTTAATGCCTATTTTTCTCTTGAATATCCATTTTAACCCAATGTGATTTACAACAACAGGATGATCGACTAAAACAAAAACTTGGTTCTAATACATGGAATCCATTTCAGAATTCATGGATTATTTGTATCTTGCTTCTTTTTATCTCATTAATGCCTATTTATAAGAGATATGTTCATTATTTTCAATCAGTAATGAGTCCCCATCTTCGAGGACTATAAACCTATGACATCCCGCCTTTTTATATCATAAACTTTCATTACATTACACACAACTGAGGATCTTTAAGGTTTAGTGTCTTGGAAACCAGGAACATAATACATGAAAACAGCATAAAGCATTCTTCTTAAACACATGAAAGGCTTCTCCTTAAGTTCATCCTAGGTTCATTACTGCATCTCATAACCTGGGGACATACATCAAAAGAAAGGGTGAGCAGAAGGCCCAGTAAGGGAAACAAGAGGAACATTTTACATGTGAACTTGATATACTTCAATAAGGACATGAAAAGAACTTTAAGGCATGAGAAAGAAAATCATGAGGCATTTCATAATAAAAATAACATTTTCCATAACTTGAATATGTGGCTACATAATTTAACATATACAATCATGAACATATCACCAAGGTCCATCCCCAAGGTGTCATTTGAAAATTACCAAGGTTATTCACCAAGGTATCATGAAAATTGTAATCTCTTATGGTTACATCATTACCCAATGCATTGGAGCGCTGTCAGGGAGCACCCTTAAATTTGACTTTATTATCATGTGAGCCACATATATCATCATAAAACATTTCATAAATAACCCACATAGAATAAAATAAATGGGTTTCATTTCATAATCATAACATTTTAAAAACTGCTTTAAAGACATGATCTTTACGTCACTTTAAACCCATAGAAAGGGAAAGCGGGTCTCATGTATGTAAATACCAGAATTTAAAATGGAACGTTTTGATATATATGTGAATACCCTTTTAGAAATAAGAGCTTTGAGTATTCACTTTATAACATAAAATAATTTTTGAGAAAAGAGAGAGGCATTTTGAGGGGAAAATTCTGCAGCATAACGGCTAAGTTTCGGGGTTTTAGAAAACATTGAAATGAGAGGGGACATGGGTCACCCAATCATAAATGATCCATAAAACAGTAGGGTGAAAGAATAAGAAGGACATATGGACATGGTAATGAAATTTTAGGGACATACCATTTGAAATGAAAAACATGGAAGGAAAAAAGATTAGATTTCTCTTATGAAAATTCGGCAGCCTTACGGCGTCACTTAACTTCAAAAGAAAATGATTTGAAAAGATCAAATAGGGTCCCTCATCATATGATCATAAGAGATCAGTATGATAGATATAGATATCATACACCAACATAATAAAAAGGAACTTGAAAGACTTGACATGAAAATCGAACTTGAAAAATGAGAAGGGTGAAAGAATCCCTTAAAAATTCGGCAGCCTAACGGCGTCACTTAAACTTTCATAAAACGAAATGATGAGAGTAAGAGGGGATCTCTCATCATATAAACATGAAAGGTCAGTAAGAGGAATATAAAATAAAATCCTCTCACATAAAAACATGGAGCATAATAGGAATGACATAAAAGACATTACATGAAAAGAAAGAGAGGGGTCGGATCCCTTACCTTAAAACGTGACTCTTGAAACTCAAAGGATTGGACCTTGAGGGCTTGGGGGCAACTTGGGAGGACTCCTTGGAAGGTAAGAAGACCAGAACTTCGTTGGGGGAGATTTGGGAGTGAAAACTAAAGGAGGAAAGGGTGGGTATTTATAGGGAAAGTGAGGGGACAAAGCATTAATGGCCAAGGGACACCTCACTAGTGGTTTTGGCAAAACCATGGGCTTGCACAGGGTATTTGCCCATGGTATTGGCCACTTGGGACACCTCACACCTTATCTTACTATTCATAATTCGACCATATTGAATATATACTTAATACATCATTTAATGATGTCATTAAACAACCGTAACTTAAAAACTATACTTTCACTATTCACCGAAAATTCAACTTTCTCAGAATAATCCCAAAATTTCACCTTAACCAAATATCAATGCTATGATTTAAAAAATGAACTCCATTTTATAAAAATATTTTTCTAAATATTTTTAATTTTATTTTTAAATAAATACACTATTCACCGAAAAATCATTTTTTCAGAAAAATCCCCAAAAATTACCATAACATAATATCGATGCTCTGAGTTCAAAAATAAAGTCATTTTTATAAAAATAATTTTCTAATTATTTTTAATTAAATTTTTAATTAAAAAACACTATTCATCCGAAAAAACTAATACTTGAATAATAATTTATGAAACCGTTATTTACCCATTTTATTGAATCACATTACTTAATCAAGGTGCCTAGATTATTTTAAAATTTTCTTTAAGTGAGATTACTAAACCATTTGGTCACATTACTAATCCTAAGCATAAAATCACTATTCACTATTTACTATTCATCAAAAATTAATTTGATCTTATTAGACTCCAAATTCCTTAATGAACACTTTTGTAGAAGACCATTTTTTTAAAATCATTACACATCATTAGTTATTTAGGGTTTACATAAATATTTCAAAATATCCCTTTTTTAAAATTCATCAATAAAATACATTCTAAAATTATCTGGACATTTGAAATTTCACAAACATCACTAAAGGAAGAAATCTCAATTTATTCACCCGAAGGGATTACACAAGGAAGCTAGGGTCTCGTCACATAGCCCCTTATAACACCGGCATAAGACCTAAGTGTAAGGTGTGCTATGGTGAGAGAATCTGAGGGTGGCTCAGATAACATTGCCCTAGTAGTAATCTCTACTAACTTGAACTTCTCCCGTAGGCGTTTCTGTTCAAGCTTGACACGCTGGAGCTCGGCTTGGGCTTGGTCCAAAGCGAAGCCCACAGATGCTACCTCCTTCCCAAGCTCTGATAAGTGGGCTTCATAAGGGTCGAGTCTACTGGATGAAGCCATCGACTCCTCTTTCTGCATTAACCATTAACATCTTATTAAATCAATAAGAGTAAGTTAATATACTACTCAAAAACATTGGGTCGTTACATTCTTCCCCCCTTAAGAAATTTCGTCCCCAAAATTTATACTTGAGGCCTAGTCGAAAAGGTGAGGGTACTTTTGCTTCATCGTTTCCTCAGGCTCCCAAGTCGCTTCTTCATACTTATGATTCCTCCACAACACTTTCACAAGGTGGGTAGTCTTGTTTCATAGAACCTTGTCTCTACGGTCCAAGATCTCCACTGGCTGCTCCTCATAAGAGAGGTCATGTTCAAGTTGTACCACCTCTGGGTTCAGTACATGTGAAGGGTCGGGTATGTACTTCCTCAAGAAAGATACATGGAAGACATCATGAACTTGAGCTAGGTTCGGTGGAAGTTCTAGACGATAGGCCACTGCTCCTATGCGATCAAGGATTTCATAGGGGCCAATGTACCTAGGGCTGAGCTTCCCTTTCTTCCCAAACCGCATGACTCTCTTCCATGGAGAAATTCGAAGGAAGACTTTGTCACCAACACCAAACTCCAAGTCCCTTCGACGATTGTCAGCATAGCTCTTCTTCCGACTTTGAGCAGCCTTTATGTGTTGTTGGATGGCATGAACCTGTTCCGTCATCTCTTGCACGAGATCAGGCCCAAGAAGCTTCCTCTCACCAGTTTCATCCCAACAAGTAGGAGTTCTACACTGCTTTCCATACAGAGCTTAATAGGGTGCCATCTGAACACTCGAATGAAAGCTATTGTTATAGGAGAACTCCACTAATGGGAGGTGTTGATCCCATCCACCCTTAAATTCCATTGAGCATAATCTCAACATGTCTTCAAGTGTCTGAATAGTCCTTTCAGATTGGCCATCAGTTTGAGGATGATTGGCCGTACTAAAATTCAATTCAGTATTCAGAGCATGTTGAAGACTTCTCCAGAATTTTGATGTGAATCTTGGGTCACGATCAGATACGATGGATAGTGGTACCCCATGCAGCCTTACCACTTCCTTCACGTATATCTTGGCAAGCTGATCCAGAGAGAAATCTTCCTGAATAGAGATAAAATGGGCTGTCTTGGTGAGACGGTCCACAATAACCCATATCGCATTGTTTCCTTTGGATGTTTTCGGGAGACCAGTTACAAAGTCCATAGTGATATTATCCCACTTCCATACTGGTATGGGTAGCGGTTGTAATACCCCCTTAGGAAGTTTTCGTTCTGCCTTTACTTGCTGACACACCAGGCACCTTGTAGTGTAATCGGCAATCTCCCTCTTCATGTTATCCCACCAATAATGATCACGAAGGTCTCTATACATCTTAGTGCTTCCCGGATGTATAGAGAAAGTAGAGCTATGAGCTTCATCCATCAGTTCTTTCTTTATCTCCGGGATAGATGGAACACATAGTCTTGTACGAAATTTCAATACACCTTCTTGATCAATATTGAAATCAGGGAACTTCCCATCCTTTACAGCCTCAAACTTCTCCTGCAGCAAAGGATATACTTTTTGAGCCTTCTTGATCTTCTCTAGTAATGAAGGTTGAGAAATCATTTGGGATAGGGTTGATGATGTCCCTTTCCTTATAATTCCCATGTCCAGTTTTACTAGATCTTTAATCAAGGGATCTCCTAAGATCCTCATTGTTGCCAGAACAACAGGATCCTTCCTTCTTAATGCATCCGCGACTTTGTTTGCTCTCCCAGGGTGATAATGTATTGAACAATCATAGTCTTTAATAAGCTCCAACCATCTCCTTTGTCTCATGTTCAATTCTTTCTGTGTGAAAATATACTTTAGACTTTGGTGGTCAGTGTATATATCACATTTCTCCCCATAAAGATAGTGCCTCCATATCTTTAGAGCAAAAACAACTGCTGCCAGCTCCAGATCATGCATAGGATAATTCTGCTCGTGAATCTTCAACTGTCGAGATGCATAAGCAATTACCTTGTCATTTTTCATGAGGACGCACCCAAGCCCTTTCAGAGATGCATCGCTAAAAATAACGAATCCTTCTCCGATAGAGGGTTGTGTTAACACAGGTGCAGTAACCAATCTCTTCTACAGCTCTTGGAAACTTTCCTCGCATTCATTTGTCCAAATAAACTTAACCCCTTTTCGAGTCAACTTGGTTAGTGGATTAGAAAGTTGTGAAAAGTTTTTCACAAACTTCCTATAATATCCCGCTAAACCAAGGAAACTACGAATCTCAGTTACTGTTGTGGGTTGAGGCCACTCCTCCACAACCATTGTCTTTGCAGGGTCAACCGAGATTCCTTCATTGGTTACGATGTGCCCCAAGAAAGCCACTTGTTGTAACCAAAACTCACACTTGTTGAACTTCCCAAAGAGCCTCTCCTTCCGTAGAGTTTTCAAAATAACCCTCAGATGATCTTCATGCTCCTCGTGACTTTTTGAATATATCAAAATATCATCAATAAAAACTACCACAAAGTTATCAAGGTAGTCCTTAAAGACTCTATTCATCAAATCCATGAAAATAGAAGGAGCATTAGTCAAGCCGAAGGGCATAATAGTAAACTCATAATGCCCATATCTTGATCGGAAGGCAGTCTTTGGAATATCTTCCTTCTTCACCCTCAGTTGATGATAACCAGATCGAAGGTCAATCTTAGAGAAGAATTGAGCCCCGCGAAGTTGGTCAAATAAATCATCAATTCTTGGAAGAGGATATTTGTTCTTCACTGTGATCTCGTTCAGTTCTCTATAATCAATGCATAGCCGCATTGATCCATCCTTCTTCTTCACAAAGAGAACTGGTGCTCCCCAAGGAGACACACTAGGTCGGATAAACCCCTTCTCCAACAAGTCTTGGAGTTGTTTCTTTAACTCTTCTAGCTCTACATTTGCCATTCTATACGGAGTCTTTGATATCGTTTGGGACCCAGGTACGAGTTCAATGGAGAACTCTACCTCTCTCTCTGGGGGAGGTCCAGGTAACTCCTCAGGAAATACATCCATGTATTCCTGAACAATCGGAACATCTTCTATTTGTATGCTACCTTTTCTTTCTTTATCATCACCGATTAACTCCATAAAGAAAGTTATAGGAGGTGCTTCTAGATAGGGATCAGTTCGGGATATCTCTCCTTGGAAGATAACTGTAGGTCGTTCATTCAAGACTACTGAGATTTCCTTACTTCTGCATTTGATCTTAGCATTATACTTTGAGAGCCAGTCCATCCCTAGTATAATGTCGAATTCCATCATTGGAATGACTACTAGATTTGCGATAAGATTGTGCTCACCCAAGTAAACACTAGATTCTCTAAATACTGTTGATGCAAGGATAATCTCACTTGGAGTCTTGATTGACAACTCTACCTCTAACAGTTCGGGGATTGATTCTATTTTCCTTGCAAACTTGGAGGAAATAAAGGAATGCGTAGAACCAGAATCAAATAAAGTACTTGCTAGCTTTGAGAGGACAATAAGAGTACCTGCTACCACATCGTTCGGGACTTCAACTTCAGATGTTGTGATAGCAAAAGCACGACCTTGCTCCCTTGGCCTCTGCTGAGGTTGATGGTGATTCCCCCCCACCGCCCTCGGATTTGGACATTGATTAGCAAAGTGCCAAAGTTGTCCACACTTGAAGCATGTGACTTCGGGTAGGGCCAGAACCATCTTTCCTCTGTCGTTAGTGTTGGGAAGTTGAGGCTTCACATCACTACGACAATTCCGAGAAATATGGCCTTCTTTTCCACACCTATAGCACTTACCACTTCCGATCAAGCAGTTCCCCGAATGCTTCTTCCCACATTTATTGCATGTGGGATGTTGCATATGCTTTCCACCTCTTTCCTGATCAAAACTTCTTCCCAGGCTCGGTTCTAGAGTTCTCTTATTCTCATTAGATTTGTGAGACCACTGTGTCTCCCCAAACTCTAGTTCAACTTTCATGGCACTTCGAACTATTTCTTCATAGCTATCATAGTCCCTGTTGGCTAGATTCTTCCGCAGATGAGGTCGTAGTCCACCAAAGAATCTATCAACCTTCCCATTAGGGTCCATGACGAAGCTTGAGGTATAACGGGAAAGCCTTGTGAGGTTCATCTCGTAGGTTCCAACTGATTCATTCTCCTTTTGCTTCAGCTCGAGAAATTCTTTCTCCATTCTCGTTCTCATCGAACGAGGGAAATACTTATTAAAGAATATTCCCCGGAACTCTTTCCACTCCATAGCTTCCATCTATCCTCGTGGCTTCGTGTTTTTGATCAGTGACCACCACTGATCAGCTTCTCCCTCAAGGTGGTAAACAGCAAGGGTGACTTTTTCTTGTTCCGAACAATGAAGTACAGAAAAGATCTTTTCAATGGAGCTTATCCATTGTTCCGCAACCAATGGGTCAGTAGATCCACTGAATGTTGGCGGTCATTGACGCATGAAGGACTCAACAGAGTGTTGTTCCCTTCGTGGTGAGGTCGGCCTCTCAGCTTGATTCAAGTTATTACTCATAACTTGAGTCAGTTGGTTCATCATTTGCATGAATGTTTCCATTCCGGCTTCCATCGGAGGTCCATCAGCACATGGTGCATTGCAGTCACCATCGGCACGGTTCCTCCTATTGCCCGCCATCTTCTAAAAGAATAAAACCTTAGTGAGAAACTTATTTCATTTATGAATCTTTTAACTAATACTTCATGCTTAAACAATTATACTTCTCTATAATTCCCTCATAATGATTCATAAAACGCTTGTGATTAACCAAACATATCCCCCGGGAGTGTCGTAACCAAGAGTGCAGAAAGGCCCGTTATCGTGCACCAGTTCCCGTTCGAGTCTAGCTCAAAGCGGTGTTTTCGGGTTTTACCCCTATGTACATCTGTGCCAGAGCCGCCTCTACCTGCTCGTATCCAGACAGGGATGTATTTGTTTGATAAACCACTTACTCAATACTTACCAAAATACCAGGAAGTTTTCCTATATTGAAACTTTTCTATAGGGTTCTTCCTAAAGTTTTTTTTTTATATCCTAATTTCCACAAATAACTAAACCTTCCTTTGATACCAACTATGACATCCCGCCTTTTTATATCATAAACTTTCATTACATTACACACAACTGAGGATCTTTAAGGTTTAGTGTCTTGGAAACCAGGAACATAATACATGAAAACAACATAAAGCATTCTTCTTAAACACTTGAAAGGCTTCTCCTTAAGTTCATCCTAGGTTCATTACTGCATCTCATAACCTGGGGACATACATCAAAATAAAGGGTGAGCAGAAGGCCCAGTAAGGGAAACAAGAGGAACATTTTACATGTGAACTTGATATACTTCAATAAGGACATGAAGAGAACTTTAAGTCATGAGAAAGAAAATCATGGGGAATTTCATAATAAAAATAACATTTTCCATAACATGAATATGTGGCTACATCATTTAACATAGACAATCATGAACATATCACCAAGGTCCATCCCCAAGGTGTCATTTGAAAATTACCAAGGTTATTCACCAAGGTATCATGAAAATTGTAATCTCTTGTGGTTACATCATTACCCAATGCATTGGAGTGCTATCAGGGCGCACCCTTAAATTTGCCTTTATTATCATGTGAGACACATATATCATCATCAAACATTTCATAAATAACCCACATAGCATAAAATAAATGGGTTTCATTTCATAATCATAACGTTTTAAAAACTGCTTTAAAGACATGATCTTTACGTCACTTTAAACCCACGGAAAGGGAAAGTGGGTCTCATGTATGTAAATCCCAGAATTTAAAATGGAACGTTTTGATATATATGTGAATACCCTTGTAGAAATAAGAGCTTTGAGTATTCACTTTATAACATAAAATAATTTTTGAGAAAAGAGAGAGGCATTTTGAGGGGAAAATTCTGCAGCATAACGGCTAAGTTTCGGGGTTTTAGAAAACATTGAAATGAGAGGGGACATGGGTCACCCACTCATAAATGATCCATAAAAAAGTAGGGTGAAAGAATAAGAAGGACATATGGACATGGTAATGAAATTTTAGGGACATACCATTTGAAATGAAAAACATGGAAGGAAAAAAGATTAGATTTCTCTTATGAAAATTCGACAGCCTTACGGCGTCACTTAACTTCAAAAGAAAATGATTTGAAAAGATCAAATAGGGTCCCTCATCATATGATCATAAGAGATCAGTATGATAGATATAGATATCATACCCCAACATAATAAAAAGGAACTTGAAAGACTTGACATGAAAATCGAACTTGAAAAATGAGAAGGGTGAAAGAATCCCTTAAAAATTCGGCAGCCTAACCGCGTCACTTAAACTTTCATAAAACGAAATGATGAGAGTAAGAGGGGATCTATCATCATATAAACATGAAAGGGCAGTAAGAGGAATATAAAAGAAAATCCTCTAACATAAAAACATGGAGCATAATAGGAATGACATAAAAGAGATTACATGAAAAGAAAGAGAGGGGTCGGATCCCTTACCTTAAAACGTGACTCTTGAAACTCAAAGGATTGGACCTTGAGGGCTTGGGGGCACCTTGGGAGGACTCCTTGGAAGGTAAGAAGACCAGAACTTCGTTGGGGGAGATTTGGGAGTGAAAACTAAAGGAGGAAAGGGTGGGTATTTATAGGGAAAGTGAGGGGACAAAGCATTAATGGCCAAGGGACACCTCACTAGTGATTTTGGCAAAACCATGGGCTTGCCCATGGTATTTGCCCATGGTATTGGCCACTTGGGACACCTCACACCTTATCTTACTATTCATAATTCGACCATATTGAATATATACTTAATACATCATTTAATGATGTCATTAAACACCCGTAACGTAAAAACTATACTTTCACTATTCACCGAAAATTCAACTTTCTCAGAATAATCCCAAAATTTCACCTTCACCAAATATCAATGCTATGATTTAAAAAATGAACTCCATTTTATAAAAATAATTTTCTATATATTTTTAATTTTATTTTTAAATAAATACACTATTCACCGAAAATTCATTTTTTCAGAAAAATCCCCAAAAATTACCATAACATAATATCGATGCTCTGAGTTCAAAAATAAAGTCATTTTTATAAAAATAATTTTCTAATTATTTTGTATTAAATTTTTAATTAAAAAACACTATTCATACGAAAAAACTAATACTTGAATAATAATTTATGAAACCGTTATTTACCCATTTTATTGAATCACATTACTTAATCAAGGTGCCTAGATTATTTTAAAACTTTCTTTAAGTGAGATTACTAATCCATTTGGTCACATTACTAATCCTAAGTGTAAAATCACTATTCACTATTTACTATTCATCAAAAATTAATTTGATCTTATTAGACTCCAAATTCCTTAATGAACACTTTTGTAGAAGACCATTTTTTTAAAATCATTACACATCATTAGTTATTTAGGGTTTACATAAATATTTCAAAATATCCCTTTTTCAAAATTCATCAATAAAATACATTCTAAAATTATCTGGACATTTGAAATTTCACAAACATCACTAAAGGAAGAAATCTCAATTTATTCACCCGAAGGGATTACACAAGGAAGCTAGGGTCTCGTCACATAGCCCCTTATAACACCGGCATATGACCTAAGTGTAAGGTGTGCTATGGTGAGAGAATCTGAGGGAGGCTCAGATAACATTGCCCTAGTAGTAATCTCTACTAACTTGAACTTCTCCCGTAGGCGTTTCTGTTCAAGCTTGTCACGCTGGAGCTCGGCTTGGGCTTGGTCCAAAGCGAAGCCCACAGATGCTACCTCCTTCCCAAGCTCTGATAAGTGGGCTTCATAAGGGTCGAGTCTACTGGATGAAGCCATCGACTCCTCTTTCTGCATTAACCATTAACATCTTATTAAATCAATAAGAGTAAGTTAATATACTACTCAAAAAGATTGGGTCGTTTCAAAACCCATATCTCTCTAGTACTTTTACCTCTCTGGTAATCCTACATGTTACTTATGTTTCGAGAACTACTTCTTCCATGGGGACCTATGTAATATTTTCATGGACTAACTCTCATAATCTTTCTCCCACTATCCTTATTGAGGATTTTTTCCATCACGAAAGATGGAATGTCTATAAATTGTCACTTTCTTTTCTAATGGGTTTTATAGGTAGTATCCCCTTATTTTCTTATGATACCTTATAAAGATATACTTTGTTCCCTATGATTCTAGTTTTTTTCATGATATGTCCTTAACAAATGAGTCACATTCCTATACACGTTCGTGGAAAAAACAAGTTTCTTTCCACACCATAAATTGAAGGTAATTATGTTTTCCACTTTAGTTGGTACTAGTTTTAATGTTTATGTCTTAGTTTTTATTTTATATCCATAAAAGGATAATAAAATATATGCATGACTCATCATTAACCTTGCCATGTCTAACAAGGTATAGTTTCTACTTTAAGTAGCACCATTACATTATGATGTGTAAGGTGGATTGAGTTGATATTGAAGTTCCAAAGGATCGAATAACAACTGATAAGGGGGTATTGAATTAGTTGTTCACTTTTTATAAGTTTCAAAACATTTAAAAACTTAACACCTACAACCTGTTGAGATTTATTTCCTTATTAATTTTTAATAATTACTCATGCATGAAAAACTAGGAAACCATGTAAAGCACACAATATTTACAAGGTTTGGCCTCAGTAAGAGAACCTACATCCATGCCATAGAAACTCCCACTGGTATATGAAAATACACTATTATGAAGAAGTGAATACAAATTGTGCCAACTCCCATTAAAAACCTTCAATCACCTGATAGAAAATATTTTACTAACTCTCAACAGTTTACAATGTTTTCTTCTAAAACAATTTATCTAAACAAAATAATAAAGGCTTTGTTGAAACTACTCCTCAATTGTTCAGTCTGAATCCTTAGTCTATTATGGATAGATCCAATTTTCTCAATCTAATGAGTTTGGATATGATTCTCTCAATATAATGATTCTGGATATGATTCTCGCAATACGATTAGTATAGGTCCGATTCTCTCAATACAATGGATTCAATACGATAAACCCATCCTCAATATTCAAAACTCAAAGTCTGCTCAATTTCTCAACATGTTATTCTTCGGTTTGATTGAATCAATATGATTAACTGAATACAATCTTATCAATACAATATTGATCAATTTGGTAAATAAACATTCTGTTGTATGATACTCCTCACAAGATCTATAGCTGAGAATGACTTTCACTTTATTTTATCAGTGATCTACCTTCTTTACATGCATGAAAAATCCCTAAAGAAGGAATGATATGAGAAATTATTTATAGGCAACTCAGAAAAAAAAGCTTGAAAACTCTCTCCTCTTCCTAAATTTTCAAAATATATGAAAATATATCATATTTAAACTTTAATGTTGACTTCTTCAACCCTCCTTATATTTCTTCAATATTTATGAAAAATTGAATTTCAATTTTAACCTCTTAAACTCTTCAAAAATCTTATGGAATTTTCTTTTTGAGTCTTCTTTGTAATCATCTCATTATGAATATGTTTACTTTTAATATATTATGAATCTTATTTCCTTCTCATTGATTATGAATTATTTTTTCTTATCAACCCATTAAGATTTTTGTTTCCTTCTTTAGTTCATTATGATTTATGTTTCCTTCTTCAGCTCACTATGATTTATGTTCACTTATTCATATAATTATGATTTCACTTTCCTCTGTATATCATTATGAATTTCATTTCCTTATCAACTCAGTCTGATGGAATCCTCATAATGATGGAATTATCATTAAGATGTAATTCCCATTACGATAGAAATCCCATTACGAAGAAATTCTCATTATGATGGAATCTTCATACTGTAACTTTGAAATTCATCAAACTTCATAAACTTCACACATTCTGAATTATGGATCTGATATTTTGAAACATTCTGCCATTGATGGATTTCTTCATAATGATGGAATCTCCATTATGATAAAATTCTCATTATGATAGAATTTCTCATTACAATTGAATTCCCTACTCTACAATTTTGACTTTCTTAAAACCTCCTCACCATTTCTTAAATAGTTTTTATCATGATAGTATTCATGATTTATGAGAATTTATTGATCAGTAAAGCATTGTATGATTCTTTTTAGAAATTATGAAAGCTTTCTAACTCTTGAGTTCACAATATTCTTTCAAAAACTCTTCAGCAACAACACAACTTCTTCACTCAGCACCTCCTTTCATTATCTGATTACAAAAAAAGTCAAATTTATAGAAAAAAATTGCTACCTTTGATCCTTTTGGATATGATGATATGAATATGATGCATATGGATTCGATTTTTTCATCAACTTTTGACTTTATTACAAAATATCATTATTATGGACTGGATCTGATTCCTAGGAATTAAAAACATTCATATAAAAAAAGGTCCGTTGTAAAAAAATAAAAAAAACATTATTTAAAACAATTTAACCAAAAAAATTCTTCGATATCCCCCTTTAGATTTTTCAAAAACCCTGGTTAACAATTTTACTAACTCTTATAATTTTTTCACAGCTCAAATTTTGTAAACAAATCATGTTTTTTACTATTATCAAAACATAGACTTTCTAAAAAGAGATAATCTTAACACCACACTACTAGATAAATAAATGTTTTGGAAGTAATTCCATCCCTTGGTAACAAAAAAATTTGTGGCCATGTAATGATTACTCCCCTTAAGTTTTCTTTTTTTCTCACCTTTCTTTTTCTCTCCCCAATTTTATGATAACCACAACTTCAGATTCATTTAATAAAGATAAGTAAAAAAATCTTACAAAGTACAAATTTGTTACTTTCTCTCCCCCTTTTTAACATAATCCAAATCATAGTGGGGGTATTTATTCATGAGGTTTAGGAAGATAGGGAAGGATATTTAACATGAAGTTTTAGCCTCAATTCCACAAACCATTCTTTTGGAATTGATTTTGTAAAATTATCAGTAATATATTACTTTTTTGAAATGTATTCAAGGAAAACATATCCAATAGAAACTTTCTATTTTATAAAGTTAAACTTTATATAAATCTATTTTGATCTTGAATTTTGGATAGGATTCTTAGAAATATGAATTGCACTATGATTATAACAAATTATCTTCAATATTTTAGAAACTTTTACTTTCAAATCTTCCAACTAAACTTTCATCCACAACATTTGAGTATAATCTTGAGTAGCTGAAACATATTTTGGTTTAGTTGTGCTCAAAGTTACTGAAATATTTTCTTACTATGCCAACTCACATAACATTCACCCAAGAAAAATGTTCCTCATGAGCTTAATTTTCTATCATTTTAATCTCAAGCCCAATCAGCATCAGTATAACCGTGAAACATCATCTAATTATTTCTTTTGTATAATAACACATGTGAATTTGTTACATTGACATGTCTCATAATCTTCTTTTCCACCATCATATGTGATTCTTTCATATTACTTTTATACATGGATCTCAAAGTCACGGCATAAAGAATATTAGGCCCTAAGGCTATAACATAAAGAACACTTCCTATCAACTTCCAAAACCCTTTTTGATTCACACTTTTTCCAAATTCATCTTTACTTATCTTTTTTCTCACTCAAATTGGAGTATAAACTTCTTTGTATTCTTCTATCCCAAAATTCATTAACAATTATCTAGAATAAATTTTATGAGATATAAAAATTTATTTTTCTTTTTGTTGAAATTGTAATCCAAATAAGAAATTCAATTCCCCCAACATTGACATTTACAAATTCTTATTTATTTATACAGAAAATGTTTTACAAGCATATTCTATATCCCCAAAAAATAATATCATCCACATAAACAATTACAATTAGAGCTCTATAATAAACAAATTTCACATATAAATTTCTATCAACTTTTACATTATAAAAATTTAATGTTCCCAAATAATTTTCAAGTTTTGAATACCAATAACGTGGATCTTGTTTCATCCCATAAAAATATTTCTTTAGTTTAAAAACATTGTTTTCATCCTCATTAAGTAAATACCTGAAAGGTTGTTCAATGTAAACTTCTTCCTCAATCTCATCATTTAAGAATTATTACTTTACATCCATATGATAAAATTTGTAATTCTGATGTGAATCCATTAAAAGAAACATTCTAATAGTTTTCAAACTTGCAACTAGGAAAAAAAATTCTTCAAAATCCACACATTTCACTTATGTATATACTTTACAAACAAGCCAAGATTTGTTTCTTCAAACTTCACCATATTCATTTAACTTGTTTCCATACACCAACTTGGTTCTGATAACATATTTATTTTCTAGATGTGAAACAAGCTCCCATATTTCATTTTTATAATTCTGATCAAATTCTTAATTCATTGCATCCACACATTCTTTGTGTTGAATAGCCTTTGAGACTGATTCTTGTTCAACATTTGAGATAAGTGAAGTTTTATTTTCTTGTATCATATTTCTTCTAGTATGAACGAGAGCCTTCTGATTCCCAATAATTTTTTAAGATTCAACATTTTTTTGTATGGTATTAAATGTCAATGTTTCTTTCCTAGCTGAAATTTCATCATCACTTGATTTTTCTGAATCTTCATAAGGATGTTTTGAATTACTTTCAAAATTGTTGGAATCATAAATTTTATCCTCCTCATCATTCTCAACTAATTTTGTTAAGTAACTTTGATTTTTATTTAAATTTACATCATATGAGTCAACCAAATTTTGTAAATTTTTATTCCAACATTTGTAACTTATTCTATTGGGTAAATAAATTATAAAAGTCTGTTCCTCATCTTTCTCATCAAACTTCCCCAATTATGGATTTTTTATTTTGAGAAAAGATCAAATTCCAAAAACATTGAAGTATTTTAATGATGGTTTTTTGTTATACCACATTTAATAAGGAGTCATGTTCATTTACGGTCTCAACAAACATCTATTTTTAACATGTGGAGCAGTACAAACAGATTGTCTCCAATATAACTTTAAATTTTGTATTAAAATAATATAATTCTTCCCATTTCCACCAAACTTATATTATTTATTTATGTTACTCCATTTTTTTGGAGTATAGGGAGCACTATAATTATGTTTAATACCATGATTTATCAGATAAGTTTCAAAAGTATTGTTTGTGAATTTGGTACCATTATTTGTTCTCAAATTCTTTATGGAAAACCCAATTTCTTTCTGAACATCTTTTTTGAATAATTTGAACATTTCAATATCCTCTTACTTGTGCATCATAAAAAAGATGTTTTTCATCCAAGTGAATCATCAAAAAAATGATAAAGTATAAATCTCTTTTTTTATTTATGTCGCATTGGCCCACATAAATCAGAATGAATAATATCAAGTGGTATGGTAGATTGAATCTAAACTCTATTATGACTTTTGTTAGTCATATTTCATTTTTGGAAAGTAATACAAGCTTCTTCATCTCTTCTTTCCAATTCTGAAAAATTTTGGACAACATAAACTTTAGAAAGTTTATTCATTTTTTTCCTTCCTAAGGTAGGCAAGTCTTCGGTATCATAATTTCTTTTTCATTTTTAGCACCCAAGTAACATGAGTTGTCAAACTATCCAATTTGAAAGATATTATCACTCGTTCTTTTTTCCTTTTTTAATAACTTTTCTGTATTTCACACTTCTGATGATAAAAAAATATTTTATAAAAACAAATTTTTTCCATCATCACAAATTTGACTAACACTACATAACACTGCTGCAAAATAGGCCTTTTGAAGCTCTAAAAATGGAATTTATCAATGATAGAGAATCATTGACTACTGGAGCGAGATTTGAAGCCCGATTCTTTTATCAGTACTTTTATAATTGCTAATAAAGGGGCATACTACAGTGCGCTATAATAGAAAACCGCAGCACTAGTGTAGTGTTCTATAATAGCACACCGCAACACCAAGAACACCACAAAATTAGAAAAATCAAGTATAAATAAAAAATTTAAGTGAATAGAAGACAATCTAGGCTTGTTTTCTTGGTTTTGGTGATGGGATGCGCATTTTAAACTAAAATGACACTTATATACTAAAAAATGAACTTGGAGACATATCGGTCACACAATGCAGAAGATTAAGGTGCGAATGATTATTACACATATAAAATGACTTATGGATCATTTTCCTAAGGTATCAAAACAATCTGAGTGTGTTTTCTCAGTTGTGAGTATGTTACTTGTCTTTTTTACTAAAATGTCATTTTAAACTGGAAACATGCACTTTGATTCATATAGGTCACATCTTGTCTCATTTTTATGTGATAAAGATTTATAAACATCACAAATAACTCATGAATTTTTTTCTAAATTATAAAGGAAATCCAATCATGTTTTCTCAATTTTTAGTGAGTGACAATTTTTTAACTAAAATGTTGATTTTAACCCGATAATAGACACTTTGAGTCATATCAGACACATCATGTATCAGATTGAGGTTTGGATGATTCCTACAAATCAAAAATGACTCATGGATAGTTTTTTTAAGTATCAAAACCATATTAATGTGTTTTCTCGGTTTTGAGTAGGTGTTTTGTCCTTTTTAATAAAATTGATGTCAATTTTAAATAAAAAGACACACTTGGAGTCATATCGATCACACCGTATGCCAAATTGAGATGAGAATAATTCTTATATGTCTCAAATGACTTATGGATCATTTTTTTAAAGTACCGAAATAATATGAATGTGTTTACTCAGTTTTGAGTATGTCGCTTGTCTTTTTTACTAAAATGTCATTTTAAACTGGAAACACGCACTTTGACTCATATCGATCAGATAGTATATCAGTTTGATATGAGACCAATTCCAACACATCAAAAATGAATTATGAATCAATTTACTAAATTATCAAAAAAATCCAAGCATGTTTTCTTAGTTTTCATTGAGTGGAATTTTTTTAAAAGAAAATGTTGATTTTAAACTGATAACAGACACATTTAGTCATACGAGGCACATTGTGTACCGGATTGAGGTGATGTTGATTCCTAAATGTCAAAAATGACTTATAGATCATTTCCAAAAGTATCAAAACAATATGGATTTGTTTGTCGGTATTGAGTATAACAGTTGTCTTTTTTATTAAAATTGATGTCATTTTTAAATAACGATCACACCATGCATTAGATTAAAGTAAAGATGATTCATACGCATCTCAAATGACTTATGTATCATTTTCCCAAATTAACAAAATAAATTTAATGTGTTTTATCGGTTTTGAGTACGTCAATTTTCCTTTTTATTACAATTTCTGTCATTTTTAAATAAAAAGATGCACTTGGAGTCATATCGGTCACATCATGCATCAGATTGAGTCTAATTTCAAAATGTCTCAAATGACCTTTGGATCGTTTTCATAATGTATCAAAATAATCTGAATATTTTTTCTTCATTTTTAATACGTCACTTTTTTTTACTAAAACATAATTTTAAACTGGAAACACACACTTTGACCTATATCAACCATATCGTTTATCTGTTGGACATTATATTGATTCCTAAATGTTAAAAATGACTTATGAATCGATGTCCTAAATTATCAATAAAATCCAAGTATGTTTTATTTGTTTTCAGTGAGTGACATTTTTGGAACTAAACTATCAAATTTATACTGATAATCGTGCCAACGATCCTGTAACCAAGTGGTAATGGCTCCTGGTTGATATCCAAAAGACCTAGGATAGAATCAGAGTAGGGATGAATTTCTGGGTACTGTAGCAGCAATGTAGTTGTGACGGAACTGTAGCATCGGCGACTATAGCAGCGGCAGAACTATAGTGGTGGAGGCACTGTAGCAGGACTGTGGAGGCTGCGGTTCTTTAGCAATTACTATAGAATCCTGGTAACTATAGAAGTACTATTCACTAAAGGAACTTTGGGACACATAAAATTGGGCTTTCGGGCCTTGTATTAAATCCACTTGGTCTTGGGCCGTCTGAATATGTAATGGGTCTCCCTCAACCCATTTTGAAAGAGGTCTTTGCTTTAAATAATAAATGAGGCTTCAGCCCCAAACTTTTAAAAAAATTATACTGATAATGGACACATTGAGTCACAACAGTCACATGGTACATTGAATTGAGGTGTGGCTAATTCCTATAAATCTCAAATGACTTATGGATTATTTCCTTAAAGCATCAAAATAATCAGAATAGTTTTTCTCAATTTCGAGTATTTCAATTGTCCTTTTTACTAAAATTAACGTCAATTTTAAATAAAATTTATCACTTGGAGTCACACTGGTCACACCATGTGTCAGATTGAGTTATAGATTATTCCTACATGTCCCAAAGTCTCAAAAAAATCCAAACATCCAATGTTACCATGTTTCCATTGCCTTTCTATGTCATACATCCAACACTGCATATTGACTCGATGTTCTTAGGTGAAAAATATTTCTCATTGTTGAATTTTAGAAGAGTAGAGGGTTTTAACAATGATAAATGTTTTTCAGCTAATAACATCGAATAAATATGTAGTTTTGGAAGTTCTAAAAATAAAGGAAATAAATACAGAAAATATGGTTTCATTGGAAGAAAGATTTTTTTTATCTTTTTTTGGCTTGTTACTGATAGTTGTATGAAAAATATGACATCCCAAAAGATCTGTGAAAAAAACTAAATAACTATTAGAAAAAATAATAATGAAATTTAATTAAAAATAGTAAATAAAATGATTTAAAAAATTAATTAAATAAGTAGTAGGAATTTAACTCTTTATGATGGTTGTATGTATTCATAACACATTTCCTTATTGTCATTATCTTAGTTATAGGCTCGAAGTTCAATACCTCACGAGCATGATCATTTTCGAACAAACCACCCTAACTCGAAAAAAATAATCCACTTCTATAAGAAAATAATTATTATATGATTAATACTGAAAATATATAAATTTAAAAAAATATGACAACGCATTAATTCTTTGGATAATGATTTTACTATGAAAACATTGTTGACCATAGGGATATATAGATAATAAAGAAAGAATGATGATAAAAAAACACAAATAGATCTCTCCAAACAATCAATCAATGAGTGAGGAGGATGAGAAGAAAATAAGATACATTGGATTGATGCTTTGAATCATCTGAGAGAAAGTAAAGATATTCTATTATGTTCATAAAATGTTCATTTTTTATAATAAATAAATAAATACACATAAGATATTCATTATAAAAGGTGAATGTATCCCATTTATAAAAATTAAATAGATGATAATTAGAGATTTCTAAGGGTGCAACCAAAAGGCAATGTTAAATAATGATATGTTTTTTGATAGATTAGAGTAAAACATACATAGTGTTTATTATATGTGTGATGAAAGAAATGAAGTGATCTTTAAGAAGTATTAATTAATGGGTTATCATTTCAAAGATGGAAATATTTTTATCAACTGCAATAAATACAAGCAAGGATGAAATCAATGAATAAAATATCATTGGTGATCAGAAATTTTTTGTGAAAACTCAAAGGAGTAAGAATCTACAGAAAACCTCATTTTTTTCAAGTAGAACCTAAATCATTTGGAGAGGCTAAAAATAATGATAATTGGATCAAATATATGCATGAGGAGCTTGATCTAAATAATAACATTGTGACATGAGGATATTGATCCGAATAAGAACAATGAAGGCTTCTTGTGGATCATGTTTTTGTATATATTGTTCAAAAAATGTCTATTAGTTTAAAAATACATGAGTTTTTTAGTTAAATGTTTTCACAATATTTGTAAAAATATTAATATAAAAGTTCATGGTAATGTATTATAATGAAACAGTTTTTTATTTTATGTAATTGAGATAGTCACATATGTGTCCAATCATTTCACCAATACAAGGAAATAAAAATGGATTTAAATTTATGACAGTAAACCATAAAATTCAATAGAATTAAGAATTCTTAGTGAACATACCATGTCATTAAAATATTAAATACAAACTAATAAATTTGACTTGAAGTGGGATTATAAATGTGTAATGATTTTATCCAGGAAAAAAAATTTATTTCAAAAAAATAGATTCTATTAAAACTTATTTATTAAATTTAAATCAATCAATGTTAATATTTATTTCATCAAAATTAGTTAAATCTAGTGGTATAAGATTTATTCTTGAATAATTTAAAATATTATTTAAAAATTAAATAATATATAACCTATCTTGTTAAATAAGTTACTTTTCTAAGAAAATATCAAATTTAGAAAAATTTGAATCAATACTAAAGGATTTATAACAATAAATTCTATAAAAAATTTACTCTTCTTCTATACCAAGTAATGAAAGAGTATTTTTATTCTTATAACACCTTGATGATGAGGTTTTTAATAGAAAATGAATCATTCCAACTGTTTATTTTCTAACTATATTTCAACAACCAAAATCAAAATATCAATTACATTTTATCTCCAAATCAGTTTTTTCCTAAATAATATAGTCCATGAATTATAGAACCATAAACCTATTTTTTCATAGAATTTAATACATATTATTTAAATTTAAATTTAAATATTTCAAAAATAAAAACTCATAAGAGTATATTTTTTCAATAAGTAGTTAAATAAAAAAGAAAAAAAATCAAACATATATAATGTTTTTTGTCATATGATTTTACAAATTCATCAGAATCATTTGATTATTAAATTTTAGAACTTTCCCCTAAATCTATCCCAAACCTCATGTAATAGTTCATATTAATCCTACAAAAATCCATTAATTTTACACCATCTTTCAGTTCTCATTATCCTAGGAAAAAACAATAAAAAATCATTAAATATTTGTTCCCATGTGTCAGCTATTTCATCATCCATTTTTTGGAAATAACTTATACAATTACCTTTAAGAAATAAGGGTATAACCCTGTATTTTAGTTCCACCTCACTCAACCCTCTCAGTTCTAATTGTTGCATGACATAATATAAGACCCCAATGATGTCATATATTTCATCATCCAAGTGATTTGCAATGTAATATTCCAAACCAATGATAATGTGACCTTCATATGGATGAATTTTTTAAAATATGGCGATTTAAAAGAGGTAGATTTCATGGAATATTGGTATTGGGAGCCAATTATACCTCACAAAAACACGACCCAATATTGGGTTTGATATTTTTCAAGCCTCAGAGTACCAATGTTATCCCAAGGAGACCCATATGATATCAGGGAAGAATATACTTCAATATATCTAAAAAAATGGATTTTGGGTTGTTTTATTAAAGGATACTGAAACTAGACTTTTTGTGATATACATATGTGGGATGAGAAGGTTTAGTGGATAACTGAGAGAAATTAGAGATATCAAAAAACCTGGATTTATTTTGAGTTTTGGTTGTGTTCAACCCTTGAATCGCTTAAGACTTGGATTCAAGTCTTCAAATAGTTGGAGCCCTGATACTATCCTAGATTCAAGCTTGGATTTTACAACTATGAGTGACGGAATTAGGTTGCTTCTACTGAGAGATTCAGATATCATGAACTGGTTCTTGATGGTTAGTGTTCATAAAATAGATCATGACACTTTTATCAGGGCTTCAAAAAAACACAGATAAAGATTTATCAGTGATGATTAAGATTGATTTTTTCAGTGTTTTTTGGTGCTGATAAATCTCTATTTTCATTAGTGCTAAAAAAGCACTGATAAATGCTTATAATAATTTTTATAAACAAAATTATATTTTTTAATAAAATTATAATTATTATATATAATTATAATACTTATAATAATATTTTTTATAAAATAATAATTTTATAATTATATAAATATTTTTTTAAAAAAATATTTATAGAATTATATATATATTTATATAATTATATATATTTATATAATTATATATATATATAAATATAGTAAATATATTCATTATTTAAATAAATTTATTATAATTTTATAATTATTTTTTTATAATTATTATAACACCCCAAAAACTTTATGGTATGTTTCTCTTAAATGCTTTCAATTCATTAGAAAACCTATATTTCATGAGGTACTGAGTCTCTGTGAAACAACACTTGGTTATATGAGATAGTTATAACCTAGACATTAGATTAAAATTTTTCACTTCTGTGTTTTGAATTTTGAAAAATGGACATACACGGTAGCGATCAGGGTGATATTTGGAATCTGATAGAATCAACTTAATTTCTAGTGAATATTAACTTACTCTTATGAATAGTAACATGCCCTTATGAATAGTAACATACCCTTTTGAATATTAATATAACCATTTTGAATGGTAACCTTACCCATGAAAGTGTAAATAAAATTTAGGCACCTTAAAAATGAAGATGATTATTTTAAGAGTTGGTATTTTTTGATTAAATGATGATTTTAATTGAAAATTAAATTTATCATTTTTAGAAAATTATTTTTAAAAAATAGAGTTTATTTTTTGGATTCTACATGTCAAAAAATGGTTAGGTTGAATTTTTGATTGTTTTCTAAAATACTTGAATTTTTGGTGAATGGTTAAATACATTAATTTACTGTATAAATAAATTATAATTTAAATCCATTATTCCTAGAATCATTAATGATGTAAGAACCCAAATATTAAAGTCACATGCACTTATTACTATTCTACGTCATGAAATCCTGACAATTTCTTGTCTTTGGGAGAGATAATAAATTAATGAATATAATATTAAGAAAACCCTCCTCCCCTCCACTATATAAACCACCCCTCACCACCTCTTCCTCCCAAACCACTCAAGATTTGATCTTCACCTATGTTATGAAAAATACACTTACTGAGCCCCTACCCCAAATCTAAGACCTTATGTACTCACCAAAAGTCCAAAAAACAAAGGCCTTAAGGAGATTCGCAAGGAGGAGTACTCAAGAGGTGAACCTCTCTTCCTTTTTCTTTCAACTTCTTTTACAAGTTTCATTCTTTTATTTCTCTCTTCTCACCTCCCATCACCCAAATTATTTGATAATTCTTGTACCATACGTGGACTATAATTTTATTATTCTAATTTAATATTTCATCTTCATCTCTTTTTCTCCCTCCTCTTACGCTAAAAATGACAATATCGTCTGAGATGTGTTAATTTTTCACATTCAAGGACGACGGGTTTTCAATTTCTATTAATATATTAAAGGATAGTCATGAAACTTTTTTAATTATTGAACCAGATAATAATATATTTATTTTAACTTGTTCAATTTTCTATAATCCTTACACACTCATAATATAAAATAATAATACAAAACAAGTTCATTTCCCACAAAACCTCTAAGTTAATCTAAGTGTTTATCATTAACTTTTAACTAATGAGTCATCCTCATGGTATATAACCAAAATAATTATGAGATAATTTATATATATATATATTTAATTTCACTAATAATATATATTAACAATTCTGTATGTTTAACCACATTTCAAACGAACTTCGATTCATGAATATAAGTAAACAGACCATGAAAACCAAGGAAGAAAATGCTTCCAAAACAATAAAATTTAACCTCTTAAACCCATAAAAAGGCCATGAATGAACCCAATAAGGTTAAAATAAATCAATTAAAATTATATTAGGTTCTTTAATAATTAATTAATGAATCTAAATTTGATTATTCATTTCATTGAGATCAAACAAAGAACACATTTGGGCATAATGTAAGGGGTTTCTCATCTCACTTTTATTTTCCTGATATTTCCATTGTTTTCCACTTATTTATTGTATGTGGTGTATGTTTACTTCCATTTGATATATAATATCATTATTATATTTATATTAATGGTATTTAGTGATTCACTTGATGATTATTAACTCGATTGATTACAATATTGTAAGGAACTTTGTTTCGGTTTCCATTTCATTGTGATTTACTTGGTATTGTGAACCTAATAATTATTATGTGGTGTACCTAATGACCCTTTGAGACTATTTTTCATTTTAACATTTAAATATATTATATATCCATATTTTTTTTCATGGATATGATTATTTTATTAATTTATATACACTTTTACATATAATGTTTATTTGGAATGTTGTTTTAAATATAGAAATATTGATGAATCTGTATTCTCTATTCTATATAGATATTGAGAAGTCATATTGTACTTGTATTAAATATATGTATAAATAATGATTTATACTTTCATTTATGATATTTTCCTGCTATATAACCTCGATGAATCGATAGGTCTCATGAGACAAATCAGTTGGTGCAAACCACTTCGAGTTTGTTTCCAAAACAGAATTAGATGGGTATCTACCCAAAAACTTAAACCATTTCATTAGTATAGTGGTATCATATTCTAGATACATGATTTCAAATTAATAATCATTCTAATTATTCATTTTCAATTTTTACTATCCATGAGTTTTTCATTACGTCAAAATCTATGGGAGCAGTTTCATTTTTATATTATTATTGGCATGTGTTTTTAATTTATTCGCCATGTCATAATAAATATTCCAATTTTATTATAATTCAATTATTGCTAATTAATTATTCTACTATTTCTAACCCTTACTGGTTATTTTAGATCACCCCTTTCATTTTTATACTTTCATCAAGTTATGAAGAGGATACCATTTATTGAGTTCTCTTGAATGAAGTTTATTAGTTTTTGTTATATATATTATTTAGTTTCCTTTCCCAATTTAATATGAGTTACATGTATGTATCTAGTTTATTCAATACTACTAAACTGATCATTAGTTAAATATTTCATTCCTTTTAATCATTATAATGTAATAATTAATGCACTAGCTCCGGGCTTCTGGGGTCGAGGTGTCACAGTTGGTATCAAAGAAAGTTTAGTAGCAACCTTGGAAACAAGGTTTTGGAAACATGGTTTAGAGTAAATAACCCTAACTTAGACTTTGAGAATAATAAAAGAATAACATCCTAGAATTTTGGTAAAGTATATATTATGTGGGTCTTCCTAGGAAATATATATTTGTCTAGATATTACAAGTGGACGTGGTTCTGGAACGGATGTAATTAAGAGTAACAACTCTAACAAGGAGTGTTGGGCTTAACACGGGGTATCATGGTACATGACAATGGGCCTTACTGTGCACCTATTTTGACTCTCCCAGGGGATATGCAAAGTATAATTCACATTTTTTTTACAAACCATTATGAACGATTTAAAAGTAAATAGAAAAAAACTTTATGATTATGAGATTATTCATGTGTAAATTTTCATATTATGTTAATTGTTTTATAGATAGAAATTATGAATTATGATCTAATTTAGTGCATTCCATTATTTAGTGATGGAGCCTAATGGAAGAAGGGGAATCAATAATCATGTACAATATAGGGATTTCCCCACTTGTCAAGTCAACAAAGTCAATGTTGGAGCAGATTAGATCATGACCATATTGGGATAACTTACTCAGGCTATGGTGAATAATCATGCTACACATGTACTAGATCATTTAATGTGGTAGAATCCCCCATATTTTAGTGGGACTAAAAATTTGGTGGCATCTGAGCAGTATATCAAGTCTCTTGAAAAGATATTTTTGGCATTAATATGCAATGAAAATGAAAATGTAGTACTGGAATTAAATTGCCTCAAGGGTGATGTTGATCAATGGTGGTCCTTTATCTAGAATATCACGGAGGAAGAAGAAATATTATATATAGAATGGAGAACTTTTTAGGAAATATTCTTCAACAAATATTTCCCTCATGAACAACGAACTAAAATGAAGAGGAAATTCCTTACACTAAAGCAAAGGGAATAAGAGAGTGTTGCCAAGTATGAGGATACCTTCATAAGATTATCCAGGTATGCTATAGATTATGTACATGACTTAGAAGACAAGATTTATCATTTCTTTAAAGGTCTTAAGCCAAGTATTTAAAAGGCACTGGCTTCTTAAACATTTTCATCATACGATGAAATTGTATTAAGTGCCATCAAAATAGAGAAGGAATTTTATAGATCAAATTTGTTCAAGGGAAATCAAGATAAAAAGAGGCACTCTAATAACCAAGGAAAATATAAAATGCCAATTAATAAGAAGGGGTTAATCGATTTCCATTATGCGAGAACTATGGAAAGAATCATCCTGGGAAATGCTTGAAAGGCATGTGATTTTTCTATAAGTGTGGAGATAAGTGTCATAGATCTAGTGAATGTAAGGGGAAGAGACAATCCAATGATGTGAAATGCTATAACTGTAGATATATGGGGCACTATGCAAATGATTTTCCTAAGAGTCGAGGAAAATTTCCTCAAAAAATTCCGCAAGAGCAAGGGAAAGCTTATGCGATTACAACCTCATAGGTTGAAGTTCCTAATAATGTGGTGGTAGGAACTTTAATTGTTTCCTCAAACTTATCGAATGCTTTACTTATTTCTATATCATTTCATTCATTTATATCATCACAATTTTCCAAAAAAATTAGACATGTCCAATTTGATTTAATAAAGGAGTTGTCAGTCAAAATTCCTAGGGGATGTACCATTGCAACAAAGATGTGTTGATCAATCCACCTCATGAAACATAAACTTTATTTAGTTTCTAACCTTATCATCACACTAATGATTGAATTTAATATAATTATTGGTATGAATTGGCTGTCAAATTATGATTTGAATATCTATTATAAGAAGAAGGAAGTTACACTTTTTGAGAATGATGTATAATCCCTTATCTTTAGAGCGGAAACCTCGCCATATGATTCTTATCTAGATCCACCCCCTGTATGTCTACTGAATGAAATTATTAGTGATGAATAGAACACAATATCTATGGGTGAGGAAATAAATCTTCAAATTGAAGACGTACCAATTGTGTAAGAATACATTGATGTATTTCCAGAGGATTTACTTGGACATCCTCTAGAGCAGGAAGTCGAGTTCTATAATTTTTGGTGTAAGACCTATATCAAAGACTCTCTATAGAATGGAAACTATGTAATTAGTGGAGATAAAGAACCAACTAGAGTAATTGAGTGAAAAATGATTTATTTGACCTATTGTTTCTCTATGGGGAGCCCATATTCTCTTTGTCAAGAAGAAAGATGGATCCATGAGGAAATGCATTGATTGCAAGGAAATCTATGCTATTATAATAAAGAAAAAGTATCATCTGCCAGAAATTGATGATTTATTTGATCAAATTCATGGATCCCAATATTTTTCGAAGGCTAACCTTCTATCTGGATATCATCATTTGTGTGTGAGAAAGGAAGATATTCAAAATACTGCATTTTGAACCAGGTATGGGATTATGAGTTTACAGTAATGTCTTTTAGACTAAATAATGAACCCTCTATTTTCATGGATCTAATTCATATATTTTTTAAGGAATATTTTGATGAATTTTTTATGGTATTTATCGATGATATCCTAGTATACTCCAAAATCTAAGAATACCATAAGAATCACTTGAGGATTATTCTGAAAACTCTTAGAAGAAATGAATTATATGGGCAGTCTAGCAAGTCTGAATTTTGGATTCAATATATTTCTTTTATTGGCCATATTTTCTCTAAGTATGGAATCTTAGTTGATCCTATGAAGATAAAGGCAATACAATAATGTAAGACTCCAATAAACATAACCAAGGTACATAGTTTTATTTTCTTTTTAGGTTACTATTGGTGTTTCGTTCAGAATTTCGTCCGAATGGCTAATTTGCTAACTAAGCTCACATGTAAAGGGGTTAAGTTTTAATGGACTAAATAATGTATGGAATGCTTTGATTAATTGAAAAGAAGATTGGTCAATTATCCAATTTTGACTCTTCCATCAAGAAATGATGGATTTGTGATATATAGTGATGCATCAAAGAATGGACCAAGTTGCGTCCTTATGAAAAATGGTAAATTTATTTCTTATGCATCAAGGAAATTGAAGACTCATGAGAAAAATTATGCAACTCATCATCTTGACTTAGCGGATGTAATATTTTCTCTAAAAATATTGATACATTATCTATGCAGTGAAATATGTGAGATATATATGGATCAAATAGTTTGAAATACATTTTTACATAAAAATAACTCAAAATAAGGAGAAGGATATGGTTAGAGTTACTCAAAGATTATGATTGTTCGATACACTACCACCCATGAAAGGAAAATAAGGTGGTATATGCATTAATTAGGAAATATCTTGGACTTCTGACCCAAATGAGGATTGAGAGAGATACTATATTCATGGATCTACTAAAAATTGATATGGGAATTGTTATGGAAGGGGACACATCTTTCCTATTTCAAATGATTGCTAAAACATCTTTATTAGAGAAGGTAAAAATCGCTCAATTTGATGATGTGAATCTAAAAAATAAATTTAAATCTATTAATAATGGAATATTGGAAGACTTTATGTATGTGGATGGGGTTCTGAAATTTGGAAAGAGGTTATGTGTTCCATCAGAACATGAGCTAAAAAAGGAACTATTAGATGATTCTCTCTGCTCAAATTTCTCTATACACCATTTTAGCACTATGATGTAAATATTTCTGAAGGAACATTTTTGGTGGGATAAAATGAAGTGATAAATTGTTGACTATGTTTCATGGTATCTAGTTTGTCAACTAGTGAAGGCTTAGAGACAACATCCTAGAGGGGTCATGCAACCTCTAACTATTCCTATGTATAAGTGGGATGAAATTATGATGGATTTTTTCATAGGACAACCAAGGAAACCTAGAATAAATGATGCAATATAGATAATTATTGATCATCTATAAAAATCAGCACATTTTCATGCAATAAGAGAAGATTTACCACTTGAGTTCCTTAAAAGACTTTATATTAATGAAGTTTTAAGACTTCATGGTGCACCTATATCGATTGTGTCTGATCGAGATCCCCAGTTTACATCAAAATTCTAGAAAAGTCTCCAAATGGATTTGGATAATGAGCTTCATATGAGTATTCACTACTACAAAAACGGGCAATAACAGCGCTAAAATCGGGCTTTAACAGCGCTGGAAAAGCGCTGTAAATCTCAGCGCTGATAAAGGGGGGGTCCTTTAACAGCGCTAAAAAGCGCTGTTATATGTTGCATTTAACAGCGCTTTTTTAGCGCTGTTAAATATCTCCTTTAATAGCGCTTTTTTAGCGCTGTTAAATGTCACCTTTAATAGCGCTAAAAAAGCGCTGTTAAATCCCTGCCTGCTGCTAATAAAAAACCTGCACTAGTACATCCAGCCGAGCAGACCTGCACAAAAACCAGTATATCAACCACAGACCTGCACAAAAACCAGTATATCAACCACAAGCATTTCATCAACCGATCACAACCCAACCAAACAGTGTTCTTACAATGAGTTAGATACCATCTACCCAGAAAGCAAAACTACCTCATTACATAGTATCACAAAATATTCCTACACAACTCAGAAGATAAATACTAGAACATTCCACTATGCATTGTTTCTCCTTGGATTGCCACTTGGTTTTGACAAATCGTGCAGAGCCCGTGCTCCTTGAATCATTCTACAATACATAAAAAGGATATCCTAACTCTCCCAACCATCACCCTTAGTAATTATGTATATTAATACAAAAAAGGTAACATATCATAAATTGGGGGACTGCAATGAGACATCAAGATTAACATTCTATATATAGGATCGATGTCTGGTAGGATTGGTTGCGTTGATACATGACTCTACCTGGACCTCAAAAATAGATATATGATCTCACTCCAGGACTTTCAGAGAGACTCCAACTATGTCTAGGACGTCCTGCTGAAGCGATCGTACTACCGTAAGTCGAAAAAGATACCAAAACCATCCTAGGAAGGATCATGGGAGCCAACCCTAATGAAATATGTCCTTGATATAGTGTTCAAAGAGATCAATCATGGTATATAAAATTATGTTTCATTTAAAGGGTCACATGCCTTGTCGCTTTACCCTGGGTAACTCCAATGTTCAGCTGCCTGTGTGAATATACATGTCATATCAATAGGAAATTACATGGCATGTTAAAAAACATATACGTGTTACCCTTTGATCTTGTGTCCTCTTATGCACCCTTGCCCTATGTTAGTACATGACGTCGATCTCGTGTGATTCTTCCTGTGTATCTGTACAAGGGATAAACTGCGTAGCTGGCTCATTAAAGACGTGTAGTGGGATATATTCCATGTAGGAAAGCCATGTAATCCACCCCAGGTTTGACTCGTACACGTCACATATGACCCATGGATCATTGTACTAATGTGTTAACACAATCCTAAGGCGTTTGGTCGGTTTCCCGTATGTCAGTTGTTGATTTCACTTGAAAATAAATCCATTTTGAACAAAATAGAGGCACTTTGAGTGGTGTCGGCCACACCGGGCCTCGGATTGAGTCGGGGTTGACTCTTACACGTCAAATTTGACCCATGGATCATTGCCCTTAAGTTTCAACAGAATCCAAATGCGTTTGGTCGGTTTGCCGCATGTCAGTTGTTGATTTCACTTAAAAATAAGTCCATTTTGAACAAAAGAGAGGCACTGTGAGTGGTGTCGGCCACACCGGGCCTCGGATTGATGCGGTGTTACG
This sequence comes from Viscum album, assembly GCA_963277665.1. Classification (NCBI taxonomy): domain Eukaryota; kingdom Viridiplantae; phylum Streptophyta; class Magnoliopsida; order Santalales; family Viscaceae; genus Viscum; species Viscum album. Next base: position 1,693,498,477 of record OY728128.1, on the reverse strand, counting down.
TCACACATGAGTCATTGATCATTGTGAAAAAGTATCAACACAATCAGAAGCCGTTAGATCGATTTGGCGTATGTACGTAAAATATTGTCCATTTTAAACTAAATACATACACTTGGAGTGATACCGGTCACACCGCGCCTCTGATTGAGGCGGGGTTGACTCGTACACGTCACATTTGACCCATGGATCATTGTCCTTAAGTTTCAATAGAATCCCAATGCGTTTGGTCAGTTTGTCGTATGTCGGTTGTTGATTTCACTTAAAATTAAGTCCATTTTTAACAAAACAGTGACATTGTGAGTGGTGTCGGCCACACCGGGCCTCAGATTGATGCGGTGTTGAATCGTACACGTCACACATGAGTCATTGATTGTTGTGAAAAAGTATCAACGCAATCAGAAGCCGTTAGATCGGTTTGGCGTGTGTACGTAAAATATTGTCCATTTTAAACTAAATACATACACTTGGAGTGATACCGGTCACACCGCGCCTCTGATTGAGGCGGGGTTGAATCTTACACGTCACATTTTACCCATGGATAGTTGTCCTTAAGTTTCAATAGAATCCCAATGTGTTTGGTCGGTTTTCCGTATGTCAGTTGTTGATTTCACTTAAAATTAAGTCCATTTTTAACAAAATAGTGACACTGTGAGTGGTGTCGGCCACACCGGGCCTCAGATTGATGCGGTGTTGAATCTTACACATCACACATGAGTCATTGATCATTGTGAAAAAGTATCAATGCAATCAGAAGCCGTTAGATCAGTTTGGCGTATGTACGTAAAATATTGTCCATTTTAAACTAAATACATACACTTGGAGTGATACCGGTCACACCGCGTCTCGGATTGAGGCGGGGTTGAGTCGTACACGTCACATATAACCCATGAATCGTTGTCCTAAAGTGTCAACACAATCCGAAGGCGTTTGGTCGGTTTCCCGTATGTCAGTTGTTGATTTCTCACTTAAAAATAAGTCCATTTTGAACAAAACAGAGGCACTTGGAGTTGTGTCAGCCACAACAGGCCTCAGATTGAGGCGGGGTTGACTCGTACACGTCACATTTGAAGGTGAGTATGCATACACGATAGTTGACCTTCTTAGAGAAGGGTTTCTGGAAGAGTATAAAAGACATGAAGCAATTAAGATCATTAGAGTGTTGGAGCAAATGTGGTTGCTACAAACAATGTGGAAATCGTCTTGTGCAAAGCGACCTAAGTTACAACTTGCAGGTATTCTACTCTATTTTTTTCTGGAAGGTTTCAGTTTAAATGCATTTTGGAATGATCATTTCTAGCCATTGTCTTTTAGGTTTTTTTGACAGCCGAGGGGAAAGGGTGGGGTCTGAAGACATTGTAGGATATGTCGAAGGGTGATTTTGTGTGTGAATATGTTGGAGAAATGTTAACTCCCGCAGTTCTGAAAAGAGTCACTATTTGAAAGAAAGTCACAAGTTTAGATACATCTCAATATGTTCAGTTTAAAGACATTTTGAGGGACACTACTAAAGATATGCTCAGATATGCACTCATCCCCCACTTTTAGATCATTGTCTACTACAATGATCTTCCAAACAAGATATGCATTAGAACGCTCATGATACATAGATAAATTCACTGGCCACCTTCGAGAATGATCTGAAGCACAAACCATGACAGCATTATTTTTTTAACTTCAGCACCTCAATTGAGAATGTGACACCTTTCAGGACTTGGCGCCATTGTATGTCGTTTCGTCCACTGAATGGGTCTATCCTTTTATTTAATTTTTTTAACTTCAGTCAAATATTCTAGAAAGATGTCGCGGAAGATCCTTCACCATTTTGTTTTGCTGAACATCTCATTACATTGTTAAAAAAAAGCAGGGTGTCTTGCATGGGCAATACGTTCCTGTATTGAAGATGATGCACTCCCATTTTAATGGACTAGGTTTACTCCCTAATCTCATACATAACATCTCATGAGACAATAGATTTAACCAATGAATTGGAGTCCTATCTGGGTACAACCATCATACGATTTTCATGATTATGTGTTCCACAATAATTAAATCAATCATTAGGCTTAAACAAAATAATTAACCATGTGGGTTCGAATAAATGGGAGTGCATCATCTTCAATACAAGAATGTATTGCCCATGCAAGACACCCTGCTTTTTTTTAACAATGTAATGAGATGTTCAGCAAAACAAAATGGTGAAGGATCTGCCGCGACATCTTTCTAGAATATTTGACTGAAGTTAAAAAAATTAAATAAAAGGATAGACCCATTCAGTGGACGAAACGACATACAATGGCGCCAAGTCCTGAAAGGTGTCACATTCTCAATTGAGGTGCTGAAGTTAAAAACATAATGCTGTCATGGTTTGTGCTTCAGATCATTCTCAAAGGTGGCCAGTGAATTTCTCTATGTATCATGAGTCATTGATTGTTGTGAAAAAGTATCAACGCAATCAGAAGCCATTAGATCGTTTTGGCGTATGTACGTAAAATATTGTCCATTTTAAACTAAATACATACACTTGGAGTGATACCGGTCACACCGCGCCTCTGATTGAGGCGGGGTTGAATCTTACACGTCACATTTGACCCATGGATAGTTGTCCTTAAGTTTCAATAGAATCCCAATGTGTTTGGTCGGTTTGCCGTATGTCAGTTGTTGATTTCACTTAAAATTAAGTCCATTTTTAACAAAACAGTGACACTGTGAGTGGTGTCGGCCACACCGGGCCTCGGATTGATGCGGTGTTGAATCGTACACGTCACACATGAGTCATTGATCATTGTGAAAAAGTATCAATGCAATCAGAAGCCGTTAGATTAGTTTGGCGTATGTACGTAAAATATTGTCCATTTTAAACTAAATACATACACTTGGAGTGATACCGGTCACACACAAAATCACCCTTCGACATATCCAACAATGTCTTCAGACCCCACCCTTTCCCCTCGGCTGTCAAAATCACCCTTCGACTATCTGGTTATGATTTTTGACAGCCGAGGGGAAAGGGTGGGGTCTCAATCCGAGGCGCGGTGTGACCGGTATCACTCCAAGTGTATGTATTTAGTTTAAAATGGACAATATTTTACGTACATACGCCAAATCGATCTAACGGCTTCTGATTGCGTTGATACTTTTTCACAATGATCAATGACTCATGTGTGACGTGTACGATTCAACACCGCATCAATCCGAGGTCCGGTGTGGCCGACACCACTCACAGTGTCACTATTTTGTTAAAAATGGACTTAATTTTAAGTGAAATCAACAACTGACCATCTCGAGATGTATCTAAATTTGTGACTTTCTTTTAAATAGTGACTCTTTTCAGAACTGCGTGATATGAAGGTATTTTGGAGATTTTACTGGTTCATGCATGATATGAAGGTATTTTGGAGATTTTACTGGTTTTTTTGTCCAAAGGCCAAAGAAATGTGGTCCATCATTCTTGCATGTTACTCGTACACGTCACCAAGGACCCGTGGATCCTTCTCCTAAAGGATGAAGGCAATCCGGATGCGTCTGGTCAGATTTACGTAGGTCAGTTGTTGTTTCCAATTAAAGTGGTGTCCATTTTAAAGAAGAGAGTGACCCTTTGGGTGGTAGCGGTCACACCGTGCCTCGGATTGAGGCGGGTTGACTCGTACACATCACCAAGGACCCGTGGATCCTTCTCCTAAAGGATGAAGGCAATCCGGATGCGTCTGGTCCGATTTACGTCGGTCAGTTGTTGTTTCCAATTAAAGTGGTGTCCATTTTAAACAAGAGAGCGACTCTTTGGGTGGTAGCGGTCACACCGTGCCTCGGATTGAGGCAGTGTTGACTCGTACACGTCACCAAGGACCTGTGGATCGTTCTCCTAAAGAATGAAGGCAATCCGGATGCGTCCGGTCGGATTTCCGTAGGTCATTTGTTGTTTCCAATTAAAGTGGTGTCCATTTTAAACAAGAGAGCGACCCTTTGGGTGGTAGCCGTCACACCGTGCCTCGGATTGAGGCGGAGTTGACTCATACACGTCACCAAGGACCCGTGGATCGTTCTCCTAAAGGATGAAGGCAATCCAGATGCGTCTGGTCGGATTTCCGTAGGTCAGTTGTTGTTTTCAATTAAAGTGGTGTCCATTTTAAACAAGAGAGCGACCATTTTAGTGGTTCAACATTCTTGCATGTTGCTGGTGCATATCATCTGTTAAAATGGAAAAATGACTCATTGGAGAAAGAATGTTTTATTTAATAACAATTACAATTTTGCTACGAACATTTACATACAACAATATTTCATCTTTTGATCCCCTTAACCCCTCTCAAAAATGACCACAAATTGTACATGTCCCCAAGTCAGATCATCATTGTATTTGTGTACAATCTGTCATCAGGTATGCGGCCCACTCGTTTCTGAACACATCTATATCGTCTTGTGAGTATGAGGCTTTTCGGCAGTCATAGTAGTACTGCAAAATAAAAAAATAAAGAATTAATAAATAACTTAAACGAACTAGTAATTGTTTTTGAAAATACCTCTTTAGGGATGCTAGTTTGCTGATGAAAAACGATCTCTTTCATAAATTTACAAACATAATAACCGCAATCATTATCGTTTGTTTGTTTTGGACACTGCAAAAAAATTGATCATTAGGAGAATAAATAACTTGTGTTGAGGTGTGTTTGGATAGTGAAATTTTATTATATATACCTTGATATTTGTCCAGACGTAGTACTTGCTCGGCTCCTTATGCTTAGCCCCTGTCCTCATACCATGATTTAGACGATATTGGTACACCTCCCTATCATAACAGAATCCTCAGTAAAAGATAATATATATTATATAAATTGATGTTTAGACCTAAAACGTAAGATGTAGTGTCTTACAGATTCACAAACTCCATCATGTATGGTCGGTTTGATGGATATCCTAGCTTTGAATCCAGAAAATAAATCTTCGGAGTATCCAAGTTCACCGCAATTAGCAACCAATGTTGCCTAAAAACACAAAAAGGAATAAGTAATAAAAAAAGTGAAAATATAATTGATATGCTTTAATCGTAGAGTATTACCCCTGCATGGTTGGTATTAGGAAAAGTCTGTCATCTGTAATCTTGCGTTCAAATGTTTTCAGCAAGTCCTTCACTATTGCATCCCTTTTTGATGACTCTATTTTTGTTTGGTGTGTTGATGTGATATGAGGACTAACCAGTCCAAATCTTGGCTCATGGGAAAATCCCTTCAACTGTTTTTCATAAATGCGTCTATCAACAATATAAAATGCATTTAGTCATAATTTGCACATTAGATCAGCTTTTAGAAAATCAATTCATGGAAACATACCTCATATATACATTTACAACAGTGACGCCTAACCAACCGTTTTCAAGGATTTCATTTACATTTTCAGCAGCAACGAAATCTTGACTTTCCTCTCCATATATATTATCTTCGAAAATCACTATATGACTATTACCATCTTTTAGCTTCGTATCCACATGAGTCTTCAATGCTAGTAAATGTGGAAAGAGAACAGGTGGTGTTATTGTGCTTTCAGTAGCTCCTTGGGATCGATTGGTCGATCCTTTAGATGGTTTCGAGCCGATGTTAGTCACCCCCTTTCCTTTCTCCGTCTATAACAACAATCATTGATTCAGACACTCTTTTCATTAATTGTTAAGGGTTTAGCTTGAAAATAAAAGGAAATAAATACCTCTTTGTCTGCATGTACTTTTACAAGTTGTGCCGGCCATGCAATGAATGTCCCAATAGCCTTTTCAACCGTATGAATATCATCGTCATCAAGTGGAATAGGTAGAATTGCATTTGGCTCATGAGCTACAGTAATCGTCACTTTCAGATGATCTTTTGAAAGTGGTCTATTATGCAGTGTGGCATCTGGGATATTGAACCCTGTAGCCCTCGCTACAAGGTGATAGGTGGGTGTTGACAGATATAAATCACAATCATTATCACCCTGTAGAAGATCAGTACAGATAAATTATCAGTGTTTGTCTGATTCATATTTAATGGGAACCATTATTAGAATATTGATTACCACGGCTAAGACATTTTTTTTAGGTGAATGGCTCACCTCAAAGCTGGTGGGGGGTGGGGCAGGATGTTCATGCGGTGGTTGTTCCTGAGTTGTGTCCTCCCTTTGCTTCCCACCCATAAAAGTTGCTAGCAACTCTCCCTGCCATTGCAATTGTTCTTCAAGGGTTGCTATTTTTTCGCTCATTTGTTCCAATTTTTTCTCTGTATCATCTATTTTTTTCTTCTTCTCAAAATATACTCGGGGTGTCACCCCAAACCCTGCACCTCTGACACGACCGTATTTTTCTGGCTGCTTCAAAGCCGTCGATAATAGGTCTGTATCAGCTACAGGAGTAGCTGATTCCTGTGACTGTCAGATATACGAAAAAAACTAATTATTTTTATGTAATAGCAATTTTAAACAAATCTTTTTATCATCATGTCATACTTACACATATTTCCCACACTTTTTGTGTGTTCTCATCTATTAACTTCCCTTCTTTGTTCACACGTGCCTCCTTCCATAGCACATGACGTGGGATAGAAGTGCATTTGGTTTTAGATTCATCAATCTACATCTAAACATAGAAAGATAATTATGATGTTGTTTATTGGCACCTAACAATATTACTGTAAATTTACAATACGTACCATTTTCTTTTCTAATGAAGCGTACCCCATCCTTGCTTTACGATAGGGGTATGTTGGATTTGATGCACGTTCCTTATTTTCAGTACAGAGTTTCTGTTTCATAAATGAAATATTGACAATCAAAGTGATGAATACAGGTATCCTCAAACAACGTATTATCACTCACAATGTACCTGAAACTTCTCATCCCCACGACGGCCAATAAATGCATCCCATGCTTCTTGGGATATCAGGTGCGCATAGATAATGGGTGGGTGCGGGTTTATTTTACCTTTAGAATCTTTCAGGTGACATCTTGTTAAAATAGTACGAAAACCTCGATGAATCTTCCCTGCAAGCCTTAGTACATAATCCTTGTGTGAGTCGTCTACTATAAATGTACTCTGCAAGAGATTGAGAAGAGTAAGACACTGTTTCATCATTTTATTTGCTAGTTAATTAAAGAAATAAATTCATAATGTTACCGTAATTTCTTCCCAGATCACAGCCTTCAACCCGGACACAACATGGTGCCATGAATCTATGTCAATCAGCACGCGTTGCCGAGTGACAACTCCAATGTAACTGCTAAACATAGCCTTGTTGGGATTCACATGTTGGCCCCGTGCATTCCATCCGACTTCAAATTTGATGCCTTTGCTTTTCGCCTTAAGAATTTTGGCTAACACTGTCAAACTACGACGCACCTGTGATTTCTGCGACGTCGGTCCTTCATTCCCGACCATTTCATTGATATCAACATCATATATATGTTCATCTACTATGATATCAACGGCATGTGCTGATGGTTGTTGGACCTCAACACTAAGAGAAGGAGCCGCAACAGCAAGAGCAGCAGCAGGAGCAGTAGGAGCACCAGGAGCCGCAGCAGTAAGAGCAGCAGCAGGAGCAGTAGGAGCACCAGGAGCCGCAACAGTAAGAGCAGAAGCAGGAGCAGTAGGAGCACCAGGAGCCACAGCAGGAGCAGTAGGAGCACCAGGAGCCACAGCAGGAGGAGGAGTAGGAGCCACAGTAGTAGGAGCAGCAGGAGCCGCATCAGGAGCAACAGTAGCAGCAGAATGAGCTGCAGGAGCAGCAGGAGCAGCAGCAGCCGCAGCAGTAGCTGCTTGAGAGACTTGTTCAGTCTCAAGGTTAGGAGCACCAGAATGTGCAGAAGTCATTATCTGCAAAAGTGGTTGAACAGTTCATTCAAATTACATAAATTCTGTAATGATAAGATAATAACATGAGATAACAAGATCTATATTACAAACAAAATATAACCTGTTTACTGAACTCTCTTTCTTTTTTTCAAAGGTTGAAGAGATTTGACACCTCTATCGACAATCCAAATCCCTTCATTGTGGTCTCCTCTAACATACAAAACATCATCTGCATTGGGACCGCTCCGAATTGATTGTGACGTACCACTAAAAGGATCGTCCTCAACTGAATTTTCATCGGAACCCTCAATAGTTTTGGACGATAACAGAACAATCGACCACTTTCGGTTTGCGGGATCTGGAACATAAAAAACTTGTACCACTTGTGATGCCATTATAAACTGTTCGTCTTTGTACCCTTCTTTACTAAAATCAACTTTCACAAATCCCCATTCATCTATTTTAACACCACTATTGTTATCAATCCATTTGCATTGAAAAATCGGCAATTGAAATGTCGTATAATCCAACTCCCATATTAGTTTGATAATGCCAAAGTATGACATATTTGCATAAATTGGATTTCTATCCTTACTACCAGAAACATGCATCGCTTCAGCCACTAGTGTAACTCCACTATTTTGCATGGTACTCTCTTCATCATGTTCATCCGTATAGAAAGTATAACCATTAATTACATACCCACTGTAAGATAATACATACACACTTGGTCCAGCGGCTAGCCATCGAAGTCGTTCTGAAATTGAATTCGGATTTTCATCCAACTGCTTAAAAATATGGTCCTGAAACCATCCTATAAACTGGTGATTATGTGTATCTGCTAACCATTTTTCAGCCCTCGATGGATTCAACTGCCTAAGAATTTCTTTGTGAGTTTCAATATATGGAGCAACCTCCCAACTGTTATGCAAAACATAAAGATGAGCCTGCTCCCGATCTGTAATACTGATTGTTACAACTTCTCTTCCAGAAATTCCCTCACCCTCAATGCGTCCAGTGTGACGAGATTTCGGGAGACCAATGCTTTCCACATCAGATAGGTATTCAATACAAAATTCAATGGCTTCCTCAACAATATATCGCTCCACTATACAACCCTCTGGCCGACTTCGATTTTTGACATATCCTTTCAAAATCTTCATATACCGTTCAACAGGATACATCCATCTATAGTGCACAGGACCAAAAAGTCGAATCTCTCTCACCAAGTGAATCATCAAATGAACCATCATATCAAAGAATGTTGGCGGGAAGAACATTTCTAATTCACATAATATGATGACAATTTCTTTTTCCATAGCTGGCAATTTCCCCGGGTCTAAAACTTTGCTACATATAGCTTTGAAAAAGAAACAAAGTTTGGTTAACGTATGACGAACATTCTTGGGTAAAATGCAACGTAAAGCTATAGGAATTAGATCTTGCATCAAAACATGGCAATCATGTGATTTCAAACCTTTTAACTTCAAATCATTCATTGACACAATGTTCTTGATATTTGATGAGTACCCCTCTGGAACCTTTACATCATTAAAGAAGTTGCAAAACTGATATCTCTCTGCCCTAGAAAGAGTATAAGCAGCAGGAGGAAGAAACATTCGATTTTCACCTTTCACGGGAGCCAAATCTTCTCGTATTCCCATGCCAACCATGTCCAACCTTGCCTTAATTCCATCTTTTGTTTTGCCAGGGGCATTTAGCAATGTTCCAATAACACTATCACATATATTTTTTTCCACATGCATCACATCAAGAAAATGTCTGACGTACAAACAATTCCAGTATGGTAATTCAAAAAAAACTGATCTCTTTTTCCAACCGATTTTTGTAAGGTTTTTCGAAAATGGTTTACCAAAAACAGTGTTCATATCTTTTACTTTCTCAAACAGCTGATCACCTGTTAATGGAGACGGTGTTGTGCGTTTTTCTGAACTTCCATTGAATGATGTCGTCCAAGATCGGTACTTATGCCGACGAGGTAGAAATCTACGATGTCCTAGAAACACAGATTTCGATGAATGTTTCAACCTAATTGATTCTGTATCTTCTTCGCACACGGGACACCCTTGAGTTCCTTTAATGCTATAGCCTGACAAATTTCCATAAGCAGGGAAATCATTTATTGTCCCATACAACATCGCTCTCAACGTGAAGTATTCACTTTTATAAGCATCATACAACATTACACCTGAGTCCCACAATAACTTCAAATCCTCGATCAAAGGAGTCAGATAAACATCAATATCGTTACCTGGTTGTTTTGGTCCTGATATAAGCATAGATAACATGATGAATTTTCGCTTCATGCATAACCAGGGTGGTAAGTTATAATTTAGCAACATAACAGGCCATGTACTATGAGTGCTGGTTTGAAAACCAAAAGGATTCACTCCATCTGTAGATAACGCAAGACGAAGGTTTCTCGGCTCTTTTCCAAATTCAGGATACTCATGATCAATTTTCTTCCATTGAGGAGAGTCGGCCAGATGACGTAATAACCCATCTTTATTTCTTTTATCTGCATGCCACGACAATTGTCTTGCAGTTTCTTTACTTCCATATAAACGCCTAAACCTTGGAATGATTGGAAAGTACCATACAACTTTCGTAGGATTGGATTTATCTTTCTTGTATCGAGAATCACCACACTTTGGGCATTCTGTAAGTGATTTGTTCTCCTTTCGAAACAATATACAGTCTTTCGGGCAGGCATGTATTCTTTCAGAAATCATTCCCATCGAGCGTAGCATTCGTCTAGCTTCATATGTCCGGCTTGGGAGCTCATTATCTTCCGGGAGCATGTCATTCAAGAGAGCAAGTAGTTCTGTAAAACTGACATCACTCCATCCATTGCCTGCTTTCAATTTATACAACTTCAGTACAGCTGACAATGTTGTATACTTAGTGCAAGCAGCATACAATGGCGTCTTTGCACAACTCTTTAACTTCTCAAACAATTTTGGGAAATCACGGGGTTCATCTTGAATTGTCTTTGTCATTTCCTCAATACGATCTTCATCATAATTGACATCTGTAATCACATCCTCCATACGGTCTTCTTCATTATCTATATTTGTATTCATATCTGACGATCCATAAAACGCAGTTTTATCCCAGCCAGTAGCTACATTCGCTTTTTCTCCGTGTTTATTCCAACATTTATAACTCCGATCTATTCCGTGACATATCAAATGTTCTTCCAACTCCTCTGGAGTAAGTAGTCTAGAATAACAACAACGTAAACACGGACAAAGGATTTGAGAAGGATCCTTTGTGTGATCCTTTGCAAACTTGATGAACTCTTTCACTCCGTTCTCGTACTCTATTGTTAAACGATTAGAATCCATCCAATCTTTATTCATCTTCATCCTATTTGAATCTCAAATATTAGTATTTATGGTTCAAGTACACAAAAGAAGACTTCCAAATATAGTAGAAGGGAACCACTTCTTTGGAAGGAGATCAAGTAGTCTAACCTATAATCAAGATTCATAAAAAAGAATATTAGATTCACTAAAAAGATGATTATCTATTACTCTATAAGGAGGATATAACATGAGATAGAGGATTTCCAATCGATGAGAGATACCTTTATCAGAGAGAAACCAAACGCATCCACTAGAGCTTCTATCTGATTTGTATAGGCACTCAGGATACAAAAACTATATTTAAAATGCATGTGAGATAAAGAACGAATAATTAAAATAAATAATCCATTATACAATTTAAAATTCATTATCATCTCTATTATGATTTGTATAGGCACTCAGGATTCATTCTAGTAGTGGTACAGGTTCCCCCATTAATCATGAGTGATAGAGGGAATAGTAGTTTTTGGATTACCTTTCTTGTTTTATACAATTTATGAAGAAATGACAAGGGTTGGAAGTGCCGAGTGTGTTTGACTTGAAAATAGAGGTTCAGTTGCAACACCCTCTGATGTTTTCTGGAGAGGGTGGACCCAAGGTAGATAAGTTCTAAATTTAGTTCATCTAGAATATTCTAGATAACTTTTCTACTCCTTAGTAGAATAGGGTAGAGTTGGTAGCGTATATGTTATGGGGGCCAACAATGATCTACTGTGATATTTAGTCTTGGGATGAGCATATAGAGGGAATGACTTGGAAGAAAATCTAGGATATGTTCATGGAGCACTTTTAACCTACGACATTGAGGAAATGAAAATATGAATATTTAATATGTTTGACATAATTATGTTTGATAATGATAGATTATGTTAGATTCTTCACATACCAGTAATGTTTTTATCTAATGTTGACAGGAGATAAGGTATCTATGAAAAATAAATTAGGATGGACTTAGATAATGATAGATTATTTTAGATTCTTTGTATTTTTGATCTATTTGACCAGCTGAGGGGTTCCATATTGTTCTCTAAGATTGATCTAAGGTTTGTTTATCATCATTTGAGGTTGATAAATTCTGATATACTATAAACTAATTTTGAAATCATGTATAGTTTTTATGAATTCTTCATAATAAAATTTGTGTTGATGAATTCCCCATGGCATTTATTCTCTTGATGAGTTGAATATTTCACTTGTACCTAGACCAGATTGTAGTTGTTTTATGGATGACATATTGGTGTAATACCAAAATAATGATGATCATTCCCAACATCTGGACATCATCATGCGTACACTTAGAGAGAATCAGCTATACACAATCTATCTATATGAAAACATATACATCTTCTTCATAGATTGTTACCTTAAGGCGGCGGCCGAGGGCGTTGCGGGTTGCGGAAGGCGGCCGCGGAGGGCGACCGAGGGTGGCCGAGTGAGGCGGAGGGCGACGGAGGCGGCGGAGAGCGGCCGAGGGCGGCCGAGGGCGGCAGAGAACGGCGGCCGAGGGCATTGCGGGCAGCCGAGGGCGGCAGGCGGTGGAGGTCGGCCGAGGGTGTTGCGGGCGGCGGAGGACGGCGACTGTACCGAGGGCGGCAAGCTCCGGCGAAGCGAACACAGCAGCGGTATTCGGGAGAAGAGTAGCAGGGTTACGGTTCCGCGAGGGCTTTAGCTGCGATAAAACGAGGGAACTGTGCGACCGACTTTATAAAAAAGTCGACTAAGGTTTTATCAGCGCTAAAAATGCGCTGATAAAGGCTACCTTTATCAGCGCTAAAATTATAGCGCTGATAAAAGCTAGCTTTATCAGCGCTTTTCTAGCGCTGATAATATTATGCTTTATCAGCGCTAGAAAAGCGCTGATAAAGATTCCCCGTATCAGCGCTACAATTATAGCGCTGATACCAGGTCTCTTTATCAGCGCTTTTTTAGCGCTGATAAAGATAATTTTTATCAGCACTTTTTGAGCGCTGATAAAGGATACCCTATATCAGCGCTGAAATTTGAGCGCTGATAGAGGTGTTCTGTATCAGCGTTTTTTTAGCGCTTATATAGGCGAACCTTTATCAGCGCTTTTTGAGCGCTGATAAAGACCAACTGTATCAGCGCTAAAATTTTAGCGCTGATACAGATCATATTTATCAGCCCTTTTCTAGCGCTGATAAATATTACTATTATCAGCGCTAAGAAAGCGCTGATAAACATTAGATTTTTCAGCGCTGTAATGTTAGCGCTGATATAGGGTATCCTTTATCAGCGATTTTTCTTAGCGCTGTTATAAGGGCGCGCTTCCCTTGCCCGTTTTTGTAGTAGTGATTGCTTATCACCCCCAAACTGATGAACATTCTGAAAGGACTATTCAAACACTGGAAAACATTTTGAAATCATGATAACTTGACCTTCAAGGTATGTGAGACCAATAATTTCCTTTGGTGGAACTTTCCTAAAATAATAGTTTCCATTTTAAAATTCAAATGGTGTTATATGAAGCATTATATGGTAAGAGGTGTTGAACTCCAACTTGTTGGGATGAGGTTGGTGAGAGGAAACTTATAGGCCCAGAACCTATCAAAGAGACAACTACAAAGGTAAAAAAATTCAGGCCCATATTAAAGTAGCCCAAAGTAGGAAAAAGAGTTATGCTGACAACCAGATAAAGGATTTGGAATTTCAAGTAGTATATCATGTCTTTATTAAAGTATATATGTGGAAGGGTGTCTTAAAGTTCGGTAAGAAAGGGAACTTGAGCCCCGTATACATCAAACCATTTGAAATTCTGGAAAGAATTAGAGGTGTAGCTTACCATTTAGCAATGCCACCAAGACTCTCCAAAGTTCATAAGGTGTTTTACATGTCACTGTTAAATAAATACAATCTAGAACCAATTCATGTAACCACCTATGAAGAAATAGAGATGCAACCTGATTTGTCATATTGTGAAGAGACTATCGAGATTCATGACACTAGAGAGCAAGTATTGAGAAATAGGATGACTCATCTAATAAAGGTTCTTTGTAGAAACCATAAAATATAGGAGGAAACATGGGAACATAAGGATTCTATGAATAATAACCACCCACATCTTTTTAAAGGGCTTTAATTTTGAGGATGAAATTTCTGAAGGTGGGAATAATATAACACCCAAAAAAAATTATGGATTTTTTCTATTAAATGCTTTCAATTCATTAGATAGACTATATTGAATGAAGCACTAAGTCTCTATGAAACAAAACTTTTTTATAATATATAGTCATAACCTATCCATTAAACTTAAATTTTCAACTTCTTGGTTTTTAATTTTGAAAAACGGACATACATGGTTGCGATCAGGGTGATATTTGGAGTCTGATAGAATCAGCATAATTTTTGGTAAATAGTAACTTACCCTTATGAATAGTAACATAACCTTGTTAATATTAACCTACCCTTATGAATAGAAATATGACCCTTATGAATTGTAACCATACCCATTAAAGTGTAAATAAAATTTAGTCATGTTAAAAATCAAGATCAATATTTTGAGTGTTGGTATTGTTTGATTAAATGATAATTTTAATTAAAAATTAAATTTCTCATATTTAAAAAATTATTTTTTTAAAATGGAGTTCATTTTTTGATTCTACACATCAAAAAATGGTTCAGCTGAATTTTTGATATTTTTCTGAAAAACTTGAATTTTTGGTGAATAGAAAAATACATTAATTTACAGTATAAATACATTATAATTTAAATCCATTATTCCTAGCATCATGAGTGATGTAACCACAAAAATATAGAACTCACGTGCACTTATTACTATTTTAGGTCAGGTAATATTCACTATTTATTGTCTTTTGGAGAAATAATAAATTAATGAACATAATACAAAGAAAATCCTCCTACCCTCCACTATATAAACCACCCCTCTCTCCCTCTTACTCCCACACCACTAAAGCTTTGATCCTTGCCTATGTTCTACCAAATATACTTACCAATCCCTTCCCCCAAATCCAGTACCTTCTGGTCTCACCAAAAGTCCAAAAACATAGTCCTTAAGGAGATTCTCAAGGAGAAGTACTCAAGAGGTGAACCTCAATTCCTTTTTCTTTCAGCTTCTTTTACAAGTTCCATTATTTCATTGATCTCTCCTAACCTAACCTAAACCAAATCCTACGATAATTCAAATAAATTATATGGAATGTAATTTTATGATTCTAATGTAATATTTCATTATCATCTCTCTTTTCCCATCCTCTTACACTAAAAATGAAAATATCATCTCAGATGTGTCAATTTATCGCATTCAAGGACGATAGGTTTTTAATTTCTATTAATATCTTGAATAATGGTCATGAAACCTTTTTAATTATTGAAATAGATCATAATATATGTATTTTACCTTAATCAATGTTCTTGAATACGTATTCACTCATAAAACAAAACAAGTTCATTATGCACAAAACTGCCAAGTTAATCCAAGCGTTTATCGTTATCTTTTAACTAATGAGTCATCCTCGTGGTATATAACCAAAATCATTATAAGATTATTTATATATATGTAATTTAAATAATAATATATATTAAAAATTATGTATGTTTAACCACATTTCAAATGAACTTTCATTCTTGAATACAAGTAAACTGATTATCAAAACCAAGGAAGAAAATGCTTCCAAGATAATAAAAATGAACCTATTAAACCCATAAAAAGGATATGAATGAACCTAATAAGGTATAAATAAATCAATTAAAATTATATAAGGTTATTAAATTATTAATTAATGAAGCTAAAGTTTATTATTTAGTTCATTAAGATCCAAAGAATAACACATTCGGGCATAAGGTTAGGGGTTTCTCATCTCACTTTTATTTCCATAGTATTTCTATTGTTCGCCACTTATTTCATGTATATGGTGAATTTTTACTTAAATTTGATATATAATATCATTATTATATTTATATTCACTGTATTAAGTGATTCACCTAATGATTATTAACTCGATTGATTACAATATTGTAAGGGACTTTGTTTCGGTTTCCATTTCATTGTGATTTACTTGGTATTGTACACCTAATTATTATTATGCGGTGTACCTACTAACCGTTTGATATCATTTTTCATTTTAAAATGTAAATATATTATATATCCATATTCTGGATTCATGGATATGATTATTTTCTTAAGTTGTATACCCTTTTACATACGATGTTTATTTGGAATGTTATTTTAACTATGGAAATATTGATGAATATGTATCCTCTATTATATAAATATATTGATAAGGCATATTGTAAATGTATTAAATATATTTATAAATAATTATTTGGAATTTTAGTGGTGTTTGGGGCCCGTTATATCCCCTCGATGCATCGACAGGTCTCATGGGGCAAATCAGTTTGCGACAAACCCTTTGAGTTTGTTTCCGAAATAGAATCAGATGGGTATCTACACATAGACTTAAACCATTTAGACGGTATATTGGTATCATGTTCTAGATACATGACTTCTAATTAAAAATAATTTTCATTATTCATGTTTATTTATTACTATCCATGAGGTTTTCACTATGAAAAAAATCTATGGATGCAGTTTTATTCTCAGTTTATTAATGGCGTGTGTTTTTCATTTATTCACCATACCATGTTGAATATACCAATTTTATTATGATTCAATTATTGTTCATTCAAGATTCCTATATTTTTTACCCTTACTAAGAATTTGATCTCACACCTTTCATTTGTTTACCTTCATCAGGTTATGAAGAGGAGACCATTTATTGAGTTCTCGTGGATGCAATTTATTAGTTTTTATTATGAACTGTATTTTGTTGCCTTTCCCAATGTAATGTGAGTTACATTTATGTATCTAGTTTCTTAAAGACTACTAAATTGATCATTAATTTTGGATTTAATTCCCTTTAATCATGCCAATGTAATAAGAAATGCATCGGCTTCAAGCTTCTGGGGTCGGGGTGTCACAATTATATAAATACTTTTTAAACAAATCATATTTATTTATTTATAATTATAAATGTATAAAAACAATAAATATAAATTTATAAATATATTTATTTGTAAATATTTTTAAAAAAATTACTTTTAACATTATTAATGAATATTTAATCTTAAACACATCCATGTTAAAAATGAGTAAAATTGATTAATTAAATATGAGTAAAATATTGAAAGTTTGGATAAGTTTGATTAATTTAAATCATTAAAAAATAGATATATTTTGAAATAAGTATCAATACATATTGAGAATATTAAAACATCCTAAATAAATAAATATATATATATAATAAATAATATAAATTAATTAAATTCAAAAAAAATTGTGTGTGCGCATATCTATATAAAAAAGCATTAATTACAAATATGTGAAATTAATATAATATGTTTGACCTGTTTTATAAATTTAAAAATAAAATGAAATTCAATTATTTCAATTAATATGTGCAATTAGTCTGTATTTTTAATTCATATTAATTTTTAATTATAAACCATTATTCACTAAGTATATTACTATTTAATGTGAAGCATAAATAATATTTTTTATTACATAAATCATATTTATATACATAAATATATATATATATTTAATATATACTATTTATTAACATTATCAATAATCATCTAATTAATAAAATGTTTAATATTTTTCTCAATTTACTTATTTTTAACTTAAATTTGTTTATTTTTTATTTTTTATTTATCTAGATATTTAATACATACTATTTATTAGTATTTATAATTTACATATAGTATAATAAATTTATTCATTTTTATCGATAATTATTTAATTAATAACAATTGTAGTATTTTTTTAATAAACTCATCTTTTATTTTTTATTTATTTAATTATTTCATTTAATTTATTCGATCCTTTATCTATGCTAAGAAATAGCTGATAAAGGATTCCTTTATAAGCACTAAAAATAAAGCGTTGATAAGGGTACCTTTTATGAGTGCTAAAAATAAAATACTGAAAAAGGGTTAAATTTATTAGCATTTTCTTTAGTGCTGATAAAGATTCCATTTATCAGTGCTTATTTCTAGTGATGACAAATACCAGGGTTGTTAAATTCCTTTTTATAGTAGTTTACGTTATATTTTATCCCATCAACAAATAAAAATTCCCTAGATTTCAAATTTTCAGCTTTAATCTTAGCCATTTTTAGTTCCTCTGATTTTTAAGGAACTATCTTTACCAATGGCAACTGCTCCACCATCATGACATTCAAAATGTTTCAAGATTTTTATATCACCTATCATATATGAAGAAATACGACTATCAAGTATCTATGGTTTGTTCCTTTTCCTTGATTTCAAAGATGTCTCAACAACAAAAACTCTTTCTGCAACTTTCTTCTCTTCATCTTTCTTTTTTTGTTATATCATAAGAAACTTGTTCTAGAAGGAGTTTCATACATATTTTAGCATGATTATCAGCTTGATCACATATTCCACAAATATCTTCCAAACATTCAAATCGATTTTTTGTTGGAAATTTTCTAACATCTTGGGAATTTCCTTTTTTAACTTTCTATAAGCTAAGAAAGAAAATCATTATACTTCCACTATTTGTTCCACTTTACTCAAATCTTATTCCAGGTAGAGATATGATGTGCCAAAAATTATATGTCTTGTTCCCATAGATTCAAAAACACTATCAATAGCCATCAAATCTTGGTTTTCTATTTAAAAAAGAACTTTCTTTGTAGAAACCTTATTGAGGTTGATAACTTCTTTCAACTCTATCATACTCAGGATGTGGACCATCTTTTCTTTTGAGTGAGTATTCTACTTTAGTAGATTTGATATATTTATCACATCCTTTCTTCACCCAAGTTTTCCCAATACTTTTTATAGAACTGTAAATGTTAAAAGAATCAGATAAAACATTATTTTTGGTAAGATAAGATTTCACCTGATTCTTGTATCGAGCCTTCTCAACAACTTTAAAAGTCTCAACATTTACTTATAAGGATTTTTTGGAGTTTTTGTTCATATTCCTAAAGTTAATTTCTGTCTCCATAAGTTTTTATTCAAACTTGTTAACTTCTTCTTCCTTAGCTTCCAACTTTTTACTAAGATCATAAATCATCTTACCCTGATCAGCAATTCTAAGTTTGTAATATAAAATCTTCTAAATGCATTCTTCCTTCTACTTGATAACATATTTTATTCCATCATCAAATTCATCAAATTCTTTCTTCATAACTCTAATTTCTTTCATGGGGGTTTTTTATCAATACACGAAACAATTTCTATTCTGATTTGATACTCTCTTTAATATTCTTCACCGCCTTCTTCACTCTTTGTGGAATCTTTTGTTTTCTTAACTTTTTTAGAGAAGGTTCTGAATTTTTCTGAACTTTCATCTTTAGAAGAATTGTTTTTAGTTGAGTCTTATTCAACTTTCTTACTCAATATCATTCTTTTATTTCTAGTAAAATTATTCTTGTATTTTTTGGAAGAATTTTCTTCTTTATCATTCTTTTTTCACTTCTTCCATCAAGGTTTTTCATCAAAATCATCATAATATTATCCAACTTTCTAGTTGGGGAAATTCATAGCAAAGTGTTTGATTCTACACCACTAAAAATCGTTGATATAAATTTTACATCCATACTTTCCTCTTCCTCTTAGATAGTTCTTGGATATAAGAGATGTGATTTTTTCATTCAACTCATCATCCTCTGTATCTTTAGACTCACAAGGATCAACTTCTTCAACATCATGGATTTTCATCTTTCTCATAGATTCAAAATACATTTAATCTTTCATATTCTTTTTAAAAATTGTATCTTTCCTCATTTCGTACACAATAAGAAAGTTATGAAATTCATCAAGAGATAAATAATACATATCTTATAAACAAGAAATTTTATAATCAAACTTGTATTGAAAGTTTCTCATAAGTTTCTTGACAATTTTAGATTCTTCCAAGACATCTCTAAATCCTCTGATGTTGCATTCACTCTGGTGAATTATTCATCAATTATTTCTTCATGTTTCATTTTTATATATTCAAACTTACTATGCCAGAATTGTAGATTTTATTCCTTAACTTTAGTATTCCCTTTGAAAACACTTTCCATCTTTTCCCACATACTTTTTGAAGTATTGATACCCATCACATTTTGATAGACATTATATGATAAGGACATAAGGATTTCATTTATATCCTTTCCATCAACTTCTATATTTCTATTATTAGCAAACACCATAGTATAATCTTTCTCAATAAGTGGAAAACTAATAGTAGCAACATCAATAACTTCCAGTACAAGATATGGGAGATAAAAAATCATCCTGTTTTTCCATCCATAATAATTTTTTCCATAAAATTTAGGAATTCCTCTACTATTGATAGAATTTGTATTATCCATGATAAGGATTAAATCAAGGTATCCCTCCCACTAATATTATTGAAGTTCTGAAGGATTTAATAATAACTAAGAAGGGGGGTTAAATTAGTTGTTCACTTTTTATGAGTTTCAAAAAAATTAGAAACTTAACCCCTGCAACCTATTAAGATTTATTTTCTTATCAACTTTTTTTAAATACTCATTCCTGGAAAAGTAGGAAAGAAAGTAAATCCCATGATATTTACAAGGTTAGACCTCTATGTGAGAGCCTACTTTCTTTCTATAGGCACTCCCATGGGTCTATGGAAATCCATTATTATGAAGAACTGAATACAACTTGTGCCAAATCTCATTTGACACCTTCTATCTCCGGATAGGAAAGATTATACAGACTCCCATTATTTTAAAATGTTTGATTATAAAATAATTGATCCAAGAAAAAGAATAAATACTTCGCTGAAAGTACTCGAAAATAGATCATTCTGAATCCTCGTTCTGATTTGGCTGGATCCGATTTTCTCAATCTGATGAGTTTGGAAATGATTCTCTCATTATGATAAGTCTGGATCTGATTCTATCAATGCACTTAGTCTATTTCTGATTATCTCAATATTATTGATTAAATATGATAAACTCATTCTCAATCTATAAAACTCAAACACATATCAAATGATCAATACGGTTAGTCTGATTAACTCAAACCGATTGACTAAATACGGTCTTCTCAATATGATCTTCATCAATCTGCTGAACAAACATTCATTTGTCTGATCCTCCTCATGATATGTCTATCTAGAAATTATTTTCACTTGATTTCTTTAGTGCTCTGCCTTTTTCACTTATGTGAAAAATCACTAATAAATTAATGATTTGGGAAAGTATTTATATATGACTCAGAAAGAGAGTTGGGAATCCTGAAAACTTTCCCCACTCCCTCAAATTTAAAAATATTCAAAAATATTTCTCATTTAAAATTCAACTTTAACTTCTTCAAACCACCTTATATTTCTCTAAGATTTATGAAAAATAGAATTTAAAGTTTGACCGCTTCAACTCTTAACAAAACATTTGGAATTTTCTTTTTGATTCTTCTTCATAATCAGCTCATTATGAATCCTTTTCATTATCAATTATTATAAATTCTTTTTCCTTATCAGTGATTATGAATTTTTTTCTTTCTCATCTCATTATGATTTCTATTTCATTCTTGAGATCATTAAAATTTTTGTTTCCTTCTTCAGCTCAATATGATTTCTTTTTCCTTCTTCATCTCATTGCGATTTTTATTTCCTTCTTCATCTCATTATGATTTTTGTTTCCTCTTCAACTCATTCTGAATTATGTTTTTTCCTCAACTTAGTCTCATAGAATCCTCATAATGATGGAATTATCATTATGATGTAATTCTCATTATGATTGAATTCACATTATGATGGAAATCTTATTATGATGAAATTATCATTACGATGGAATCTCCGTGCTTTATCTTTAAAATTATTCAAACTTCATTGGCTTCTCACATTATGACTTATGGATCTAATCTTCTGAAACATTGTGCCTTCAATGGATTTCTTCATAATTATGGAATCCCCATTACAATGAAATTATCATTAGGATATAATTTTTCATTATGATGGAATTCTTCACTCTGTAATTTTGAATTTATTAAAATCTCTCCACCATTTCTTCAAAATCATTTATCATGAAAGTATTTGTGATTTGTGAGAACTTATTGATCACCAAAGCATCGTCAGATTTTATTTTAGAAAGTATAAAAACTTTCTAACTCCTGAATTCACAATCTTCTTTCAAAAACTCTTTAGCAACAATATAACTTCTTCACTCAGCAATATCTTTCTTTATATGATTACAAAAAGGAAAACTTCCAGCAAACAATAATTGCTGCCTCTGATTATTTTGGATACGATTATCTGAATATGATTCTAATGGATATGATAATTTTAGAAACATTTGACTTTATTACAAAAGATCATTATGATGTTCTGGATCCAATTCCGAGAAAACAAAAACATTCTTATAAAAAAAATTAGTTGTCAACAAATAAAAAAAATTAAAACAATTTAACCACAACTGTTCTTCAGATATAGAATCAAAAACTCCCATAAAAAGTCGATAAACTCTTGGTTAATATTTTCAACACGTTGATAAGATCAAAGCTCATTTATCCTCATTCCAAGTTTATTATCTACATCATCCTTAAATTATTTGAATTTATAAAAAGGCCTGGATAATTACCTCATCATGAAGACATATTAATATATAGTAAATTCATCAGTACAAGTTATGAAGTAAAAATACCCACCTCTTATCTTATACTAGAAATGGTCTAAACAAATTAGTGTGTACCAATCCTAGAACAAAACTAAAAAATAGATATTTTTATGTTTTATTTGTGACAAGACCCCTTCTCAAATAAAAATTCATAAAAAATGGCATTGGAAAATATACTTTTTGTGATGGATCGTTGTTAAAAACATTAAATGGGTTGCTTACTCAGTTTTTTACGATGGGTTAAGTGACCCGTCGAAATGGATTATTTGTAATAGGGATCTAAACCAACACTAATAAGTTAAAAATATAAAAAAAATGAAAAATAACAAAAAATATAAAAAAATGAAAAATAACAAAAAATATAAAAAAATAAAAAATTATAAAAAATAAAATTATAAAAATATGAAATAATAAAAATATTACAAAAAAATATTTTTATTTAAATTTTAACATAATAAATATGTAAAAATGTTCAATATATATAGAAGGGTATGGGGAGGGGGTCTTTCAGAAAGAGGAGGTTAGGAACTTCATCCCTAAATCCTAAACAATTCATTGCATGTACTCATTATACAGATCCTTCCATCATTGCATCTCCTCCTTTTGTTACTAGTGTTATCGAAAGAGCTCTTACCATTCTCTATGTGACGACCCGAAATTTTTAATTATTTTTGTTTCCTAATTTTGTGTGTTATTTTTTTTTTTATAATGAACAAAAATATTTCCATTAATTAATGAAGTGGGTATAATTAAAATGATACCGTTGGGTTTCGACTGTTATATGATCATTGGTCAATATGACCGTTGGAAACTATAATCTTAATGTTGTGTTTTTATAAATACGGTTATCTTGGTTAATTAATATAGAAATAATATTTAATGGCCTCATCCAGTAGATTCGAGCCATATGAAGCCCATCTGTCGGAGCTTGGGAAGGAAGTAGCATCACTGGGCTTTGCTCTGGACCAAGCCCAAGCCGAACTTCAACATATGAAGCTTGAACGGAATCACCTAAGGGAGAAGTTCAAGCTGATATAAATCACCACCCAGGCAATGTTGTCTGAGCCACCCTAAGATTCTATCACCATAAAACACCTAACACTTAGGTCCTATGCTGGTGTAATAAGGGGCTATGTAACGAAACATTAGCCTCTTCGTGTAATCCTTTTATAAATAGAATTCTTATTTATTCTTATGGAAAAGTTTGTGCATTTCAACTGTCAGGATATAGGATGTGTATTATTGATTAATTTAGGAAAAAGGACATTTTAAAATATCTTTTTATTCATTAAATAGTTAATACTATGAAATTATTTTCAAAAAATGTTCTTCTACAGTTGTGATCATTGAGAAATTTAGATTCAAATCAGATCAACTTGGTTTTTAGTGAATAGTAAAGTAGGAATAGTAACATACCCATATGAATAGTAATGAATAGTAATTTGACCAAAAAATATAAACTTCACCCATGAATGTATAAATACATTTTATACATCTTAAAAGTGAAAAAAACAATCATAGTTTAAGTTTTGGTATTTTTGTATTCCATAAATATTTTATTTACAATTTTATAATTAATTTAATAATTTAAAATGGAAATTTATTTTCATAAAATTTAATCATAAATTTTTACTTTATTGTCTTATGGGTATACGATACTTTTATAAGACCTTGATTACTTTTTTAAAGTGTTACAAAATGAGTTATAGTTTTAAAGTTGTATTTTTGGAATAAATAATGATTTTATTTAAAAATTATATTAAAAATATTTAAAAAATTATTTTCATTAAATGGAATTCATTTTTGAATTTAGAGCATCAATTTTAGGTTAGGGTGAATTTTTAGGTTTTTTCTGAAATAGTTGAATTTTTGGTGAATAGTAAAAATGCAGTTTTGAGTTTCGGGTGTTTAATGACATTATTAATGATGTAATAATGATGTAAGCTTTATGGTAGACTTATGAATAGTTATATATGATATGAGGTGTCCCAAGTGGCCAATACCATGGGCAAATACCATGGTAAATCCCAT
The DNA here is from genome assembly GCA_963277665.1 of Viscum album. Classification (NCBI taxonomy): domain Eukaryota; kingdom Viridiplantae; phylum Streptophyta; class Magnoliopsida; order Santalales; family Viscaceae; genus Viscum; species Viscum album. The sequence continues at coordinate 1,693,473,605 of OY728128.1, read as the reverse complement.
GGTTTTGCAAATATCACTGATGAGGTGTCCCTTGGAAATTAATAATTTATTCACTCACTTATCCTATAAATACCAAGCCATTTCTCTCATTAATTTCATTCAAAAATAATCCTCAACAAATATCAGGTCTCCTTACCTCCCAAGGAGTCCTCCCATGGTTCCATCAAGCCTCCCAAGGCCCCAACCATCAATCTTTAGAAGTTACTCTTCAAGGTAAGGGATGATTTCACCCTCCCGTTTTAAGTTGTGAATTTCTTTTTGTTGTGTATTATAGTTTCCATATCTTGATGCTAAGGGTATGTTCTTATATGTACCCATTATTTTCCATTTCATTTCTAGTTTTTGATAGACCCTTTACCCTCTCATCAATTTGTTTTCTGAATTTTTAAGTGACGATGCTATGCTTCCGAATTTCTCATAAAAGAAATCACATCTTCTCTTTTCTTTCAAGTTTCCTTTTCTTGTGGTATGAAATTAAAATATCCATACCGAGTTATTATATCCATGTTATTTTGTATTTATATTGAAATAATAGTTATCTATGAGTGGGTTCCCCTTGTACCCTCTCTTTTTATTATTTTCTAAAACCATGTTATATAGTTGTTATGCTGCAAAAAATTTCATCTCAAAATTTATATCTCTTTATCTCAAGAAATTACCTTGTTTATTTATGTGGATACCCATACCTATTTCATTTCTATGGGTGTTCATAAATATATAAATATGATATATTTGATTCTGTAATTTACATACATATAAACCTCACTCAGTTTCCATGGGTTATAAATGATATAATGATCTTATTTTTAAGAGCTTTTAAAACGTCACGATTTTGAAATGAAACCCATTTATTTTATTCTATATGGGTTATTTATGAAATGTTTGATTATGATATATGTGTATCACATGTAAGTAAAGACATATTAAGGGTGTACCCGGATAGTGCTCCAATGCATTGGGTAAATAATTAATCTCTAGAGATGACAAGTTTCACGATCTATGGTGAATAACCTTAGTAATTTTTATGACACCTCGGGGATAAACCTTGGTGATATGTTCTTGAATGTATAAATTAAAAGTTCTAGATACATATTCAGGTTATGTTTCAAGTTTTTTTATTATGATATTCCTATAATTCTATTGGTCATGTCCTTATGTTTTTATTCAAGTTCCTATTGATGTCGTAAGTAAATTGATTCCCTTGTTTACCCTTACTGGGCCTTCTGCTCACCCTTTCCTTTAAATGTATGTCTCCAGGTTATGAGATGCAGTAATTTTACTTAAGATGAACTTATGATGAATCCATACAAGTGGATTAAAATAATATTTTATGTTGTTTCTCATGTATTATGTTCCTGATTTCCAAGACACTAGACTTTAAAGATCCTCTGTTTGTAAAATGTAATGTAATAAAAAGGCGGGATACCATAGTTGGTATCAAAGTATAGTTTAGTTATTTATGTAGATTAGGCTATTAAATCTTTAGGAATAATCCTATATAAAAGTTTAAATATAGGAAAACTTCCTGGTATTTTTTTGAATATTGAGTAAGTGGTTTATCAAACAAATACATCTTTGTCTGGATATGAGTAGGTAGAGGTGGTTCTGGCACAGATGTACATAGGGGTAAAACCTAAAAACACCGCTTTGAGCTAGACTCGAATGGGAACTAGTGCACGACAATGGGTCTTACTACACTCTTGGTTTCGACACTCCTGGGGGATATGTTTGGTTAATCACAAAATTTTTATAAATCATTATAAAGGAATTATAGAGAAATGTAATTGTTTAAGCATGAAGGTTTAAGACATAAATCCTTTATGATTAAAAGATTTGTAAATGAAATAAGTTTCTCATTAAGGTTTTATTTATTTAGAAAATGGTGGGAAATAGGAGGAACCGTGCAAATGGTGACCGCAATGGACCATGCGCTTATGGCCCTCTGATGGAAGCCGGAATGGAAACACTCATGCGAATGATGAACCAACTGACTCAAGTTATGGGAAATAACTTGAATCACTCTGAGAGACCGATCTCACCGCGATGGTAACAACATTCTATTGAGTCCTTTATGCGTCAATGACCACCAAACTTCAGTGGATCGACTAACCCATTGATTGTTGAGCAGTGTATCAGCTCCATCGAAAAGATCTTTTCTGTGCTCCACTGTTCAGAGCAAGAGAAGGTCATCCTGGCCATCTATCACTTAGAAAGGGAAGTTGATCAGTGGTGAGAACTGATTAAAAACATGAGTAAAAGAGTGGAGGTTAAAGATATAGAGTGGGAAGAGTTCAAAGGGATTTTCTTCAGTAAGTATTTCCCTCGCTCCATGAGAACAAGAATGGAGAAGGAGTTTCTCGAGCTGAAGAAGAAGGAGAACAAATTTGTCGGAATCTATGAGATGAACTTCACCAGACTTTCACGATATACCTATAACTTTGTCATGGATCCAAATGGTAAGGTTGATAGATTCTTCTATGGACTGAGACCTCATCTGCGTAAGAATCTAGCCAACGGAGACTATGACAGCTATGAGGAGATCGTGCGAAGTGCGATGAAGGCCGAACTGGAGTTTGGTGAGGCGCAATGGTCTCATAAATCAAGAAACAAAAAGTGATTTATGGATCCCAGTTTAGGGAGGACCTTTGATCAGGGAAGAAGAGGAAAGAAATTGCAATGTCCCATGTGTAATAAATGTGGGAAGAAGCATTCGGGGAACTGCCTGCTCGGGAGAGGGAAATGCTACAAGTGTGGAAGAGATGGTCATATTGTGAGGAATTGTCATAGTGAGGTGAAACCTCAACTTACAAACACTAACTACAAGGGGAAGATCATTCAAGCCCTACTTGATGTCCAGTGCTTTAAGTGAGGACAACTTGGGAAATTTTCCAATCACTGTCTAAATCTGAGGGCAGTGGAGGGGAACGACCATCAGCCTCAGCAAAGGCTAAGGGAGAAAGGTTGAGATTTTTCTATAATGACAACTGAAGTTGAAACTCCAAATGATGTGGTTGCAGGTAATATTTTTGTTCTCACAAAGCTAGCAAGTAATTTGTTTTATTTTGGTTCTACGCATTCCTTTATTTCCTCCAAGTTTGCAAAGAATTTAGAATCAAACCCTGACTTTCTAAAAGTAGAGTTATCAGTCGAGACTCCGGGGGGGATTATCCAAGCATCATCAGTGTTTAGAAACTCTAGTATTTACTTTGGTGAGCACAATATTATCACGAATCTAGTATTCATTCCCATGATGGAATTCGACATTATACTAGGGATAAACTAGCTCTCAAAGTATAATTCTAGATCAAATGCAGAAGTATGGAAATATCAGTAGTCTTGATTGGAAAACCTACAGTTATCTTCCAAGGAGAGATATCTCAACCTAATATTTTTTCTAGAAGAACCTCCTATATCCTTCTTTATAGAATTTATCAATGAAGAATAAGAAGTAAATGAGAGTTTGAGGATAGAAAATTTACCCATCATTCAGGAATACATTGACGTATTTCTTGAGGAGTTGCATGGACCTCCCCCAGAAAGAGAGGTAGAGTTCTCCATTTAACTCATACCTGGATCTCTTCCAATATCAAATACCCCATATAGGATGGAAAATGTGGATCTGGAGGAATTAAAGAAACCACTCCAAGATCTTTTGCCGAAGGGGTTTATCCGAATGAGTGTGTGTCCTTGGGGATCACTTGTTCTCTTTGTGAAGAATAAGGATAGATAAATGCGGTTATGAATTGATTATAGATAATTGAACAGAATCGTGGTAAAAAAAAAATACCCTCTTCCAAGAATTGATGATTTATTTGACCAACTTCATGGGGCTCAATTATTCTCTAAGATTGATCTTTGATCTGGTTATCATCAATTGAGGGTGAAGAAATAAGATATTCCAAAAACTGCCTTCTGATCAAGTTATGGGCATTATGAGTTTTTTTTATGACTTTTGGACTGACTAATGCACCTACTATTTTTATGGATTTGATGAATAGAGTCTTTAAAGACTACCTTGATAACTTTGTGGTAGTTTTTATTGATGATATTCTGATATATTCCAAAATTCTTGAGGAGCATGAGGATCATCTAAGGGTTATTTTTCAAACTCTATAGAAGGAGAGACTTTTTGGAAAGTTCAGTAAATGTGAATTCTGGTTACAAAAAGTTTCTTTCTTGGGGCACATTGTTACCAATGAAGGAATCATAGTTGAACCCGCAATGAAAAAAGTTGTAGAGGAGTGGCCTCAGCCTACAACAATAATTGAGATTCTTAGTTTCCTTGGATTATCAGGATATTATAGGAGGTTTTTGAAAAACTTTTCACTACTTTCTAATCCATTAACCAAGTTAACTTGAAAAGGGGTCAAAATCATCTGGACAAAGGGGTGTGAGGAAATTTTCCAAGAGCTGAAGAAGAGATTGGTTACTGCACCTGTGTTAACTCTGCCCTCAAGTGGAGAAGGATTTGTTATTTTTAGTGATGCATCTCTGAAAGGGCTTGGGTGCATCCTCATGAAAAATGACAAGGTCATTACTTATTCATCTCAATAGTTGAAGACTCGTGAGCAGAACTATTTTATGCATGATCTGGAGTTGGCAGCGGTTGTTTTTTCTCTGAAGATATGGAGGCACTATCTTTATGGGGATAAATGTGATATATACACAGACCATCAAAGTTTGAAGTATATTTTCACAAAAAAGTAATTTAACATGATACAAAGGAGATGTTTGTAACTCCTTAAAGACTATGATTGTTCAATTCATTATCATCCCAAAATAGAAAACAAAGTTGCAGATGCATTAAGAAAAAAAGACCCAGTTGTTCTTTCCATGATGAGGATTCAAAAAGACCCTTTGATCAATGACCTAGTGAAGCTGGACATGGGAATTATAAGGTAAGGGAAATCATTAACCCTAACCCAAATGATTTCTCAACCGTCATTACTAGAGAAGATCAAGAAAGCTCAGAAAGAATATCCCTTGTTATATAAGAAGTTTGAGGCTATAAAGTAATGGAAGTTTCTTGAGTTCAATACTAATCAAGAAAGTGTACTGAATTTTCATACAAGACTATCTATTCCATCTATTCCAGAAATAAAGAAGGAACTGATGGATGAAACTCATAGCTCTACTTTCTCTATACATCCTGGTAGCAAGAAAATGTATAGGGGCCTTCGTGATCATTATTTGTGGGATAATATGAAAATGGAGATTGCTGACTACGCTTCAAGGTACCTGGTATGTCAGCAGGTGAAGGCAGAGTGACAAATTTTTAACGGGGTATTGCAACATCTACACATACCATCATGAAAGTGGTACAATATCACTATGGACTTCTTCACTAGTCTCCTGAGAACTTCAAAAGGAAATAATGTGATATGGGTTATTGTGGACCATCTCACCAAGTCTTCCCAATTTATCTCCATTCAGGGAGATTTCTATCTTAATCAACATGCCAGGATTTACATGAATGAAGTGGTAAGGCTGGATGGAGTTATAATTTCTATTTTATATGATCGTGATCCAAGGTTCACATCAAAATTTTGGAAAAGTCTTCAATAAGCTCTGATCACTGAATTGAATTTCAGTATGGCCTATCACCCTCAAACTGATGGCCAATCTGAAAGGACTATTCAAAAACTCAAGGATATGCTGAGAACTTGCTCGATGGAATTTAAAGGTAGATGGGATCAACATCTATCTTTATTTGAGTTCTCTTACAACAACAGATTCTACTCAATCATTAAAATGGAACCCTATAAAGCTCTATATGAGAAGCGATGTATAACTCCTACTTGTTGGGATGAAGTTGGTGAGAGAGAGATTTTTGGGCCAAATCTTGTGCAAGAGATGACAAAAAAGGTCCTTGACATACAACAACACATTAAGGCTTCTCAGAGTCGAAAAAAGATCTATGCCAACAACCATCGCAGGGACTTGGAGTTTGGTGTTGGTGAAAAAAGTCTTGCTTTGGATTTCACATTGGAAGAGAGTCATGAGGTTTGGGAAGAAAGGGAAGCTCAGCCCTAAGTACATTGGTCCCTATGAAATCCTTGATCATGTGGGAGTGTTGGCATATCGTCTTGCACTTCCTCCAAATCTAGCCCAAGTTCATGATGTCTTCCATGTATCCCTATTGAGGAAGTACATTCCTAAACCTTCACATGTACTAAATCCAGAGGTGGTACAGCTGGAACATGAACTCTCTTATGAGGAGCAGCCAGTGGAGATCTTGGATCGTAGAGAAAAGGTTCTACCCAACAAGACTACCCACCTTGTTAAGGTGTTATGGAGGAACCAAAAATGTGAAGAACCAACGTGGGAATTGTAGGATTCTATGAGACAGAAGTACCCATGCCTTTTCCTATTAGAGGGTACGAGATAAAATTTCAGGGATGAAATTTTTTAAGGGGGGGAAGAAAAAATGATCTGAACTTTTTAATTATTTTTGTTTCCTAATTTAGTGTGTTATTTTATTTTATAATGAACAAAATTATTTCCATTAATTAATGAAGTGGGTATAATTAAAATGAGACTATTGGGTTTGGATTGTTATATGATTGTTGGTCAATATGACCATTGGAAAATATAATATTAACGTTGTGTTTTTATAAATACGGTTATCTTGGTTAATTAATACAGAAATAAGATTGAATGGCCCCATCCAGTAGACTTGATCCATATGAAGTCCATCTGTCGGAGCTTGAAAAGGAGGTAGCATCACCAGGCTTTGCCCTGGACCAAGCCCAAGACAAACTTCAATGTATGAAGCTTGAACAGAATCACCTAAGGGAGAAGTTCAGGCTGATAGAAATCACCACTCGGGCAATGTTGTCCAAGCCACCCCAAGATTCTATCACCATAGCACACCTAACACTTAGGTCCTATGCTGGTGTAATAAGGGGCTATGTAATGAGACCTTATCCACTTTGTGTAATCCCTTTATAAATAGAATTGTTATTTCTTCTTATGGAAGAGTTTGTGCATTTCAACTATCTGAATATAGGATGTGTATTATTGATGAATTTAGGAAAGAAATGAAATTTTAAAATATTCATTTATTCATTAAGTAGTTCATGATGTGAAATGATTTTCAAAAAATGGTCTTCTACAGTTGTGATCAGTGATAATTTTAGAGTCTAATAAGATCAACTTGGTTTTTAGTGAATAGTAAAGTAGGAATAGTAACATACCCATATGAATAGTAATGAATAGTAATTTGACCAAAAAAATTGAAACTTCGCCCATGAATGTATAAATACATTTTAGACATCTTAAAAGTGAAAAAAAAAACGATCATAGTTTAAGTTTCGGTATTTTTGTATGCCATAAATATTTTATTTAGAATTTTATAATTAATTTAATAATTCAAAATGGAAATTTATTTTCATAAACTTTAATCATAAATTGTTACTTTATTATATTATAGGTATACAATATTTTTATGGGACCTTGATTACTTTTTTAAGGTGTTACAAAATGAGTTATAGTTTTAAAGTTGTTTTTTTGGAATAAATAATGATTTTATTTAAAAATTAAATTAAAAATATTTAGAAAGTTATTTTCATAAAATGGACTTCATTTTTCAATTTAGAGCATTGATTTTAGGTTAGGGTGAATTTTTGGTTTTTTTCTGAAACAGTTGAATTTTCGGTGAATAGTAAAAATTTAGTTTTGAGTTTCGGGTGTTTAATGACATCATTAATGATGTAATAGTGATGTAAGCTTTATTTTAGACTTATTAATAGTGATATATTCTACGAGGTGTCTCAAGTTTCCAATACCATGGGCAAATACCATGGCCAATCCCATGGTTTTTCAAATACCACCGATGAGGTGTCCCTTGGAAATTAATAATTTATTCACTCACTTATCCTATAAATACCAAGCCATTTCCTTCATTCATTTCATTCCAAAATCATCCTAAATGAAGATCTGGTCTCCTTACCTCCCAAGGAGTCCTCCCAAGGTTCCCTCAAGCCTTCCAAGGTCCCGACCTTCAATCTTTCGAAGTTACTCTTCAAGGTAAGGGATCCTTTCACCCTCCTCTTTTAAGTCAGGAATTCCTTTTTGTTGTGTCTTCTAGTTTCTATCTCTTTATGTTGAGGGTATGTTCTTATATGTTCCCATTAATTTCCATTTCATGTCTAATTATTGAGAGACCCTTTCCTCTCTCATCAATTTGTTTTCTAAATTTTTAAGTGACGTCGTTAGGCTGCCGAATTTCTTGTAAAAGAAATCACATCTTCTCTTTTCTTTCAAGTTTCCTTCTATTGTGGTATGTCATTAAAATATCCATACCAAGTTATTATCTCCATGTTATTATGTATTTATATTGAAATATGAGTTATCTACGAGTGGTTTGCCCTTGTAACCTCTCTTTTTATTATTTTCTAGAACTATGTTATATAGCTGTTATGCTGCAGAAATTTCGTCTCAAAATTTCTCTCTTTCTCTCAAGAAATTCCCTTGTTTATTTATGTGAATACCCAGACCTATTTCATTTCTATGGGTGTTCATAAATATATAGATATGATATATTTTATTATGGAATTGACATACATATAACCCTCACTCCCTTTATATGGGTTATAAATGATATAATTATCTTATTTTTAAGAGCTTTTAAAACGTCAAGATTTTGAAATGAAACCCATTTATTTTATTCTCTATGGGTTATTTATGAAATGTTTGATTATGATCTATGTGGATCAAATGTAAGTAAATACGTATTAAGGGTGCGCCCTAATAGTGCGCCAATGCGTTGGGTAAAAAATTAATCTCTAGAGATGACAAGTTTCACGATACCTTGGTGAATAACCTTGGTAATTTTTATGATAACTCAGGGATAAACCTTGGTGATATGTTCATGAATGTCTAAATGAAATGTTTTAGACACATATTCAAGTTATGTTTCAAGTTATTTTTATTATGATATTCCTATACTTCCATTGATCATGTCCTTATGTTTTTATTCAAGTTCTTATTGATGTCACAAGTAAACTGATTCCCTTGTTTACCCTTACTGGGCCTTTTGCTCACCCTTTCCTTTAAATGTATGTCTCCAGGTTATGAGATGAAGTAATTGTACTTAGGATGAACTTATGATGAAGCCGTACAAGTGGATTATAAGAATTTTTTATGTCTTTTCTCATGTATTATGTTCCTGATTTCCAAGACACTAGACTTTAAAGATCCTCTGTTTGTAAAATGTAATGTAATGAAAAGGAGGGATGTCATACTCTATGCATGCCCTCTATAACCTCACTCTAATATCACAAGTGCTTCTAATATAGAGGCCAATGATAAGGACTCTCCACCATCTTCCCTCGAGCTAGACGCTAACCATGCAGAAGTATTATAAAAATCACCAGGCATTAATCGCGATTCAATAGCAACCACTCAGCCCTTCTGTTGACGCTCCTTTTTCATCACAGAGCCCAAAGGAATGTAAAGGAAAATGACTTAACACAAATTGATTAAGCCTTTTAAGAAAACATCAAAAATCGACAAAATCATGAACAAGGCTTCAAAAGCACATGCGCCGCACAAGTTCCATAACTGTCGCGCAAGTCCACTTGCGCAACGCCTAATGGTTGCGCAAGTGACTTGTGCGCTTTAAAGGATAACTGCTCGGGGGCTTCTCGAGCCTATAAATAGACCCTGTGGTCCCCCCATTGGGAGAGGATTTTTTCCAGAAACTCATATTTGAGCTCCTGGCGCCCTAGTCTCTTCTCAAAGCTTCTGAAACACTTCTATGGTAATTTCTTACTTAGAACAGAAGATCTAAAAGGGGGGAGGAAGGCCTAAGTGTTGAAACTCATCAACACTTGAATGCCTGAGTGGCCAGACCTTAAGGGAAATTGCCACACTTGCGCGCCACTAAACTCCTTCAATAGAACTTGCACGCCACTATTCTGTAAGAACCTCAAGAGGATTCTAAAGGATTTAACCAAGAGTCTCTCAAGTATTACCTTACTGGTTAACCGTCGCGCAAGTACCCATGTGACGCGTAGATATACCTACGTGACCAGGACTTGCACGCCCACGCAGTACTTGCGCTCCTTCCAGGACTTGCACGCCTCTGCCTCCATGGGTGCCCTTCTTTCCCATTTCACCCCTCTTATTTCATTCCACCTCTCCTATTCAAGATTCAGTCTTCAAGACATGCTTCAAATCCATTTATGGCATGATTTCTTGATTTGAAATCCTTATCTGAAAGGAATTTTGTGGAATATATCTCAAAATCTAGTGATTTACATATCTTTATGTCATTGAAGATTGAGATTTCATTCATTCAACCTCATCCTTTAAGATGAGAGAACTCCTAATCTGGGCATCCTCCTTAGGAGTAAGCCCCAGTCCCCTAATTTGGGCATCCTCCTCAGGAGTAATCCCCAACCATAATTCTCAAATCTGGGCATCCTCCTTAGGAGTAAGCCCCAAGTCCCTTAATCTGGGCCTCCTTTTCAGGAGTAAGTCTCAGTCATAATTCTCAAATCTGGGTATCCTCCTTAGGATTAAGCCCCAAGTCCCTTAATCTGGGCCTCCTTTTCAGGAGTAAGTCCCAGTCATAATTCTCAACTATGGGCATCCTCCTTAGGAGTAAGCCCCAGTCCCCTGATTTGGACATCCTCCTTAGGAGTAATCCCCAATCCCCTAATTTGGGAATCCTCCTCTGGAGTAAGCCTCAATTCTTAAAGTTCCCAAATCTGGGCATCCTCCTTAGGAGTAAGACCTAAACCTTAATTCCCTTAACCTAGGCCTCCTTTTCAGGAATAAATCCTAGTCTCAAATATGGGCATCCTATTCAGGAGTAAGCCCCAAGTCCCTTAAATTTTCAAGTCTCTTAACCTGTGCATCCTTCTCAGGAGTAAGACATAGTCTTAATTTCTCTTAACCAGTTCTAATTTAATTTTGATCGGGGATTCCTTCTCAGGTGTAAAACCCAATCATAAGTCCTCTCCTAATTTGGGCCTCCTTTTAAGGAGTAATCCCCAAGTTAGAGTATTCAAATCTTCATAAAGCACATATACCTTTATGGACCTTGTTCCTAGATTTCTTCCTTGAAGTAAATCCTAATCTTCATTTATCTGGGTAGTAATACATACATAAGTCCCACATTATTTCTTATGATTGCATCTTTCATGGAACAATTTTCTAATTTTTACCAATACCTCTTGTTTCTCACACCGAGCATGACTCGTGTGAGCTTAGAGTGTAAAAGTAATTATGAAATCCTTCTTTGAGACATCAATCATAAACATCATACTCCCTTACTCGAACTACGTGGGTTATGATTCCTTTTTCTAACAAAGGATACATAGGTATCCCATCTGTGGGTTCGATCCCAACTCTGAAATAATCTATGTCCTTCTGAATGACAATAAAATTCAAGTGCCCAACTGAGTGGCTTTAAAACCAGCATGGTCATCATAATGACCAAGAGACTTCTATATAAATGTGTCGAAGGATACCATTGACCAAGAATCTCTAATAAATACAGATGATTCTATATCAATGAAGAACCATGAATACATATAAAATATTCTCTAAATTTCCTACATATTTAATCATTGGTTGTCAAAACTGAAGGAAAGATCATTTTATACTTGGTAATGTAATAAGGATTCACGAACATGACTTAAATCTATAAAGAGAGTCCCAGAGTAGACAATAATTCCCCTTAAAAAGGTGTGATGAGTCTGACCTCCCATCATCTCAACCAATGAAAATTCCTAAGCCTCATCAGTCCACAAAATAATGAGCACCTACCTTTGGAAAGCATGTCTAAATGGATGTGTAATCATAGGATATTTCCGGTTCTACGAACAAACCTGTTAGAAACCGATTGGAATGTTTTAACCTCCCATCAAGGAGGTCATCCCGAAATTCCGATGGGAACAAAAAATGGTGAACCCGACGTGAATCCTTAACCAAGTTAAAATGATGGTTTACCTATTTGTTAAGTCCCTATTTAAAACTCGAAAAGAGGGCCAACAAAAACAATCATTAACATATGTGCTCATCCAAAAGATATAGTGGATGAATTTATCTTGATCACGTCTATTATATCAAACATTCACTCTTTTCCAAAGATCTTCTGCATTTCCAAAATATCTTCTCTCAAGTTCACACCTGTGAATACTGCTGCTGCAAATTCCACTGCTGCTACTCCTGCTGGATCATCGTCTACTCTGAGGACGATATCACCTACTCAGCATCTTCAACGTTGGGTATCAAATGCGCCGGTTAAGGAGTACTGTCAATATGGTACCATTCCAACTCTGGAGGCTACCCGACGAGCCCTCCAAGTGAACAACTCACACCGGTGGTCTGAACAATGACGACCTGTGATTAAGAAGCAGGTAGTGCTAACCACTATCTCCAACCGTTTTGGGTCGTTATCCCCGGAAATCAATCACCATTCACTCCCATATTCTGGGGAGGTGAATGAGCAGGTCCCTCAGGGCCTTAATTCAAACAAGTAGGAGTCCTTCCTGAGGGATCCCACCAACAATCGCCGCCAGACTCGTGCGGCAGTGTGCCCTCAACATGATGAGGGTACCGACTCCAGGCATTTGGCTCAGGTTCCTCGAACCCGAGTAGGCAAGACGAACCGCCAGAGGCGGAATCCGGTCAATAGTGAGTTGGTTATCATCTCTGCCATCTCCAGAGAAGTACACCAACCTAACTTGGTGGCAAGCAACGAGCAGGCACACACACCTCCCCATTTTAATATCGTTGTCCAGTAGACTCATCTGGCAGCATCATGTCAATCCCGCTAGGCAATTTCGGTGGAGTACTATAGGCAGTAACATACACCTGTTTATACATCATCAGCTAGTCAGCAGGCTCGTCTGATTACATATGATGGATCTCGTCAACTACGTTCGGAGAAGTGCAATCAATAGGCACATACACCTACTAGTATTAATCAAGACTACCAACAGTCTCTCTTGGTAGAATTTGGAGAAGCTATTCGGAAAGCCCCGATAACAAACAGGAGGCAGACTCAACTCTCTGCCCTCACACTTGAGTACTATCAGGATTCACTGACAGTTAAAGGAGGACAAGAGCAGGAACATACACCTACTCCAAGCCCAGAATGGATGTATATTCCAGTTCCAGTAGCTAAAGTCACCAAGAAAATTCTATCAATGGTGAAAGAGTAGAAGCAAATCTCTGCTCATATTATGGATGCTTGCCAGGATATTATAACAGCTTCAAGGAATCTCAAGGAAAGACACATAAATATATCCCTACCAGTGGAGTGACACATCAACAATTCACTCTGGAACAGACACACACATCTGTTCCAGTCAAAGAGGGTTGTGGGGCATACTCCCCCATATCATATGGACAACCAAGTCAGGCACAAACACCTGATTTGAGTGGAGATCGCCAGCCTAACCTAGCCATCCTTCCTGATCAGGCACATACACCTGCTCAGAGCAGCCACTTTCGTTAACAAGTGGTTTCCAAAGTGAGTAAGAAGGCATCTAAGAAGAAGACCCGCCCAGCATAGTCAGGATATCAAGAGCCAATCTGTAACAAGGCATTGCTCGATGCTGGAGTTCTTGAAGCCCTCAGACAATTATCTGTTGGAATCCAAGATTCTACTCCCTCATTTCACAATAGTGGGAACATTAATTCTAAAGGTATTCAATAGATACTTCTTCATGAAGGCTTTCTTCATGACAATTTGGTCGATCTCGAAGTTTCATCTTCAGATGAGATCCACAGGAACCCTCTGTGTGGTCAGAAGACCAAGGAGCAGGAGATCTCATCTTTTGTAGTAACCCATTATGGTGGTCCTCCCCATGATGATGAATTTCGTTGTGAAATTCCTCTCCACAGTAGTGATACACATTTCCCAGAACATGCTTCAGTAGACAATGTAGTACCGAGAAATCCCTCTTATCTTGAGGCACTTGCAAATGAGAAACCAGTCATGTCTGATGCTTCATCTCTAGCTGGTGAAATACTTTCTCAATCAGAAGACAGCCCAGGGTATAGGTCATTCTTAGAACCACCCCTAAGTCATGCATCATCTAGTTTAATCAGTGATTTCTCTACCAATCTTTTTTAATCCAATGAAGCAACAAGGAAGCACCAACTCTGGTCAAAACAGGTAGAAGAATCTTCATCAAATGATAAAGAGGAAATGCTAAACATGAGAAAACAACTGGCGAAAGGTGAAGTTCCAGTCATGCTTTTGCCTCTGGCTTATTCTCAATATAACATTCTATAAATGTTGACAGAATATGGAATTCATGATATTCGTCTCAAAATATGGAAAACTCTTTGTTAGTTAAAAAAGAAAGTATTATCTTACGATGAATATGAAAATGATGTTAAGATAATAGAAGGGTTACAATGCCAAATTGACTTGGCATCTCTATTAGTCTCTTGATATCCGAAGGATGAAAAGCAGTAGAGAGCCATTCAACGTTCATGCCTAGGAACACTAAGAAAGTTGGCAAGTTAATTTCCAATGCCCCATCTGGTATTCATGTCAAAGGATGGGGTGTTCATGGATCACTGCATTTCACGGTGCTCTCCAGTCAGCAAAGGCTGCCGAAAATGGTCTCATGCAATGTTATTTCCCATGATCGGCCATAGTGAATGGGCTTTGTTTGTAATAAAAATATTGCCCAAGAACAGGATTCAACTAGTTCCTCTCAAAATCTATAATACAGAGAACAATTTGTTGAATTACTCCTGCTTCAAGAAAACGAGAATATTGAACAGGCCTCTCGTTTGGAGAAAGCACATCACCAAGTGATAGAAGTGTCAGAAATCATCCAACAGTCTTTTGAACCGGGTGATAAAAGTGGATACAGGTTAATGCATTCAGCTAATTTCTGGACTAAGTTTTGCAAGATCAGGAGAGATTTTAAGAAAGTCTCAGACATAGCATGTTAAGAGCCACCCCAGCTCACCAGACTGGGGACTCTTTTAAACCAAACCTCAGAAATCAACAAATAAGATTCGAGGAGTTGAGAAGGAACAGCCCCAGTCCACTGGACTGGGGACATTTTAAAGTCATCAATCCCCTCCTCAGAGAAAGTCGGTCTTTTATCGATTAGGGAAGAATCCTCAAGAGGAACGAAGATCCAAATTATCAAGATATTCCCTCCAAATTACGGTTCGTCAAGAAGTTCCTGAGGGATCAAATCAACAAAAGGCAATGTCTTATCAAATACATAGAAGAAGACAATATCACAGAAATGCTGATAGAAGGGATGCGATGAGTTATGCATCAATCAATGTCATCAATTCCATTGTTGTTGATCCACTAGATGAGGCTCACTCAGGGGACTCAGATGAAGAGGTTCCTTCTCAATAAGATGTACGCACCGACACAAATGAAGAAGTTGTGCGTACATGAAATCAAGGATTACTCGGAACCTAGGTAATCCTTCGAGTAACCCACTTCTCCCTCTCCGAAAAGGATCCAACAAAGGTAGGGGAAATAACCAGGTTACATATCCTTCCTCTGGATAAGTCCAATCGCTCTTACTAGAGGAAAGGTTTGCACAACAAGAGGAAGAAATGAAGGAATTAAGGAGGTTGAATGCAGAGCTACTTCAGGGTAGTCTTCCTCCTAAGCGAGCTGGAGTCAGTCAGCCAAGGGAATTTTTTTGCAGATACTGAGAGGGATCAAGAATATCCTCCCTTATCAGTACACCCTCATAGGTCTAATCCTACGGGTCAAGAGCAACAACAGTTGGTAGTGCTACCATCAGTTGCAGCACCAACCACCACATCTGTCAAAGCTCCAGTCATTGCACCTACCCAATTCCAAGTTCAACCGGATGTTTCTCAAAAGTTAATAACTACCATTGAGTAATTAACAACTCGGTTTGAAACTATGGAAGGGAAACGTGCATAGGTTCAACCAAAAAAGAAAGTTTACCCTGAATGGGTAGATTCAATCTCTCCTCTATCCAGTTTTGGAAACCCTGTATTCCCTATTTTCAATGGATCTGGAGACCCTGAATAAAATTTGATGCATTACGTGTCTTATTGTGATCCTATGATGGGAACTCTAGAGCAGAAAGAAGCAGTAAAACTCAGATGCTTCGTACGGACCTTTCAAGGACCAGCCTTTGTCTGGTATACAAGATTTCAATCCCGGTCAATTACCGGATGGGAGGATCTTCGCCAAAAATCCTTCTTCAGTTCAACTCAAATTTTCCAAAGATAATAGTTTTCTATCTTACAAACTGTAAGCAAAGGGGGAATGAAAGGGTCTCTGATTTCATTGCTCTCAAGAAGGGATTAACATATTCCCTAATCTTAGCACTCCCTCAAGAGGAATTGTTACCAATCTGTGTGGCAAATCTGTGTGACGAATTACGCACACCGTTAATCCCTATGAAATAAACAGGAGGGTTTTGAGACCTTACTTCAATCGCTCAGCAGATTGAAGATTCCCTTATACAGGCTAAGGCTAAATCTCGTGTAATTCCATCAGCTCCAGGAAGGAGAATGGGTAAAGAAGAAACTGCTATAGTTATTCTCAAACAAGCACATGTACCCATTTCTACTTCAAAACCTTCATCTTCTCGAAGGGCTCCACCTCTTGAGCGCCAACATTAGAGTTTGTTTCATCAAGACGATCAAAGAGATCAAAGATGAAAACAATTTGAGGATCTGAAGAGCAAAACATACTCTTTCCGAAATGAACAAGTTCGTGGTTATTTCATTTCGGCTCTGGAAAATAATTTAGTTCAATTGAAAATTCTCAAGTGGCCAATCAAGAAAGGAGATGAAGACCATCCCAATTATTTCCCCTTTAATCAAATTTTGGGGCATCCCATCCAGGAGTGTTTTGTCTTCAAGGACCTCTTGCAGAAAATGGTCGACTCGGGACAAGTCAAACTGAAAGGTTCTTCAGCTCAGGTAGCATGTGTTACTGCTACAGTTCCAAAGGAGGAAGGTGAGTGGCAAGAAGTCAAAAGAAAAAATTCACAGAAGTATGATGATTGGATGGT
Source organism: Viscum album (assembly GCA_963277665.1). Lineage (NCBI taxonomy): Eukaryota > Viridiplantae > Streptophyta > Magnoliopsida > Santalales > Viscaceae > Viscum > Viscum album. Next base: position 1,693,456,599 of record OY728128.1, on the reverse strand, counting down.
TAGAAATATGATCAACCAAACTCTTGATATTTTTCAAACACAATTAAAGAAACTGATTGTGTCTTCTGCCATGAATGTTGCGGCAAAACCCTCTTCGTCAGAGGGAAAGTCCACAAAGAAACAGCATGATTCAAAGAAAGAAAAAAAATCAGAAGAAGATGAGTATGTGTCAAAGCCTAAGTTGTCTTTGACTCTGGCAGACTTCATGCCTTCTACTTCAATGCCACGGGCACCGACCCACTAAACGGCACAACCTAAACAGGCTAATCAGGCGGATTCTTCATTACACAAAGAGTTAATCTTTGGTTCTATTAATATGATTCAATTAACAGATCCATATGCCAGTCACAGTTTAGATTTCGATGAGCCTGAATTACCTGTATCAAACAGGGGAATCAGAGGAAGTTCTAGAGGCTCAGGATACAGGGGAAAACATGGATCTTTCAGAAGCCACTATTCAAATTCTACCCCTGCTAGAACTGTGTACGCAGTAGAAACTCGTGGTAGAGCCCTTCAGCGAGCTCAGCAAGAACAAGCAAGTTCTTCTACCAATATAAAATTCAGTCCTGACATAGTTATTTTGGAATACCGGTTGAAGGTTCCATCTTCTTCCTCTCAGCAAGTAAATGGATCTAATCGGTCTAATCTTCCTAAACCAGGAATATTGCCAACTCCTATCCCAATACAAGATGCATAAACTTCCAAAGCATCTGCTTCCAAGTTACCTGCTAAACCACATATTCCTGTTGGGAAACGCAGACCTCTGGATCAAAACTATGATGTATTGAAACACTTGGCCCAAGTACTAGCCAAGTTATCAATTCTGGATGCTCTGAATCTGTCAAAGGATCTTCGAGAGGAACTCATCGAGGCTTTGTCAAGTCCTCAGGAGTTTGAAACTGAAATTTTTGCAGCTGAAGTCTATCACATAGAGAATAATCCTGTAGAATTCCATGCAATAATATCTTTTACTGATGAAGATGAAGATAATGTTGTGCATGGTCACATTAGACCTTTGTACTTAACTGGAAAGGTCAATGGATTATACATCCGAAGAGCTTTCATTGACAATGGTTCGGGAGTCAACCTCATGTCCATTCGTACACTTCGTTGATTGGGCCTCACGGAATCTGATTTATCTCCTTCTACCATGATTTTACAAGGATATGATAAAAATGAACAAGAACCACTGGGTGAAGTTACACTTAGAACTCAGTTTGGAGATCTTGTATCCAATTCGGATTTCATGGTTGTTGATCAAGACTCAGCTTTCAACATCTTGCTTGGAAGACTCTGGCTACATCAACATGCGGATATCCCTTCATCATACCATCAATGTCTCAAATATTGTTTCTATGGTCAAGTTGGGACATTGTATGGTGATAAGGCCCCATTCAAGACATGTGAGTCTCAATACATTGAGGCGGAATTCTATCACATGAAGGGAAGGGAGAAATCCACAACAAAGGATATTACTAAAGTTAATGCTCCATATGGTTTGGAGAAAACTCTAGTAAATCCATTTACACATGTGAGTACAAATTATGTGTTTCCTATTATTCAAATTGACAAGATAGACTCAAATAAAAGACTCTTATAGAAAGATCCATAATGTCAATTACGGCAATCGAGCCAGACAACATGGGAGAAATTGGTAACCCACCAAGCAGTGATGAAAGCGCAAATAGTGACGTCTTTATTTCATCTACTGAAATCCAACAAGTCTATACTTCACCAATTAGGCCAGAATAAGTTATAGCAACATCGGAGGTGAACAATGATGTCGATTCTCAATCCATCATCTCCTCTTTATTTTCCAAGTAAGACCCTTCAACATCAATCAGGTCGAAAATGGAAGCTTCTTCTTCAAGATATGAAAATTTTGACATCTATTCTGATCATGGAAATTCTGCTTCATCATCTACTATGCAAGTAGAAATGGAAGAAATAACACATGATGAAGAAGAAGAGAAAGATCTCAGAGATGCTACTCCAACATTTGAAGAGGTTATCTCTACCACTGTGGATGAACTCAGAGAAAAAAATCTGGGTACAAAAGAAGATCCACGCCCCACTTTAATTAGTGCGGCCATGACTCTTTAAGAGAAAGAGATGTATATTTCTTTTCTAAAGAAAAATAGATATATATTTTCTTGTAACTATACAGAAATTCCCGAGCATGATCCTGATGTTGTTACTCATCATTTGGGTTTACCATAAGAACATTGAGGATTTAAGCAAACCGCGAGAAGAACACACCCAACTTGTGCTTCCAAAATTGAAGCTGAAGTGGATAAGCTTATCAAAGATAACTTCATCAGAGAAGTTCAGTATCCCAAGTGGTTGGCTAATATTATCCCTGTAAAGAAGAATAACGGACAAATTAGAGTTTGCATCGATTTCAGATATCTTAATCAGAATTGTCCTAAGGATGATTTCCCAGTTCTGATTACAGAACTTTTAATTGATGCAACAGCTGGCTATGAAGCACTATCCTTCATGGATGGATATTCTGGATATAATCAGATCCTAATGGCCCCAGAAGAAGAGGAATCCACAACCTTCAGAGCCCCTCAGGGTGTGTTTTTTTATTGGGTAATGCCCTTTGGCTTAAATAATGCAGGTGCAACATATCAATGTGCTATGAATCGTATCTTCAAACCCTTCTTAGGGAAGTTTTTTGAATGCTATGTAGACAATTTGGTAGTTAAATCCAAACAATGTTCTAATCACTTGGATGATTTTGATGTCATATTCTGCAAGATTCAACAACATAATTTGAAGATGAACCCCTTAAAATGTGCTTTTGGGGTAACCTGAGGAAAATTTCTCAGCTTTGTTATATGCCATTGTGGTATTGAAGTCGATCCTATGAAGACCAAGTCAATCCTTGGTATGTTACCTCTTCAAAATTTGAAATAATTAAGAGTACTTCAAGGACACTTAGCCTATATTCGGCGTTTCATCGCCAATTTGGCAGGAAAAAGTTTACCCTTCACCAAATTGATGAAGAAGGGAGTCACTTACCAGTGGACTGAAGAATGTCAAGAAGCATTCGATATTCTCAAGAAATACCTCTTGAGTCCACCGGTACTCATGCCACCTGTTGAAGGAAGACCACTTATCCTCTACGTGATAGCTCTAGAGCGATGATTTGGTGCCTTTCTTGCTCAAAAGAATGATGTTGGGAATGAAAATAGGCTCTACTATCTCAGTCGAACTATGCTTGAAGCAGAAACCCGGTATTCAAGTATTGAGAAGTGCTTCCTGGCATTAATATATGCAGTTCAGAAGTTGAGACACTACCTGCAACATCACGAGGTCTAATTGGTATCTCGCAATAACCAGCTCAAATTCATCCGTAGTTGTCCAATGCTTACAAGACGTCTGGCAAGGTGGGCAGTTATTTTGCAGCAATTCAACATTCAGTATGTGTCTCAAAAGGCGATAAAGGGCCAAGATCTGGCTGATTTCCTGGCTGAACACCCTTCAGTGGAAGACACATCTTTAGATATTGAACTCCCTAATGAGGAAGTCTTCTCTATTCAAGAAAGTCCTCAAGAATGGGAAATGTATTTTGATGGTGCTTCCAGAAGTCCAACAGGGAGGAAAATGGAAAATCCTAAATTCAACAAAGTTGGCTTAGGAATTGTGCTCATTTCTCCAAAAAATGCAGTGTTACCTTATTCCTTCTTATTGTGGGAAGGTGTTACCAATAATGAAGCAGAATACCAAGCTCTCGTCGTAGGCTTGGAATTAGCGCTTCAAGCAGAAGTGAATCACTTAAAGGTGAAAGGTGATTCAGACCTGGTAATCAAACAAGTCAATGGGGATTATGCTATCAAACAAGTAGAACTAATCCCTTTGTATGATTATTTCAAAGAGTTAATGGCGGAATTCCCTTTGGAACCGACATTTTTTTATGTCCCAAGATCACAAAATGCTCAAGCTGATGCACTGGATAATATAGCCACAGCTCTGGCAAATCCAAATCGGGACGAGACAACCATCAGTATTGCCCACCGTCGTGCAATTTCACCTTATGTTTGAATCGGAACAGTGGAAATTAATGAAATTAGTCCCATTCCTGAATCATATGGTCATACTACAGGATGGATGTCACCTATCATGGAATACCTTCAAAATGGAACACTTCCACCTGATAGAGCTGAGAAAGAACAAATCTGGTGATGTGTGGTTAATTTTACTCTTTATGATAGCCCAGATCACCTAGAGAAAATTCTCTACAAACGTGGTTTTGATGGAGTTCTCTTCAGACGCATTGATGGTGAAGAGACAATGCCTGTCATGAAATAAGTGCATGCAGGAGTCTGTGGTGCCTACCAGTCTGGACATAGACTGTCTGATCAGATTCGAAGGCTTGGATACTTTTGGCCTTCAATGATACAAGATTGTGTTGATTTCTCAAAGAAGTGTCATTCATTCCAAGTACATGCCAACTTCATTAATCAACCTCCAGAGTTGCTTCATATAGCTAAATACTCATGGCCATTTTCCACATGGGGAATGGATGTGGTGGGACCTTACCCTTCGGCTACAACCAAATAGTTTAATTACATTCTTACTGCTACTGACTTCTTTTCCAAATGGGAAGAGGCAATACCTCTCAAGGAAGTCAGTTCTAAATGTGTTGTTAGCTTCATCAAGTCTAACATCATTACCAGATTTGGTGTCCCTCATACCATATTGATGGACAATGGCACCAACTTCTGTTCATCCGAGGTGAAGAAGTTGTATAAAAAATAAAACATCAAATCCAACCTTTCATCTCGGTATCATGTAGTGGCCAATGGCCAGATAGAAGCCTTCAACAAGACTCTGTCAAATATATTGCAAAAGATGGTGGATAAATATAAGAAATCATGGCCTGATAAACTCTTTCATGATTTATGGGCTTATCGGACTACCACCCGCACTGCAACTCGGTCAACTCCATATTCATTGGTATATGGAACGGAAGTAGTCTTGCCCATTGAATTTCAATTGCCTTCGCTCAGAGTAGACATTTGTGATCAGTCATCTACAAATGAACAATCTCAAAATAGATTGAATGAATCGGAACGGTTAGATGAGAAAAGATTGTGCACTTTGCACCACTTGGAAGTCTATTAGAATTGAATAGCACGAGCTTTTAACAAAAAAGTTCATCTTCGTTCATTCACTCAGGGAGAACTGGTATTAGATCTCAGAACTCCAATGATACCAGGAAAGAAACCTCCCAAGCTTGAGACAAAATGGGAAGGACCTTATTCAATGCATAGGGTCTACTCCAATGGAGCTTATTCATTAATCTCGATGGATGGAGAACTCATCACTACTCCAACCAATGCCATATTTTTGAAGAAGCATTTTGTATAAACACAAAATGCTTCATTTTCCTTTCTATATGACATTAAACTATACAGCAACAGTCCATACATATGACCTTAAACTATTTTTATTAATTTCTTCCCACACGACGTTAAACTGTGGGAAACAATTCCCTAATTTGTCCTCACTGCATGACATTAAACTACATAGTCCCCCTATGGTCCGGTATGAACTTAAACTGCACCACCGTCCAGCAAGACGTTAAACTGTGACGTCCTCACTACATGACTCTAAACTGTATAAAAGTCTCTTACGTCTGAAAAGACGTTAAACTACATAATCAATGGTCTGGTATGACCTTAAACTGCACCTTGGTCCAGCAAGATGTTAAACAACATCATTAATGGTCCAAGATTATGACCCTAAACTATTGGCACATACGTCCAACATATTGCTAAACTGTATCATCCATTTTTCGTCCAACATGATGTTAAAATGTTGGGGAAAATCCCCAATACATCCAACATAACGTTAAATGGTGTACTCTTTTGTCCTTACTTTATGACATTAAACTGCACAGTCATTTTTTTTGTCCAATATGACATTAAACTATGTTGTCTCCATCATCCTAACTACATGACACTAAACTGTACAGAAAGTCCTTTGATTTGTCCTACATGACATTAAACTGTACTTTGTCCCTGCTACATGACACTAAATTGTGCAGCACCAATAGTCCTAACTACAAGACTTTAAACTGCATAGTCCCTTTATATGTCCTACATGACATTAAACTGTGCATCGTTAAGGTTTTTGTTACCTCTTATTTCTCACACCGAGTATGACTCACATGATATTAGAGCAAACCTCAACCATAACACTCTCTCTGGGCTACTAACCATGTATAAGTCCCAACAACATCATTTTTTTAGGTCGTTGTCCCCAAGAACAACTTGATCATTAATTCATTCTTTAATTGAACTACGCAGACTTTGATCCTTGCCTTCCAGGCTAGGTACGTAGGCAACCTCCCATGGTTAAAGCCCAAAATCAATCTCTTCACATCAGTTCACCTCCATCTCATATGATGTTGATTCATGAAACCGCCCCTAGAATCAATATCTTTACATTGGTTCACTTTTATCCTTGTTATACGACGTTAAACTATGCAACACTTTTTTCCAGTATGACAATAAACTACAATATTCTTTGATACCCTCACCTGAGAGGGAACCATTATTTACATTTATTTTTCAATCATGTTTCATTTCAAAGACTACGTGCATACACGGCAATGCCCAAACCTTTTATCTTGGGTTAAACCATCATTGTACTAAAGTCCCCTTTCACCCTTCACATGTACGAACCAAATTTGTACATAGGGTATTTCTAGAACTATGTGGTCTTGATTCCCATCTTTATGTGATACATAGGAACGTTCGAGTATCCCTCTAATCCAGCCCCAAGTCTTTGAACCTAACCCCAAATTCCACTTTCAGTCCCTTGGCTGAAAAGTCCCCATGAAAGAAAACACTGTGTATTTCTTTTAATGGTCCAAGATCTATGACCCTAAACTAAGATCTCTAATCCTTTTGTCCCACACGACATTAAACTGTAGTTCAAGAACTACGTATGGCTTGATTCCCATCCTTATGGGATACGTAGTGAAGTCCAACATTTCAATCCAGGACCCAGCCACAACATGATTATGGTTAGCATTGATCTTTGTATCTCTGTATACATTGGACAATAGCCATATTTATGTGTCATAATCCTAACCTTAAATATTTTCATATCTTCATAACCCTTTTCATGACTTCTAGTCGCAAAAATGTCAAACTTCTGAGAATTATTTTGCCTGACTATGCAGCACGTACCCATAGGCATCCTTGCATAAACAGTCTACATAACAGATTTGTTAGCCAAAAGATACTATTATTTGACTATACAACCAATTCCCTTAGGTGGCCCTTCATAATTAAACCCCCTAATGGGTTTTTCGGATAGTGGTAACTTTATTCATGGGAAGAATGCCTCTTTTGTCCTTATTTGTCTTAAATGACAGTATGTAGGGATCCGCAAAAAATAGCCATCCTTAACATATTTGTCCCATATCCTTTTTCATGATCTGAAAGTATTCAAGTATATGGTTTATATTATCCTTCCCTACATTTTGGTAAGACCTTCGTAGGAGTAATATCCATCCAGTTCTTCAATAATCTTTTTTGGAAATATCTTTTCCATATTTCAAGTACCTCTTTTCATACATCAAACTCTATACTTTGAAAATTTTGAATCTCCATAAACTTTCACTGGCTTTTAGCACTATGAAAGTAAATTTTTGAGAGTTCTTTTGCCTGAATATGCAACACGTGCCCATAGGTGGCCTTGCATAAACAGTCTACATAACAGACTTGTTAGCCAAAAGATACTATTTATTTGACTATGCAGCCAATGCCCGTAGGTGGCCCTACATAATTCAACCCCCTAATGGGTTTGTTAAATAATGGTAACTTCATTCTTGAGAACTACTTCTTCTAATTCCTTTTAGCTCTTTTTCATATCATTCCTCAGATTCAAATATTCTTGAAGTCATAGTTTACATTCTCCCCCCCCCCCCCCTTATACTTGAGTATGGTACTATGTTTTCAGATGAATTGTCAAGGAATTGAGTCAATTCTAATTCATTCAGTCAAATCTATTTTGACCTTAAACATTAGTCTCTTTATGTTCGATGTGCATGACTTTAATCTGCCCACAAAAGACAAGGGAACTATGAATAAAAGTCAAGTTCCATCTCACTAAACATACATTTTGTATGATTTAAGTAATATTGAGCAATTAAAAGATTCAAAGTTTATAGGGTTATTTACATTGATCCTAGTAAAAATAAAACTATGCTTACTAGGCCCATTGGCTTAGGTAAAATTTAAAGCAGGTAGCAAGAAAATGCGTGCACAAATGATTGAAGGTGAAAGTGTTTTTCATTGATGCACAAGAATTAGAAGGACATCCATAGATTTGAGTCTCTTCTCTTTTCCAAGGAATTACAAAAGACTTTCAACATAAGTCTTCAATTGATGAACTACATCCCAAGCTTCATCAACAGCTACTTGAAGCTCGTGCACTTGACCAACTTCACTCTTTTCAGCCTGTTGGAGTGCTTTCTTGGCATCCGCAATGGTCTTCATACCATTCGTTTGAACTCCCTACAGTGAATTATTGTGTTGGTCAAGTTCCCCAGTAACAACATCTAACTGTTTCTGAAGGTGCATCTTCTGGACGACTTTTTCTTTGATCTTATGCCTCAGCTCCTTCATCCTGGTAGCATAGTCAGCCTCAGCTCAGGATACAGTAGCCTCAAATTTGCCAATGTTGACTGATAGTTTCACCCTGGTCAGATCTTCGCGACACTTTTGCTCCTTCTCTCTCCTGAAGATGACTTGTTTCACCGCGGTATGGATTTCTTAATATCCAAAACCACCAAGACCTATCATGATGAATTGGGACGACAATTTATGGATCTTAGATGATAAATATTCTAAAGGCACCTCAGATATGATTTTCCATATATTTTTTCATGCCTTGCGTCGTGGAAAGCTGAGCGCCTTAAGTACCTCTGGGTCTTATTCAACATCATCATCACAGGGGGGCATGTAATCTGGGATTAATGCACTTAAGGAAGTGCCCTGTTCTGCTTCTTCCCCCCTGACCCTGGTTTCTTAACCTTCTACTGTTGTTTGGGTAGAATTTTATACCTCACCTCTAGTTCTAACCATTGAAGTTGATAGCCCTATTTGATCAATTAAAAGTATGGTTAGTTTCATAGAACAATGGAAGTAGGTTGTTTATCTTGAAAACTCAGTCCAATCATTACCTAACAGTAGATCAGCAGCTTGAGTAGACTCCTCCCCATCTTTCCTAATTTCAAAAGGATCTTCAAGATGGGTCTCCAGAGAGTTTATTGGATTTAGCTCCACTTGAGATAATGTTTCTGCAATGGTAGGGTTGACATCAATGTCCACACCCTCTTCAGGCATTGGCAGTTTAGCAGCTTCTATGGATGGAACTGCATATTATTTTCAGTCATGATTAGAAGTGTAAATTATAAGAAACTTTACTAGGAGAAGGATAACACTCACACCCAAGGTCTTCTAAATCACATGATAACTTAGAATGATCATAAAATTCTTCAAAAGACATGCCATGATCCATAATTTCATCCAATGATATTTCATAATCTTGGTTAGTCTCACCAGTGGGAGCATTTGATGTATCCCCTTGGCGAACCTCATTCTGCAGCTCTTGACCCTGTATAGCCTCTTCAGAAAGGATGGAAGATTTAGTTGCTATGGCTGCCAATGATTCTAGTACAGGTTCTTCTCTACTTGTAGCAGCAACAGGAGAAGTACTGAGAATAGATGTTGTCTCTTTTTCAAAAGCAGCTAAGTCAGCTTGAATTAGTGTTTGTTCCACAGCACCCTCTGTGGTCCTCAAAGGAGGATCAGTCCTTTCCCTCATAGGGGAAATTGAATAATCCTATGCAATCCTTAGAAATATGAGTAACCATGTGGTCATGGGTATAGACTCATGATTACCTGAAGGACTTACCACTGTAAATGAAGCATTTAGCAATGGACTTCCTCCTTCGTTGCCTTTGCTTCTTTGGTTTTTTGGGAGTATCGGCAGTCTCCCTTGCACTTGGATTGGCGAATAGAAGGTCGTTTCCAGCTCCTCATTCATGGCCTGCTGGCCTGGAGATATTTCGCCTGGTTCGTGAGGAGATTCAGTAGCAACCCTGATGGTGGTACCACTAGGGCTATATTGTGGCAAAGGGACCATAGTAGTTCCTTTCTTTGAAAGCTGCAAGATGAAGAATATAACTTCCTTAAGTAAAAAAGATTTGATTGGAATCAATTCGAAAAGCAAATAAGGAAAGAAAAATTACATCTTCAGGATCCATGTAATCGTTCCACTCCTCATCAATCCCCTCAGCGGCGCCACGATCAATCAATTCCTTCACCCGCCTGGTGATAGGAACGAACTCATCAATGGCGTATATGAGCATTTCCAGCTCTCTGATGTAAGCCCGTACTTCATTGTGGTTATCCTCATATTGGATATTTGTAGAAGCCAGAAGATTCCCAATTCCAAGAAGTTGTAGGCCCTCAAACAAATCCAGCCAAGCGGTCTCAGTACCACAGTATAAACTCTGCCATAACTGGACAGCCTATGGTCTTAGATATGAAGGCTGCGAGGAAGGTCCTACAATCTTTGACTTCAATTTCTTCCCAGTTCCTGTAACTAAAAATAGAGAATAAAAAAATAAGACTTATTGATTTATAAAGTAGCAGTTATTAAATTACCACAATGAAGTAACTCACCCGGAGTTGATGGGGTGGGTCTTTTAATTCTGGCTGGAGGATTATATCGGGCACGAAACTGCTTTGCCACTAGTTGTGCCTCATCATCCCCATCATGGGAATCCGATGAATCAGTTCTAGAGGAGGAATCTGCTGAATCAGCTTTAGGTGGGGAACCATCACCTTCATGAGGAAGGGTTTTTTTTCTCTATAGTCCTCTTCCTTTTCCCTACTTGATAAACTGGGTGATTTATCACCCCTTTGGGGTATGATTCTATCCAGTGTTCGGCATAATATGTTGTCAAATTATGTGCTGATTTTTCAACTGGTAGATCAAATACTGCCCTAGTCTTCTCCCTCGATGTCAGCATCCATATTTTCCGAGCAACCATCGGATGTTGCTCTAACCTGACATGTAATGGAGAAGATACAACAATCTATTGTAGACATTTGAATTGACGTGCAAATCTATATGGAGCATAGGCCTCATATATAATTTCTTCATCAATCCTGGAAACTATCACACCATCCCTACAAGCTAGCATGTATGCCCTCAAATCCAAGTGGGTTGTTCCATCATCAACAAACCGCCCGGTTGGTGGATTTCCATAAGGAAAAAAGTTGAATTCCTTAAACATGATCAGCCTCACTTTCATGTCATAGGCATTAACATCTAATGGAGCAACTCCGGAGAATGCTTGCACTGACGGCTTGAAAGAACTTCCAGGAATTTGTAATCTATTCTGTACATTGTAAGTCCTGAAGTGAGTGGCGATCCATCCCCACAAAACTTGGAATGGTCCCACTATTCTTAAAGAAGATTTACCCATGAAAACATGAAGTAAACTCCTGTGAATCTTTGCTAAAATGGGGGTATCCAACCCAACCATTTTTCCCTCAGCCAACTTTTCTGGAATGATGAAGGTCCCTGGCCTGACGCCTCCCTTCAAATCCCTGACTGGAAAGAGATAAATGCTAAGCCACATTTCCAAGAAGCCCACCAGACGAGTCTTCTTTGGGATCCTTTGATTCACCTCATATCCCCACTTCTCGAACTCTCCTGCTTCTGGAGTTGACCAGAATGTTCCAAGATCACCCCTCTTCTCAGGTTTTGGGCAGGTGGTAGGATGTTTGGGCCTCTTATCCTTGGATTTTTTTTTCTTGGATCCTTTTTCTTTCAGATCCTTCTCCTTTGGCTCCCTCTCTTTCTTCCCAATAATAAATATATTCATCCATTCCTATGGATGAATATTCTTTCTAGAATGAGTTAATGAGGTCTATGAACTTTTGAGCTTGTGGAAGATCTTAAATAATTCTCGAGCTAAAGTAGGATTCTTCTCTCAATCATTACAAGTCACCTTGGGTGGAATGAATTCATCATACATATCACCAAAAATTGGAGCCCCTGAGATCTTGTGGACATCCCATAGACTGATGCCTACTTCTCCATGAGTCAGATGGAAAGAATTAGTTGCTGGACTCCAGTGGCTGAGTATCTCTGGCACAAAGTTATCATGTCTGTAAACATATGTTTTCCCAACCCAGACAGCTTAGTGTATCGCCACTCCTTTCAGATCCTCGATAAACTCTGCACAGGTTTGTCGCACCCAGTATGCCCACATCCAAGTTGGATTCATGCCTCTCCCAGGACAGAAGTCCCAACTTTTCTTCCAGCCTTTGGATTGATCCATATGATCATTTCGGAAGATTGAAGGATGACAATGTGGTTGCAGCTCAGGCGTATGATCTTTCAGATCTGGCGTACAAGGGCTATGATGCATCATGTAGGCCTTCTCCATTGTTCCAGCATTTAGAAATACTCCTCCATCTGAGATATTTACTGAAGCAAAGTTGGTGTAATTCTGAAACCATGAAAATGGGAGATAGTTCTTTACTTCTAGAATAATAACTTCTCTCAGATGACCATAGTCATACAAAGGCAAATAAGTGCTTTGCGGGAAGTCACAATGATATTTCTTCAAGTACTTAGCCAAATATGGAAGAGTGTTATCTTTGATAGTATAATAATCATGGCCAATGATGTTCATCATATCATCAATCCGCTTGCTAGCCAGTTCATCAGCTATTCTGGTTCTAAGAGCCATTGAATCTGCACAAAAGTTGAATAAATTAACTCATAAGTAAGTTGATTTTTCATAAAATTTGTGAAGGAATTTCAGAAAAAATGGCTAAGGCGTTAAGGCGCGCAAGTCTACACTTGGCGCGCAAGTACGGATGTGTCGCACAAGTGTTAATGTGTCGTGCAAGTTTATGTCATGCAAGTATCACCGCGCAAGTCCTATTACCTTGACAGCAGCGCGACGGCGAAGAAATAGTGGAAAACGAGAGAATTGCGCAGCAAGAGCTTGAGAATCCGTAAATCAGATGCTATACATGGCAAAGGACAGCGTATTTATAGGCCAGGCTACCCACCTGCGTGCCTACAGACTTTGCACCATACCCTGCGCGATCAAAGGCCGTATCCCTGTGTGCTAGACCCTGCGCTCCCAAAGCTCACTTGCCCGCCACCTTTCCTTTGGATTTCTTCTTTTACTCAGAGTCACATCCTCATTTCTTTCGGATCCAACTCTGAGGGGGGACTTTTTTTATGCCCCTTTTTCGTCATAGAGCCCAAAGGAATGTAAAGGTAAATTACTTAGCACAAATTGATTCAGCCTTTGAAGAAAACATCAAAAATCGACAAAGGCATGAACAAGACTTCAAAAGCACATGCGCCGCGCAAGTTCCATAACTGTCATGCAAGTCCACTTGAGCGACGCCTAATGGTCGTGCAAGTGACTTGCGCGCCCTAAAGGATAACTACTCGGGGGCTTCTCGAGCCTATAAATAGACCCTGTGGGCCCCCCATTGGGAGAGGATTTTTTCCAGAAACTCATATTTGAGCTCCCGGTGCCCTAGTCTCTTCTCAAAGCTTCCTAAACACTTCTAAAGTAATTTATTACTTAGAATGGAAGATCTAAAGAGGGAGAGGAAGGCCTAAGTGTTGAAACTCATCAACACTTGCGCACCTGAGTGGCCAGCCCTTAAGGAAAATGACCACAGTTGTGCGCCGCCTAACTCCTTCAATAGAACTTGTGTGCCACTCTTCTATAAGAACCTCAAGAGGATTCTAAAGGCTTTAACCAAGAGTCGCTCAAGTATTACCCTGTTGGTTAACCGTCACGCAAGTACCCATGCGTCGCGCAGCTATACCTGCGTGACCCGGACTTGCACGCCCACGCAGTACTTGCGTGCCTTCCAGGACTTGCACGCCTCTACCTCCATGGGTGCCCTTCTTTCCCATTTCACCCCTCTTATTTCATTCCACCTCTCCTATTCAAGATTCAGTCTTCAAGACACTCTTCACAACCATTTATGGCATGATTTCTTGATTTGAAATCTTAAATTGAAAGGAATTCTGTGGAATATCACTCAAAATCTAGTGATTTACGTATCTTTATGTCACTAAAGATTGAGATTTAATTCATTCCACATCATCCTTTAAGATGAGAGAAATTCTAATCTGGGCATCCTCCTTAGGAGTAATCCCCAGTCCCTTAATTTGGACATCCTCCTCAGGAGTAATCCCCAACCATAATTCTCAAATTTGGGCATCCTCCTTAGGAGTAAGCCCCAAGTCCCTTAATCTGGGCTTCCTTTTCAAAAGTAAGTCCCAGTCATAATTCTCAAATCTGGTCATCCTCCTTAAGAGTAAGCCCCAAGTCCCTTAATTTGGGCCTCCTTTTCAGGAGTAAGTCCCAGTCATAATTATCAAATATGGGCATCCTCCTTCGGAGTAAGCCCCAGTCCCCTAATTTGGGAATCCTCCTTAGGAGTAAGCCGCAGTCCCCTAATTTGGGCATCCTCCTCAAGAGTAAGCCCTAATTCTTAAAGTTCCCAAATATGGGCATCCTCCTTAGGAGTAAGCCCCAAAACTTAATTCCCTTAACCTAGGCCTCCTTTTCAGGAATAAGTACCAGTCTAAAATATGGGCATCCTCTTCAGGAGTAAGCCCCAAGTCCCTTAAATTTTCAAGTCTCTTAACCTAGGCATCCTTTTCAGGAGTAAGCCCCAGCCTTAATTTCTCTTAACCAGTCCTAATTTACTTTTGATCGGGGATTCCTTCTCAAGAGTAAAACCCAATCATAAGTCCTCTCCTAATTTGGGCCTCCTTTTCAGGAGTAAGCCCCAAGTTAGAGTATTCAAATCTCTATAAATCACATATACCTTTATGGACCCTGTTCCTAGATTTCTTCCCTGAAGTAAATCCTAATCTTAATTTATCTGGGCAGTCATACATACATAAGTCCCACATTATTTCTTATGATTGCATCTTTCATGGAACAATTGTCTTATTTTTACCAATACCTCTTGTTTCTCACACTGATCATGACTCACGTGAGCTTAGAGTGTAAAAGTAATTATGAGATACTTCTTTGAGCCATCAATCATATACATCATACTCCCTTACTCGAACTACGTGGGTTATGATTCCTTTTTCTAAACAAAGTATATGTAGGTAGCCCATCTGCGGGTTCGATCCCAACTCTGAAAATAATCTATGTCCTTATGAATGATAACAAACTTCAAGTGCCCCACTGAGTGGCTTTAAAACCATCATGGTCATCATAATGAACAAGATACTTCTATATAAATGTGTCGAAGGTTACCATTGACCAAGAATCTCTAATAAATACAGATGATTCTCTATCAATGAAAAACCTTGAATACATATATAAGATTCTCTAAATTTCCTACATATTTAATCATTGATTGTCAGATCTGAAGGAAATATCATTTTATACTTGGTAATGTAATAAAGATTCACAAACATGACTTAAATCTATAAAGAGAGTCCCGAAGTAAACAATAATTCCCCTCAAAAAGTTGTGATGAGTTCGACCTCCCATCCTCTCGACCAAGGAAAATTCCTAAGACTCATCAGTACACAAACTAATGAGCTCCTACCTTTGGAAAGTAGGTCTAAATGGATGTGGAATCATTGGATGTTTCCAGTTCTACGAACAAACCCGTTAGAAACCGATTGGAATGTTTTAACCTCCCATCAAGGAGGTCATCCTGAAATTCCGAGGGGAACGCCTTCTCAAAAGCATATTGTATCGTATGCATCCAAGCTGCATCATAAAATCTCACCAACCCAATGGAATAACTCTCAATCTTAGCCTGACTCTCATCCTATTTCTGAAAATTCAAAAACTTATATGTCTCTTTTAATTGCAATTTGAAATTTAAATAGTTAAAATGTTATTTTTAGTTTATTTTAAAACTAAAAAAAAATTATGTTGACCACAATCGGATATTAGTGACCACCTATAATATCTCCCATGATAGGATCATTGTACATCATCTTATAAACATTGAAATCCTTAATATTTAGATATCCAACTGCCTATATGAATATAAAATAAATAGTTTACATTTAAAGTTATATAAATTGTAAAAAAAATACTTACCATATTTCATCGATGCATACTAAATGTACAACTACCAGCTTGATGCATCACCTCCTGCCTCCCATGGTTCTGCCGACCTAATGATGCTCTCCTCTAAAAACTAGATCACAACTTGTATGAACATAATATATCCAAAAACTAAGATAATATGTAATCAAGTCAATGGGCATAGTAAGACTGGTCAAAATCTGTGACTCCAAGCTTATCCATGGATTTCCTCCTAAAATTGTGCAAATAATGATGAAATTAATCATTCATACACACCTCTTAGTCCTCCTTAATGGAACTCTACATGCAATCATCGATATGATACCATAATCCCTATATTATTTTAATAATATCAAGTTAATAATTAAATAAATTTCAAAATAAAAATTATTTATTTACATATCATCTAATGATCCAGCATGTGGTACTGAAAATCAATGGAAATTTGATCCCACGTCACCCATGCCTCCAAAAAATAGTTTCACTGAATATAAATCCCTTATCCAACAAATATATGCGAAAATATATGAAAAAATAGAAAAAATAATCAAAAAATTAGTACATAAATTAATTAATTAAAACTGACAAAAATACACAATTGAAAATACCTCTCCATGCATGGATCATAGTTAATGTGGACATCATCCAAGAATAGGGTTGGGAGTCATCAATATTGAAATACCCCAACACATTTGAGTTAAGGATAAACCGCTTGGAACCGTTAGTTGAATGATAATGGTTCAG
Source organism: Viscum album (assembly GCA_963277665.1). Lineage (NCBI taxonomy): Eukaryota > Viridiplantae > Streptophyta > Magnoliopsida > Santalales > Viscaceae > Viscum > Viscum album. Next base: position 1,693,439,699 of record OY728128.1, on the reverse strand, counting down.
GCTCATCACCAGGTAGTACATCCTCCTCAAGGCTATAAAATATATCACCATAACTCTCACCAGTCATATAAAACATGAAAATAATGTTGTCAAAAAATAATTTAAATTTTGTATTATATATATTTATTTATTTTGACTTCAACTAATAAGTAATTGTGTAATTATTCATCTTCATATAAAACGGTGTCGATATCTTCATTTTTCTCCTCAGTATCATCAATTTTCATAGTTGTTCCATATTCATCATCACTTGTTAATTTAAATTTATTTTTTACATAATCTTCACCATCGAACCGTAATTGTGGGATGTCATCATCGATATTCGCATCTCTTTGTAGAAAAGTTGTATTTAGAGTTGTGTCTTGAAAATTTTCACTTCCTTTCACTTCAATAGAAAAACATTCACTTTTCATAAACATATTTTCATCAAATTTCATTTTTATAATTCTCCATAAATCAATTAACTCTCTAAAAGTATCATAATAATTGGTATAATATATTTTTTTTCTTGATAAGCCTATAAAAATGGTTCATTTACTGAAAAAATAATTTTATATTTAATATTAATGATTCCAGTGCATATAAACACACAAGACTTTATCAGTATCAAACCAATTACATTTAAACATTGTTAAAAAATTATGTCTCAAATAACATAATTCAATTATTTCATCCAACATGCCATAAAATTAAATTTCAATTTCTTTATGATAAGATCCTCTCAAGAAAAAACAACTATTCGTTGTTTTCTTATTCACTATATTCACATGTATAAAATTTAAAACCATTAACCAAATATAAATTTTAGTATTTAACCATTTTTTATGGTGGGTCACTCAATACACACAATCAATTATCAATTTCATCAGCATGTTGCAATTATTTCAAAATTGAAAAAAAACAATATAAAAAATAATAAATTGATTTCATATGTTAAACCACAAACAATTTACTTTACCAGTCTTTGAAAATAGAAGAAAAAATTATGTTGCTGACGTTCCTTAAGAGAAGCTTCTATAATTTATGAAAAAAAATTCTTTATATGATTATCATATAATCTATAAAGAAAAAAATATTAATTTAATTTTTGAAAAAAATTAAAGAATATGTGGTATTATAACTAACTGTACAAATCATTTCATTTCTTTATAGTTGAGAAGAACATATGTTTGATCCCTCTGATTCTTATCATCTGAAATCCATCATTCAGAGACTCCACCAAATCCAATTTTGGGATGATAAAAAATAATAATTGAATTTTTAGTGCATCATAAAAATTTCCCCCATTATAGTCCATTCAGTTATGTTTTTAAGGATATTTAGGTTGGAAATAATGGGACCATAAAAAAGTGATTTCCTCCCACAGATAAGCTTTTGCAATTGAACCTACAACTGATGATTTGTTACGCACCTTTTTCTTTAGTTTCTGCATACATATCTCATATGGATACATCCATCAGAACTATATCATCCCTCTATATTTTTCTTCATGCATAAAATTTGATATAAAATGTTCCATTGAATCAAAGAAAGTCAACTAGAAAAAAATACAATTTATATAAAATTTAAAAAAATGTTCTTGCAGTATACTAAGTTCATCATAGTTTTCTATCACTGCAAAAATGTCTCAGAAATATGATATTTCTATTAGTTAATCCCATATATATTAATTCAACAAACCTATAAATCTAATCAGTTGAATTCTTTCCAGTATAACATGATAATCCTGAATTTTTAATTTATAATATGATTATTTCTAATACGTCTAGACAAATTGAAAACATAACCATTCGGGAGTCTCAAATCAAAAATCCACTAAAAAATGATAAACCATTTTCTTTGGAAAGTGTATAATATGATTTTGGATTCATAAAATTTTGTGATCTATCATTTTCAAACAAATCATGTTTTGGTCGCCTCAAACTTTGTGCAGGATCTAATCATGCCTTTAAATTATCTTTTGTATTACCATGTGTGTCCAAAACTATATAAAATATATCATTAAAATAGTTTTTGTCAATATTCATTACATCCAACATGTGATGGACAATAAAATAAAACCAATATGGAATATCCCAAAAAATACTTTGTTTAATCCAATTGTGATCTTTCCTAAATCCATCTATTTTTTGTTGGTTTATAGTTGGTCCAAAGGTAATGGGTGGTATTGAAGAGACAATAGATTTTAAATCAATACTAAGATAATTTTTATAGGTTCTTATCTTTCAATTGTAACTTTTCTCAAATGATTTATATACCTTAAAAAAATATGATCAATTGAAATAAATCTGTAATGACAGCAGAAAAATAAGTTTTCTTCATTTGACGATCATAAATGCTTGTTTATCAATCTTACTGTATAGACATGATTTTAGAAAATGTGTACTCAATATAGATAACATTTCATATTCTAGTAAGTCACTCATTTTCCACATTAATTCTTTTTTAATTAGGAAATTTTTTTTTGCAATAATATCATATTTGTTGACACCATTACTCTGCAATAAATTTAACTCATCAATCAATGGATTAAAATAAACATCAATATTATTTTTTGGATGTTGTAGTACCCTCAGTTTCTAGTATGTAACCCTTAATTTGTGATTTTTATGTTTATAAAGTATAAGGGTAAAGGTTCAAAGATTTGGGTGAACTTTCAATAAGCTTTTGGGAAAGGGGGGATGTGCACGGTTTGTCCAAACTGTACTGGAGCCTAGGAGAAACCGTGCATTTTGGTTCTGGGTTGGTAAATTTGATGTAGTATCTTTACCATAGTGGGTAGACAGTTAGGGAGACCATGTGAGTATTTCATTCAAGGTTTTCTTTAAAGCATTAGCTAACACATGGTTAGCGCACGGTTTGCCTAAGAGTATGAACTAACTGTGCGTAGGGTCAAAGTTTGATCCTAAAAAAAAGAGTCTCACTCATTTCAACTCTAACTCCCTCATTTTTTCTCCTAATTATCCCTAACTCGGTATTCTTATCCATTTAAGGTAGGATAACCTCTCCCAAGTGATTTAGATTCAATCTCCATCCCTTGGTGTTTTAAGCCCGATTATAGTGGTAAGTCTCATTCTTCACCGTTCTTGTCACATTTTCTTAGATCTACTTATCCTATCCTATTGGTTTCTCAGATATAATTCCATTATGGGTATATATAATATTTTGGATTCCAAATTTGATGATATTTGGTCTTTATCATTATAGGAGAAGTGATCTAAGTCCTTTTCATGGAGAATCGAACCAGTTTTCTTGAGCATTCTTCGTCCATTTTTGGTTTTCGTCAAAACAGTTGAGGTAGGGGGCTTCACTCTCAACTCCTCTTAGTAGAACTGATTGAAATGATTTAAAATTTATATTAATGTGTTAAATTTATTGTGAATTTTCTATTTGATAATGGTTGAAAACCTACTTTAGTGACAGTTTGAAAAATTGTGAAAATCTAGAAAATTATTGTTCTTGGAAGGTGATTTGATTCTTGATTTTAAAAAGGAGGTTTTCTAGAATTATGGTAATCAGATTTGATTAAAGTTTTTTCAATAAAAGGTATAGTTTTATTGAAATGGAGTGGGTGTTTGGAATTGGTTTGTTTAATGGTTTTCTATAAAATAATGGTTTCATTGAAATGGTTTGAAATGGTTTTGGAATAATAGTGGTGGGTGTTGAAATTTCATTTACAGGTATTGGATGAAATATGACTATTTTCTTGGTTCCAAAGGTGTAATAGAACATTGGATATAATTACCTTTTGACGACTTGGTAGATCGATGAGAAACCCCTCATGAGTATGGAACCGTCACAACAAAGCATGCATATTTGAATGTGTGAATAAATGGAATGAAATGGTTATGCCAAAACATTAATTACAAATGGTTTTAAAGCCTCGTTTGGTTGTTTTGTAGGAAATATGTCTTTCTATGAAAATTGGGTTAAATAGAACTTATTTACTCTTGGTTACAAAAGTTTTTGGAAACTTTTTTATATTTAGTTATAAGTTGTTTTTGGAAATTGTTTGACATGAAAAAATTATATAAATGTTGCTAACCTTTTTATCCTAGTGGAATGAGTAGGGAAGTCATCAGGGAAAACCTGTTGAGTTTTATACTCACCCTTGATTTGGCACTTTGATTCTTTTTAAGACGTTATCTTCCGAGACATGGGAAAAGCTAAAGTATCACATGTATTTAGCACCACATTGTGATACTAGGGTTGTTTGGTTATGGTTGTTTGGTTAATAGTTTATTTCTTAAAGGTTAAATCGTCCCTCACTTGCATTGAAACCCATCAAAATTTATTTCCATCCATTGGGATCTTGGGGATGTCTCTTAAGGCCATCTAATGATTCATTGTATTCTCAATCCAATGAGAATAAGTGTGTCATTACAAATGGTATTAGTTTGTTTGATCCAAAATCTAGTTTGAGATAACTGGTATTAGCTTTTTCTTTTCCTTATGGAGTAAGTAGTCATCAGTTTTTGTGGTCTTGGATTTGAAATTCATTCTTGTTAATTACATGGCTTGTGATGTTATAAATGAGTAGGGTTGTCGTGACTTGAAATGTAGAACAAAATAATACGTAGCAAACCTTTTTATGATGAACTTCAAGTTTCCAGTGATTTGAGTACATAAGTGTTTTAGAGACACATATAGGATTTTATAAATCTAATTGTCATGGTTTTATACAATGAGACGAGCATGACATGAATTGTAGATAAATGACTTCCCACTAGGATTGAATATTTCATTTAGAGAAATTATTTACAATTTTTTTTGTTATGTTGAATTTTGAAAAATACAAAAATTATATTCAAATGAAAGTCTTTAAAAACATAATGAATAATGTATTTTGAAAATGGTTTGATTTTCAAAAGAAAGAACGGAATTTTTCAAATTCGGTTGAATGGGAAAAAACTTGTTTTTTGGAAACAATTTTGGGTTAGTTGATGTGATATAATTTTAAATGCTAATCCATAAGTTTCTAGGGAGTGAGACTTATAGAGTTTGTAGTCTATTTAGAAAATGGCACTTAGTAGACATCATAGAAACCAACCAAAAGATGCTGTGGAGAATATAGCTTCACCTGAACCACAGGTGCACCAAGATCTGGTTCGTAGTATCGTCTAAGAATTTAAACCTACAGACACAAGAAACCGGAGGGATGAGACAAGGTATTTGGATAATTCCATCTAGTTCATGAAGTATAATCAACCCATCTTTTGGGGTGATTCTAAACCCAAAAAGGCAAAGGTGTGGCTGAACAGGATGAATTGTATCATTGATTTAATCAGAACACTATTGGAGCTAAAAGTCAATCTGGAAATTTATATGATCAAGGATCTTCTATACCAGTGGTGGGATCTAGAAGTGTAGGATAAATTGAATCAAGGCATTAATTTAAAGAATTTGGAAGAATTTTTTAACAAACAATTCTATCCTCACATCTTCAGGATCCTGAGAATAATGTAACTATTCATCCTAAAGCAGGAAAATATCTCAGTCGTAGAATATGAAGCTGAATTTATGAATTTAATGTGTTTTTCATCAGAGGTTACAACTAGTGCATCCTTGAAGGCTTGTATCTTTGAATCAATTCTAAGGAAGGATATTTGATCGAAGATTGTGGTGATCTATATTATGCATTATACAGAGTTAGTGAATAGAGAGATAGTGTCTAAATGTAATATCTCAGGATCTGTTGGAGGAGGGAGTATTAGATACCTATAGGAAATGGTAAGAACTCAAATTCTAGGAGAAAGTAGAAGAGGGATGCCTATTTCTAAGGTGGAATTGGGAATTAGAATTAGACGGTTGAATCAATAAACCTTCCTCCATGACCAAAGATTGAAGTGGGATGTTTCCAATGTGGTTCCTTGGACCACATGAAGTTAGAATGTATAAAACCACCTAGATCATGCCATAATTGCAAAAAGATAGTGCATCTTAAGTGATATTGTCACAATGCTCTGAGGGCAGGTGCTCGATGTTGGAACTAGGCATGCAGCGGAAGCCCCAAATGGGTGGGTTTTTAAAAAATTTCCAACAATGATCGACGTAAATTTTTTGACATCGGTGAAAAGTAGCCCGGTATTAGCCGAGGACCATGGTTAAAGGATTTTAAGCACAAAATAAACCGTAAAAATACTTGGTTTAGATTTGAATCCATGCATGACGTCTGCTCATTTTTGGTGATCACTGCTCAAATAATCTGATGTTTAATTCCTCTAGATCATCCACACATGCTTCAAGGAATCTGCAGGAGTGTCGTTCATCAAAATCTGAGTGCTAGCGCCGATTTACGACGACACCTTTGATGCTTCAATGATCACTACATCGCTTAGAAAGTGATTCTTGAGAGAGTGCTCGATCCAAAGTCTTTAGATCCAGACCCTATCTATATAGAACATGGGAGAGAGAGGAGGAGAGATAATCCCCATGAATAGTGTTTGGAAAAATCCAATCCTCTTCTATTTATAGTGCTCAATTAAAATATCTAGTATAGCCTCGTCAGCCCCAGATACTTAACGCACTATTAGCAACATTTTATAACTATTAATTTGAGTCCTAAATTTTATTATCACTCACTTGTAATATATTAAAATATATTATGTGATAATAATTGATTCATTAACTTGAATCGTCGCTCCCATAAATATTAATTGAACCTTGAATAATTTAACATTCTTCAATTAATATTTTTCATGTATTTACTTAAAACTTGTAAATTCATTTAATAAATAAATCCAGTACTCATTATTCTAAATTCAAATAATATGATTTTATTTATTTCATTAGTGATCTTTTATCCTTGAACAAATCCAGGACTCTAGTTGTGGGGCCCACCATTTCCAAAACTTCTATTCAACTGAATGGGGCATATTCTAGAATACGCTATTGTGTGTGAACCTTTAGGTCCTTATCTCAATAGCAATGAATAATATTCACAGGCCAAGAGCGGGATATATCAACCCATCATGGCAGCTGAAGAGATAAGGATTGTCATAGCAGCGAAAACCACCCTATGAACACGCATTGTGTAATATAATCTCTTTTTCTGCAATATCTCATAAAGCAGGACGCACTCATGTGTCATTGACCTTTTATTGCTTTATGTTTTGTCGATATAACTAGATGGATTTGCCCTTGACTTCCATGGCCATGGTATTATAAAGGTACTTCCATCCATATCAACATATCCTAAGATATATTACTTCCATAACCTGGAAGCAAGAAATCCTTTATTGACCATTAAACCAATGTCATGCCACCAATGGCACACCCAACACAAACTACCTTTCCATGACTTCATCACCATGGTTTTCATCTTGCATCAAAGTACTCAATAAAATGACATACATTGGTAATGATCTCAACTTAGGAGGCCATTACACATGATTGTAGATAGGAACATACAATGACACCCAAACCATGTGGTGTTCCTATTGGCAGTTCATTACTCATGATCTCACTACTAGTGATCACCAAGTGTGAACTTCATGAGAAGAAGTCCCAATGCTTATGAGCCCCCAACACCTAAGAGTCAAACATCTATTGTGTCCAATCAGTCAGATGTATCTAGACCATAGAACATATATTAAATATTAATGTCATATTATCTAGAGGTTCACATTACAACCTGGGAACTGCTATAACCTTTTGACATGACAATTAATCTTTGAAAATTACCATTTCAATAGTGGACACATAAAATTCTACACTATAATAGTAATATGACATAATTTATATCTTATTGTATACATTTTATGGTAATAAAAAAGCACTGAATAGTTGGTTCTAGGCACCCACAATTTCAACACTCCCCATGCACTAGATCTAACTTGCTAACTAAAAATGTTAGCTACTCACATGATTAACATCATGTTTCTACTAAGTATTGACTTTAGCTACTAGGTCTACCATGGTCCCACGGTGTGGTAATTCTACTATTGTAACCTTATCTCATTGAGTAAAACTTCTCAAGATATGGTATCCTGAGTATATACCTTTTTTTCCACTATCATAGCTTGACATCTTGGCTAGTAAGAATATCATAATTTATATTATTATAATACTTTTCTTATCATGTACGATTCTAAGAACTGGAACAAATTTTTGCATTTAACTGCTTCTTAACTACCTTAGAAGCTACAATATACTCAGTATTTTTAGGTATGGCTACCATTGGCAGATATGATCTTGACTCTCTCATCATCTTTAGCATAACAGCAATACTAGATCATGTTGATCTATAGAAGACTAGTTTGTATCCCCAAAAACTAGTATTCTTTCTTCTCCACTTATTAGGTAGATATCTTTTGTACTTGTCAAAGTACAATTAGATAGTTCTAAATGCATCCCTTGCAGTGCTCCTGGATATAACTGATAGTTACCTATTGTAAAATATACCTTGGAAATATCAGTTCTTGTACATATTATGGAATGCATGACTGATCCATCGCTTTGACGTATGGATTGTAACTCACCACATTTATCTCTTACCATGTCCTGGACAGGTCAACATGGGGAGATTATGCCCTATGACATAGGCAACAATTCATCTCTGGAATTGTTCTAACTTTTATTTTTCAATACAATGTCATTATATTACGATTGACTAGGACCAAGCAACCTATAGATCTACCTCAGTAGATCCTATTCACTAGAACTTAGGTTTCTACTTTAATTCAATCATTGTAGAATAAATTTCATCTTGGTATTAACTAATTGTAAGACCAATGTTTTTTCCCATATGTGGTCAAATATATTTCACTTGGAAAACCTTGGTGCTCCCACTAAACTTTGGAAGACACATGGCAATCATTTGTTTAAAATGTACATTCTATGATCATGTTGCTTACTTTAATCCTAACCCGGATTTTAGTAACTTGAAACCTTTATTAGAATTTTGTGACATGACCATCCCATTCTAGTTGCATCTTATATACACCAACCACGATTGGTGGTCATGGCATCCAATTCTAAATAATTTTATCATATATATTAGCTATGACAAGTAAAATTCTAATGGATTTAGGCATAACGAATTGATCAAACTAATCGAGCCTTATTGGTACTATTCTTGTACCACCCATGTATCAATTCACTTGAATAACCATCATAGTATTCATAATAATAATCCCCTTTTCACTTTGATACATGGAATCCATTAATTGAATTTTAGTTGGTCATGTCATTTTTAGCTAATTTATATACACTTCTTACTTGTAGGAAATACTATTCACATTGAATAATAGATCACCGACCGCGGTGAATATAAAAACCACCACCATGGTTTTATCCTTCCTATGTAGTATGTCTCTCTGAAACATAATATATTCCAAATTCACTTGTGGAACTAGTTCCTATGCCAACTATTTGTGCATCTTGAGCATTGACTAAACACAAGTCAATATAGATCCCACTATCTCTAATAGAGATGTGAACTCTCTTATATAATATAGTCTATCACTTGACTATAACTTTTCTATCTTAGGTATTTATGTAATATCCTAATCAATCGTTAGGATAAGTACCTTAGATTCACAATGTGTTTATCTTGATGCAAGTTTGTTTATGTCTGAACAACCTATTTGCATCCAAACACATGTCCTTATGACATAATGAATTTACATCATACTAAGACTCATATGATATCCGTTTTTCATTATATTTGGAATATGATTATGGAATTATGCTGTTATTTTCAAATCATTTCATGAAATATAATGGAAGTTTCTACAAGTTTCAACATTGATACTACTTACATCAATATTTTGATATATAACATATGCATTTAGGAATTGTTCCACGCTACATGTTTGTTGATCAATGTTGATATGTAAGAATTCATCATCAATCCTCATCATTTACATCAATGTCGTGATGTCGATAAGGTAATGTGAATTTAGGAATTACTCTACACTACATTATTATGATTGATGAATGTTTGGTCAAGATATTACTCGGTATCCCAACCCGAAGCAACTCATATATCCTGGACATGAATATACTTCACTTTATTATTACTTAATTACTTAAAGGAATGTTATAAAGTATATATACCTCTCTCTTATACTTGTAATATTTCATGCTTACTTGTTGAACTATTTCCAAAAGCTTTGTGACATACCTTTATTTCTAAAGGCTCCTTTTTTCAAACTAAAGACGTCAATAATACCAAATGTATTTCGCTATGCCAAGCCTAAATACCATAATTGGTATATTCATGATGTCCATTTTTAGTATTACTTTGACAACTAATTATCTTGTCACAATTGGGTATAATTATTACCTTTATATTCATCACTAATTTCCTTATGATTCATGTATTACTGAACTAGTGATTGAGTTTACCAAAACAAAATTCATTCTAAAACCTGAAAGAATGTCTCCTTGCATCCAAGGACACATGAGATTAGTGTTTTTGGTTATACTCAATAACTGTTCCACATGAATCTTTCACTTGGAAATTTAAGAATTCATGTACTTCTCAATATTGGCCTAGGTATCACCCATTCGCAACAACTTGGAGAATACACCTAACTTATGGTAATATATCTATACTTACTTGGTAATTGTATTTAAATTCACATATGTAAAAATAATATAGTATTAAATACCCAAGTAGTAAAAGGAAACATTAAATTGATGAATATTCCTGATGTAGAAGCGGAAAATTACTTCTTTAAATCACTTTATTGCTTTAAAACTTCCATAGGATTATTTTATAATATGCAATGCAAATAACCTTTGTTAATACCTCATTAATTAAAGGACATTGTGAATGTTTCATTGGCATTAAATTCCTTTAACCTTTTCATATTGTCTTTTAATTTATTCTTCATAAGAAAAACTTAACTATATTTTATTCTTATTCACTTGGAGAAACTTACCTAGAATGGTAATGTAGCGTTTACTCAATACTTGTTCATTCTGTAAATTAAAATAAAACTTGAGTAAAAGGTTGAAAATGATATGATAAAGGGATCCAATTATAGATCATGATTGTTATTTTAATTTACACATGTCGGTGTAAACTTCTTATTTATTCATATCATTGATTCACTTTATCCTTGCATATATCTAGGAGATGAGACTTCATGTTTATATAATCCATGTCCTAGTGTAGTGCTCACAACTGACACCAGATGTTGATGAAAGGATAATGATATAAATATCATATGATTTGTACATTAGTATCCTATAAGTAGTTTCCCCCTTGCTTCTTGAGGTAGTTTAACTATGTTGGGGACACTGATACCTTGAGTTTCTGGTATCATAGTACTATGTGCACGTGCCTGTACTATTCAGGGATACTCGTGTTAGTGTGGAAATTTACTTTGTCCAATATTTATCATAGTTTAAACATGTATTATAACTTTTCATTTTTCTACAAAATGAATTTTAGCGTATGAATTCCTTTTATCTAGATTACCGGTTTAGACATTTTTGATTAATTACATAAATCATTTAATGTCTCCCACTATTTTATTGGATTCTTGTAACCCTATGTGTGAGAATTGGAATACTTGATAACTTGATTATTATAGTGGAAAAGATCCTAGAACCACCCCTAATAGTCTACATGCTATGGCTACGCCACTACTTTGAGGGTTCTAGGTGGGCTTTTGGCTGGCCGACTGCTTTAACTTTCGGTTCCTTGAACTATTGAGAGAAGTCCCAGCTTCTAAAATCAAAACTTTATTTACTAAATGCTTGCCTCTAAAATTAATACAAACTAGATATGACTATTTATTTTCTGAATTTTTAGTTAATTCAACCTATCATTCTTATAAGGACTCCTTGGTAGTAAGAGGTACCCTCAGCTATGGCATGACTGGCACCTCAAACAGCCAGTTTTGTCCAAATTTAAATGACATAAGGTGGTTATGACTTAATATATTTTTGAGGGTTTTATAATATTTTAATGTGATGAAAGAAATAATTTTCTATTTTTATAAGCACATACTATGTGATCTCACTTACAAATGATCATGCATAAAATAGAAAAATATATCGCGTCACATATTAATTTTATCTTGCATGCTTGTTTATTATTATTCTATGTAATCACTCTATAACTACACATTCATAAAATAATAAACCATTCAGAAATAAAATGAAAAACCTGATCATGAGCCGGTACTATTGGTCTATCCGTTGAGTGAATAACAGACCAACCAAAACCAATGGAGTAAGTACCTTTAGTTGCATGGCTAGAAACTTGAATAGCAACGTCTGCTCATCCAATGAAACCAACTCATGTCGGGTGCATCGTCGTCACTTGGTGAAAAGTGAGTCATGCGTCGTCTCGTCATTATACAATTGTACTCACATGTAGGTGATGGGATCTCGGGGTATAAAATTACAACTCCGATAATGGGTGCACAGGTCCATATACAAATAATGACACTTAATATGACATGCATATCGTATTTTTTAATTAATTAAACTAATTATTAAAAAACCATTGCAATAAATAAATAATTAATTAATTAATTAATTACACAATCAAACACCAGAAATGCATTGGTAGTTCGACGGATCATGACTAGCATATTCGCATTAAACTTGCGTATACTAAATAAATGTAGAAATCAAAATTTAATTTACATTAAATAAAATTGGGGACATTTAATGGAATTAAAAACTTCACTCTTGTTTTTAATTAAATTTATCATCGTTCGATCCTAGTTAATTAATTTAATTTTAAAACTAAAAATTAACTTAATTATTTAATTTAATTAGTCTCCCAATTAAATTAATTATTCCACATTAATATTAATAACCCAAAATTAATATTTAATTAATTTAATTCTCAAATCGAATTAAATTAATTAATTTAATTAATTTTTTGATTAAATTAAATCACTCGGGCCCATGAAACTTTGGGCAGGGCCTGGGTGGGTAGGGGAAAACCTGCGTATGCCTAGTCTGGGTGGTACCGACCCCGTGCAAGGGAGTTTTGGGATGGGAAGGTCCGCCTAAGTTTGTTCTAGGCTAGGAAGACTTGCCCAGGCCAGTTTCGGGGCAGCGCATTTTACCTTCCCACTAGGAGGATCGGACAGTAGCCATGGTTTCAATATGTGACCTACTACGACTAGGAGGATGCGCTCCGGTGTATTGGAGCATGTGGCGGCCTGGTTAGTGCGGTCGCGGGTGGACCATCGTGGAAGTAGCCTAGCATGGCTATCTGTGGCCGGTAGAAATGTTGAAGGAAGACGATTCCTGTGAGTGGTGCAGGTGCGGTCAGTCTGGCAGTTGGTCAGCACGGGAGGCGGCATCCATGGTAGTGCTACAACCGAAGGGTGGTTCGGCGGGTGGATCCCAAGACGGCAAGTGGTGGAAGAGGGAGGCTTGGTTTGGCCCCGACGCCACTACTAAGTGGGATCCAGAGGAGGCCTATAGGTGCAATATAGGAGGTCGGGGTGCTGTTGTAACCTTATAAGGGGGTAACATCGAGCTCTTAGTGATGCGCTATTTCTGCTGCTGTGCGGCTAGAGGCGTCGATGCTGGGAGGAAGGAGGTTGGAGTAGGCGGGTGGCATCGGCATGAGGCGTTGTGCCTCTATAAGTGGGGAGGGAGAGGAGGTGGCCCTGTTTTGTCCACTGTGTGAGGGAGATGGGGGACCGCTTGGCCCCTAGCCAGACATTTTTTGTTTTTTTTTTGTTTTTTTGCGCGACCTTCTAGACAGGTTGTCCCTTTTTTCATTTTTTTTTCATGACCTGCATGTCGCCCCCCCCCCCACTCCTTTATTTAACATGAAAGACCTGAAAAGGTGGTCTTGCACCCAACCTTCTTTTTTTTAATGAAGGACTTACTTTGCAAGTCTTTCCCCTCTCCTTTTTTTTTGTTTTTCTCTAGCCTAATATGTAGGATTTAACATTATAATAATAAGATATTATTATAATATAATATAATAATAATAAAATTATTATAATAATAAAACTATTATTAATATAATAAAATTATTATAACAATAATAATTAATAGTGCTCACTAGAAAATACTATTTCAGTATGAACTTATTTAGATAAAAATAGTTCATCAATTTTGAACTTTGTTAAACTATTGGTTTTAATCTGAACTTAAAACTTTAGATGACCACAAAATGGTCATCCGGTGTCGGATTAAAACATGGTCTAAAGCATTGGGACCATATCGATGCCCTATTAATATTTTAATGAAAATTTAATTTATTTGGATTAAAATCGACACACCTCCCTCTGATACCACTAGTTGGAATCGGGCGTGTAGCGGAATCCCCAAACAGGTGGGTTTTTAAAAAATTTCCACCAACAATTGACATAAACTTGTCGACATCAGTTAACAGCAGCCCAGTATTAGCCAAGGACCATGTGTGAAAAAATTTTAGCACAAAATAAACCTTAAAAATACATGGTTTAGATCTAAAGTCATGCACGACGTCTGCTCGTTGTTGGTAATCATTGCTTAAAGAATTTTAAGTCGAATTCCTCTAGATCTTCCACACACGCTTCAAGGTATCTGTGGGAGTGTTGTTCGTTGTAATCTAGGTGCTAGCATGGAATTTCGATGACACCTTTGATTCTCTAATGATCACTGCATCGCTTCGTAAGCGATGCCTGAGAGAGTGCTCGATCCAAAGTCCTTGGATCGAGATCCTCTCTCTCTAGAACATGGGAGAGAGGAGAGGAGAGACAATAACCATGAATAGTGTTTGGAAAAAGGCTCTCCTATTCTATTTATAGTGCTCAATTAAAATACTCAATATAGCCTCATCGGCCCCGAATACTTAACACACTATCACCAACATTTTATGACTATTAATCTGAGTCGTAAATTTTATTATCACTCACTTGTAATATATTAAAATATATTACGTGATAATAATTGAGCCATTAACTCGACTCGTCGCTCCCATAAATATTAATTGAACCTTGAATAATTTAATATTCATCAATTAATATTTTTCATGTATTTACTTAAAACTCGTAAATACATTTAATAAATAAATTCAAAACTCCTTATTCTAAACACAAATAATATGAATTTATTTATTGCATTAGTGATTGTTTACCCTTGGACAAATCCTGGACTCTGGTGGTGGGGCCCACCATGTCCAAAACTCTTATTCAACTGAATAGGGAAAATTCTTGAATACACTATTATGTGTGACCCTCTAGGCCTTTATCTAGATAGCAGTGAATAATATTCAGAGACCAAGAGAGGCATCTGGAAACACGTCATTGCACCTAAAGAGATAAGTATTGTCACAGAAGCGACAACCAACCTACAAATATGCACTGTGTAATATAATCTCTTTTTCTGTAAAATCTCATAAAGTAGGACACACTCACATGTCATCACCAGTTTCTTGATTTATAGTTTGTTGATTTAACTGGATGGATTTAACCTTTATTGTCATGGCCATGGTCTTACAAAGGTACTACCATCCATATCGACCCAGCCTGAGATATATTACTTCCATAAGACAGAAGTGACAAATCCTTTCTTGACCATTCAACCAATTTAATGCCACCAATGGTGCAACCAACACAAACTACCTTGCCACAACTTCATTTCCATGGTTTTCATCTTGCATTAAAGTATGCAATCAAATGACATACATTGGTAATGATCTCAATTCATGAGACCATTACACATGATTTTAGATAGGATCATCCAATGACACCCAAAACATGTGGTGTTCTTATTGGCGGGTCAGTCCTCATGATCTCACTACTAGAGATCACCAAGTGTGAACTTCATGATAAGAAGTCTTAATGCTTATGATCCCATATCACCAGATAGTCAAACATCTATTGTGTCCAATTTTTAAGATGTATCTAGACCATAGAACATATATTTAATATTAATATCATATTATCTAGAGGTTTGAATTATAGCCTGGGAACTGCTATAACCTTTTGATGCAACAATTAATCTTTGGAAATTACCATTTCAATAGTGGACACATAAAATTCTACACTATAATGGTAATATGACATCATGTATAGCTAAATGTATACATGATATGGTAATAAAAAGAACTAAATAATTGGTTCTAGGGCACCCACTATTTCAACACTCGAGACACTTCTCAAGTGTCGAAAGCATAGTATGTTTCAACAGGATGAGGTCGGAAGAATTAAACTCATCAGTAAAGTAGATCTAGCCATGGTGATTCTCAGAACACCATGACTCCTCAGAAAAGGAAATCTTAGCAAGGCAATAAGGAGAAGAGTCTAGTGATGAAGCAATTATATGGATCTGAGTAGATGATTGTGGATGAACAGGCTAGAGCATCTATGGTGAGAGGTGTGATTCTATTCAATTCTACCCTTATATGAGTGTTGCTAGATATTATTGCATATCATTACTTCATTGATTCTCATGCTTTTTATTTTCAATTTTTAAAACCTGGGATGATGCCTTCTATGTTAAAACTTCAAACTCCTCTCGGTGAAAGAGAATGTCAAGCCATTGTGTGTAAAGCATGTTCTATAACTGTTGATAGATTTGAGTTGAAATGGGACTTCTCAGCATTGGATATGGATGCATATGATTTAATCATGGGTATGGATTGGTTAACAACATTCAAGGCTCACATCGACTATTATAGCAAAATAGTTGGTTTTACAACTGAGGATGGAATCAAACATCTCTTCATAGGAAAAAGTGTTATAAAGACTGGTGTAATGAGCATGATGGAATAGGTAGTGGGAACAATCTCTTTCCAGTTGGCAGCGTTGACTTTGGAATCGATGGAAGAGATCGAGGACATCAGTTTTCCAATAGTTTTGGATCAATTTCTTGATGTGTTTCCAGAAAATTCATCTGGATTACCACCTATAAGGAATGTTGAGTTTACAATTGATCTCTTTATGGGGACTAGTTTGATTTCCCTTCTATCTTATAGGATGACACCGATAGAATTAAGGAAATTGAAAGTATAGTTGGAGGATCTAGAAAGAAAATGTTTCATTTGGCCAATCATGTCTCCATGGGTTGCATCGATCTTGTTCGTAAAGAAAGAAGATTGAACTCTTCGTTTGTGCATTGATTATCAAAAGAATAACCAAATTATGATAAACAATAGATATCTAATTCCATGCATTGACGATTTTCTTGATCAATTGAGAGGATATCAATGGTTCTCTTAAATTAAATTTCAATTAGGATATCAACAATTTCACAGAATGATGATATTCTAAAAATAGATTTTAAAAGTAGATATTGAAACTAAGAATATGTATTCATGCCTTACAGTCTTACAAATGTACTGGTGGTCTTTATGGAATTTATGAATTAGATATTTAAAGGATATCTCAATTAATTTATTATATAGTTTTTGGATTATATATCGGTGTATTCATGGATAAAGTCTAAGCATGATGAACACATAGTGATAGTGTTAGAAATCTTGAGAGACCATCGTTTGTATTCTAAACTCTCAAAGTGTGATTCTTGTATATAAGATATATTCTTTCTTAGACATGTAATTTCTAAAAAAAGGTGTTTCAGTGGATCCAAAAAAGATAGAAGTTGTTATCTCTTGGAAACCCCTAGAGAATGTTTTTTAGATACAAAGTTTTCTTGGTCTATCTGGTTATTAGTGATGCTTTGTGCGTGACTTCTCACGACTAGCTTCTCCTATGACAACTTTGATAAAGAATAATGTTTTATTTTGATGGATTGAGTAATTTTAGAAGTATTTTCAAGAGCTAAATGTTCATCTTACATCAACACCAATCTTTATTTTTCCAGAATCAGTAAAGGGGTATGTGGTGTACTGTGATGCTTTGGGATATGGGTTGGGATGTGTTCCCATGCAAGGAAACCATGTGGTTGCTTATGGTTTAAGGTTTTTGAAAGAGAATGAGAAGAATTTCCCAACACATGATTTGGAGTTATCTACAGTTGTCTATTCCCTGAAGACTTGGTGTCAGTATCTCTTTGGTGATAAATTTACTGTGTTTATAGATCAAAGGAGTTTGAAACACATTTTCTCACAATGATATTTAAATCTGAGGAAAAGGAGATGGATAAAGTATCATTATATGTTTGAATTTGACTTGATTTATACATTGAGAAAATTTAATTCTGTGGCTGATGCATTAAGGAGAAAGTCATATGTATAGTTGGCGAAAGAATCTTCAGATGAGTGGAAGTTAATATCGGTCCTAGCTATCATGCATGTGTAATATGAAGACCAGGGTGTTGTTATAGTTTTCTTTTCATTTTCTATGGTTTCTGATTTGGTAAATATGGTAAAGGAGGTAAAAACATCTGATGTAGAATACATGTTTATGAATTCAAGACTCAATGGTGGGGAGACCATTGAGGGATGTAAACTTGATTGCAGTTTGGTTTTGTGGTTCATAGATCAGATAGTTGTACCTATGGATTTTCAAGAGAAACTTTTTCATGTGTACCACAATTTGAGATGGTCTATTCATATGAGAATTTAGAATATTTATAAGGTGTTTAAATCACAGTTTATGTAGATTGGTATGAAACATAAAGTGGATGCGTTTGTCTCAGGGTTCTTAAGTTGTCTGCAAGTTAAGGAAGAACATCAACATATAGTAGGTATGTTGTAGTATTTACCTATCCCTATGTGGAAATGGGAGAATATACCTATGGATTTTGTTATCTTCCTCCTAATAATGGTTCGGAAACATATTCCATGAGGGTGATAGTGGATCGGCTTACGAATTCATCTCATTTCATCCCTATTCCTGAAACTCAAACGATGGAGGTTATATCCAAAATATATATCCAAGAAGTGATAAAGAGTCATGGAATACTAGTTTTAATCATGTCAAACTGATATCTAAGGTTCACTGTTCATTTCTATAAATCCTTACATAAAACCCTTAGGACCTATTTGACTATGAGTATGGTGCATCATCCTCAGATGGATTTTCAACTCGAAAGAATGATAGAGACGTTGGAAGACATGTTGTGGGTCTGCATAATGGATTTTGGTGGCTCGTGGGGGGAGAATATATACTTGGTGGAGTTCTATTATAATAGTATCTATCATTACTTAATATTTATGGATCTTTTTGAATAATTATATGGGATTCCTTTTTATTCTCCACTTTTCTGGTGGGAAATATGTGAGACTTCACTAGTCAGGCCAAGCCTTGTCCAAGAAACAACGGAGAGAATTTAGTTGATCAGAAAGAGGATGGATATGGATAAGAGTTGTCAAAAATCTTATGAATATCATCACTAAATACTGTTTTTATTCAGTTTGAGTGATCATCTATTCTTGAGGATCTCACCAAGGCTTGGACATCGTCATTTTGGGAAGCTGGTTAAGTTAGCTTCTAGATACATTGTCCCTCTCGAGATACTGGAACGGGTTGGAGAGGTGGCATATCAACTGGAATTTCCACCACGATTCATTGTGGTTCATAATGTGTTCCACGAATCTAAATTGAATATGTATCATCATATTCCCGACCCTATGATCAGACGGGATCATGTTTACCAAGAGCCAAATACTTCAATAAAACATATCCAGGTGAGGATAGTGGATAGGAAATAAAAATTATGGCATGAAAAAAGCATCATTCTAGTTCATATTTTATGAAAACATAGTCAAATTTAGGAAAAGACTTGGGAACATGAGAAGGAAATGAAAGAGAAATGGCCAAAACTCTTTTAGGTCAGTGATTGTTTTCTACTTTCCAAGGACGGAAAGACCAATGGTGAGGAGAAAGTATTACCCCCAATTTTTGGTATGTAACACTTAATTTGTTCTTTTATGTTTATAACATTTAAGGCTTAAGGATGAAATATTTGGTTAAACTTTCAATGAGTTTTTGGGAAAAAGGGGAAGTGCACGGTCTGCGCATGGTTTGTCCAAACCGTGCAGGAGCCTAGGAGAAACCGTGCATTTTGGTTCTAGGTTGGAAAATTTGAGACAGTAGTTGTGGAATGGTGGGTGAACAGTTAAGGAGACCATACGAGGAGTCCATGTGAGGGTTTCCTTAAGTCAGTAGCTAATGCATGGTTAGCACATTTTTTGTCTAACTATGCAAACTAACCATGCCCAGGGTCAAAGTTAGAACCAAAAAAATAGATCTCACTCGTTTTGACTCTAACTCTCTCATCTTTTCTTATAAGTGGCCTAAACTTGATATTATTCTCCATTAAAGTTATTATAACCTCTCCAAACTAATTTAAAATCAATATAGTTCCCTCCCTTTGCATTTTTAAGCTATATTCTAGTGGTAAGTGTTGTTCTTCACCGTTCTTGTCACGTTTTCTTATATCTACTTCTCGTATCCTATCAGTTTCTTAGATATACATCCATTAGGGTAGATATAATATTATGGATACCAAATATGATGAGATTTTTTCTTGATCATGATATTATAAGAGATCTACAGTGGTTTTGTGAAGAATCTACCCAGTTTTCTTGAGCGTTCTTCATCTATTTTTGGTTTTAGTCAAAATAGTTGAGGTGGGTGGCTTCAATATCGACTCCTCTTAGTAAAACTAATTATAATGATCTAAAATTTATATTATTGTGTTAAATTTATTTTTAGTTGGTTGTTTGAGAATGTTGGGAAACCCTATTTAGTGGCAGTTTGAAAATTTGGGAAAATATGGAAAATTAGTGTTCTTGGAAGGTTCTTTGATTCTTGATTTTAAAATATGGATTTTAAAATGGGGTTTTTCTAGAATTATGGTATTTATATTTTATTAAAGTTTTTTTAATAGAATGGATGGTTTTATTGAAATCCAATGGGTGTTTGGAATTGTTTTGTTTTCTATTTTTCAATAAAATAAAGGTTTTATTGAAATGGTTTAAATTGTTTTTTAGCATTATAGTGGTGGGTTTTTATATTTTATTTATGAGTATTGATTTAAATATGTCCTTGTGCTTGGTACTAAAGTTTTAATGTCACATGGGATATAATTACCTTGTGACAACTTGCTATATTGACCAGAAACCACTCATGATTATGGAACTGTCATAATGAATCATGCATGGTTGAATGTGTGAATAAGTAGAGTGGAATGGTTCTAAAAAAACATTAATGAGAAATGGAATTAATGCCTTGTTTGGTAGTTTTGATATAAATATGAATTTCTTGGAAAATTGGGTTAAAAATAACTTATTTATTCTCGGTTACAAATGGTTTTGGTAACTTGTTTATATTTAGTTATAAGATGTTTTAGGAAAACAATTTATATAAACTATTTTATATAAATGTTTCTAATCTTTATATCCTAATGGCATGAGTAGGGAAGTCATTGGGGAAAACATATTTATTTTTATACTCACCCCTACTTTGTAAATTTGGTGATTTTTCAAACACTATCTTCCAAGACATGGGTAAAGGTAAGGTATCACATGTATTTAGCACCACCACATGATACTTGGGATGTTTGTTGATGTTGGAGGATGAATCTATAGAGCATGGAGCCTCATGTTCATCTTGGAGTCTTTAGTTTCTCTTTATTTGTTTACCTTGTTTTTGTTTTAGATTCCACTTTAGCATATTTTGGTGTGGTTTTGTTATAAAGATGATGATGAGTTGTCTTTTTTTATCATGCATCATATAATGGTTGTTTGGTTATGGTTGTTTAGTTAATGTTTTATTTATTAAATTTTAAATCGTCCCCCACTTGCATTGAAACCCTTTAGAATTTATTTCCAACCTTCGACATCTTGGGGATGTCACTTACGGCCGTGTAATTATTCATTATATTCTCAAGCCAATGAGAATGAGTGGGTCATTACAGATATCCCATATTAATAAGGTAAATAAGATATATGTATCTTTAATCAACATCCAAGGAGGTAATTTTTACGAAGTTATAAAGATGATCCAATAAGAATATTGACTATCGTAAGAACCAAATGGACAAAAACCATCAGCAGAAAGACTCAATCACAAGTTATGGGATTCTAAACAAAATATATATGTACCTAGTCAAAATGTATCCATGAATCATCATCACATGGACGATTTAATCTTTTACCAGTTGAAATTTTGTTTTTATTCCAGGAAATCGATGATTTTGTGTTATGAGGCATAAATAAATGCTGAAATCTTGGTTTAAGAAGGAAATAACTCAACTATTTAATAGGAATCAGTCCATACTTCTCTATTTGAGCCTCTTTGTACCTCTATTTTCCACATGTAGGCTAACTAACTAATGACTCGTTTCCACCATAATATAAGATAAAATCATTTGAACATGAATGAATATTCTGATAACCAAGACCTAAATTATGAAATAGATTTTTTCTCTCTTAGAAATTTCTATGCAACACGTTTCTTTTGGGTAATGGTGATTTAACTGAAGATAATATTTGACCAAAAATCTATTTTATATTTCATTATCTGATTTAATAAAAAGAAATTTTACAATCATTTTAAATTTTTTAACATATAACAAGGATATAAGGAATCCTTAATAGACTTCAAAAACTCATAAAATCAAACTAGTTATTACTCAAAAGTGTAATTAATATCATCCTGAGTTTTAGGTTTTTGAAAAGATGGGCCGAAAACATCATATACTAAATTTTAAAACTGTGATGGATCTGAAACCAAATTATTAATATCATTTCCGCAACTAAGTTCACCATGTTGATACCCAAAATCATAATCTTTTTTAAAATAAAAACTCAATAGATGACCCTCAACATTTTCAAATGTGTCAAACCTCCTCAGATCAAATTTCTTACATAGACACTTGATTGTTCCTTCTAAAACAAATTTTGGTTTTGATGATGAAAATGATAAAAAGGCTTCAACACCATCAATATATATAGGATTTATACTTAAACTCTTTGGAATCTTGTGATGATTCATCCAAATGTGATCATGTAATAAATAATTTTTTCGACTTCCTTGTTCTATAATTCTTTAAAAAGATAAAATAAAAAAAACTTGATTCATTTGATATAATAAAAAGACATTCCAAAAAAGAGTATAAAATTAAAAAATTATAATTTACCTATAAATATTATAAATTTTATCTATTTAATATTGATTTTTACTAATATGTGTTTTTTTACTAATTACCATTAATTACTGCTAATTATAGGTTATTTTTACAAATTACAACTAATTTTTATTGATTACCATTTTTTTAGTAATCACCACTAAGTACCATAAATTATTACTATTTACAATAAATTATTACTAATTACCATAAATTATTACTAGTTATCGATATTTTTTTCTAATTAACAACAAAATTTTTAAAATTACCACTAATTTTTAGTAATTACTACTAATTTTTAGTAATTACTGCTAATTTTTACTGATTACTACTAATTTTTTCTAATTACAACTAATTTTTACTAAATACCTTTTGTAATAATTATAGCTAATTTTTACTAAGAACGACTAATTATCACTAATTTTTACTAAGTACTGCTAATTCTTAGTAACTACCTCTAATTTTTAGAAATTGTCGCTAATTTTTAAAAAGTACCACTAATTAAAATAAATTATTTCTAATTACCATAAATTATTTCAAATTACCACTATTTATTTCTAATTACCACTAATTATTACTAATTACTGCTGATTATGACTAATTATTGCTCATTATTCATAATTACCAATATTTTTTAGTAATTATAACTAATTTTTAGTAATAACCGTTAATTTTTTGAAATTAATACTAAATTTTACTCATTACTGCTAATTTTTACTAATTACTTCTAATTTTTAATAATCACCTCTAATTTTAAGTAATTATAGCAATTTTTTCTAAAGAATGCTAATTACCACTAATTTTTACTAAGTACTGTAGATTACTACTAATTTTTAGTAATTATTGCTAATTTTTACTAATTATTGCAATTTATTACTAATTGTCACTAATTATTACTAAATACTGCTGATTATTACTATTTATGCTAATTTTTACTAAAAAACGCTAATTATCGCTAATTTTTACTAAGTACCTCTACTCATCGCTGATTTTTACTAATTACCACTAATTTTTAGTAATTATGCTAAATTTTAGTAATTACCTCTAATTATGTCTAATTATTACTAATAGCCACTAATTATTACAAATTACCACAAATGTTTGGTCATTACTGCTATTTTTTAGTAACTGCTGCTAATTTTTAGTAATTAATGCTAATTTTTAGTAATTACTGCTAATTTTTAAAAATTACCACTAATTTTTACTAATTACCGCTACTTATTAGTAATTACCGCTAATTTTTACTATTTATTACTAATTATTACTATTTTCCGCTAATTTTTACTAAGAAACACTAATTATTACTATTTACTACATATTATTACTATTTACCGCTAAGTATTACCAACAACCGCTAATTATCGGTAATTTTAACTAAGCACCATTAATTATAACTAATTTTTACTAATTACCGCTAACTTATAGTAATTACCACTAATTTTTAGAAATTAGTGCTAATTTTTTAAAAGTTCAGCTAATCATTCCAAATTGCAACTAATTTTTAGTAATTGCCACTAAATTTTAGTAATTACAACTAATTTTGTGTAATTAATACAAATTTTTTGTAAGTGCTGCTAATTACCTCTAATTGTTACTAATTACCGCTAATTTTTAGTAATTACCGCAAAATTTTAGTAATTACCACTATTTTTTAGTAATTGTCACTAATATTTACTAATTACCCCCAATTTTTAGTAATTACAAGTAATTTTAAGTAGTTGCCACTAATTTTTACTAATTATCACTGATTTTTACTAAGTACAACTATTTTTTTAATTACCACTAATTTTTAATAAGTATCGCTAGTCACCACTAATTTTTACTAAATTCCGCTAATTTTCATTAATTTCTTCTAAGAACTGTTAATTACCACTAATTTTTAGTAATTATTGCTATTTTTTTACTAATTTTAACTAATTTTTACTAATTACCACTAATTTTTAGTAACTACTGCTAATTACCACGAATTTTTAATAATTACCACAAATTATTGCTAATACTTACTAATTACTGCTAGTTATTACTAATTATCGCTAATTTTTACTAATTACAGCTAATTTTTAGTAAGTACCACTAATTACCACTAATTTTTAATAATTAACACTAATTTTTTACTAATTACCACTAATTTGTATTAAGTACCACTAATTACCCCTAATTTTTAGTAATTATAACTAATTTTAACTAATTTCTGATAATTTTTATTAATTACCACTATTTATCGCTAATTTTTACTAATTACAGCGAAAGTTTTTCTAGGTACCACAAATGTTTTGTAATTACCTCTAATTATCGCTAATATTTTGCTATATATCATTAATTTTCAGTATTATCACTAATTTCTAGTAATTACAGTCAATTTCTAATAATCACTACTAATTTCTAATAATTGTCACTGATTTCTAATAATTACCACTGATTTCTAATAATTACAGATCATTTCTAATAATTATCACTAATTATTAAATATTATCTCTAATTTGTACTCATTGGTGCTAATTTATACAAATTATTTTAAAATTATTGATATATACCATTAATTATTAAAAAATTGTATTAATTACTACTGTTTTTTAATTGCTAAGTTCTGTTAATTCCCGATCGTTTCTATTAATTTTAACTAGTTTCTGTTTGTTACTACTAATTTTTAGTAATTACCTATTTTTATATTAATTATCACTAATTTAAAATGATTTTCGCTAATTTCAGATAATTTTTGCTAATTTCTTGTAATTACCATTCATTAATGATAATTAAACTACATACTAATAATTAAAACCAATTCATACTAATTTAAACTAATTACTTCTAATTAATAATAATTATTAACAATTATAATTAAATACTTTTAATTAATAATAATTACTACTATTTAAAACTAATTAGTGCAAAATAAAACCAACTAAGGATAATTAAAATTAATTACTGCTAATTAATAATAATTATTACTAATATAAAAAAATTAAATTTGAAAAATTAAATAAATACATTAAAAGTGAACTTTTTATCAGTTATAGAGTTTCAAATTTGATTCCTTGTAAAATTGAAAACTTCTAAAATTTTAAGAAAAATAAAAGGAGAGCAAAGGAAGGGAGGAGAGTTCAAATGAGAAGAGAATGAAACAAAAATCAGGTTTAGTATATATATGTAAGATTATTAGCGATGGGGGTATTTGCAACAGGGAACCCGTCGCAAATAATCTTATTTATGATGGGTCCCATCGCAATGAGTACCCACAATTAATAACTCTTTCGACGTTAAAAATGTATTTATGATGGGTCACGTTGCTAATACTCTTCTCCAAACAGTTTACTTGCAAGAGGAATTAATTCCAATCACAAATAGTAAAAACAAAAAAAAGGTATTTGCGATGGGGTCTCAGCCTGTTGCAAATATCAATCCTGTGGTTTGGTACGCTTGTTCTGGTGAAGGTGTTTGTGATGGGAATGTTTTCTCATTGCAAATAAATTTTTATTAATGACTATTTGTGATGGGACATGAATCTCATCGCAAATATTCCCTCAATAAGGACTATTTGCGACGGGCGATGGGCCTGTCACAAATAACCTATCACAAAAGCCTCATTTTCCCATAGTGGAATCTATATGACCCTTTCACCTTATCTACTGAATGGCGGTTTTGTCATTTTCCCTTGTAAACAACATTGAAATATTTCAAGTGGTTTTAGCATAAAAGAGTCTAAATAATCATCTTGATAGTGTTTTGTATAACGCTTCTCATTTACATGACATACACGGTGATACCACGACTGGGTGTTATATAAGTTGTGAAAATATGATTCATTATTAATTTCCAATGTTTGGTTTTCATAATTTAATATATAAAGACCATTATTTAAATGTGTCATGCCATAACATATATTTTCTTTCTAAAAGAGACAAATTTTATTCCCAAATTTGAAAACAAAACCATTTGTATCTAGGAAGGATACTGAAATTATGTTTTTGTTAATAGTCCGTACACAAGAACAATCTTTTAAAACCAATTTCATTATTGTTGGTAATGAAAGGTGGTAGTCTCCAATGGCTAGAGCATCCAACCACACACCATTTTCGACCCGTAAATCCACCTCTCCTCTGATGATCTTTCGTAATCTACTTAGTTATTTTGTTTGGATATAGATATGGGTACCAAAAGCTATATTTAATAACCAATATGTAGATATTGAAAGATTACACTTGATAATGAATGAAACTTTACCATTCCCTGGCTTCTAGGTGGGGTTCCTCTTCTAGTGGCCTTACTTACCACATGAAAAACATACTACTTCCTTGTCATTTCCATTCTTCTAGATCATCCTCTTCTTGAAAAGATGGTTCTTGGGAGCTTCAAACTTGTTATGAGGCTTGAGACACTTTTCTTTTTTCTTCCTTTTCTTATTCCCCATAAGGAAAACAGGTTTTTCAGGCCCCATGACTTTGTTAACTTGGAAAATCAGAGTAAGAAGTTCTAAAAGACTCTTCTCATTATTTCTCAGGTTATAATTAGAAATAAAACAGGAGAAGGATTTGTGTAGTGGATAAAGGATAGAATTTGTGTGAAACTCATCTAGTAATTTAATCCCAAGATTCTTAATCATTTAATATATCCAATAATCTTAAACATATAAATATTAGATAGCACCTACTCTCCAAGATTTCTAGTAGAAAAATCATTGGAGATCTTGTATCTCTCTTGTCTTTCTCTCTCTTGATAGAGATCCTAAAGGTGAGACATCATGATATATGCATCCATGTCCTCATGTTTCATTATAATCTCATTGGACATAGATGATATCATGAAACATTGAACATATGTGGCATAATTCAAATTTTTCTCAAGGAGAGACAACTCTTCCATGCTAGAATCTTGGCCAGACACTTCAGGAATAGGGTTTTCTAGCACATGTAATTTCTCTTTATGGTGTAAACTAATACATAAGCACCTATTCCATTCTTGGAAATTAGTGTTGATTAGAAGGTTATCATTATAAAATATGGATCACATTGATATGTTTGAAGTCATGTTTTTTGTATTCATAAAAATAAGAAAAGCATAATTTTAGTAGTTTATTTGATAAAAGTAGATAATAAATATAATATTATATTTCTTAAGGTCATACAATTTTATCAAAATCCAATAGTCCTCACTATTGGATTTGGAATATATTATTTCTTGTAAATTCTATTTTTAAGGAACCATATTCCCTTCTCATAACTCACACTTGTTCCTGACAATCTATTTGAAGGGTTTTAGGTAGGCGTTCAAAATACCAACTCCATTAACTCACAATTACTTGATTTTTTGAGTGGACTCCCCAATACTAAAATCCTTAAATTGGATTTCCTTAACCTTTTACTCTAGGTTAGACTAATTTCTATTTGTCCTATCAACCCTTGATGTGAACTAAGTTAAGTTGACCCAAAACTTCAAGTTAAAATTCCTCAATATTTGAAAGTTCACTGACATGGGCTATTTAATCACTTTGAGCTATAGTTCAACTTTAAATTAAGTACTAGAAGGCTATGCGAAATTAATATATATAATTGATGGATTTTATCATTATGCATTAATTTCTCATTTTATCTTTGTTACATGATTTTTAATATTAAGTGAATTAACTTAAGTGATTAACCATGTATTAGATAAATTTTATGCATAATCCAATTTCTTTTAGTTCTATCTTGCATGCTTGTTAATTCATTAATTCATTTGATCATGAAAAAATATCCATAATAAAATTAACCATCAAACTTGATAGAAATAAAATAATAAATTGGCATGATCATGAGATTTTACTAATGGTTATTTTATCTAGCATGTGATAAACTAACCATCGACCTATTGTAAAAACACCTTGAACCCTAAAATGGTTCATGTTTCACCTTTCCACCTATCTACAGATGTACCACTTGTATTTGTCTCACCTTGGATACAAACTTAAACTACATCCACTCACTTGGGAGCTTCATCCATTACATAAGATTTTACTCAAACGTGGGTGAGGGTAACCAAATGATTGGTTAAGGGTTTAATATAAAAGAAACATCATGCACGCAAGTCGTTACATAATGATAGGAGAGATGATGTGCAGGACAAAAAATTAATTTAAAAATAAATTAAAAGAAACCAATCACATACAAAGGTCTGGTATATTCTCATGATCATCCATATACATACAATGAACTACACATTTAAAAAAATCTTACTCAATTATAACTTTTCTTATTTAAGATAAATCACACTTGAATCAATTAATTATATTCTTTAATTAATAAATTCATTTATCTTAATTATAATTTGATCTTTATTTATATTCTCATCCATCATAATTTTTTAGAAAAAATAATTAAAATTTCTTATGTATAATATATATACCTTTTAGGCAATATGGTGAGTACCCATCTGAACTACCCAACATGCATTATATTTGTTTACTGTTTACACATGTGGCATGTAGAATACACAACTTATCATGTAATTTCATGTCATGTACATAGTCAAATGAATGAAACATAGAATAGTTGTTATTTACATAGCATGTTATGTTTCAATGAACATAGAGTAATGATCGCATTATGACTTATACAAGATATGAAATTTTGGACATTACGTATAAATTAATTAGACAATTAATATATATATATATATATAACCAATAACATAGAATGTACATTGTCAAATAAATAACACATGGAACACATGTTTATAATGCTTAAGTAGTATAATAAATTAGTCTTAATTATGCATAATTTGGTAATATACATGGAATGTATAGTCTAACAACACGGCATGTATATTTCTTATAGTATATCTATGTAAAATGCCTAGGGACTCATCAAGTAATCATTCCATGGAAAATAATGGAGTATACATCGTGTTCATGGGATACACAGCATGTTATCCCCAGTTACAACATCACCAATCATGTAGACCATGTAAGAGAGTACATGAACTATCTTTGACTAATATACTACACATCATGTATAAATGTTACACATTGTGTAGTATGGATAACCACGTACCTTTTTGGTCCAGTAAACATACATTGTATTTAAATACACAATGTGTGTAATAAGTTCACACATGGATTGAATTAATTATGAATTAATTCATGGTTCATTAAACACAAGTACATGGTGTGTAGCTCTGGGTACACAGTGTATACTCCTGGGTTATCTATACATAATCCTTAATACCTCTGGAAGTGTTCATAAAAAAAATTTCATTCATAAAATTAATTAATTTTGAGTATATTTACAAGAAATAAGAGGAATAAAATCATATCTTTTGATTCAAATTAAATAATTATTAAACCAGAACTGAAAACATGTGATAAAGGTGTAAATCAATCAATTATCTTTAAATAATTATAAATAATTATGAATCCTCCCTATGATACCCCTTGAAGGTTCTGGGCATAGTGAAAGTGTTTTATAGGTCATTCTAAACTTGACTTTTTTTTCATAATCGATGATAAATAAAATATGTGTATTAATGATAAACGTTGTAACCAATGAAAATGAATCAAAAATTATCTGGAGAAAAACACCAAAACCAAATCTCAAGATCATCACATATTATTTATAATTAATTTAAAAATGTAAATAATTACATTGGGATGAATTATCTTCATTGATGAATCTAACAACATCTCTACAACATATTGTCATTGAGTTATAGGAACAAAGTATAGAATCCCTCTAGTGGTGATCCACATTTACTCTGTGAACCTCTAAACGTCATCATAGGAATCTCCAAGTGATAGCATGGAAGATCCTAATACTTTCATCATTTTTTTTATCACCCTGAGAATCACTTCATGAAATATTCTCTTAGATCTCTCTATAATTTAGAGTGGTGGTGGAGGAAGATTGCCCTCTGTTTTTTAGAGCATTCTTGGATAAGGGATCTCTCTAGAGCCTTGAGACAATTATCCAAATTTCATTGTTCACAGTAAAAACAAAATGGCCAAACCTTAAGAAATAATATATTTGGGTTTATATACTACTAGGTTTAGAATTAATAATTGTGCATGCACCCTCATTATTTTTATTAATCCCTTTAGAAATTTATGCATATAAAATTATTATTGTTATTATTTATTGACATACCCAAATCTTGAAAATTAATTTAATATTATTTATTCAAATAATATTCAATATATATTATTCCTCATCAAGCCATTAAACTAGGTTCTCCATTCTTCCATAATATTTATTAGGTCTAAAATAAATACTATTTATTCAACAAATAAATATCACAACATTATTAACTGATAAATAAATAAATATTCAATTCAATAAATAGAAAATAAATTTTTATTAAATATTTTCCTCAAAACAAATACTCTCTCAAATAACTAGTGAAACAATATATGAGATCAAGTAAACATGAATAATTAATAAACCATATGGGGAAATAATATTTATTCAATATATTAAATAATAAATATTATTATTATTTGACTGAGGCACTGGATACACTTAGTGTGTGGCCCACTAGGCCTCCTTATTGGTTGCATTAGGTGAAGCTTACCAAATTCCAAGGTTAACCCATAGAGAAATAAATTGATGTTATAATGATATAAAACCTCATACAAGAACTTACTATGTAATATAATCACATTATCATGATATCTCTAATCAAGAAGGTTGCATGTTAGTGCCATCAACCTATGTTCTCAATGTATATTTATTTGACTTTCTAGAAATTAAACTTGACTATAAAACACCATGTCCATATATTTATTTAGGCTATATCATTTCCATCAAAGGTCCTGACATATAAACTTCCATGAAATAACATAAGGTAAAAATCCTTTCTTACATTATTCATTAATTAAATATTACTCATGATGCACCCAAAGTATCCTACTTCACTGTAAATATATTTCATCATAGTTTTTATTAATAAATCAAAGTACGTGACACATAATATTCATTAATAATAATCGTGAATTCTAAGGATCAATACAGACATCTTCAGATTGTAACATCCAATGACACATATAGATGTGTATTTCCAAATGATGGGTCGCATTCCCATAATATCCTATACTTAAAATTACTAATGATGAACACTATGAGAAGATGAATCATTGTCTTGTGAGCCTCCTACCCATGATAACATTTATTTTCTATGTCTCATGAGAAAATAGTATCCATCAACAGAACAAAATTAAATAATATTATCACAGTGCTTTTGAGTTCTAATCATAATGGAGAACTGTTAAGACCTTTCAGTGAAATAGAAACTCTTAAGAAATTATCACATAAATATCAAATAAAAGAAAATTCATGATGTTATAATTTATTTATTAATATTCAAAACTATGAATACAATTAAAAATAAAGTACATATAAGTCAGTTATAGGGAACCAAATCCAACAAGTATGACTGAGATGATTCATTTGCAGGTTCCGGGAACATCGGAAGAGCGTTGGTGGGTATTCCCAACTTTAATTTTAGCATTAATAATGATCAATCTGAGATCTGTCATGATAATAAAATGCCAGATATTCAGAATAGAACTAAGAACAAAAAAGAAATAGGGTAGTCCCAGAACCATAGGTAGGATCATCATATGTTGGTTATAATTAATTTAATTAATTGAGAAGAATTACCTTGATGGAATTCTTTCTTCATTGATTTTTCCAGTCATGATACAATGTGATACATCATTGTGTTGTATAATCCAAGTGTAGGATTCCTCTAGTGGTGATTCACACATTCTCCATGTATCTCTGGATGTCGTCGAAGGGATCTCCAGGCGCTAGCACAGAAGAGCATTCGCTTACGATATCCTCCTTCGATCACCTTGATCAGATGGAGGTGGATCTCTCTCTATTGTAGCTTGAGAGAATTCTTGGTGGAAAATGAATTCTCTCTTGGCTTGAGAGTTTTTTCAAATCCATTGTGCACTACCACACAAAAAATGGCTAGGCTAATGAGAAATATATAATTAGGATTTTTAATTACATAGAATAATAAAATAAATTAATAACCCAAAATAATTTATTCATTTCATTTAATTCTTAGTAATACCCCATGTCTAATAATAACAGCTGACTATTATTATTACCCAATATGCACCCAGCGAATTACACCTAATATTATTTAATTAAATAAAAAATATTATTTCTCATAAATTCCCAGAAAAAAAATACACGGTGTGTATATTTAATATACACGTCGTGTACTTTTGTTTTTCCATTTTTCTTTATTTCCTCCACCACATTTATTAGACCTTTAATAATGGATATTTATTTCTAAAATAAATATCACTGTATTACTCACTAATAAATATATTATTTCACCCACAATATATTCTCTCGAATAACTAGTGTCAAAATAAATGTGATCATCCATCCTTAAATAATTATTAAACCACAATCGAGAATAATCTTTATTTAACTTGATAAATTAATATTTAACTAAAATACTTGGACACACTTAGTGTGTGGCCCTCTAGGCCTCTTTCTCAGTGTCATTAGAGGGAGCCTGCCTAAAGTCCAAGGTTATCGTCTAGCAACACACCAAGGTACCCATAGAGAAAGAAGTTAACGCTGTAATGACATGTCACCTCCTATGAACGCTTACCATCTAATATAATCCTTTTATCTTGATATCTTGAATCAAGCGGGTTGCATGATAGTGCCATCAATCCATGTGCTTGCTTATTCTTTATTTTACTTTCTGGAATTGAACTTGCCCATTCATCACCATGTCCATGGATTTATTAAGGCTATATCAATTCCATAAAAGGACCTAAGATATCTAATTCCATTGTGGAACAGAAGGGACAAATCCTTTCTCGCATTATCTATTAATGTAGTATAACTCGTGATGCACCCAACATATCCCACCTCACTAAAAATTGTGTATCGTCGTAGTTTTCTTCAATACATCTAAGTGCGTGAGTTGTAATACCCATTAATAATAATCATAAAGTCTAAGGACCAACACACTCGTCTGCAGATAGGAACATATAATGACACTATGAAATGTGGATTTCTTACTGGCAGGTCTCATTATCATAATATCTTCTTGGATATTACCAAGGGCGCGCACCATGAGAAATTGCCTCAAAGTTTTATGAGTCCTCTCCCCTAATGTATTGTATTATTTGTGTCCCTCAAATAACATCATCTGGCCATAGAACATATATTCAACAACAGTGTTATGGCACTTTTGATTTCTCATTATATTAGGGATCCGCTATGACCCTTTAATGAAACATCTCTCTTTAGGACATTATCACATGCATTGTATCATAGAAGAACAATCAAGATGTGATAATGTATTTATTAATGAATAAAGTACAAAGTAGTTGGTTCTATGCCACCAACTCCAAAAGACTTCCACTTGGACTAGAGCCAACTGCTAACAACCTTTAACCTGTTATCTCTCACATGATATTCATGCTTCTACTAAGATAGGCCTTTAGTCATGGGGACCTCCACGTTCTCTTCTGTGGACACTCTTCTCACTGCAACTTCACCCCTTTGATATAAATCCCTCAAGAGGTGATACTTCTGGAGTATGTTCTTTTTCCGTTTATGTGACCTTGGTTCTTTTTCAAGAGACACTGCTACAGTATTATCACAATACAACATGATAGGATATTTACTACTAGGCACCACATCAAGCTCCTGGACAATGTTTTGAATCCAGACGGCTTTCTGGGTGCATCAGAAGCCACTATATATTCAGACTCTTTTGTAGAATCGATGACAATTGGCTGCTTTTAACTCTTCCAACTCACAGCTCCTCCATTGAGATACAAAACATATCCAGATTGCAAATTCATATCATTTTTATCTATCTGAAAACAAACATCAGCATACCCTCTCATGGAAAGCTCCTAGTCTCCTCCATACACAAGGAACATATCCTTAGTTCTTCTCAGATACTTAAGGATAGTCTGGATAGCAGTCCAATGTTGTTCTCCGGGATCTGCTTGATATCTGCCTACCATGCTCAGTGCATAGGCAACATGAAGCCTGGTATATAACATGACATACATGATGGATCTTATAGATGAAGCGTATGGGATCTTACTCATTATATATTTATCTTTTTGTATTTGAGGACACATTTTATTTGAAAGATTTAGGCCATGTGACACTAGAACCAATCCCCTCTTGGATTGTTCTATACTAAATCTCTTTAGTATCAGGTCAATTTATGTACCCTGACTTATTCCAAGTAGCCTCTTAGATCTATCACGAATGATATTGATCCCTAGAATGTAGGTTGTTTCACCTAATTCCTTCATAGAGAAACACTTGTTAAACCAGTCCTTAACTGACAGTAAGACTACTACATCGTTTCCAATAAGTAATATGTCTTCAACATATAATACTAGGATAACGATCTCATTCCCGTTAAACTGATTATAAACACATGGCTCACATTCATTCTTAATGAAACCAAATTCCATTATGTCTTCATCAAATCAAATTTTCCATGACCTGGATGTTTGTTTTAATCCATAAATGGATTTCTGCAACTTTCAAAACTGTTTGTCTTCACCTGGTGTCACAAACCCTTCTGGTTGTGTCATATAGACTATGAAAACCCTGCTTTTTATTACACAAGTAAACATAATTGATTACATAAACTTCACTTGATACAACATAGAAGATTGAGAGGTCTAGTGTCTTTGTGGATTAGGATCATTACATAACAACTTAAAACACGAAATACAACATCTTTATTGAAAACTTCCTTTACATGACCACTACATTCCTTCGTACTTAGCATTGCATGGGATAACCTGAGGACATGCATAAGAAAAGGGTGATCTATAAAGCCCAGTAAGGGAATAAAAATGGAGTAACATGAGGAATAAAATACATGTTAGACAATAGGAATATCAGTAGATCACAATAGAAGCATAAACATAAAGGCATGATAAAGCATGATAATCATTACATTGAAATGTGGCAACAACACTTAACATGGAATTAGCATGAGCCGAGGCTCATTGCACATGGAGCATGAGTAAATCCTCACTGCACTTTAAGCACGAGTAAAACCTCATTTCACTTGAATTGGCATGAGTAAAAACCCATTGCACATGATGTATCATGATACTATACTTTACCCAATGCATTGGAGCACTATAAGGGCGCACCGTTCTTAAACATTTCATTTCATGCATAAGTGTGCCACATGGATCATATAACATGGATTCATAAAACATCATCATTTATTCCAAGATAAAGGAATGTTGAATTCATATATAAAACTCTATAATCAATAAGTAAATGTACATAAAGTTGAATACCCATGATAGAGAAATGGGCATGGTATTCACTACACATTGACATTGGCTTGGAAAATAGGTGCAATTTCGGCAGCGTAATGGCGTGACCTAAGAATTCATAAAAATAGTTTATGAGAGATAAATGGGTATATAATCATATTTATGTGAAATTTACATTAAGGGGGGTCATATAAACACATGTCCCAACAATTGTAATGGAATTCAGATTCATGATACAAAATAATTGCTTGAATGTAAATGAGGAGAAAGAAATTCCTTTCGGAATTTTGGCATACTAACGGGTGTACATGGGAGAAATTTAATGATATAGAAAGGGGAATCACATAATTAAAGAATAAAAAGGGTAGTATGGTGGAGGTGATAAACCATACCCCAACATTTATAATTGAAATTTAAAGCTCATAACAACTTAAAGAATATTGGATAAAATGAGAAAGGAAGAAAAAACCCTTACTTGGAAGTGTGTTTCCAAAGGCTTGAAAGAGGCCTGAGATAGGATTATTGGGAGATTGGGGCACCTTGGAAGGATTCTAGAGAGAGGAGGGTAGAGTTTGGATGAACTCCAAAGGCTTTTAGTGAGGAGGAATTGGGAGCTTGGGTGGGTTTATATAAGAAATGTGAGGGAATTCTTTATTATTCAGGTTTGGGACCCTCACATTAAACTAATCCAAAACAAAAACCAGCCCATGGTTTTTGGAAAAGAGAAGTTGAAAAAAATATTTTATAAGGCCAAATTCCAAAATTCTTAAAATAATGGGTTTGATTATGTAGAGGTGAGTCACACTCCCAAGGAAAACAATTTAAAAAGAAAGATGCTTAATAAGTCTTGAAGGGTCCATTAATGCTTTGAAAACTATGTAAAAATACCCAAAACCAAATTATTTTAATTTTAAAACATAAATTGGCCGAACATAAAGGTTATAGTATTTTATTACATCACTATTGGGTCATTATGATGTCATAAAACACATTATATATTTAAACAGTATTTAATTTTTACCCAAACATTTTAATGTCTCAGAAAATTATGAAAAATTCACCATTGGCTAATTTCGACATCGTGATTCCAAAAATAATATTTATTTTATCTAAATAATTTTATAAATATTTTAATTTTCACTTTTAAAATAAAAACCGAGATTTATCGAAAATTCACGGGTTTTGACAAAAATGGCTTTCAAACCTTAATAAAAATTACAATTGTATTCATACAATTATACGATCATTTATATTTAATAAAAAAATAATTTAATAATAATAATAATAATAATAATATTTTATTAAAATTTTATTTAATTCAAAAATCCATTAATTCATTAAAATAGATTTCTTAGTTGAATATTAACAAAAATTACTATTTGTGCTTTAAAAACTATTTACAAAGTAACAATAATAAAATGAAAGTATATTAATTATTATATAAAAAAATTATGTACATAACCATAGTACTAGGGTCTTGTTACATAACCCCTCATAACACCCTCATAAGACCGAAGAGTAAGGTGTAAGATGGTGACAGACTCTTGGGGTGGCTTAGATAACATTACTCAGGTGGTAATCTCTATCAACTTCCACTTCTCTCTTAGGCGGTTCCGCTCGAGATTAACATATTCAAGCTTGGCTTGGGCTTGGTAAAGAGAAAAGCTCAAAGACAAAACCTTCGTTCCAAGCTCTAAAAAATGGGATTTTTATGGGGCACATCTACTAGATTAGTCCATTGCTTCCTTTGTATGAATAAATTGGATTTGTTAAAACCCTATATTTATACTAATCATGTGATCACTGTTCAATGGCTATATTAGAAACAGTCACAATTCTTAACATAAAACCAAATAATTTGACATTTTATATAAACATTTTACATAAAGAGACATTTAATTAGATCAAGATGGATTTCCATTAATGAAAGTTTGGGTCGTTACATAGATATTTTCCGGAAGGTTCCCATTAAGGAATGTTGTTTTGACATCCATTTACCAAATCTCGTAGTCATGGTAAGTTTTTATGGCAACTATGATTCTTATGGATTTAAACATGGCGAATGGAGAGAGTATTGAATCATAGTAGATTCCTTACATGGAACATGGGGGTGCATTATAGAGTGGATTTAAACATGGGGAATGGAGAGAAGGATTCATCACACCAAACAAGCATGTGGGAGTTCTACGTGGAAACCCCTCACTCACAAAAATCTTACATGGAACATGGGGGTGCATTCCAGAGTGGTTTTTGACCCCAAAGGAACTAATAAACTCATATAGAAGACCCAAACCCATGATAATATAATATGGACATTTTTTGAGATCTTAAATGGTTAATTTTATAAATTGGGACTTTTTAAGTGCTACATTACTCACTTCAATTCCAAACTTTGAGGAGTTTCTGATTTGATAATGTCAACCATTATAGAGAATTCATGGATCAACATTATAATTTATGATCCAACTCAAGTATTTCCTTAACAATTAGTAAAATAATTATGATATGATTCATTTAACTAATAAAAAACATGTAATGTGTTGATGTGACAAACTCTATTAAAATGGTTTTCATGGAAAAGATAGCGGTTTAGAGTAAAAAATTACAATTCATTGAGTATGTGATGTTGGAGTTAATGGAACCATGAATACTAAAATTATTATGTGGAATAGTGTTTCTAACTATGAACCCTTCATGGGTAATATCTCATTGTATGGTGGATGTAGATAAACTATGTACATTGATGATGAAAATCATTGATGGTCACATGATACTTACTCTTGGAGTGATTTGAATATAGTTGATGATGTTTGAACTTATACTCTTCCCCCTCTACAACACTAGGTGGATTTAGTGATGACCATGTTCAAAAATAGTAATCTGAAAAAACCATTATTAATTTTTTGTAAATAAATATTTACCTATAATTTATGCCCTCAAGGATTTAGGGGGATAATTATGCATGAGTTCTCATTCCTTTCAACCCATAGAATTGGGATTTAAAGGGCAAGTTATTTATCTATAACTTTGGAGATATCTATTTCCTTCAGTATTTTGATATAAAATTGTATACCTAGAGATAATTATTTCCCCCGTATCATTATATATCATCATATTTATGAATATGAGTATTTAATCCAATATTTTATAGATATTTAGAGACTAGTATTTCCTATGACATCCACTTTGGTGTATTAGAGGTAGAGATATGAATGGAGAGATATTAAATGGGATATGAGATCGAGATTTAGTTTTGTTCATTAGTTTTTATTTATTCAGTTCCAGAATGAGAGACAAGGGTAGTTATAAGAAACTGATCACTACCTTACGATTGACTGGGATGACATGATTATAAAAAAAATTTCCCTACGCATTATAAATTTTTGTTTCATGCATAGTTGGTTATTATTATAGGTCATTTCACTACTTGGTATGACCATAATGAGTATTATTTGTCACCCCAACATGCATGATCGCACTCTTTCACTTATTTCCTTGTGGGTCCTTATGAGTGCTTTAGGGGAGCCTTGTAGAAGTAGTTGTCTTGCAATATTTAAAATTATATTTTAGTTATTATTCTCATCTTAGGGACTATAGTACTATTTTTTAAATCTTCCCCTATATAGACAAGATGGTATTTGAAATTTTAGGGGGGTTATGAGAGTTGTATGGATTTTATAGTCTATGATTCAGGATTCATATAGTTGGATGTCTTTATATTATGAATTGTTTTCATTTTTTTCCTTTATGAAATTAGATGTGATATTCATTAGAAGAAATTTATCCTATATTATTTTGGATACCTCCACGTTCTTTACTACTACCTAACCTAGTGGAGTCATATTTTTGGTGTTCACTAAGTGGTAAGTTGGTTTATGACATAAAAATAGTAAAATAGACACATGGAGTAGGTGGGGAAGGGGTTTAGGGTATGTGGAGGTGTCTCAGGGAACACCCTGATTTGAATTAAGGAAGAGGGGTAAAAGAGGGTGCATAGAAAAATTCTTATAAACATCTAAAATTTATTGGACTTGTATTGATGACGTCACCCAAAAGTGTGCTTACTTCTCTCAAGGATATCGAAGTAAAAAATTTATAGACTCAACTATCACTATTATCTTTTAAAAATGTAGAAAAGTGTGAATTTAGGTTGATCAATAGAGAACAGGTAAAAAATGTTCAGTAAATTTCTGGAAACTTAAAGAAAACATATTGTTGAATTTGGTATATTTTATAGAAATATGTGATGAGTGTACCAAGATTTTAAAAGTTTTTCATTGTACACTTAGTGAGGGGTAAGTGTTGAGATTTAAAATTTATGTGGTGTCTGAACCTAAATCTAGTGTCCTCATCTCAGATTTATCACCCTCTATTTTATATACCCCATTTCCCCCTCTTTGTTCTTTGGTAAGTTCATAGATAGGTTTTTGGAGCCATGTTTAAACATAGCGAACCTAAACTCATTCATTTGTCATACCATGAGAAAGGGACACTAGTTAATACATTTAATTTGTAGACCCTTCTCTTTCATAAATTGTCATGAATGAGATAGGATGGTAATAATTAAGATGAAATGATCAAATGAAGTCAACCCATTATAATTTCAATAAAATACAATTACCTACAGAATATGCACTCCCATTTATATTTCATATCTTGGTATAAAATATTTACTCACCCATGATAGTCATGAGGGGATAGGAAAATAATAAAAATGAATTAATACAGAAGCATAACCACATAGTAGCATCTCGGGTTTAGTTGTAGTCTTTATATGAGATTCAAGTGTCCAACTTGCATAGTGGCCAACAAGTTATTTTTATAAGAAAAATCCCCTCACTTGTCTTTAATTTTTGAATTCAAACTTCCATCTATATTAATTCTTGTCTTTATCTTGCCTAAATTAATGAATTACTCCTATGAAATATACACTTTCTCTTTGATTTCATAATTATTATTATATGTTAATGAAAGAGGGGTCGAGTCTCCTATTTATGTGGAGTATTTTAAACTCATTTTATATAGGTAAGTACCCTTTAATGTGTTTCTTATTATCTCCCCTGAATACTAGATTTTAGGATCTAGAAATAACAAATATTTTAGGTATTTGATAGTGCATAAGCACCGAACCCTATGGCATGGGATACAACCCTTGCGGCATGGCCTTTTTAAGGTGTAGATATGTAAGAACCCGGTTCTTATTTTTGAGGTATGGGTTTCTTCTTTTCTCCTTTACTTAGTGTTTTTGAGAAAATATGGAAAATTGGGGAAAATCCTAATTTTGGAAAGTACACGCCATGTACTTTTCCAAACTTCGTGTATTTTTGTCCGTGTGGGAAGAGTACACAGGGCGTGTGGCCATGTCGGCGATGAAGGGTGTAGGAACCAAATACATGCCATGTAGCGGTCCCTTACACATTGTGTAGTCAGTCAGTAGGAGAATAGTAAGGCGGTGGCCAGTTGTGTGACAGCACACACCATGTACTCAAGAAGACACACCGTGTAGTCATTTCGGTAGGTGAACAATGTCGCACTGGCGGGAATCCTCCAGAGGAACAGTTTAAAATTTGGGAAGTACACGTCGTGTACTCGGAATTACACGCTGTGTACTTTGTTTTTTTGGCTTAAAACAGGCAGTAGCCTCCTCATTTGGCAGAGGAGGCATTTGAGCCATTTTGGAGCCAAAGGAGGAGGTCGAACCTTTGAAGATCCGCCGAGTGTTCGTCGATAATCGTTTTCCACCTCAGACGTTCTCGTTGGAACCACACGGGTAAGGGCTTCTATCTCCTTGGCTTCTTCTTACCAATTCTTCTCCTAACAAGAGTAATTTGAGGTTAAGAGGGTTTTGTTCTTCTTCAGATCTATGCCATTCTTGGGCGTTTCTGGAGTCAGTGTTCGGGTATAACGTTCGTTGGCATATAAGGTAGGTGGCTTGGTGTTTATTCCCAACTGTCGTGTGTTTTTGTGAGTTTTTGAGCTACGAACCCATGTTGGGGTGTCGTGAGGATGAGTCCATGGCTAATTGAACTACCTAGAACTATATAGTTAATTAAATAAAGTTGTAAAAATGCTGTTTGGGATCGCTGCTTGGATCCAAGACCATCTCGAGGGGTGCGTTCCTCTGTTTAGCCATTTGGCCAGGATACCCAAGGGTATGCCTTTTAAGTAGTAATTTTTAGAATTTCCTTGAGAGGAATTTATTTTTTACTTCTTATTTACATGTTGGGCATGACCCGGTTACCTGTTTAGCCTGAGGGTGTTGTTGTGATTAGCCTGAGGGCACTGCACTATATAGCCTGTGGGAAGTAGTTATTTCGGCCTGAGGTTAACTTCTTCGGTGCCTGTGGGCATCTAATTCTGTGCCTGAGGGCGACACTACCTACACCTGAGGGAAAACTCTAATATTCTTGAGGGAGGATTCTTGTGTTGGGTACTCTTTACCTGAGGGTAGGGGTTTACGTGTCTGAGGACATTAGCTGGTTATTTAGAATATTCATTATGGTGGTATTTTAAATTAAATTGATTAAATGGATAATAAAATGGAACTATAACTGGTAATTAGTTACTTTTATTACTGCTTACCTTTTTGCATTTTACTACTGCACATTGTTGTTGCATGCTTACACGCAGTTGGGCACGAGCCTTTGGTGGGTGCCTACTGAGATATATTTCTCACACCCTGTTTTGGCCATGCTTTTCGGCCCAAATAGATTACGTTTCTGCAGGTGTAGATAGGGGCAAGAGTCCCTATACAGGTACTTGACTGATGCTGAGGAGTAGGAGGGCATGGGACCGAGCATAGGCTCACGATGCCGCTGCTAGTTGTTTTGCTTTTTCTTTTTGTACTCTTCATTTTTTTGTACTGTATTGACATATAACATGTTATGGCTGTTTTCATAGAACTTGATACATGTTGCATCATTATTTATATACATTTGGTTATATCTACTATAGTTGTTTATTTCAGTTGTGCATGGTTTGCTGCTTCCGCTGTTTGTTGTATGTTTTATTTAAATTCCATTGTGCTACACTTTGAAAAATGAGGGCATAGTTTTCCCACTATCATACATGGTCTCTTTCTGCTAGTCGGTAGCCTCTGGTGTTTGGGGAAATGCGCTTAAGTTCAGGTGGCGAACCGGGATCGGGGCACCCATTGTGTGGCACCCAGACCCCAGACGTTACAAAGTGGTATCAGAGGAGTTCTTTTCCTTGACTTACTATTTGGAGCCTTAGTCAGGGATAGGACAGAATGGTAGTTGGTAATAAGTTGTGCCCGGGCATAGCTAACCCGTGTACAGGGAAAAGTCAGTCTACCTCATATGTTTTCAATTATTTTGATTTTTCAAATTTTACAGTTGCTTTGATTTCACCGTTGGGTGACACACTTGTGATTGTGTTGTTATGTTTTATTTATGGGTTCTATTTAGTTGCATCCCAATGAGATGAGGGTATTCCATCTCATGCATCATATAGTAACATTCTAGAAAACACATGCCATGCATAGTTTCATGCCATATAGGTGCATTAGAAATTTCATGTTGTTGTGATAGTTGTTGTGCTAGAGAAACATGTTGTTGTGATAGCTGCTTGATAAAATCATCGACCTGTGGGTTATGGGCCCCCATTTACCGGAATTTGGTGGACCATTGACTCTTTATTTGTTATAACATAGATAAGATGTCAAACTTTGATTCGTGGGGAGTATGGACCCTCACGGGTCAGAATTTGACACATAGGTGTTGTTTTTCAGTGTTTTCAGGGTTCCGGGGAAGTTTTTGAGGCATAATGTCTAGAATGCCAGTATACACGCCATGTAGTAATTCAGACACGCTGTGTATGTTCTTCTATTCGGGAAGAAAAATAAACTTTTTGAGTACACGCCGTGTACCCTAAGTACATGTTGTGTAGTCTCTTCCCGTGTCACAAACCGTGTGGGCGGCGACACGGGGTAGGGAAAGGTTTGGGTAAAACACATTGTGTACCCTATGTACATGTCATTTAGTGTTGACCTGAAGTCCGCCCATGTGACAAACAACACGGATGGAGGATACCATGAGACATACATGTTGTGTCCACTATGGAACACGCTGTGTAGTCTGACCTGGGGACCCGGCCGTGTAACTAACAACACGGGTTAGTGAACTCCTGTACAGAACACACCATGTCAATGATGTACACGCCGTGTAGTGTGACCTGGGGACTCGGCCGTGTAACTCACAACACTGGTCAGTGTCACCCCTCCTTGAATATGTTGTGTACCTGTGGGACACGCCGTGTAGTCTTGTCTGAGGATAGACCGTGTGGACTTAGCCATGTGGCTAGGGAGATGGGGTGATGTACACGCCGTGTGTGGGTGTAACACGCTGTGTGGATTCAAGCCGAGTAGTCGGTCATGTCACAAACGACACAGGCATTTGGAAAATTACACCATACACGCCATGTAGAATATATACACATCGTCTAGTTTTTATTCAACGGGAGCCGTGTGGAAGGACCCAGGCAGGGA
Source organism: Viscum album (assembly GCA_963277665.1). NCBI lineage: Eukaryota > Viridiplantae > Streptophyta > Magnoliopsida > Santalales > Viscaceae > Viscum > Viscum album. The sequence goes on along the minus strand of OY728128.1, from coordinate 1,693,394,961 downwards.
AGGGAAGTCAAGTACATGTCGTGTAATCATTGTACACGCCGTGTAGTCTTGTTTTGAAAATTTTGAAATTCCTTCCTTCTCTTTTTCCTTTTGGTTTCTTCATTTTCGGTCTTTAATAATCTTGTTCTAAGGCGTGCTTTTGGCCTTGTAGTGTCATGCCGCCTAGACGACCGCGCATTGTTCGCCAGGAGAGCGGCAACGACTATACTTCAGAGATGGTAGGCCATGGGATACCAGTGGATCCTCCAGCAGAGCCAAGGGCGATGCCAACTGTTATACTAGACACATGTGCAGAGGCACAGTTCCGTGAAGGCTTTATGTGGTTCATGCAAACCTTTCAGGGAGCACCGCAGGCTGCCACATCTATGGCCAAGATGACTCATATCTTTCAGCAGCAGCATCCGCCTATGTTTTCAAGGGATGGCAGACCACATGATGTAGAGTCTTGGCTGGGGTTGATGCATACTATTTTCAAGCATCTTGAGAAGCCTCCAGGGCGGAGGGTCAAGCTCGCGACTTATATTCAGCGTGATTCCGCCAAGAGGTGGTTGGATGTTACCACCCAGTTAGAGCATCACAGGGACATGGCGTGGGAATATTTTTAGGCAGTCTTCTATGACTTCTTTTTCCCAGAGACATTGAGGGAAGATAGAGATCGAGAGTTCATGAATCTGCAGCAGGGCTCTATGTCAGTGATGGACTATTCTGTTCAATTTACATAGCTTCAGCTCTTTGCACCCGTGCTGGTGGGTAATGAGACGTTGAGAGCCAAACGCTTCGAGGATGGTATCTGTTATGAAATCTGATTGCTAGTGAATGTTTTCAGGTTTCTTACTATAAATGCTATTATGAACCAGGTGTTTATTACAGAGAGGAACCTACGGGAATATAGTGGTGTGGGCCAGGGCGGTTCAACACCAGTTACTGGTACTATTTCTGCGGGCAAGAGGAAGAGACAGATGGACTTCTCTCAGGGTGGAAGTACCATCCAGAAGAATGCTTTAGGTGGCCAGGTTATGTGCTACCAGTGTGGTAGAGAGGGGAACAAGAGTCCATAGTGTCCACGAGACCCATTGGAGTGCCGAGCTTGTAGCGAGATGGGTCATATGCAGTGATTTTGCAGGGAGTTTCTACCAGTGGCTATTGAGAGGGGTTCTATGCAGACTCCACGAGCGGGAACAAGACCAGCAGTTTCTCACCAGTTGGGGAACTGGAATACGTCAGGGCGTGTAGTCAGAGATGGTGGTTGTGGCCATGGTAGCCAGACACCAGGATCTCAGAGGCAGTAGGGTGGGACAGCTCAGGGTAGCTAGGTTGTGTAGCAGGTTCGCGGCACTGGACAGGCATATGCAATGCAACAGACCCCGCAGGAGCAGGATCCTGGACCTTCTACTGTCATAGGTACAATTCTAGTAGCTTATGTTTTATCATTGCTACTTTTAGATACGGGTGCTACACATAGCTTCATATCTTTTCCCATTGTGGAGAGCCTTGGGCTCTATGTTTCTTCTTCTGCTGCTATTATGACGCTAGACACTCCGTTGGGGACTAGAACGGCTGGTGTGCATCAGTGCAAGGAGTGCCCCCTTGAGGTTGGTGGGTGTAACTTCCTTTGTCACCTCTATGTCTTAGAGATGACGAGATATGATTTCATTCTTGGAATGGAATGGTTGGTTCCCTTTTGATCCTTTGTAAACTACTATCGTCACAGGGTGCGTTTCATGTCACCAGAGGGCGGAGTGTTTCTATACAAGGGTGAATGGGATTTCCAGGTGAGTCGAGCTGGACCAGAGCATCATGGGAGAGGTGGAGTCACTGCCCAGATTTCGAGCTTATATCTGGATGATTAGGGGACTTGTCAGATGGATTTCTCTCCAATGGTTGATTGTTTCAGGCATATCTTCCCGGATGACTTTTCAGGTCTACCTATGAAGCGAGAGGTGGATTTCTCTATCGATATTGTGCCAGGGGTATCACAGGTGTCCATTCCTCCTTATAGGATGGCTACGCCTGAGTTTAAGGAGCTCAAGAGGCAGTTAGAGGAGTTACAGGCGAAGGGTTTTATCTAACCCAGTACTTCTCCTTGGGGTTCTCCGGTCCTTTTTGCGAAGAAGGCGGACGGTACCCTCAGACTCTGTGTGGATTATCGGAAGATGAACCAGTTGACGGTTAAGAACCGATATCCTTTGCCAAGTATTGATGATATTTTTGATCAAATTCATGGAGCACGAGTGTTCTCAAAGATTGACTTGAGGTCAGGATATCATCAGTTGCGCTGAGACCATCGGATATACCGGTTACAGCTTTTCGGAGTAGATATGGTCTGTACGAGTACTTGGTTATGTCGTTTGGACTCACGAACGTGCCAGTAGTTTTCATGGCTCCGATGAATCGTGTGTTCCATCCTTATCTGGATTCATTTATGGTAGTATTCATGGATGACATCTTGTTGTACTCACACACTCGACATGACAATGCCACCCATCTTGAGATCGTATTGAGTACACTGAGAGAGCATCGGTTGTATGCTAAGCTCTCGAAGTGCCACTTTTGGATGGACCAGATTCACTTCCTGGGTCACACCATCTCAAAGGCAAGAGTTTCAGTGGACCCAAAGAAGGTGAGAGCAGTATTTTCCTGGGAGAATCCTAAGAACGTGTTTGAGATACGAAGTTTCTTAGGGCTGGCTGGTTACTACAGACGCTTCATACAGGACTCCTCCCGCTTAGCAGCGCTATTGACGGGTTTGACTAAGAAGGGTGTGAAGTTCGTTTGGTCAGAAGCTTGCGAGACAGCTTTTTTGGATCTGAAAGGAAGGCTGACATCAGCACCAATCCCAATACTTCCTGAGCAGGGGAAGGGCTATACAGTTTATTGTGATGCATCAGGTATTGGGCTGGGAGTAGTGTTGATGCAGGGCGATCGAGTAGTTGCTTATGGGTCTCGGGAGTTGAGGCCACATGAGAGGAATTACCTGACACATGATCTCAAGTTGGCTGGAGTTGTTCATGCGCTGCGCTGTTGGAGACATTATCTATTGGGAGATCATTTTGTGGTTTTCACCGACCACAAAAGCCTCAAGTATATCTTTACTCAGCGTGACTTGAATTTGAGGCAGCGAAGGTGGGTCGAATACCAACAGTCCTTCGATTTTGAGCTTTCATATACACCTGGTAAAGGTAATGCAGTAGCCGATGCACTGAGCAGGAGGACTCAGATACAGGCGGTGCAGGAGGCCAGTGGTGAGTGGCAGCTTATGGATTTGTTCTCTGAGATGCATTTCGAGGTGCATGACAGTCAGGGGCAAAATTATCTTTCATCTTTAGTTGTGACTTCTACCCTCCTGGATAGAGTGAGGATGAGACAGCTATCTGATCCAGAAGGCCTAGTTCTATGGGATTCGGTGGCAAGTGAGGACACTCCTCCTGGTTGGACGATAGGCGATGATGAGGTCCTGCGCTTCCATGGATGAGTGTGGGTTCCAGGGGATATATGCGAGGATCTGATGTGGGAGTTTCATGATTCATTTTGGGCAGTTCATACTGGGGTTACCAAGATGTATCGTGACTTGAGACATCAGTACTGGTGGTCGGGTATGAAGAGAGATGTAGCTTGTTTTGTTACGTGGTGTTCCACCTGTCAGCAGGTGAAGGCGGAGCATCAGAGGCCAGTTGGGCTGTTACAGCAGCTACCCATTCCAGAGTTGAAATGGGATGATGTTGTGATGGATTTCATGATGGGGTTGTCGAGGTCACCTTGAGGCAATGATGTTGTGTGGGTTGTTGTGGACAAACTCACGAAGGTAGCTCATTTTTTGCCAATCAAGGAGACCTTCGGTATTGAAGAGCTCGGGAAGTTGTATATCCGAGAGATCGTACGCCTTCATGGGGTCCCTCATTCTATCGTTTCAGATAGGGACGCCCATTTTACGTCATGTTTTTGGGAGAGTTTTCAGAGGGAACTGGGTACACAGGTGATTCTGAGCACAGCTTACCACCCTCAGACCGATGTCCAGTTAGAGCGTACAATACAGGTGATTGAGGACATGCTGTGTTCATGCATCCTAGAATTTGGGGGCTCTTGGGAGAAGCATATACCCCTAGTCTAGTTTTCCTACAATAACAGATTCTAGGCAATGATTGATATGTAACCTTACGAGGCTTTATATGGTAGTCCATGCCGATCACCTTTGTGTTGGTTAGAGGTGGGTCAGGCAGCTTTACTGGGACCATGTCTCATGCAGGAGACTTCAGAGCAGGTCCAGCTGATTCAAAAGCGGATGGATATCACGCAGTCTCATTAGAAATCTTATGCTGATCGCCGAAGACGACCTTTGGAGTTCGTGTTCGGGGATCAGGTTTTCTTGCGTGTTTCGCCGAGGCTGGGACACAGGCAGATCAGGAGATAGGGTAAACTTTCACCTAGGTATGTGGGGCCGTTTGAGATTATGGAGAGAGTCGGGCTGGTTGCCTATCGGTTGCAGTTACCACAGCGATACTGAGCCATGCACGACGTCTTCCATGTATCTTAGTTACGCCGCTATCATTCAGACCCGTCTCACATCTTTCAGCCTGAGGAGGTTCAGATTGAGTTGGATGCGTCCTTTGAGAAGCATCTGATTCGTATCGTGGACAGGAGCATGAAGGTTCTATGAGGCTGGTCATTTCCTCTTATACGGGTGCTATGGCAACATGGCCGAGTGCAGGACGAAACCTGGGAGAGGGAGACCGACGTACGTGCTCAGTGGCCAGAGTTGTTCACGGCTTTATCTTCACTAACCTTAGAAGGAAAATTCCGGGACAAATTGCTATAAGGGGGGAAGTTTGTAAGAACCCGGTTCTTATTTTTGAGGTATGGGTTTCTTCTTTTCTCCTTTCCTTAGTGTTTTTGAGAAAAAATGGAAAACGGGGGAAAATCCTAATTTTGGAAAGTACACACCGTGTATTTATGGCTGTGTGGGATGAGTACACAGGGCGTGTGGCCATGTCGGCGATGAAGTGTGTAGGAACCAAATACACGTCGTGTAGTGGTCCCTTACACGTTGTGTAGTCAGTCGGTAGGCGAATAGTAAGGCGGTGGCCATTTGTGTGACAACACGTGTCGTGTACTCAAGAAGACACGCCGTGTAGTCATGTTGGCAGGTGAACAGTGTCGTGCTGGCGGGAAGACGCCAGAGGAACAGTTTAAAATTTGGGAAGTACACACCGTGTACTCGGAAGTACATGTCGTGTACTTTTTTTTCAGATTAAAACAGGCAGTAGCCTCCTCAATTGGCAGAGGAGGTACTTGATACATTTTGGAGCCAAAGGAGGAGGCTGAACCTTTGAAGATCCATCGAGTGTTTGTCTGGAATCAGTTTCCACCTCGAACGATCTCATTGGAACCGCACGGGTAAGGGCTTCCATCTCCTTGGCTGCTTCTTACCAATTCTTCTCCTAAGAGGAGTTATTTGAGGTTAAGCGAGTTTTTTTCTTCGTCATATCTACGCCGTTCTTGGGCGTTTCTGGATTTGTCATTCAGGTATAATGTTCGTTGGTGTATAAGGTAGGTTTCTTGGTTTTTATTCCCAACTGTCGTGCGTTTTTGGGCGTTTTTGAGCTACGAACCCATGTTGGGGTGTCGTGAGGCTGAGGTCGTGGCTAATTGAACTACCTAGAACTATATAGGTAATTAAATAAAGTTGTAAAAATGCTGATTGGTATCGCTTCTTGGATCCAAGACCATACAGAGGGGTGCATTCCTCTGTTTATCCATTTGTCCAGGATACCCGAGGGTATACCTTTTAAGTAGTAATTATAGAATTGACTTGAGAGGAATTGCTTGTTTACTTCTTGTTTACAAGTTGGGCATGGCCTAGTTACCTATTTAGCCTGAGGACGTTGTTGTGATTATCCTGAGGGCACTGCACTATATAGCCTGTGGGCAGTAGTTATTTCGGCCTGAGGGTAATTTCTTCCGTGACTGTGGGAAGATGATTTTGTGCCTGAGGGTGACACTAACTACTCCTGTGGGCAAACTCTGTTATGCCTGAGGGAGGATTCTTGTGTTGGATACTCTTTACCTGAGGGTAGGGGTTTACATTTCTGAGGACATTAGCTGGTTATTTAGAATATTCATTGTGGTGGTATTTTAAATTAAATTGATTAAATGGATAATAAAATGGAAATATAACTGGTAATTAGTTACTTTGAGTACTACTTACCTTTTTGCATTTTAATACTGCACACTGTTGTTGCATGCTTACACGCAGTTGGGGACGGGCCTTTGGTGGGTGGCTACTGAGATATATTTCTCACACCCTGTTTGGGACATGCTTTTTAGCCCAAACAGACTACGTTTTTGCAGGTGTAGATAGGGGCAAGATTCCCTATATAGGTACTTGACTGTTGATGAGGAGTAGGAGGGCATGGGACTGAGCCTAAGCTCGCGATGCCGCTGTCAGTTGTTTTGCTTTGTCTTTCTGTACTCCGCATTTTGTTGTACTGTATTAATGTATAACATGTTCATGCTATTTTATTATAACTTGAGACATGTTGTATCATTATTTATATACAGTTTGTTATATCTACTGCAGTTGTTTATTTCAGTTGTGCATGGTTTTCTTCTTCCGCTGTTTGTTGTATGTTTTATTTAAATTCTGTTATGCTACACTTTGACAAATGAGGGCATAGTTTCCCCACTATCAGACCTGGGCCCTCGCTGCTAGTTGTCAGCCTCTGGCGTTTGGGGAAATGCGCTTGAGGTCACGTGGTGAACCGGGCTCAGGGCACCCGTTGCGTGGCACCCAGACCTAGGACGTTACTAGATAGATATATATGGATTCCGTCATAGGCTACCTCCCATAGTTAGAACCCCCATATTCATCATTTTATCTAGATTTTCCATTTTGGGAACCTCCAAATAAATATAGAGACCATATGGTGAAAAACCTAACTCATTTATTTCTCTCCAGCATGGTTGTGGTGCAGGATGGGTGCTACGGCCGCAGTAGCTTTCTCTTCGTCAAAACCACATCTCTTCAAATTTGTACACACCTACAACACAGTGTTCAAACCATAGTGTATCCTCATCACTACTATTTTGAACTACTAGGGGGCAAATAATATCATTCTATTTATAGTGTATATCTATCTCTTCAATATCCATCCAATATGGAAACGATGTAAAAGTGTGGCCACAAAACAACATCACCTTCATCGATTTTCACTCCCTAGGTCACAACACCGCGTAGCCATGGATATAGTGTACTGATGCATGATTTTATAGTGGAAACCAGATCTAAAAATTTGTATTCCATGATAAACGATGGAATAGACTCGATGGTTTGTAGCGCATTGGTGGTGGTGGGTATGTCTGAGGAATGGGACACAAGGCCCCGACTCAAAATGGAGTCACACTGATTAAGTGAAAAGTAACCCAAATTTTTACATCCCACATTGTATTTGAGATCTATTAGTCACTCATTTATATTAGTTCCCATGGATTCCTCATCTCAAAATCTTTTTTTGGGTATGGGATCCCACATACACATCACACACCACATGGGCTTGTGCCAACATGCATGGGCCTGGAGGGATTTGACCCAACCTTTGTATGTGGGCTTTGTGCACGGCCTAAACTTCTTATGGTCATCCATATAGGCCTTCCTATTTGTATTTCTTAGTTGGATGACCCCTTTGGGGTTATCTAAGTGGATTTTTGGACCTTGGGTTGAGGGATAATTGGGATAACTATCTTTTTTGGCCAACAACCTACCTATTTTCCTTTCCATGTTCATCCTATATAGCACATAAAAAACTTTGAAAAATAAAAAAAATAAAAAACATGTATTTTAATTATTTTTATTTCATTTTCAAAAATTTCATTCAAAAATAAAAAATACACACAAGTGATTTTCATTCAGTAAAACAAGGGTATTATAAATTAAAAAATGTATTTATCAATTAAAATTTCAAAATTGGTGCATAAAAAACTAGCTCAACAAAGCCCCACACATAAATCATGATTCTCCTCAAGCATACATCTCAATTATGAATTAAAAAGGATGAAACCATACTAAAAATATTAAAAATTAAAAATTAAGGAAACCAAAAAAGATCAATGGGATAGAGATATATTTCAAGTGTCGCGTAATGAAAATGATTTCAACTCCTCACTAGACACAATGTAAATGATTTTCCCCAAGAAAAATGATGGTTATTTTGCTCTATTTCATTCAACAATATTAAATATAACAATTAAACATGACAATTCATGATCTACAAAACCAATTTTTTTCCTCTCATCACACAAGGTAAAATGAATATAGATTTCACCTCATGCATTGATCACATGTACTAAACTTATGAACTTGAAAATGATCTATATTTTTCACTAAGTATAGACAAAAAATCATTAGAAATCACGAGGTCTTTGCAACTAAGATAAAATGAATTTGAGGTTATAGGATAGTATATAATTGATTAATAAAGTAATAAAGGCTTCAAAAGTATGTTTATCAATAAGTATAGTGCATGATAATCAAAATAAAAAAAATGAAATTATCCTCTCCAAAAAAGTGAGAACTCTCACTTCCCCATTCTCAAAGTAAGGTGATGAAAAATGAATTCATAATGAATGATTTTCCCCTCTATTTTTTTTATTTTTATTTTCATTTCAAAAAAAAAAAAAAATTCAAAAATTGTGCGAGGATAAGTCTCATATCCACCACCCAACCCAAAATGATAAAATTCATTATCCAATTTATAGTGACTTTTGATCTTCCAAAACTCAACCTAGTTTTTCTTTATTTTTATTTTTATTTTTATATAGGGGTAGTAATGATTATAAATACTGATAACATGTAATTTTTACCATAACACAGTGAAAAAAACCATAATATTTTTTCCTTAACAATGCACGTCCTCTTTTTTAATTAACTCCCTTTCCCCCACACACTAGAGATTTGAAAATCATGTAAACAATTAGTGTAAGTGTAGGAATGGATGAATTTGGATTGAAATGTGGTTTATTCCTATAAAAGGACATTTATGGTCTCTAAGGGTTAAAATTTTGATTAATATAAGGTGGGTATTAAGGATACTATCTATATAAATAAAAAATCCTCAATCATATTTAAAGTAAATTTTTCACAATAATTGTTTTTGGGAAAATCTAACTAAAATCCTAGTAGGTAAAATTTAACAAGTTATATGGAGAATTTTACTACAAATATTGGAAAATATTCTAGAAAAATATCAAGAATAATCGCATATAATTTTATTCAATAACTCATGGAATTTGTGAAAAGACAAATTATTCAACATGATCTTCTAAAATTAAAATCATGAAATATAGAAGGGAGTTTTCATCAACAAGTGACTAAAAAGAAAAAAACATGATACATTGAATTTAAATCCCTATGAATCTTTCTAATCATCTAGTATCCTTATCTTACTTATCCATCACTAACAAATTGAAAATTAAAACATTGCATCATGGGGTTCGTAAAAAACCTAAGTGTCGTTCATCAAAAGTAAAACACTAATCTAAGTGTGGGAATTCATTTATTTTCTTTAAATCCCAAAGCATACTCTAGAAATAGGGGATTAAAAGTAAGTGATGAAAATTAAATCTTACCCCCATTAAAATTTGAAGCTCTTCTCCTATTGTTATTTATTCCATCCTTAGTTCCTTATACCTTAAATCATCATGGGCCTAAAAATCTAATAAAAATAGTGAAATTATAAACCCATTTTCATGAATGTTTTAAAATAAATGGAATTTAACATCTAAATAGACCTAAAAATAATTAAAATAAATAAATAATAAATCCAAAAGCATAAAAAAATGAATTTCACCTCACGAAATCACTCTGGTTATGGTTGTTAATCTTGATCTTACCTCTTAAAGTCAATTGATCGAGGATAGTAAGGAGGATACTCAGTTCAGATCTACAAATGGTTGATGTTAGGATTCCTCCATATAGTCAGGTCCTCTTCCTTTTTTCATAAAATAATTTCATTCTTACTATGAGTAACACTTTATATACCTCAATAGTCCTGATCTAGTGATTTTTTTCCCATATTGAAAAATATTATGGATGCTCACTAACTTCCCAAACCTATTTTCCTTCCTTGAATTTTTCTTGGACAATAGTCCCTCCCCTAGTGTCATCTTTTTCTAGTAGCCACTTTCCAATATTTACCTCTTTTTTATCTTCAATCCTTTATATAGAATCTATATCACCTATTTTTTCATGGAAATCAGTTCACTATTCTTCCTACATGATATCCTCTCTCAAATAAGCGCCTATTTCTTCATGATATTTCATCACTCAATGTATATTGAACTTCACTTCTTCTCCACCAACTCTTAATCATAGATCCCAAATTTGAATATTAATTAGGGCCATTATTATAGATATGAATTTCCTTACCAATATTATTGGGGTATTATATTAATCCATGTCCATCAAAAGAAAATCCCTTTGAAATTACAACTTGTTTTCCTAGACTATAACATCTTCAAGTAGTATTTGGGGAAGTCTCACAATTATATCATCAAGTAGAAGCATAATTACATTTATCTTCATCTATATAAATCCTAGGATATTGAATGATTATTATGAAATTATAATTACACTTTCAAATAAATCACATAAATCACTACCAAACTCATTATAAAAAATGTTGATGAGTATAGAAAAACTACCTTAATCACTATTTTTCTTTGGTAGGCTCCCTGAAACTGTAGATGAACATTCCTCTATTAATGAGATGGTGACTAATTACTCTAGATTTATTTTTATTTTTTTACACTAACTCCTTAATTAATTTTTCATAGGTGGGTGTGTTCATAATAAACTTATTGAATGGTATGATGATATGAAATTTTTTAAACTTTTCCCAAAACTTTTCCTTTTTTCATTAAAAGTTATCTTCCTTACTCTAGAAATTATAGTAGAGGTTGATATGTTGGTGGTGATTCCTCCCAAAATAATTTATTAGATTCTACGTATTTTCATTTACTTCCTTGTACTTTTGTTTTTATCCTTGTAACACCCCAATATTTTAAAATAATAGTATACTCAATATCTTATACAATAGGCAACCCTTAGTTTAAACAAACTATTATATATTATTAAAATATTATTTTTAAATGTGACTAGTATAACCTAGACATTGAATTTTGAAGTATTAATAGGATTAAATACATTTTGAAGATTAATTATGAAGTATAAATAAAATATATTGATAAATAATTACTTAATTATAAGAAAAGTCTTTATAGGATTCAAAAATAATGTTTTCTCAAGAACAAATTTTTTTTGTGAACAAACAATAACATTAATTTTTTATAGTCTTAGAAAATTTATTATATAATATTAACTTTATTTTTGGAATCTACATTTCAAAATTATCCTAGTGTAAAGTTTTTAGGATTTTTTGAAAATGTTAATTTTTCAATGAACAGTGAAAAATATTGATTTTTATTAAAAACTGCTTTTTTATTTAAATTATTTTCAAAGTTAAATATTATTTTAAAATGTTTTAAAAGATAAATTATATAAAATATATTATTATTAACCCAATTTATTTCATCGGAATCAATTTAATGTTTAATTATGATATAGAAACTTTTTATACTTATGAAAACAATTCCTTGGAAAACCATTTTTGTGTCACCTCTATAGGTTTAATTTTAAATTAAATTATTGAAATTATATAAGTAGAATTTATAAAAATGTATTAAATATTTTTGATCATATTAATTAATATTATATAATAAATTCAACTTAATTTTTTTCATAATAACTATTAAAAATAGTAAAAATTAATTATCACAATTAAAGTTAAAACAGGTTTACCAGGGGTTAAACTAAAATATAACGGTTTAAATGACCTAAAAATTGTCTAATTACTAGTTTATGGTCATTTATAGACCTTATATTATATTAGTTTCTATAATGATCCTTTTTGGAGTATTTTTTCATGTGTAAAATATGGGTATATCTTTTTCTTTTCAAAAATCAAACGTGTGTCCACTCCCCCACTTATAAAAGGGAACCCCCTCTCCTCTACTCTTTACACTTCCAAAGCTTTATAGTTAATCCAATACCTACCTAAATAACTTAATTAATTCCATCCCAATGTCCTAGAGTCTTTTTATTTATAATAAATCCAATCTCTAGAGGCTTTGGGTATAATTCTAAAGTGGTGGTCTGAAGAAGAGGTATCATTATTAACTAAGAATTTTTATTTTATTTATTATTATGCAGCCTTAAAATAATAATAAATAATTTCGGTATACTAAATTATGTATCTAAAAAATACTAATAATTTAATATGTTTATTTTATAACTTAAATCCATATCCACTTCTATTAAATGGTAAATGAAACCATTGTCTGTGTTTATGACTGACTACCTCCTCGTGAACCGATGTAATTTATTTACCATCATCACCCATAAAAGATTTTTATGATGATGAATTTAATATTTATATATTATATTAACAAAATATTAATAATTCTGAAAAATTAATATATCATATACTTTATTACAATACTATCCATGTAAAAATAAAAATGGTGTTCGTGTGTATGGATGAATATCGCCTCATGAAGAGATGCAATTCATTTTTTATTACTGAATCACATGGATGGTATATTTAAGTATATTAAAAGAAATAATATTATATTTATGTTATTATTATAATTCTTTAATTATAAAATAACACCTATCTTCTTTCCATTATGAATGAAAATTCATTTTTTATTATCCAAACACTTTTGAGGAAAAAGTGAGAAACCAACAAACACTTTTGAGGAAAAGTGGGAAACCTTACATGACTTCAAGACTAACAGCGTTCAAACATCGGAAAACAAATCAACTCATTCCACATACCAAATAAAACCACATATACATTAAAATCATGGAGCTGGGTGCATGAACATCAGAAGAGCTTGAACAAACCTCAGAACTGGACTCCTTGAATGTTGTCGATGCGACCATCGACATCAGCCCCAAAACCACCAACCCGGCGGTGAACTCCGATCAGAGATCACCCAAACCATCCAGTGACGTGAGATAGTCCATGAACACATCCACAAAAGGCAACAAAGAATCTAAATCAAGGTAGTCCAGCCAGTACTGACGCCACACCCAACTCCACAGAATCCAGTCACACCAGTCTCACCACACCGGTCTCACCAACAGCATCATAACATCAAATATGGACCCAAGAAGATCAAACCAAACCCTTACAACAAACCAAAAAATCCACCAAACCAAACCAACTCAAGAGAATCAGAGCACAAGGACCCCCTCCCTACGATCCCCTAGGTCTGACCCTGAACAAACCGGTGCCCGCCAAGCCGACGATGAGTCGGGATGAAGCCAAGAAGAAGAATCGGAGCCGAAAGGTCATCGTGGCAGACGTTGCGCACAACGTAGCTGATTACAAAAGCCATAGAAAAACTACAACAACCATCAAGGCTGACGGTGTGCACACTGGAATCGAAGAAGAGCACTCTGAAGCCGCGGTGAGAACCGAAGCCAAGAGGAGTGAACTCGACATCGAACCGAAACCCTGAAGCCAGGAACACCGAGGTCGTCGCACGTCAGCGCAGATCTGAGAACCCGAAGCCACAAGAAAAACAGATCTTCCATTTAACATACCATATCCAAAGTGAAATCCTGAAGCCGAAGGGCTTGAAGCAGCAGCCGACAAACCAAAACTGAATCCAATCCAAACAGATCCATCGTTGATCGATGTCGTGCCTAAGCAAGGCAGCCATCGACGAAGCTGGCCCGTGCCGGAGGAGGGGAGTGTAATACTGGGTGGAGAAACCCTAGATGTGCAAGTAGTAGAAAAGAGTCTCCGCTCTGAGGCTCCTTCTTCCTGAAATTCTTCTTTCTATTATGATTACTGAAAAATGGAGACGTTGTGTAACGTAGTTCATTTTTCATAACCATAATTCATGGGTATTTTTTAAAGTAAAATTATTGCATAAAATTATAATTATATCATGATTATAATTATTTATATGATTTAAAAATTACCCCTTTTACTAACCTCAAAACACCAATTCTGTTTTGATATTATGAATTGAATGTCCTAAAAACACCCGATGTGGACATAACTGATTAAGTTATTAAATAAATGATAAAAATAAATAAATTAAATGGTTTAAGTATAAGTTATTAAACCTATAAAAGGTTCTTAAGAAAACAGATAATTGATATAAGTTTATTAAATAGGAGATAAAAAACATATATGACAAAGTTTGGACTCGAGGTATGGGTTTCGTCTCAGAACATCCATATTTGAAACACATATTTTTTATGCACTTAATTTATTTTAATAGTGTATATAAATCCAATTTTCATATTATATCATGAATCCTTTATAATTATTTATATTTCAGGTTAAAATTCATTTAATTTATCTATGGGATTTATGATTCAAAAGTTACCAAATTGGTAAGGGTTTGTGTTTCCATCTCACTTTAATTGGGATTTTTTTGTGCTTAAATTTCCATTGTAAGAAATTATTTGATAATTTTCTAAAAAACCCTTTAAATTTATTATAATATATTTGTTCATGAAATTTTCAAGTAATATTACCATTTTCTTCTCTTTGGTATATAAAATTATTTAGAAAATGTTTCTGCTAAAAGATGAGTTCTCTTCAGGAAAAAATAATTTTTCTTCCATATATATATTTTCTAAAAATGTTTTAAATATGGTTTTTAACATTATACAGTTGATATATTAAATAAATTTTTACACATTTTTGATTCTTTATAAAAAGGTTTTAAAAAATTCAATTTTTTATTTTCTGAATTAGGGACTTTTAACCTTTTATGATAGTGTGAAAAGAAAGTTTATTTTAATTTATATGGCATGTATGAAACTACCCACCATCAAAACCACACAATTTTTTGAATCTTACTTTATAATTTTCCTTGTTTATTTTTAAATAAAATCTTTCAAATAATATTTTGAAAAAATTTATATTTTGAAGAAGTTATTTCAAATTGAAAAGGGTATTTTTCCCAATAAATATTTCATGTAATATTTTAAATACATTTTCATCAATGATGAAAATCCTTGATATTATGGATTTATTCTAAATTACATATATATTTAACTCACATATATACCTATATTATTATCCATTAATTTTTGGGGGGTAATACAAGCCTTATTTTTATCTCTCAAATTCATTAATTATAAAATTATATTTTATTATGATATGAGACAAGATTATACAACTCATTTTCTTTCCTTGGATAATTAATATTTTTATACCTTATGATTGATCTCCATTTTATGGAACATGTAATCTTGAACATATTATAATGGGTGTTCTGAGATAGTGATATAATGAATTGGTTAAATATTTAGTCTCATGAGGCGTCATGTATGGGGTTATAGAGTAAAACATAACCCATTGTGGGAATTTTTCCACCATGTCATTTTATCTAGGAATGAACCCTTGACTCGTGTTTATGTCATGTTATATGTGGCTTAAAAATTCCTATGTTTCCATGATCTTATGATTCAATGTTATTTGTTTTATTCTACCATGTGATTACCCATGAGCCTTCTTTTTTATGATATCATGTTATATCTTTGACTTAAACATTATGTTTCCTTATCATGTTTACTCCCTTACTAGGATTTTTTACTTACCCATTTTTTAGGTATTCCATTAGTTATCTCATAAAGTTATAGGATCTCAAAAGCATTTAGGTTCTCATTATGGAGAATAAAATAAATACTTTTTATTTTTTTCTCATTTAGATGTATTATGAACCTAGTCTTCCAAAGACGTTTGGCCTCATGATCTTTGGGTTGTAATTATTGGATGTATATGTTAAATATCATATAATAATATATATAAAAGGCTTGGGTATCTATAATTGGTATCATATAAAGGACTAATTTTTTGGGGGGATTACAACTATAATAATTTATTGATAATACTAGGGATAAGTATAAGGATGAGACAAAGTATAGAAAAAAATATCCCAAAATTTTGGTGAAGTATTGAGAGAGTGGGTTCCAAGAAATTATATCCCTATTTACATAATTCATGTGGATGTGGCTCTAGAATAGTTATACCCAAGGGTAATAACCCCAAAAATTGATCATTATGCTAGAATTGATCATTAAATAGTGTATGATAATGGGCCTTACTGCACACCTAGTTTGACACTCTCGGGGGATATGTTTTGAAAATTCACAAACTATTTACGAACAATTATGAAGGACTTAAAGAAATTATTAGGTTAGAAAACCTAATAGTAAATGTTACCATGCATAACCTAGATAGAGACCTAGAGACTCATATTTCAAGATTTAATTATCATTTATAAGTTATTACTTCTATAATTATAATTTTTCCCTTTTGTATGTTAATATATTTTAATCTTGTTTCTTTTATAATTTTTAGTTAATTATGGGAAATAAGAGAAATCATTCCCACAACCAATGTGATGTGAAATGTAATGAATTGCCTAAAAATTTTCCTAACTTTGTGGGAATAAAATTTAGGCATCTTTTGATCATTCCAAATAAGCTATCTCAAATTATGATTAACAACTCTAACATAAATGAATTTAAAAACACATAAAAAGATGAAATGGATGGTGTCTCATTGAATTTAAAGTGTTAAATATGATAAATAAAAGAATATCTAATTTCCTACATGTAAAAATTTTGGGAAGAAATTCCATAGAACATGCCTTAAAGGAATAGGAAGATGCTCTATGTGTGGAAAAGTAAGGAAAAAATTAGCTGATTGCTAAATAAAAATGAAGAATTTGGTTACCAAGATGCAGGGAAATAATGTTCAACCTAAGGAACCACTAATAATTCAAAGTAATAAATGTGGGAAAATCGTTCATTATATAATTTAATTCCATAATCCAATTATTAATTCCTAGGAGAGTATGTTATGAAAATCATTGAAGTGAAATTATTGACGTGTTTTAGTGTTGTAACATGAGAATCATGTTGTTAAAGTATTTTTATCAATGGTATGATCATTAAAAGAATCATGAAACTTTTAAGGATTATTCTGCAGTAGTTTTTCTTTAACAATTTTCAAGAATATTTTGAATGGTACTAATGGAATATAAAGTCAATTTATTGGTAAGGTGATATTTTAAAGAAAAACACATGATTAAGTAAAATACAATCTTTGATATGTACTTGGTATTGAGGTAATTATAATCAATTAATATTATTTTATTTTGTGAAAAAAAGTTGTATATAAGTATTTGGGGTTTAGAAACTAATTTGATGATTAATTTGATTTTAAGTATATTTATCATATTTTTTGGGAACATTATATGAATTAAATTAATATAGTTTTAGAAAAAGGACAACCCATGTGCTGGGAGACAACTCATTTTATACAATAAGGTTATGGGGCTTAAACCCATAATTACAGGGTGACAAGGGTGCAGTTTCTACCACTAGCCTATGAGATGTACTCATTTTCATGACATTGTTTTTACTTAAACAATTAAATAGATAAATATTAAGTTCATTTTTTGGAAAAATATTTTAAGATTAAATCATTTTTGGATTTTTAGGATTTTGTGGTGATTAATAATATTTTGGAAATATTTCATTAGGTTGAGGAATATTTAACCCTTAGGTATAACATGTGATTTAACATGAAGGATTATTTGGGAAGAACACAATTAAATCTTTGAATATTGATGTTATTTGGGATGTTGGGTTATTTATTTTTGGGATGATTTAAGTTGAACTTTGGATTTGGAGATTAATATGAAGGAGTATTTATTTTTTTGAATTATATTACCTTGTGGTAACCATTTATGGTTTTGTTTAATGTCTAAATACAAGAGGAATGTCCTGATATCATTTTGTGGAATCATGTGATATGTTAGAAGTTAATTTTAGTAATTTAGGCATAAAAAATTCATCTTGAATACTCATTATTTGGAGAAATGGGGGAGATTTTTGTGAAAAATGATTAAAGGCTGAAATTTTAATTATCAAGTAATTATATTTCCTTATGTTCTTAATCTATATAGTAAAAGGATCTATAACTTTTTGGAAAAAGATATTGAAATGAAAATGATATTTTTTTATAAATCGATGTTATCTTATATCCTAAAAGGGTTATATAATTATCTCCTAAATTAATATTATTTTAAAAACCATGTTTTCAATTCCCACCAATGTTATCATGTTTTTAAACCTAATTATGTGATGAAATTCATATTTCCCTTTCTCTATTTTTAATAGAAACTTCTATTGACTCTTTTAACGATGTGGGTTTTCCGCAAAGGAATTTTCAAATTTCTAAACCTTGATTACTGATAATAAGTTCAACTTATAAGGATGAAATTTTTTTAAAGGGGTATAATGTAACACCCCAAGATTTTAAATAACACCATGCTCTATTGTGTATACAACACATAACACATAGTTTAAACAATCAGTGATATACTATTAAAATATTATTATTTAAAAGTAGATGTTATAACATAACCATTAAATTTGGAGGTATGAATATGAGTAACCATAGTTTTAAAATTAATTATGAATGATAAATAAAATATATTGATAAATAAGTACTTAATTCCTAGTAAAGTCTTTATAGTCTTTGAAAATACGTTTTTCTCACAAAGTAGTTTTAATATTTTTTTGTGAGAAAATAATAAATTAATTTTTTAAATTTTATAAAATTTATTAGAAAAAATTATCTTAATTTTTTGTAATAAAAATTTCAAAATAGTTTATAGTTAATTTTTTAGAACTTTTTGACAAGGTTAATTTTTCGATGAATAGTGAAGAATACATATTTTTATTAAAAGCTAACTTTTTGTTAAAAGTATTTACAAAATATAAATATTATTTTAAAATCGTTTAAAAGGGAAATTAAATCAATTATATTATTATTAATCCAATTTATTTCATTAGAATCAATTTAATGTTTATTTTGGATATAAAAAATTTTTATACTTTTGAAACAAAATCAAAAACCATTTTTTCATCACGCCTATATTTTTAACTTTAAATTAAATTATTTTTCTTATTTGAATTGAATTTATGAAAATTTATTCTATATTTGGAATCAAAATAATTAATATTATATAATCAGTTTGACTTAATTTCTAGTTATAATGAATAGTAAAAATAGTGAAAATTAATTATCACAATTAAGGATAAAATGGGTTTACTAGGTGTTAAACTAAAAATAAGCGTTACAATGACCTAATAACTTTTCTAATACTTGTTATATGGATATATTTATATTTTATATACTCTACGGTTCAATAATGGTCCATTTTTTCTTGTGATGTGTAAAATGTGGGTATATCTTTTTCTTTTCAAAATTTTCATGTCCTCTTCCCCAATAATAAAATGGTACCCCCTATCCTCTTCTATTTACACTTAAAAATACTTTTTTCCCATAAATACCTACCCAAATAAATTCCTTAATTATCTCAAAACATTATATATCCCTTAGTTTGATCATAAATCCAATCTAGGGAGGCTTTAGGTATAATCCTAAAGATGTGGTCTGAAAAAGGGGTATCATTCTTAACCAAGCATCTTTATTTTATTTATTATTCCACCTACTTCAAATAATAATAAATAATGATTATATTATAAAATAATTATCTCAAATATACTAATATTTTATTACATTAATGGAATAACTTGAATCCATCTATTCTTCCAACAAATGGGAAACAAAACCAATGTTCATGTGAACAGTAGACAACCACCTTGCCAACCGAAGTAATTATTTCCATCAAATCCTCTCATGGATGTTTATGATAATGGATTTAATATTTATATATTATATTCATTAAATATTAATAATTATATAAAATTAATATATCATATAATTTCTTACAGTATCATCCATAGAAAAGTGATAATGTCGTTTGTGTGTACGGCAGACTACCACCTCAAAAAGCGGTGTGATTCATTTTTTATTACCACATAACAAGTATGGTATATGAAATTTTATTTAAAGAACTAACATTATATTTATTATATTATTATTATTTAAATATAAAATAACCCTTAAATTATTTCCATTATGTTCATTGAAAAATGGTAACATTACACTTGTGTACGTACGACCTACCATCTTCGAGATTATAACATAGTTTATTTTTCATAACCATAATTTAGGGTTATTTTTAAAATTATAATTTATGTATAAAAATTATAATTTATTAATTATTATTATTCTATTGATTATGGAAGAATGAACCCTTTTATTACAGTCAACACACCAATGCTATTTTGAAATTATGAATTGAGCGTCCAAAAAACACCCAATGTGGACCTAACTGATTAAGTGATTAAATACATCATTAAAATAAATGAATTAAATTGTTTAAATATAAGTAATTAAAACTACAAAATTTTATTATGAAAAAAAATAACTTATATAATTTTTTTATACAGGAGATAAATTATGGACATTATAAAGTTTGGACTTGAGTTATGTGTTTCATCTTAAAAAATTCATTCTTTGAGACACATGTTCTTTTATGCACCGAATTTCTTTTAATGGTATATAAACTACCAATTTACATATTATATCTTGAAGAAATCATAATTTATGATATTTTAAGTTACAATTCATTTACATCATCCATGTGAGATATTTAAAAATTTAACAAAGTATTATGGTTTTATGTTTGAATCTCACTTTAATCGGGATTTTTTCTACTTGAATTTCCATTATAGAAAATTATTTAATCACTTCCTAATAAAAACCTTTCAATTTTCTTAACTATTTTTTATTCATGAAATTTTTAGTTAATTGTATTATTTCCTATCTTTGTTACTTAAAATTATTGAGAATATGTTTTAAAGAAAATCTAAGTTTATTTCTCTCTTCGTTCAAATATTATTTTTCTTTCATATCCATGTTTTCTAAAAATATTTTTAGTAATGTTTTTAACATTATCCAAATGATTTATTAAATAAATTTTTACCCATGTTTTAATTTTTACAAAATGGTTTTAATGGAACCATCTTGTCATTTTTCTAATGAGATACTTTTTAACCTTTTATGGTAGTGTGAAAGGAATGCATTTTTAACTTATACGGAATGTATGAAATTACCCACCATCATAAGAGCTCAATTTTTTGAAGATTAATTTATAATTTTAAATTGTTATTTTTAAATAACTTTTTTCTATAATGTTTTGGATATTTTTATATTTGTAATAATCGACTACAAAGTGAAAAGGGTATCTTCCTCAATAAATATTCCATGTAATCTAATAATGATATTTTTATCAATGACAGCAACCTTTGATTTTATGGATTTCTTATAAATTATATATATATGTCTATCACATATATACCTAGATTATTATCCCTTACTTTTATAGGGTCACACTTTACATATGTTCATCTCTAAAATTCCTTCACTATTGTTTTCGATGAAAAATGATATATGGTGGGAAAAAATGGTCTGATGGGGGACTGTGTAGTCTATCCTTTTTTTGAACTATTCTCAACAGTTGATTATGGAGGGATTAATGTCTGTACAATCATTTATTTTGGTTAAAAAATTTCATACTTAATGGAAACTCCCAACGATTCCCACATCCATAACTGAGTGCATACCTTCTTTCCAAAGGCAGGTGGTAAATTAGGGTTTCAAAACCAATGGTACTTAGGAAATCACATTCATCAATAGGATGGGAGGTTGGGATCATCACACCCTTTTAGTGGGAATTATCACATACTTAGAGGATCACTTATAGATTTAATATATTTTCATAAAATCCTTCATATGCCCTAATAGAAGATTATTTACCCCTATGTAAATGACTTTATTAAGACCATGTGTTGATGGGGAAAATTATGTGTATTTCACAAATCCTCTATCATTCTCACATTCATTTTTGATGTTTTAGTTTATGGGCATGTTCAAGTGCTCTATATTTCATTTTCGTTCAGGGGGGATTTAGTGTCTTGGAAATGGGATTGAACCTCTATGAGTCATCTAACATATCCTCTAATAATAGGAATCAAAACCCGTGTAGTTTTTTTGACATAGTTTAAGGTTGTTTGACTGGACCAATCCATGTAGTTTAACATCATGTGGTAAGGATGTAAATATAGGGATCAGACCTCGAAGAGGAATCCTATATGTCCTGTAAATATAGGAATCAGAGTCTACGTAGTTCATGCTTGTTTCATAAAATATGTGACAATATAGGCCTTGGGTGGGACCTACACATATAAGGCTACCCAGAATTGCCTCATCGAGAATATGGTACTTTGAGTGAATATGATATGAAATCAGACTTAAATCCCAATGAAATTACCACACACGGAGCATCTTTTCCATGTTATTCATATAATCATCACCAATCTCTAAGACCACACAATCCATGCTCAGTGTGAGAAATAAGAGATAGTGGAAGATCATATGTGTCACATGAGGGCATATTTGTATAGGGATTACACATTAATGTTACCCTTTGATGGGAATTATGACCAATCTCATTGAAGAAATGGTATAGATATCAGGTCCTAGGAAGTTTTCCTACATGTCTCATTTATAACAAGAATCAGACTCATTTTATTTCAATTCATACCTAACCCGCTGATGGGTTTAAGGTACTTGAGGGCATAGTCAGGGCTTAAACATAAAATGATGCTCATGTATGAGACATATTCTCATCCACTAATGGATGAGGAAGGAAGGTATAATTATGATATAATTTAGTCACATGTACCAGGAATATTTGGGATGTGAAGGGGCTTACACCATGGTGGAATCCTAATGGATATCAGGATATATTAAGGCATCCAATGTATCCTATTTGGATAATAATTAGAGTTATCGTAGTTCATTTACCCCCTAACCTGATGATGGATTGGGGTGGGTGATCACCCTCATAGAAATTATTATTATCCCATAGGTTTTAGAAATTCTAGGGGCTTATACCAAGATGGATTAATATTGGTATATTCATTATCTATCTTCAAATAGATAAATAGAGATGATGACCATAAAAGGTCTGTTGAATATTTCTAGTATAACATGGAGGGACCATTTGTGATCATGACGCAAATAGGTTCGCATGAGTGTGTAACACTAATAAATTAAGGACACTCCCCTTATAAAGTGGGTATGAGGATAAAGGTTCCTGGATAGGGGTTCACATGGTATATATCTGATTATGTCTATCAGGTTGAGTTGACATGTCCCAGGGGATCTTCCAGACATGTCTTGGATGTCATCTTGAAATTTATTGATTGTCTAATGGACATGTATTGGGTATCAGTCTGTAATGGAAGAAATTTACAAGGTTTTCTTCCTATTATGTCCAATATACTTTACATAATTGAATTTGACATGTCCAAGATATTTCACATGATCAGTTGGTTTGTCCAGAACTTATTTTCATGATCAATTGGATTTTCCTGGATGTCTTCACATGATCAAAGTGCATCATCTATGATGTATTCTCATGATAAAAGTGAATTTTTTGGTATGTCTTCACGTGAACAACCTAAATTTTCCAAGTCCTATCTTTAGATCAAAGTGACACATCCAAGGCTACCCAAGGACATCACGAGACCAGTGAAGAATCTTGCGATCACATGACCTTAATTTAATCATGACGTGAGGTCACTTGAACATGTTTATGATATCAATCTCATCCAAGTGTTGAAGTTTCATTCAGTAATGGATCATTCCTAAATACCACATTGATATTATTTTCATGGAAGGATAATTCATTACTAATGGGTTCACTTCGCAACCTCACCTCCTAGGGATTGTGTGACAAAGGAAGTAATTTCCATGGGTTCTCATGTATGTCGAGGCCATGTACATTAAAGGGGCTCCCCACATGATAGAATCACATTATTCTTGATTATTAATGTGATTTAATGACCTCAATGGGGGTCTCATGATGGGTTCTATTAATGTGTGTAGGGATTCACATTAGAGTCGCGACATGGACAAGGGTGCTCAGTGAAAGATTATTGACCCATTTTCATGCATGGGGTTCATATTTAGGGTGTTTCCTTTTCATGGATGGGGATACTCTATGGTAATTCATATTAAGGAATCCATGCCCAGGGTTTCATTCAAGCACCATGAGACCCAAGTTTCATGGCATCACGAGATCGAGGGGTCGTGTAACCTCTTTCTCTAGACTTCATGGAGGCGTCGCATGTCCACTGGTTCTCATATGCCTCAAAAATACTTGTCAAGGAGGGAGTTTTGTGTGATGGGATACATGACCATGGATTTTAATGGTTGAATATATATGATTTTTCATAAGTAATTCGCATGATATTATTTTTTTATGTGAACATGTGATCTTAAAGTGATCATGTGATGGGTTTCTAGGATGGAATTCTATAGTGGGATCTCGTGATGGGAATCTCATGATTACCTGGGGGTATCCTCTTAAATTAAATAGTTGACTCTCACTCCTCACTTCTCATTCTCTTCCTATATCATTTTTCTCCCCATTTATTTGTGTCTTTTTTATAGGGAGAAGTGTTTATATAGGAGAAGTTTGGTCATAGTTGATGTCACATTACATGGAGAAGGTGTCACATGCACTGGCTAAAGGAGGTGGATGATTTGCATGATCTGAAGATGGGAGGATATCATGATAGAATCACATTATTCTTCATGCTAATTTTTGGTTATGCCTAAATGACTTTGACTAATTGGTATCATCCCATCATGTAATATTTAGTGACTCTGATCGTGCATTCATGTGGTTCTCATGACCACCTTCCTAAAATGACTCTGGTTTACCTAAAGAAGGATATTCATGTGAAATGAAGTACCATTCATGGAATTGGTACATCATGCACATCTTCTTCATCTTTTTTTGATCATTATAGAAGGCTGACATGGCGGTAGTCGAGTTCCCGGTTGGAGTGGACATTGGGTGTGGCTCTTAGTATCGAATCAGGGGTGTTCAGAGTGCAGTAGGTGGTTAGAGGTTGAATACAATTGCTTAAAGTGATTGGATATTGTGAAGTTCTTTGATTGGATGAAGGAAATTATTTCCATATATTATTTAGGTGTAGGAACAGTGTCACACATAGAAAGTATCCCATGTTAATCTCCCGACTAGTCTAGCTCTTCTTAATAATCCTAAGAGTACCATCCGCCGCTCAAGACGATGGTGCAGTGGGCACCCACAACACATGATCACACACCCCCATCATCCATTCCCTCCCATTATGTAGCCTACCTAGACACACCTGCATTTTTTTCCCTATTCATTCACCACATGATCTATTCTCACCCACACTCTTATTGTTGGTCTTGGAGGATGGATCCCTAAGGCGTGGTTGAGGAGACTCTCGCAAGTGCCCTTGGTTGATATGGGCATCTAGTTGGCATTGATGGCCAATATTTTAGCTAATTCCACCCATGATCACTTATAAAAATAATCTAAGTAAAATGGTTGAAAACAAGGGCCAAAATGTATTTTATTATAGAGTAAATCCTAATTCCATTATTCAAGAATTATGTTTCTAAATATTCCATGAAAAGTATATCAGTATTTTTTCATATTTTTTACACTTTTAAAATATTCAATGGAAAATTTCATAGAACAAAAATATGGGTGTCAGCAAAATTCTCCCACTTAGAATTAGATTCGTTAGGAATGAAAAGAAAATGATTCTAAGGTAAACACATATCACTTTTTTATATCTAAAAATATGATGGGAAGTGATATTGAGCCCGATGAAAGGATTTGTTTAGAATGTGTCAACTGAGGGATTTCAAGTGTTATCAAGAGGAGACTCTTGACCATGAGTTCTCAGGTGAACCCAAGATATAAAGTAGCCTTAGTTTGGGGCACAGATACCCTGAAACCAGAATGTGTATACATTCTAATATGGAAATGGGATTGGGTGGAAAGGAACTTATGGATGGATACAAAGTAAGGTACTTGGATGTCACTACATATACCATAATAATGGTAATCAAGCCATACATAGTCCTGAAATACACAAATATTCAGATCAAACTCATCCACATATAATTCATGAATGAATAACTATATAATGAATGTCCTTGCATAAATCTATCTCATATATTGGAAGAGAAATGTCACTATTTTTTATGAAACCTCATATAGAGACCCATGTTTTAGTGGATATTTTTCACATATCACCAATGATACCCATCCTCTATGTAATACCAAATAGATCCAAACACATGGATTTGAATGTTTAACCCATGATAGATTTGTTTGGAGAAATTCCCATGAATGCCCACCGACATGGGATTACTCATTGATTTTCCATCTCTAGTTTTCTTAAGATTTCCTAACTTACAAGGATAATTTGGGAAATATATACACCCCAAAGGGAGATTCCTCTAACTTCTTTCTAATTCAGTGGACTTAGAGAGCATGTCGTTGTTTCTTATAGGGACAAGTAATGATCCATACTAGCTTTTAATATTTTTATTTTTATTTCTATAATTGTTTACTAATATTCATATAGGGAAAGGCATAGTGGGCATAAACTTGGATTTTTCTCAAGGATACCTCTTATGGGTTTTTGATCTGAAAATTTTTGTGTCTTTTACATTGTATTAGTGATAAATATCATATAGAGCATGAAAAGTGCATGTCTAGTGAGCAGAGACTTGAATATTTTCTAGGATTAACTTTTTGGGATTTAAACCTAGAAAGAATTATGTCTCTTTCAGTTAGTTATTTTATAGTCTTGAAAACTCAACCAGTATTGTGATTTAGTTTAATGTCTTATGACTTGGACCATAAAATTTTGTAGTTTAAGGTCTTCTAGCTCATACATTCTATTTTTTAGTTTAGGGACTTCTAGATCGATCCTTATATTACTATAGTTTGGGGTCTTCTAGCTCATTCTTTATATTGATATTGTTTAATTTCTTCTATCTTATACCTTATATTACTGTATTTTAAGGTCTTCTAGATTTTTACTTTTTTATGTAGTTTAAGTTCTTCTAGTTTAGACCTTATATTACTGTATTTTAGTGTCTTCTAGCTCAGACCTTCTATTTCTAGTGGAGTATAGGTATTCATGAAGGGTTTTATATCCCTAATTCTATGATGGGATTCTAAAGAATGAGTTTCCACAAAAGGTTCTGATACTCTATATTCCTAATTGATATTTTGAAGAATGAACTTTCATAGAGAGTTTTATCACCCTATGTTCTTATAGAAATCTTGAGGGGTGAGTAATCATAATGTTTCATTACACCTTTAATTCCAACTGAGATTTGTTTTGATGTATGTTGAAATACTAGGCATGACAGGTCCACTTGGATAGTTGGAATATGGGTTGTGTAAGTCACATAACCAGGAGATTGAATTGGTGAACATGGAATGGGGCATACATATTGGGTATAAGCCAAAACATGCTATGTTGTTGAGTTCTACCATAGTACCATTGGGGATCATGAGGATTAGAGTTCCTTACTTACAAAGAGGATATTTCTCTGGTTAGTATGTTAGAATCCCCTATGCATGAGCCCATAGGGATTACATCCATGGTTAAGTAAAGAGGATCCTCACCCTTTTCAGAGGGCCATGGAGGATTTTTGAAGATTTAAACATCTAGACTATGAAGTGGGTCATGGAGAAAAGAGATATACAGGAAGGGTTCTTTCACCCTAGGTCATTTAACTTTTGGGTTGGGAGCCTCGAAACCTATGCCATGTGGTTTCGAGTCACATGGTTTGGGCCATTAAAAGGTTCATGAATTGAGTGTTGCATTCCTTCTTTGAGAAAGGGTACAATATATGGTGACATAATGTTGAGGATTTCAAATCCACTTGAATATTCTAGTGATGGTAATTATAAATCATGGTCTAGGAATATCTGAGTTGACTGGAGGTGGGAACTAGTGGGTACATGTCCACCGTCGATGATGGAAGGAGCCCATAATGTTCCACGTGGTTGGTTTAATGACTCCTGGGATTAAGGGGGATCTTCCTGGGATTCAAGGGTCCATTCAGAGGATCCAATTCATGTTACCATTCTTCTATGGGGAAAATCTAAGAGTAGATAATCCCAAGGTCCATGGCACTCCAAGAGAGGGATATTAATTCAAGGAATTGGTTGTGTCATTTCATACTTCAAAGTCACAATGGTGGTTTATGAAAATTGTAATATTCAATAAGGGTTTGAGTACCCTAAAAGTTGTTTCACCACCTAGAAAACAAGTTATCACAATTATGAGATGTAAACAATAATTAATCTAGCTTTTTCCTAGATTAGGGGGTCAATAGAGCATGGATTGTCTTTTAATAGGGACACAAAGTGGGCCCTGTGAGCTTTATGCCTCATTCTTTTATGCTCTATCTTTTTCTTAAAATCTAGAGATGAATAGTTCAATGAGTGGAGACTTGAATTTTTCTCAAGATTAACTTTTAATGTTTTCAACCTGAAAAGTTTTATGTCTCTTTTACTAGAAGTTTTAGGGTCATGTGATTTGGGACATCAAAGGCTAAATTGTAAGGTCATATAGCTTTGACAAAACTACACGTAGTTAAATATAATGATGCACAAGGACCAGGTATAAGGGGAATTTTGAACAACAGCCTAATTAGGATAACCAAGGTTAGGCACTTCTGGTACTTTGATAAGGAATGATGATGAGTGATGGCCTATATATTTTATCATCATATAGTGGGGATGTATCTATTGTGTAGTTTAATTTCATGCCAAAAGGAAATTTTCATTGTATTTTAACATCATGTAGTGCAGATATTTTATTTTCCTTGCAGTTTAACATCATGATGTAAAAAAATAAATATTCTATGTAGTTTAAAGGCTTCTTGCTAGGACATGGTCCTTGATCTAAGATATGTCTTAGTCGCGTCAGCCATAATGACTTTCAAGGTTCCCTAAACTCACATGATCCGTACCCAATGTCAGAAATAAGGGGGAAATGGGTGATCAACTGGGCCATACAAGAGTGGGTCTCATTATCTTACCGCATAGGTCCAACCCATATGTATTTAGGGGTGAATTTTTATCATTTTATATTTTGTAGTCAAACCCAATATTGGGTTTATAGGCATCACTACATATTCTATAATGGTAGGAATCAAACCACATATAGTTCTTGAACAGGAAACTCTCTATGTAGGTATGACCCATACGCATAGGGATTCAATGATCCAATTTATTATTATAGATGGAAACAGTATTAGAGATCCAGGATTTACTATATATCATTTAATTACAGTTATTAATCCACATGTAGTTCTTGAATGGGAAACTCTCCACATAGGTCTGAACCATGTGTAGAGGGAGGAATTATTACCATTGATTATTGGATCCAGACCTAGGATTGGAGAATTGGGCATCCCAGCATATCCTATGATGATAAAAATAAATCCACATGTAGTTCTTTAATAGGAAACTCTCCAAGAAGGTCTGACCCATACACAAAGGGGGGGATTGTTCCCATCGATTATTGTATTTGGACCTAGGATTGAAAATTCAGGTGTCACTACATATCATGTGATGATAGGAATCAAGACACACATATTTATTGAAAGTGAAACTCTCCATGTAGGTTTAACCCATATGCATATGGTCGCATTTTTCCCATTTATTATTGCATCCATACCTAGGATTGGAAATATGGGAATCACTATGTTTCCTATGATTACAGGAATCAAGCCACGCGTAATTCATGAGAAACTATGTAGTTTAACATTAAGAAGAAAGGATGTAGGTTCCCTAACATGAAATGTGAATATTGTGGCTAGACCCATGACTAGAGATTTTGGTTTCATTGTGTAACCTACAATGGTAGGAATCAATCCACATGTAGTTCTTGTATGGGAAACTCTCCACTCATGTTTGACCCGTACACGGAGGGGGGAATTATTCCCATTGATTGTTGTAGACATATATATGATTGGAGATCCAAGCATCACTAAATATCCCATAACAGTAGTAATAAATCCACATGTAATTATTTAATGTATGTGTGGTGGGAGATCAACCCCAAGGACAGTGGTCCTCTTAGGTAAGTTCCACAGTAATGCGTAGTTTCATGTCATGCACAAGGCATCAACCATGCAGTTTAATGTCATATATAAAGGACTAATGTTGTGACTTTTAAGGTCATTAATATAGTTACATGATAAACCTATCATGAAATTACATATCTCTATCATGTGGGGAATACCTTACTGAAATTTCTAAGCCCATGTGAGATATGCTTAATGTAAGAAACAAGGAATGGTAATGATTTCATTCACAATGTGGAGGAAATTAAAGGAAAGGATGTGTACATTTTTTATCATGTGTTTATTGGTCCATGATATAGGATATTGTAATCACTACATATCTCATTGGAATGAGAATCATGTTGTACAAAGTTTTGGAAAACTATGTATTTTAGTGTCATGCAGTAAGGACATCAGCCATGAAATTTAACTTCATGTGTTAAGGATAAAGGTGGCTCAGTGTGAAGAAATGAATATTTTATATATACCTAATAATAGAGATATGGGAATCACTTCATATCTTGTGATGTACAAATCAATCCACATGTAGTTATTGAGAAATCATATAGTTTAATGTCATGTAGCATGGATGTTTGCCATGTAGTTTCACATCATGAGGTAAAGACGAAGGTCATGTGACATGAAAAATAATGCTTTAACATTTTTGTGTAGTTTAATGTCTCATGATCAGTATAGGTATATTTTTTTGGACCTAGGATTTAGGATCAGGGCGTCACTATATATCCTTTAATGGTAGGAATCGGGCCATGCATAGTTCTTAGATTGGGAGATTCCTAATGTAGACCTAAACCTTGAATAGGGATAGGGGCACTCCATTTCTCTTTTTCATAGATCTATCTCATGTGTAGTGAATCATTAGTGAGATTATGCTTCCTATGTAGTTTAACATCATTCATTGAGTACATCTTCTGTGCAATTTAACATCATTTGATAAGGACATATCTTGTAGTTTAACATCATGCATCCATGATGAGAGATGTTGTATAGTTTAAAGTATTTCTTCTAGGACTTCTTCCATATAGTTTACCATCATGTGGTCAGGACTTATCATGTATTTTAAAATCATGAGACTGGGAAATTGGGATGTTATGTAGTTTAGAGTCTTTCTACCATGAATTGATAGCATGAGAGTGATGCATTCTCCTAGTTGTTTTCTTGAAACGTCTATAGTCATTGGGTAATCCTAGATGGTGTGTAGCTACATCGGGGTTCAAACCAAGAATTTTTAAGTAATTCCAAGAGAACACATATATATGATTCTTTATAAATTAAATATACATCTCTTTCCCATAGATAAGCATAGCTTCACTAATCAACTTAGGTAATGAGTCTTCTTCTATTTCCATATTTACCTACTTGATCAGATTGATGGTGGTGGAGACACCTTCCTCAAATATGGGAGGGGCATTCTTGAGGTAATATTATTCTTCTTCCATCTATGATTCTATAAATGAATTTACAGACATGGTAGGAGATCTGAATGAATGTATATCACTGTCGATATGATAGAGGCCATGGGAAGATACATTGTAATCCTAAACTGCCAGAGTCGTTGCAGAGAGATTCTAGATTTGATTTTTTTTCTTTCACATTATCACTATGGATAATAGGATTATATACATATGGGATTAATTCCAATACCTCAGTCCAGTTTATGGGTAGCACATAATCATCATTGATCATACTTTGGGGATTTGTAGGGGTGGTCCCCTAGCCATTGGGGTCTACAACCTATATATTTTAATCTATCACCACTTGTTTTCCCTCCCTTTTATAGAAATATCTTTTCACATATGTGGATTTGAAAGACTCAAAGCGAGATTTATCACCATGTAGTATGATAACCTTCCCATTGATGGGGTATTTCAAGCATTGATGAAATGTTGAAGGTACTGCCACATGGATATGAAGCCAAGGCCTTCCAAGTAGGACTTTATATGTAGTTTATTTCTAGATAATCATGAACTCGGTGTTAGATGTGATATCCCTAAATTGATCCTTGATATTGATGTTCTCAGGATTTATTTTCTCACTCTTATCATACCCTTGAATGGTTATCCTTGTAGGAGATAAATCCCTCTTGATATATCCTAAACCTTATACAGTCTAAATTAGGATGAGGTTGATCCCGAAACTATTGTAAATCAGAGCCCTCTAGATGTTGAAATTATCAAGAATGTTCAAAATATATAGGGGTGTAATGTGTCCCTATATGACCTCTTCCTGATCATACTCTATGAATGAGATGTATACATGGAATTCTTATGGTATAGTATCCACTCGATAAAACTCATCTGTAGTGACTTCTATCTCAAACTCTGGTGGGCTCTGAAGGGCCCGGATGAGTGTCTCTCTGAGTTATCTTGAAATATGGAAAGCATCCAAGATTTTATAACTTCCACAATATGTTGAGTATATATTAAAGAGATTAATATGTTAAAATTTTACCATCTTGTGTACAGTTTGTGTTCTATGCAGTTTAATGTCATATGGCTAGGATGCTGAAGAGCAGTTTAATTTCATGTGACTGAGAAATTTTATTTACAATTTAACATCATGAAACTAGTACATTGTTGTGAAGTTTAATTTAATGTGACCAGGACATGGTCCTTTTAGTTTAAAGTCATGTGAATAGGATGCATCATGCCACAACCGATCAGGCCAACAGCTTTATTTTCTTTGATAGAGTTTAGATGAATCTTATTCATATTGCATGAGTTTTAGGATCTAATAAATCTATGAATACTTCATTTATATGCTTATCTCGCCAATATTTAAATCTAAATAAACTCTTCATTGGGTGCTTGATACTTTTGTGGTAGGCACAATAATTATCATGGCCTATCAACCATGCCTCGCCTGGATTCCTCTTTATCAAGAGTTTTATTTAATCATTATCCAATGTATAATTAAAATACATGGGGACATGTTTCTATGGTAAAGAATGTACCTTTTTATTTTTTTATCAAGAGATGAGAGACTGCATATATTTTCCCACGTGTTATATATACCTTTGTTAGACTGGGAACTCAACTGAGTTTGGAGTTTGGGGTGTAGATCCCCAATATTTATTGATTCAGGGGTAGGTGTTGAGGCATTGGGGGACTTGGATGATGTAGATGTTCCCCAATAATTAAGAGATCCAAATACTCATGGAGTCTTTATAGTAATGACTGGGTTTGAATGGTTTCCAAAATACCTTTCACGAGGAGGTAAAAAATATGGAAATTCCCCTAGCCCTGTGGGTAGGGGGTCTTGAGAATATGAAAAATCTTGTAGCTTTATAGGCTAGGGTAAGGTGGAATAATATCTAGATTTCACCCAAAGAGTGGATAAAAAATATGAAAATTCCCCCAGCCCTATGGGATGGGGAACTTCACTCTAATGTGGTCTTCTATAGTAAGGTGTTTCTACATCATTCCTAGGGAGAGATCCCAAGAGGGTTCCCACAATTATTTCCTAGATATCCTTATTCTCTCATTCGAGTTGAGTGATCTATTCCTCCATATAAATTTTCTTATCATCCTCATGGTTTTGACTTGAAGAATTCATAAAAACACCTTATCCTTTCCAATGGTAGAGTAATTGGATGATGATGTGATTATTATTGTGCACCTTAGAGACTGGCCCCACTACTTCCACTATCCATATTCTCTATTGACAATACCCTCTAAAATACCAACACAGTCGATAATACCTTCTGTAGATGCCTAAAATATATCATTGATCCCTTATTTTTCTATACATAAGGAAGAAGTTATGCCAACTTTATGTGACTTAGATGACTGCAAGAGGGTATAATTATACTTTTTAGAAGTTCACTCATCTAAATATGATGATAATTCCTCATATTTGGTTAACATTGTATTGATGGAGACATAAGTGGGATGGTTCTCCTCTTCAATGGAGTATCTCACTTGACATTTAAGATCTTAATATGTCATTTAGTTGGATGGAGTTACTAGTAATTTTTGGGGATCGATGCTAGTAGTGCCATTTGGAGGGTCGACACCCATAGTACCATTTGGGGGGTCAGTACCCCTAGTACTGTTTTGGGGGTCGATGTTCATAGTACCATTTGGGGGGTTCAGTGCCCATAGTACCATTTTGGGTGTCAATTCCCATATTCAAGATGATCCCAGGGTAAAATATGATAAAACTTACTCTATCCCTATAGGATTTGTAACTCCCTAGGGTTCCATAGTCAACAAGGATAGCTGTGATGAAGTTAGAGGCTCCTAGCTAGTTATGATATGGGATTGATTCTGGACAACTGTTAGGATACACAGATGGGATTCAAATATATTTTTTGTAATATAGATATAATCCTAATTCAGAGTTGCATTATTTAGATTCCCATAGTAGGATCTCCTATTAGAATCCTCAATTTGGATGCTTGGGGTGGTCACAACTTCATCTGTATCTCTTTGCATAATTTTGGTAAAATGTCGATGATAATGACCAAAATGGGTCGGATCCATCCTAGTAAGCTCTTGAGTGATTGAGTTGACATGGTTATTTTCCTCATTTAACTCCCTAATGTAGGGAAGGTATATGTTGTTTCACTTTAGGGATAGGCTCTAGTGATTGAATGTGGTAACAAGGTACATTTCCTCTTAGGCGGCCTATCATGGGGTAGCTAGATTGTGAGGATTCATCTTCTGAAGGATTTCATGAGCTAATTAAAATTTTGAGATGGATATTTTGATGTGGTACTCTTGTACCAAGATATTTACCAACTGTAACTAGAGGTATTTTGTTGGTGACAACGTACATCAGGGTCTCGGGGCCAAATCAGCTTGTCTGAAAGTCTCAAAATCTGTTGGTATATTTGATGATTTCATTTTGACTGTAATAAATATGAGAAGTACTAGAGAGGAAAAAATACACATTATTAGTGAAGCATCATATATAAGAGTACATGTTTGATCAATTACTTTTATAGTTAAATTAGAAAAGAGTTGTTCCATTATTTTATGAACCGTTCTTCAAAGATAAAAAAAGGCAAGTTCACTATTTTGTTTCCTGACAAGTGTGAAACAAAATGGATTGATGGGAACAAAGTATCATATCATTTTTAACCTATTAAAAGGATGAAATTCTTAAAATATTCCATGTGAGGTTCACCATTTTTTCTGATGAAAAATTATGGATGGTATAAAAAATGGTTTGAAGGGGGATTGGGTAGTCAATACTTTTGGACATGTTTCCGATGGTTTATTATGGGTGTTTTAATGTATATACAATCATTTACATTGAGTTTACCACTTTTTTCCTTAAAAAACTCCCACTGGTACCCACATCCATACCTAAGTACAAACCTTATTACCAAAGTTAGGTAATAAATTGAGATTTCAATCCCAAAGGCGCTTAGGAACTCACATTGGTCAAGAGGATGGGAGGTCAGGGTCATCACACCCATTTGGGGGGAATTAACATCTATTTTAGGACCCACTCATAGATTTATGATATTTTCATGAAATCCATCCTAGGCCCTGATATGAGATTTTTTCCCCTATGTTAATGACTTGATTAAGACCATGTGTTGATGGGAACAATTTTGTGTATATCACGGGTCTTCCATTATTCACGTGTTCATTTATGATCCTTTAGTTTATGTCCATGTTCGAGTGCTCTAGAGTTTATTTTCATCTTAGGGGTGGATGGTGTCTTGTAAATGGTATTAAACCTCTATAAAGAATCCTATTTATCGTGTAATAATATGAATCTAAACCCACATAGTTTTTCTGACATGGTTTAAGATTGTGTGACTGGACTGATCCATGAAGTTTAACGTAATGTGGTGATGATGTAAAAATAGGTCTCAGGCCTCAAAAAGGAATCTTACATATCCTACTAATATAGGAATAATAATTTATGTATTTCATGTATGTGTCATAAAATATGTGACAATAGAATCCTTGGTTCGGACCTACACTATAAGGCTACCCTGAATTTCCACATTGGGAATATAGCCCTTTGAGGGAAGATGAGATTCAATCAGAATTGCATCCCAATGAAGGTCCCACACTAGAGGAATCATTTACTTTCTATTGGTACAATCATCACTAGTCCCTAAGTCCACATGATTCATTCTCTGTGTTTGAAACAAGCGATATTGGAAGATTGGACGCATCACATGATAGAATATTTGTATGAGGCTTACACATTAAAATTTTCCTTTGAGAGGTATGATGAGAAATCTCATGGAAGATATGGTATGAATATCAATCCCTAGAAGGCATCCTATGTATCATGTTTATAACAGGTATCAAAATCATCGTAGTTTGATTCATACCTAGCCCTCTAATGGGTTTAATATACTTGATGGAATGGTGGGGGCCTACTCTAAAAATTATGCCCATGAATGAGCCCTATTTTCATCCACTGATGGATGTGTAAGTATGGTATAATAATAAGATAATTTATTCCTATGAGTCAGGAATATTTCAGATGTAAATGGTATTACACCATGGTGGATTTTTATTGGAGCTCAAACCTTAGGAAGGCATCTTATGTATCCTATTTGAGTAGGAATCAAAGTTATCATAGTTCATTTACCCCCCAACCTGCTAATGGGTCGGGGTGGGAGATCACATTTGGTAACATTATTATAATCCTTGAGGTTTTAGAAATTATAGGATCTTATACCAAAATGGATGCCTATTGGAATATTCATTATCTATATTATGATAGAAAAGAGAGATGATTACCATAAATGGTCTTTTCAATATACTTAGTATGACATGGAGGGCCTTTCAAAGAGCATGAATCAAATAGGGTAACATGATTGTGTAAGCCTAATCCATTAAGGACACTCCCCTTATAAAGGTGGTATGTGGCTGAAGGTTCCTGGATGGGGTACCACATGGTATAAATCTGAGTGTGTCTACTGGACGGAGTTGACATGTCCTAGGGGATCTTCCTAACAAGTATTGGATGTAGGGTGGATATGTATTGCCTGTTTATTGGACATGTCTTGGGTTTCAGTGTGGCATAGAATATTCATCCAAGGTTGTCTCCCTCACATGTCCAAAATTCTTCAAATAATAGAATTTGACATGTCCAAGATCTTTCGCATGACTAGTTAGTTTATCCATGATGTCTTCGTAAGATCAATTGGATTATCCTGGATGTCTTTGCGTGATCAAAGTGAATTTTATAAGATATCTTCATATGACCAAAGATTATTGTACATAATTTCTTTTAATGACCAATATAAATTTTCCAAGTCTTCTTGTGTAACCAAAGTGACATTTCTAAGGCCACCCAAGGACATCACGAGACCGGTGAAGAATCTTGTGATTTCATGACCTTAATTTAATCACATGGTGGGGTATCATGAACATGTTTATGATCTCACACCTATAAAAGTGTTGAATTCTCATGGCCTAAGGGATAATTCCTAAACACAACATGAATATTATTTTCAGGTAATGGGAGTGCATGTCTAATGGGTTCACTTCATAACTGCACTTCCTAGGGATTATGCAAAAAAGGATGTCCTTTCCATGGGTTCTCA
Source organism: Viscum album (assembly GCA_963277665.1). Lineage (NCBI taxonomy): Eukaryota > Viridiplantae > Streptophyta > Magnoliopsida > Santalales > Viscaceae > Viscum > Viscum album. The sequence goes on along the minus strand of OY728128.1, from coordinate 1,693,357,398 downwards.
TGTATGGAAGGACCATTTATATGTCAAGGGGTTCCCTGCATGATAGAACCACATGATTCTTGATTATTCATGTGATATAATGACATAAATTTTGGTCTCTTGATAGGTTCTATTAATGTGTGAAGAGGCTGCACATTGGAGCAGCGGTATGGAAAACAGAGATCAGCCAAAGATTGTTTACCCATTTTCATGCATGGGGTTCATATTCATGGTGATTTATTTACATATAATGGAGTATATGGGGGTAATTCATGTTGAGTTTTTAGGGACCCAGTTTTTCCCTTGTAAGGATTTGGAATTTTTCTACATATATTTCCAGAGCTAGGCGTGAAGGCGGCGTGCGATTCCGAAACCCGGTGTGCCCGGAATAAATTTTATAAAAATTTTAAGTGTTGTTGTACTATGCACATGGTGGGGTTGTTTTTTCTCCTAAATGGTAGCTCAGATCGGAAATCCGAGGGCATGATTGCATCTGGAGCATGTCGTTTACCCTAGGCGGGGTGTAAAAGTTGCGGGCATGGACATGCTGTGAGAGATGTCACCCAGGGGCAAAATCATCATTTTGAAAGAATGACTTAGTGATTATTATCACTGACATTCTTTTCAAATAAATTTCGAACTATGTCTTAGAATGGAAATTCGAGACTTCTATTGAGTTCGAAATGGGGCGTTTTTCCTAGGCACGGCGTAAAATGAGAGGGCGCGGTGAATTCGGATTCTGCGCTGAGTGGGATCCATATAAATAGAGATTAAGTGTTTAGGGTTAGGGGAGAACTCTAATTCACTCTATCTCCCTCTCTAACACCCAAGCTCTCTCTCTCTATCTCTCTCAACCATTATTCACCGTTATTCACCGAATTGAGGAGCGAACTCTGGTGGATCGAAGCGGGATCACAGCGGACATGTCACCAACATCGAACGGCTGGATCGTGGTAGGATTTTTGATTAATTTCCTCACCTTCATCAAATTATTGAGTTTTTTTCCAATTTTTTCATTTGAATTCTATAATTTTGGAATTGGGGCAATGGCCGAACAAACACGTCCATCGTCCAAGCCCTGTTCTACATTCCATTCTTGATCGTTCTTCATCCAAAATTTTGGACGTTCCAAAATTGTGACGGATCGAAAAGCGAGGGGCGACGTTGTAAAGATCCGGCCTAGAGGATCTCAAAACCGGTGTCGGACAATTCTTTCGGCCACCGGAGTGGTCGTGGGTACTAGCCGAAGCTTCAGCTCCAGTGAGGGGCAGCGAGTGGAGGATGAACCCAAGCGGCAACGGCGTTCGGCGGGTGAGGCGGATGGTGGCATCGGTGAATCCGGGAAGAGTCGAGGTGGCGCAGCTGGGGCTTCGGAGGTGCCGGCGTCGGGGTCATCGGTGCGGATGGCGGAGCAGTGGGCGGAGCAGCGAGCAAAGAGCGACTGCGATAGCAGGTGTGGCATAGCAGGATACCGGGGCGCAGTCGAGCGGAGAAGCGGGCGGCTGGGGTAGCGCAGCGGTGTTGTGGGAGGTGGAGGCGCCGACGTCCAGCAGGCCATCACGGTTGGAGGAGGCCCTCGAGGTCAGCACTCGGGGGGAACGAGTTGGGGACAAGGACCCGAAGTATGTGGGTCCTGCTGGGTGATGAAGACCGGCCTTTGGCCGATCTTCTTTGAAGAACCGAACCTGAGGGTGTTCGGTGTGGATGAGCGGGCCGTAGCCAGCGGGCCGTAGCCAGCGGGCCACAGCGAACGAGACCGAACCTGTGGCTAGGCCACGGGCCGGTGGTCTGGATCGAGTTGGCTGGTCTGGACCAGCCCTTTTTGGTCCCCCTTTTGTTCAAGGGTGCATATCTCCTAAACGGTGCGTCTGTTGGGCGCGCCGTTAGTAGCTACGGGTTCATGTCAGCGAGATGGTCCTTTTGAAGTGGTTTTATTGGATTTTGAGTTCTGTTCCTGAAGGAGGGTGACCGAGAACGCCTCAATTTAATAATATTTAATTGTTATTAAAGTTGTGATGGACATGGTTCACGAGCCGGATGTCCGTTTGACACACCGTCAGAGGAGTTGTGGCCCTGGAGTTTTGACGGACCTTCCAAAGTTGGTTTGGACCTTTTTTCTGTTTGGTTTCATTTCCCGGTGGCACAAAACGCTTAATGAAAATAATTAATTAATTAATTATTCTTGCGTCAGACCTAACTCCTATTTGGGATTTCCGATTGACGCACCGTCAGTGGGAGTGTGACCCCAGTCCTCATGTGGAATTTTTGATATGATTTTCAAAGAATTCGGGTTGGAGACAAGGTGTGGGCCACATAGAGCCGAGTTCACATGTTTTACGGTGAAACGCCACTTTTCACCCGACCTCTATTTGGGGTGTTTGAGCACTCATTTCTGAGTGTTCTTCTGAGAGGATTTCAATGGTGCAATCCGCCCGCATAAATTCGAGCCCGAGGCATGGGACCCACAAGGCGGCTTTCGGTCGTATGCTGTGTTTTTACGAATTATGCTTCACAAGTCTGTTCAGGGCAATGAATAGCCTACCCCACGTGATTATCTGCAAAGAACGCGATGGTACGATCTATGTGACGTGTTTTGGGGTCGAGGTGTGGGCCTCATTTGCATAACACGGGGAGTTGCAGCTCCTGCATCCGGAGTCCGTTTTTGGCATCGTCAGCAGCATTGTGACCCTGGCATCGAGATGAGGTTGACCAGGGTGGTTTCAGGCATTGAAACCGAACTTGAGGTGTGGGGCCCATGGGTTGTCTTTTAAGCTATGTGCAGCGTACTGCGAATTTTTCATCAGGCGTCCGTTTGGGGCATATGAATAGTCGATTCGGCATGTTTTTCTAAGAGCATCGCGATGGCACAGTTCACCCAACTGCTTTTGGGTATGAGGTGCAGGCCCCATGTGTAGAGACCCGTATCTTGATGTACATGGAAATTACATTACATTTGCGGAATACTTAGTACATAACAAAAATACACACACAAGGATCGTAATAGTTTAGTGTCTTTGGAAACTCGGAACGTAATCTTCTAATCGTGGTGAAAGATCATCAACATCTCCTATAAAGATCTTCCCTTTTTTTACCTAAAACCTTTCTTTATATCCTGGGGAAAAGAAAACATAAAAGGGTGAGCTCAAATGCTCAGTAAGGGTAAACAAAAGAAATATCAATCACATCGTATTCATAAGAACATAACATTTTGGAAATCTTAACCTGCAAAAGAGAGCATAATTTCATAACATGGGATAAATCATGGCAGTGAAATGTAATCACAATAATCATAACTTAAAACATGAAACTTTGTGGCATTCACACATAATCATAGATAATCATTTCTTGTTAGTCAAGACTCATTGCCAAGACTTTCTTAGTGGACAAAGTCCCTTTCTGAATCGAGTAACCCTCGTTTCAGTCCTGTTTCACTGAACCGGTATAACCTACCATTCCAGCCATGTCTATCTCATGAGATATAAAATCTTTACCCAATGCATTGGAGGGAGATATAGGTCCCACCCATATTATAATTAATCCTTTCTTATGTGTGCCACATAATCATAAATCATACATCATCGCATAACCCATGTAATAAAAATGGGATTCTTAAACAACATGACATCATAAAACAATTCATATAAGATAAAGGAATTCATAAAAATGTTTCCATCAAAACATAATCAAATCCATGTAATAATAGGGATAAAAACAGAACCCTTTTATTATCTTAGATGGAAAATAATTTAGATAAAATACTTGAATTCCATTCTTGAGGAAAATATCCTTTCTACTTCAAAAAACATTTTTCCTTTCATAACATGTCATACGACTTTAAAATAAAAGAAGTTGATTAAAAATAAACTTGAAAACTTGTAAAGGAATCTTCTTGGAAATAATGTTTTAGAAATCCATTCATGCCGTGTAAGTTAAAAAAACATTCTTCGTACTTTTGTCGGAAAAGTCAAAAAGTACCTCGTACGGAAAACGAAAAAAGATTCCTTTCATTTCTTTTACTAAAAACTCACCGAAGGGTAAAATTGGATTTAAACAATTGTAGTTGGATGGAAATAATATTACATATTTATGAAACATGGATGTGGATAATAAAATACACCCCAGTAAATACTTACGAATAAACAATCTCGGATAAAAATGAGATTGTGATATTTCCCTTACCTTAGGTCCGATTTGCTTCGTATGTGTCCGAACCTCCTGTATAATGATTTAAATAATGTCATTGACTTATTACAGAATCATATTCATTGTTATGATATCATATATGGTTCACTTATGACATTATATTACCCGTTCTTTTGTAAATTCCATGTTAAAGAAGCGTTTTGGGTAAAATCGTTTCATTTATCGTAGGTGTTTTGACTTGTTGTTCTTGACATCATTATTACTTATATCATGGTTTACTTACTTCCAGAATATAAAACATGATTTATATATCATATATATTCAGTATATATATATATAATAGATAGATAAATAAAATGAAAAACACCGTTCATGGAGACGGTAGTCCGTACGTACGCATGAACGCTGTTTTCCTTTCCTTATTGTCTTGAAATGGAAGTAAGTAGATGACATACATATATATATATATACATAAATCCAGTAGCTTTATAATGTCATATATTTCATTATTATTTCTTATATATACTTTATAATCATTCTTAAATGGTTAACATGGAGAATGAATCTCATCGCGTCGTGGAGACGGTATTCCGTACGTACGCACGAGCGATGATATCATTTCCATAAATACTGAATTGAATTGGAGTGGATTATACAATATATCAGAATTAATATGATGTTGTAATAACTATGTATAGTTATTCTTTACACCATTATACCCATCCATGTAAGGTGGTGGTGGAAAATAGATTACACCACGGCGTGGAGACGGTATTCCGTACGTACGCACGTGCGGTGATTTCTTTTTCCGTAGGATGGATAGATGGTGAAATAGGTTTGTTTCATACTTATAATAACATATCAGTATATGAGTGATACTGATGTTATTACTTCATAATGAAACAACCTATGAAGAAGAAGTGGAAGAAGAAATAAAGATGAAAGAATTGGTAATGGTAATTACCTCTTCTTTGAAGCGCCTCTTTGAGACCTCCTCTTAGGGCACTACAATTGGTCTTTGTGCAAGACCAGAACCTCTAGGGTGTTGCTAGGGAAGTGGAGAAGAGATTTTGGCAGGGGTTGGCCGAGCTTGAGTGCTCAAATTGGTGTGAGGAGGAGGGGGATGAGGTGCCCTTTTATAAGGGAGGAGAGGGGCACCTTAGGAATATCTCAAAATATTATTTTATATTAAAGTCAAAATCGGTTTATAATGGTTCCAAAGGGTCTTATTTCGAAGCTAAAGTGGGGATGGGTCGAAATCCTATCAACCAATAAGATTTAGACAAGTTTAGGGTATTATTTTAACCTTATCAATTTGATTTAACTCTAAGTTAAATAATTTAACTTTTACCGTGTCTTTTTGTTTTCTTTCACTATATGGTTAATACACTTACTATAACATGCCAAACGAACCCCAAATTGTTTATTATTAATATATATATCCTCATCTAAGTCATTTGGCCGAACCTTAGATTTTTAGGAATAAAATAACAATTAATAATATAATATTTGATTTAAAAACTATTTTGTGTCAATTTTGACACTATTTGATATATGATTTTTTGTGAAAGTCATAACAGAATTATATGTTCGAACCAAGTTGATTAAATCAACAATAATATATCATAGTAACCTATAAAATTAGTTTAATTCATAAAAAGTCTCAAATTATATTTAGTTTTGTGTTTATAACATCAATTATGTCAATATTTCATTAATAAGATAATTACTGCATCATCTTTGTGTCATAAATAAATTAAATTATTTGATGTCTATAAATTACAAATAAAATACCATTATGTGGGAAATCTTTTTATCTTTCTAATGAATATTTACAATCGAATTTATCTTATGTATAACCCTATATTAAAAATGTTTTAGTAAATAAACTTTGATTTTAACTCTTTTAACTCTTCTTTGAATTAAATAATAATAAATGTCCTAATCTAATCCAAGTGGGCCTAAATGATAATATTTTACACTTAAGGTTGTTTTTGGTCGAGATACACTTGTCCAATAGAATTAGGACATGTGTTAGGGTAATATTAATATCATTCTTACCCTTAATTACCCTATTTACTTTTAACTGTGGTAAATAAAAGTAAAAAGTTACTATTCACCAAAAATTATTTTCATCTCATTGAACCACATTTTACTTACTGAAATCAACCGTGTCTGTCGGATTTTTGAAATTCCATTCACAGAAGCGGTAAAATTAAGTTTTATGAAAAAATCAGTTTTTTAACTAGCACTTAGTAGTTTCACTATTCATCAAAAATTGATGTTTTTCAGAACAATGCCAAAATTTCATCCTAAGCTATATTTCATATTCTGAATTCAAAAATGAAGTCTATTTTACCAAATTCATAACATATAAGTTGCATTAATTAATTTTATAATTAAATCCCGCTGTTAGAACAAATAGCGTGTTTTTAAGAAATAATATCTATCAAAAGATCGACACTTGATTATGTCTGGTTTAAATGTGAAATTACATTTAATTACCAACAATGTATTAAATTGTAAAAATATATTCTAAATATACTTTAAAACCACTAAAATTAATAATTTATCACTATTAATTATTTCGATTAAAAAAGTTGTTTTTAATTATAATTTAGTAATTTTCACTATTCATAAGAATATGAAAGTTATCCGAAAAGTACCAAAATTTCACCTTAGGATAAATTCGATACTCCGAATCCAAAAATGAAGTCCATTTTGAGAGCTAAAATTTCTAAAATTTTAAAAGGTGGTTATTACTATTCATAACGGCTAGTTATAATAATATTTTAATAGCATATCGTTGTTTAGTGAAACTCGGTATTGCGTACTACACACGCTATCGGGGAAGGTTGTGATTGCATGTAATGCAAGGCAAGTCAAGGATGCGTGTTGTGCAAGCTCCTTTTGGTGTAGCGTAAAACACAAGACATTAATAAAATTAAAAAGAATATTTTTCATAAAATCTTGGGCTGTTACACCATGACATGTTGTATGGGCATAAAGTGGTGTTGAATAACTTTTCCACCGAGAGCCTGTTTCCAATGAGTAAGTAGTCTATCTCGCATGTTTTTCCATGAGGATTACAATAGTGAAATCTGTTTGGGGGTGTAGAGCCTCTTTTGAGATCTCATTAAATGTGGAAACATGAAAGGGCATTGGTTGGAGGTTCCTTTGATGCACTCCAAACATATGCATGGTAGCGGTGTTGGTGACACCCAGTGATTGCGCGGGCAATGCAGATTTAGCAGACTAGTTCTGGGTTTTCCCTCTAGTGAGGCTGAGCAGTGGGTTACCCATTGACTTTAGGGTTTACCCTCCAACGGTGCTGGGCAGTGGGTTACATGATGACCTTTTGTGGTTTACCCTCCAGCGGGGCTGAGCAGTGGGTTACCAGACGACCTTTTGTGGTTTACCCTCCAGCGGGGCTGGGCAGTGGGTTACCTGAGGACCTTTTGTGGTTTACCCTCCAGTGGGGATGGGCAGTGGGTCACCTGAAGACCTCTTATGGTTTACCCTCCAGTGGTGTTGGGCGGTGGGTTACCCGATGACTTCTTTCAGACTCGGCTCTTTCTATGAGGCTAGTCTGTGACTTTTCTCTATGATTATTAGAGCAGGACCCTTGGTTGTACGGTTTAGCAATGAGACAGCTTTGACGTGCGGGACTGATGGGCATCAGTGATGGATATCCTTTGAACTATTGGTGACCATTCTTGGGCTGAGCATAGAGATATAGATCCTCTTACACACTCATTCGAGTTTCTTGTGGAGCATATATATATATACCCTACTTAGTTCCCACTCATTTGGTTCGGTTACTCTCCTTCTAGGAGGGTCAAAGACGTGTGGGGTATTCCATGTGCTTTCTGTGTCTATCTCCTCTTGGATTGGACGAGTCTACTTCCTTCCTTTTGTTGGGTTGAGATGCACTCTCTCTATTGTACTCTTACACTGTTCTTTGTTCTATCCAATGCTCACCATTTTAGTATCTCCTTTTTTTCTCCCTCGAGCTTTCGGGGAATCCTACTGAGTCTCTTTATACCCACCCCTGCTTGGGCTTTTCCCACACTTGGTGTGACCTTTCAGATGATGGACAGGTCGATCGAGACTACGGAGGAATATAGAAGACACAGGATCTTGGGCTGTGTTCAGTGGTAGTAGGAGTATTTCAAGGTGTGAGACTCACCAGCTGTTTACTTTCATTTTACATGTTTCCAGGTTGTGGCACCATTCTGGTTGGGCGCGTGTTTTTTCCCTTTTACTGTTTAGTTTACTTGTACTGGTTAGAGGTCGATGCATGTATTTTGGTTTCCCTTTTGTAGCAGTATTGTATCTTTCTTCCCTTTCTCTGCACTTTTTCATTGATTTAGCTGCGTGTGTGTGTACATTTTCTTATGCAAAGGTCTCCCCTAGTTTTTTGTGCATTAGGCGCTAGTCTCCAGCCCCTAGCCTATGGAAGCGGGCTTGGGGTAGTTGTGGCTCAAGCCCCGGTATGGGTCAATTCATGACAAAATGGTATCAAAGGTGGTTCATTCCTTGGGGCATTGTTCAGACGTCCCTAAAAAGGAATTGGTTGAGTTTTGGGGAAATAGTGTCAAAGTGTCTCGAGAGTGGCTCTCAGGCCAGGGAGTCCAGTGATGGTGCAGCGGTTGACGTATCCATTCACCAAGACCCTGATAACCCGCTTGTCGACTCGACACACTGAGAGACTTGTTGTAGGGAATTTGGTTCATGCATCATATAGGATTGAGTCTTTGACTGTCCTTATTGATTTAGCTTCCCATCGTTGTTGATATATATATGCTCATTTGACCACTGTACTCCTTGATTAGATTCAGGATGTCTCTACGATGATAGCCAGCCAGGATACTAGCTCTGGTTCGTGATGACGACTCTGTGAGCAACGAGTCCTCAGTTCAAAATCCATCATACGATTACCCTTTCTTAAGGAGGACAGGCAGTAACACCTCCACCTGTGGAGTAGAAGATAGTACCGACAGTGAGGGATGATGATGAGCATGGGTTGGGCATGCTACGTGAGTTCTAGAATCATAGACTTTTGAGGTTCCACAATTATCCATACCCTCAAACAGTGAAGGGTTGTCAAGAGTCGGTGGTTCGCCTCTTTATGATTGTTTGGACACTGACAGGTTGATGGTGGTTTTGACAGCCAGTCTTTTAACCAAGCAGTTTGGTGTTAGTAGAACCAGGGTTACTGAGATACACGATGAGTTGGTACTCTCATGGGATGACTTCTAGAAGCTGTTTCATGAGGAGTATTACCCCTCCTACTTAAGCTTTTTGCGGTTTTGGGAGCTGTTGGAGCTTCAGCGGGGAGTGATTGCAGTAGCTGGGTATGAAACTAGGTTCACAGACCTTACTCGGTACTCTTTGAATGTGGTCTATGATGGAAACTTCTAAGCATAGAAGTTTGAGCGAGATCTCTGTAGAGGAGAGTTGTGCCAGCGTAGTACCCTTCTGCATCCTCACCCATCTTAGGGTGCTGGAGCAGGCACTGGTGACATAGAAATTTCTGGTAGAGGGATGTCGATTGGTAGGGCCTTGATGCCGGAGGTCTCCCATTGATGAGACTCAGGCACATGTTCGGGGGGCATCATAGAGCACCAAGATAGCCCAGGGAGGACTAGTGTTATGGTTTTGATGTACGGGGTCATGTGGCTTGAGACTACTCGACCAAATGTGATGAGTTTTCTAGATAGTTGGTAGATGTACCACCACGACAGAGGCAGTGTCGTGACTAGAGAACTCCCAGGTGAGGAAAGGGTGGTCCCCAGGGAGATGGTGTTGGTAGGAAGAACTGTGGTTGGTGGATGACGTTTCGAGGTCCTTCCACCACCACTAGGCATCCCATGCCAGGCTCAGAGAGCTGAAGGATGGGGCCATGGGCGGCTGTGTGCTATGGATGTCTACAATCCTGTAACTCATGAAATGATAAGAGGTATTATATATGTCTTTTTCTACTTTTCTCAGTATAACTTGTTAGACACTGCGTGAGGTACTCTTTTCATCTAACTTCTTGTTTGAGGGGTTACTGAGGGTGATGCATGGCATCGGTGTAACCTTGTGTGGGTGTTGTCCGACATAGCTTTGAATGCACGAGGAAGAGGGGTTCTTCCCCCACTGAGACGTGTTTTTGTGATACGATAAAAACCATGAGGGAGAGTCAGTTCCACCCAAAGAAGATAGTATTGAGGTGCGGTGGATGAGTAACTCTGACATGTGCATTCATGGCGGGGTTGTGCAGTGGAGAGTCAGAGCAGGTTCTGGATTTTCCAGTGGGGCTTTTCTGCTTGACCTCCCATTACTTGAGGTTCCACTAGTGGGTTTGGCAGAGTGACTATTTTGGGGATTACTCTCCTTCCGAGAGGGGAAAAGACACGTGGGGTATGCCACGTGCTTTCCGTTTCTAGCCTCTGGCTGTTGGATGAGTTTTCTCACCTACCATGTTCGTTAGTACCTTGAATGCTCAACGTCAATCTTGATATTGTTATCAAGTACAGGTCGAGGTTATGGAAACCCCATAAATAGAACTACGTGTTTCACTATGTGGTGATGGTAGCAGTAGTACTTTTTCTGAGGGTGTGGATACACTATATTTTGGAAGAGCACTTTGTGGGTTGCTCAGACCACGAGTTTCTCAGTTGCGTCCTCACCCAGAGAGACTTGAACCTAAGGTGATGGTGCTGGTTGAAATTTCTACAGGACTACGACTTCGACGTAGTCTATGTTCTATAAAATGGCAGTGTTGTAGCAGGTTCCCTTAGCAGGAAGTCCCAGACACGTCAGGTGTGAAAAGTTTTGTAGTAGTTAGCTTCCCTACGGCTGACCTTGGTAGAGCAGGAGGGTACGGCTTTCCTGCAGTCGATGGTATTGACTCCTTCTATCCTTGAGTGTGTGAGAGAGTATCAGCTGGGGGATGTCGACAACGAGGTACTGCGTGATCAGATATCCACGAGTGACGGACCCGATGGGTATTCTGAAGGAGGGAATCATGAGATCCTATTCCAGGAAAAAATCATGATTTTGATCACGACGTGGAAAGTAATGGTTCGGCCAGGGAAGTCCCCCAAGTTTCTTTGGGCCGTGCAAGCGATTAATAGGTTGCCTACCACCTTACCCTACCCTCCCAACAGAAGGGGTGGGCACATGGCGTCTTCCACATGTTGCAGCTGATGAGGTGTGTGTGTATTCCTACGCATTTCCTCAAGAGTAGCAGACCTTATGAGTATGAACCATCCCTTTGGTTCGCATGTTGTTCCAACATGGTGTTTTGAAATTTTTCTTGGGTGTGGGAGAGCTAGGTGTGAGCTCTGTATCCCGAGTTGGTTTTCCTATTTTTACTTTTTGGGGATGAAAATCTTGAAACAGGGAATGATATAGGGACCCAGTTTTTTCTTGGGTGTGGGAGAGCTAGGTGTGTTTCCTCCTAACTGATAGCTCGGATCAGAAATATGAGGGCACGGTTGTGTCTAGAGCGTGTCGTTTACCCTAGGCGGGGTGTAAAAGTTGCGGGTGTGGGCTTGCTGTGAGAGATGTCACCTAGGGGAAAAATCGTCATTATGAAAGAATGACTTAGTGATTTTTATCACTGACGTACTTTTCAAATAACTTTCGAACGAAGTCTCGGAATGGAAATCAGAGACTTCCATTGAGTTCAAAATGGGGCATTTTGCCTAGGCACGACGTAAAATGATAGGGCGCGGTGAATTTGGATTCTGTGCTAAGTGGGATCCCTATAAATAGAGCGTAGGTGTTTAGGGTTAGGATAGAACTCTAATTCGCTCTCTCTCTCTCTAACCCCAAGCTCTCTCTCTCTCTCTCTATCTCTCTCAACCGTTCTTCTTCGTTCTTCGTTGAATTGAGGAGCGAACTCCAGTGGATCGAAGCGGGATCGCAGCGGATGCGTCGCCAACGTCGAACGGCCGGATCGAGGTAGGATTTATGATTAATTTTCATACCTTCGTCAAATTCTTGAGTTTTTTCCAATTTCGTCATTTAAATTCTATAATTTTGGAATTGGGGCGATGGTTGAACGAACACGGCCATCATCCGACCCACGTTCTACATTTCGTTCTTGAGCGTTCTTCATCCAAAATTTCAGATGTGCCAAAACCATGATGGATCGACGAGCGAGGGGCGGAATTGTAAAGATACAGCCCCGAGGATCCTGAAACTGGTGTCAGATAATTTTTTTGACCACTGGAGTGGTCGGGGGGATCGGCCGAAGCTTCGGCTCGGGCGAGGGGCGGCGGCCGGAGGACGAACCGGGGCGGCCGTGGCATTCGGCGGGTGATGCGGACGGTGGAGTCAGCGAATTAGGGAAGAGTCGAGGCAGCACGGCCGGGGTTTCAGAGGTGTCGGCGACGGGGGTCGCCGGTGCGGATGGCGGAGCAGTGGGCGAAGGGCGGCTGCGGCTGCAGTGGCGGCGTAGCAGGATGCTGGGGCGCGGTCAAGTGGAGAAGCGGGCGGTCGGGGTAGCACAGCGGTGCTGTGGGAGGTGTAGGCGCCAGCGTCCATCAGGCTGTTGCGACCAGAGGAGGCCACTGAGGTCAGCACTAGGGGGACCGAGCTGGGGATAAGGACTCGCGGTACGCGGGTCCTACTGGGCGACGAAGACCGACCTTTGGTCGGTCTGCTTTGAAGAACCAGACTTGAGGGGGTTTGGTGTGGCTAGAGCGGGCCACAGCCGATGGGCCATGGCAAACTGGACCTGACCCGCAGCTGGGCCACAGGCTGGTGGTCTGGACCGGGCCGGTCAGTCTGGACCGGGCCGGTCAGTCTGGACCGGCCCTTTTTGGGCCCCCTTTTGTTCAAGAGGGCATATCTCCTAAACGGCACGTTCGTTTGACATGCCGTCAGTAGCTATGGGTCATGTTAGTGAGACGGTCCTTTTGAAGTGGATTTTGTGGATTTTGAGTTCTTTTCCCAAAGGTGGGTGACCCGGAACGCCTCAATTTAATAATATTAAATTGTTATTGAAGTTGTGACGGAGGTGGTTCGCAAGCCGGATGTCCGTTTGACGCACTGTCAGAGGCACTGTGGCCCTGGAGTTGTAACGGACCTTCCAAAGTTGGTTCAAAACCCTTTTTCAGTTTGGTTTTGTTGCTCGGGGGCACAAAATTCTAAATGAGAATAATTAATTAATTAATTAATTAATTAATTATTCTTACGTCGGACCTAACTCCTGTTTGGGATTTCCGATTGATGCGCCGTCAGCGGCAATGTGACCCCAGTCCTCGTGCGGACTTTTTGAGATGCTTTCCGAAGCATTCAGGTTGGAGACAAGGCATGGGCCCCATAGGGATGGGTTTACACGTTTTACGGTGAAACTCCACGTTTTCACCTGACATCCATTTGGGGTGTTTGAGCACTCATTTCTGAGTGTTCTTCTGAGAGTATTACAACGCCGCAATCAGCCCGCCTAAATTTGAGCCCGAGGCATGGGCCCCACGAGGTGAATTTCGGTCGTATGATACTTTTTTATGAATTGTGATTAGTAAGTCCATTCATGGAAATTAATATCCTACGCTGCGTGGTTATCTGTAGGGAATGTGATGGTATGATCTGCGTGATGTGTTTTGGGGTCGAGGTGTGGGCCTCGTTTGCATAACACGGGGAGTTGCAGCTCCTGCATCCGAAGTCCTTTTTAGGCACCGTCAGCGGTGTTGTGACCCTGACTTCGAGACGAAGTTGACCAGGGTGGTTCCAGGCATTGTAGACGAACTTGAGGTGTGGGCCCCATGGGCCGTCTTTTAAGATTTGTGCAGCGTACTATGAATTTTTCATCAGGCGTCCATTTGGGGCATATGAATAGTCGATTCGGCATGTTTTTCCGAGATCATCGCGATGGCACAGTTCACCCGACCTATTTCGGTTCCAAGGTGTGGGCCCCATGAGACGCATTATGGTCATAAAGCAGTGTTGAATAACTTTTCCACCGAGGGCTCGTTTCGAGCGAGTAAGTAGTCTGTCGCGCGTGTTTTTCCGTGAGGATTACAATGGTGAAATCTATTTGGGCATGTGGAGCCTCTTTCGAGATCTCATTAAATGTGGAAATATTAAAGGGCGTTAGTCGGAGGTTCCTTTGACACACTCTGAATCTACGCATGGTAGCGGTGTTGGTGACACCCAGTGATGGCACGAGTAGTGCGGAGTTAGCAGACCAGTTTCGGGTTTTCCTTCCAGTGGGGCTAAGTAGTGGGTTACCCGTTGACTTTATGGTCTACCCTCCAACGGGGCTAGGCATTGGGTTACCTGATGACCTTTTGTGGTTTGCCCTCTAGCGGGGCTGGGCAGTGGGTTACCTGACGACCTTTGTGGTTTACCCTCCAGCGGGGCAGGTCAGTGGGTTACCTGATGACCTTTTGTGGTTTACCCTCCAGCAGGGCTGGGCAGTGGGTTACCAAATGACCTCTTGTGGTTTACCCTCTAGCGGGGCTGGGCGGTGGGTTACCCGATGACTTCTTTCAGACTCGGCCCTTTCTATGAGTCTAGTTACTGACTTTTTTCCGTGATTACCAGAGTGGAACCCTTGGTTTTACAGTTTAGCGATGAGACAGCTTTGACGTGTGGGACTGATGGGCATCAGTGATAGATATCCATTGAACTATTGGCAACCTTTCTTGGGTTGAGCTTGGAGATAGATATCCCCTTACACACTTGTTCGGGTTTCTTGTGGATCATATATATATATATATATATATACCCTACTTAGTTCCCACATATTGGGTTCGGTTACTCTCCTTCTAGGAGGGGTGAAGAAGCGCGGGGTATGCCACGTGATTTCCGTGTCTAGATCCTCTTGGATTGGACGAGTCTACTTCCCTCCTTTTGTTTGGTTGAGATACACTCCCTGTATTGTAATCTTACATTGTTATTTGTTCTGTCCATTGCTCACCGTTTTAGAATCTCCTTTTTTTCTCCCTAGAGCTTTCAGGGCATCCTACTGAGTATCTTTATACTCACCCCTACTTGGGTTTTTCCCGCACTTGTTGTGCCCTTGCAGACGACGGACAGGTCGATCGAGACTACGGAGGAGTGTAGAGGACACAGGATCTTGTTCTGCGTTCCGTGGTCGTAGGAGGATTTCTCGGTTTGAGACTCCCAAGTTGTTTACTTTAGTTTTACCTATTGTCGGGTTGTGTCACCTTTCTAGTTGGGCACGTGTTTTTTCCCTTTTACTGTTTAGTTTACTTGTACTGATTAGATGTCGATGCATGTATGTTGGTTTCCCTTTTATAGTAGTGTTATATCTTGCTTCCCTTTCTCTGTACTTTTTCATTGAGTTAGGTGTGTGTGTGGGTATAGTTTCTTAGGAAAAGGCCTCCCCTAGTTTTTTGTGCCTTCAGCGCTAGTCTCCATCCCCTGGCCTATGGAGGTGGGCTTGGGGTAGTTGCGGCTCGAGCCCTGGTACGGGTCGGGTCATGACAGAGGTATCCATTCCTAGGGTTTCATTCAAGAACCGCTAGACCCAGGGTTTACGAAACCACAAGACTGAGTGATCACATGACCTCTTACTCAAGACTTCGTGGAGGTGTCTTGCATCCACTAGTTCTCATGCACCTCAAAAATTTATGTCAAGGATAGAGGTTTAAATGATATGGATACATGATCATAGATGTTCATGGTTGAATAGAGATTCCACTTCACAATTGATTTTCATGATATTATTTTTTCATGCGATCACGTGATCTTAAAGTGATCATGAGATGGGCTCTTATGGTGGCATTCTATAGTGGCATCTCATGACAGGGATCACACAGTTACCTGGGGTTATCCTCTCTAAGTTCATAGATAATGATCACTCTAAAAATATCATTTTATGCCTCTCTCATTTTTACCCCCCCCCCCCCTCCCTCACATGTGTCATTGTTTATGGGGACTAGGGTTTATTTAGGTGATGGTCGACCACATTTTATGTTTAATTGAATAGGGAAGGTGTTTTCTACACTGGATGAAGAAGGTAGAGGATTTTCATGATCCACAAATGGGGGAATCTTATAAAGAGAATAAAATTATTCTTCATGTGAAGTTTTGGTGATTCTAAAATGAATTCTCCTAGTCATCATCATCCTATCATGTGATCTTTAGATACTGTTATAGTGGATTAATATGATTTTCATGACCACCTTCATGTGACATATTTGGTTTTCTTAAAAAAGGACATGCATGGGAAATTAAGTCACATGAATGGCCTCAAGACATTGAGAAAATATTATTCGTCTTGGTTTTATTGTAAAGGAAGGATGGCATGGTAGTCATCGAGTGCGAGTGTTGAGCGGACACTCGGTGTGGCACTCAATGTCTAATTAGGGGTGTTTGGAGCATGATAGGTAGGCAGAGGTGGAAGAAGATCAAGTGAAGTGATCATATAGTAAATATAACTTTTATCATATAGTGGTGGCTATTTCCATATGTTTTTAAGGTGGAGTAATAGTTCTATGCTAAGAAAGTACCCACATAGATCTCTCGACTAATCTGGCTCTACTTAATATGCATGAGCATTTTACCCATTGCTTGAGCTGGCAGTAGGTTCAGCACCCACAACACATACTCCCACACCCCAATTAGCCACACCCTCCCATTGTATATCCCACCAAGTAACACCTGCACTGCACACCCTGTGTGTCCACCATGTGATCTATTCTTGTCCACACACTCATCGCTAGTTCGGTTGGCTGGTTGGCTCCCTAGGTCACACTCGAGGAAAATCCCATAAGTTCCCTTGGTTTAGTTGGCCAGCTGGTTATTCTAGCTAGCCAATGTTTTGTATAAAGTTACCCATGAGCACTTATAAAAAATAATCTTATTAAAATGGGTGAAAACAAGTGCTAACATATATGCCCTTATAGAGTAAATCCCAAGAACATTCTTCAAGAATGTTATTTCTGAATATTCCATGAAAATTATATCAGTAATTTTGAATATTATTCAAAAATATAAAATCATTTATGAAAAATTACATAGCACACAATTATGGTTTTCAAAATTTATGAAATTTCCGTTGATTTTTATATGATAAAAAATTATGTAACCCATTTGTTTTCCTTTGGTAATTCTTATTTTTATCCTTGTCATTGATCTTTATTATGTGGCACACATAATCATGAACATATTATGATTGGTGTTCCCAAATAGCACACCAATTCATTGGGTAAAGATTTAGTATCATAATAAATCATGTATTGGTTTAGGGAATAAACCTAATTAATTATGGTACTTTTTATACCATGTGATATTGTATATGAAGTTATCATTGACTCGTGTTTATGTCATGTTATATATTTCTTCCACATTTTGTATGTTTTCATGATCTTATGATACCATGTTATTTGTGTTATTATTATTTGTAATTACTCATGAGACTTCACTTTTATGATATCATTATATACCTTTGACTCATGTTATGTTTCCTTATCATGTTTATTCCTGTATTGGGATTTTTAGCTCATCCCTTTTTTTATGTATTCCCTAGGTTGTCCCATGTAGTTTTAGGAGATTGAAAGGATTTAGGTTCTCATTATGGATCATAAAATAAATATTTTTTATTTTATTCTCATTTTTATGTTTTATAAACCTATTCTTCCAAATATACTAGGCCCCATGATCATTGGGTTGTAATTATTGGATTTTTATGTTAAAAATCATGGTATAATATGTGTAAAAGGGTGGGATTGATATACTTCCATTGGTTTTTCTCCATACAATCTTTTACATTCTATATCACCTTCTTGGGTTGTCTTTACACTTCTTGGGGTAATGGATTTCATCTCACTATTTCTTGAAACTTCGATGGAACCCAATAAAACTCCCCTCAACCTCTACTTTAGTTGATTAGCAATCTAGCCTATATTGATTTCCAATTTCCTCGTTGTCTCTATTTGGTTTCATGGGTCATATTACAATTCCCCAATGGTATAAACTTAATTTTTTGAGTAGGATATAAACTCTTTAATTAAATCTCCTATAGTTTTCATAAAACTTTCTAGGGTATCCTCTTGTGATTGGACTTTACTTTTAAGTGATATCCCTTGGTGTTATGGTTAAAAACATTATGCCCTCATTTGAAATACTTAGCCTTGATGAATATTTTTCCTTGGTTTTGTTGTTGTGGTTTGTAAGGTCTCCATCACTGAACATAGTTTTGATTATTATAATCTAAATAATTAACATTTTCACAATATATACCTTGGGGTTATTGATTGGACATCATCACATCTATTTTCATTGACATTTAATTAATTTGGGTGGCAACCTAGGTTTTGTCCACCATGTGTGCTTCTTAATCTTATCCTAAATAAGGAATCCATTAAGATTTATTACTGGGAATTTTTTCTAATAACTCATAGCTCTCTTCTATTGACTTTCACATTAGTGAACCTTAAGTGGAAGCATCTACAATTGAACAGTTACCCTAGGAAAAAACCTTGTAAAGGTTAGAATTATTGTCCATGTTTCGATGTCAGGATGAGTAGATATTCTAATTATACTCTTAATCCTTTCCCATGAAATATATAATGATTATTTATTAATTTTTTCAAAGTTAAAAATTATTACCTATAGATCCATATATTTTTAGGGTGGGAAACCTTGTAAATAACTTTCTTACCAGCTCCTCCCAAGTTATGATTAAGTGTGGGGTTATACTCTAGATTCACTCACAAGATTTTTCTTTGAGGGAGAATTAGAAGAGATGAAACCTTACTATATCACATGTTACATTTTTTAATTGGAATGTGTTTCACAATTTCAAGAAACTCCCAATGTGATAATTTGGGTCTTAATGAGGTAGCCTGGTGAAATAAATTCAATGTTTGATCATTTTTATAATCAATAGATTTATTTTGAATTGATGATTAGAAACCAAAGGTACGAGGATACTTGAAATTATTCCATATTTGAGGTTCTTCCATAGTTAATGATATATTTCACTCTCATGTTCCATTCTTGAATCTCTACGTGTTCTCCCAGTCTAACTTCTCTTCGATATTCTTGTCCAGCTTCTGTTACTGGTTCTCTTCTTGACATGATGTCTTCTTTCTGATTGATGTTCTTTTGTTTTCTTAGAGTCCTTATGATTTTAGGATCTAAAGTAGTCTATACTTCCTTTTTATTTCCCCTGGTTAATTATTTGTGAACTAAAGTGTTTCCTAAAACAACTACATCAAATGACCATGTCTAAAATGGGGAAATAGATAAAAGGTAAAATATAAAATTCCAAAGTATTCTAATCATTTCTAGCCACTATTCCCCAGTAATGGTGTCAACTTTGAAATTAGTAGAAATCATCGTTACTTATCTCAAGAAGACCAAAGTAAAAATTTATAAACTCAACTATCACTACTAGATTTTAAAAATTCATTAAAGTGGGAATCTAGGTCATTACATAGAGAAAAGTTAAAAAAATGTTTAGAAAATTTGAGGAAACTTAAAGAAAACACAAGGTTGATTTTTTTTGGGTTTTGAAAAATATGTGATGAGTATAACAATATTTTGTAAGTTTAGGTTTGTGAAATTATTAAGGGGTAAATATTTTTATTTTTAATTTAAATTTTTTGGAACTAAATTCTTGTGATCCTCCTCTCAGATTTCTCACCCACTATTTTATAAACCCCATTTCCCCATCTTAGTTATTAGGTTAGTTCATATATGGCTGTTTAGAACCATTTTTTAACATAGTGACCCAAAAATCATGCATTGTTCATGCCAGGAGGAAGGGTCACTAGTTGAAACATTTAATAGGAAGACCCTTCTCTTTCAGAAATGGTCATGCATGAGATATAAGGGTAAGAATTAATATAAAATGATAAAATATAATCAACCCATTATAATTTCAATCAAATGAAAATCCCTACACTAAGTGAACTCCTCTTTACATTATATATCTTGGTACAAAAGATTTATCTCATCATAATAGTCATGTGGGGAAAGAAAAATAAGAAAAATGAACTACTGTATAATTAGTACTCCATAATAGTAGCCTATATTCATATTTAGTTCTCCTCTGGGAGTCAGGTGTCTAACTTTTTCAATAGCCTCCAAGTTATTTTTATAGGAAGTATCCCCTCACTTATCTTTAATTTTTAAATTCAAATTTATTATTATTTTAATTATCCTCTTTGACTCATCCAAATGCATGAATTACTCCTATTAAATGGACCCCTTCTCTCCATTTGAATAATTTTCAATATTTGATAATGAGGGAGGGGTCATGTCTCCTATTTTTGTGGAGAATTTTGAACTCATTTTTTATAGGCAAGACCCATTTAACATGTTTCTTATTCTCTCCCCAAAATTTTGGCTTCTAGTATGATGAAATCCTAGAGATTTTTGGTATTATAAAGTTAATAATCATAAAACCCTATGGTGTGGGTGAAAACCCTTGTGGAACATACTTCTAAAGGTGTGGATGGCCATGTATAGCTTGTGGTGTTGCCTTCCTACCATGGTCACAACCACCATATTTCTCATTTTCTCTAGTTATTCTATTTTTGGCACCTAAATATCACTATTAAGACCCTTCGGTGAAGTACCTGAATTGTGTATTTTTATTCTGCATGGTTGCGGCGCAGCATGGGTCCTATAGCCATAATATATTTCTCTTTATCAAAACCTCATCTCTTTCAATTTATACATCCCTACAGCACAGTGGATAGACCATGGTGTAGCCTCATATACACTATTTAAAACTACTAGGTACCATGGTATAACCATCTATCTACAGTGTATCTTATTATTTTCAATGTCCAGCCAATAGGGCTACGACATAGTAGCGAGGCCATGACACAACATCACCTTATTTATTTCAAAATTCCTAGGTCACTATGCTGCAAATCCATGGTTGCAGAGTAGTGATTCATGATTTTCCTATGGAGACTTGATCTCTTTATTCATTATCCACGGTATATGATGGTATAGCCTTGGTATTTTTTAGTGAAATGGTGGTTGTGGGTATGTATGATGAAGGTGAAATGTAGACCTAGCATGAAATGGAATCTTATCGGTTAAGTACACAGTAACCATGTGTCGAGCATCCCATTTTAGAGTTAATATTGGCTAGTTGTTCCATTATATTATTTCTCATGTATTACTTGGCTTATAATCCTACTGCAAGTATGGGATCCCAAATACACATCACACACCACACGGTCATGTGCCAAATCGCATGGTCCTAATGGGATTTGGAACAACCATTGTATGTGTGCTCTATATATAGCATAAATTTCCTCCATCCACCCATGCAGGCCTTCTCCATGGTCTTTCTTAGCCTATTGACCCCTTTGGGGTTGGATAAGTGCATTACAGGCCCTTGGGTTGAGGACTAGCTAGGCTTGTCAATTTTTTTGACCAACTCCCTACATGTTTTCCTTCGCAATTTCAACCTACAAAAAAACAAAAAAAAATACTATAAAAATAGAACAATTAAAAAACATGGGTTTTTATTATTTTTATTTATTTTTCATAAATGTAATTAAAATATACAAAATACACACAAATTATTGTTATTAATTAAAACATGGGTATTATCAATTAAAAACAAAAGATGTTTATCAATTAACATTTTAAAATTAATACATAAAAAACTTGCTCATCAATTAACATACCATATCTAATGAAACCCTATTTCATTGATTTTAATTATATTTGTTAGACTAATTTGATTAATTTTCATTAATGATATATCTTGATCTTGTGGTAATTTTCCTCATATTAGGAATCATTATAACAATTTAATTTGTGACATAGACATGTTATGGTAATAGATTTAAATATTTATCACAATAATGAGAAACTTTTTATGACCATATGATTAATTATTAGTGATAATTTAGATAATTCTTACTATTAAATCAATAATAATTATACTAAATGATATATTTTAATATTTTAAATAAAATAGTTAATGTATATTGTGAATTATTGATAAAGGGTGTGATTTTATAAACATAATTAGGATTACTCAAGAAGGATGTGACTTATTTATGAGGATATGATTAAATATTATTGAAAACAATGAGAATAAATCATTAAATTAATCATGGTTTTACATGTGATATTTTTTGTGGCTTGTGAAAAGGCACCTCATGGATCAATGAGGAATCACTAATAAGGGGTGAATCTATTATTCTAAATATATTTTTTCTTGGTGAGTTGACCTTCATCACTGGTTAAAGTGAATCTTGATCACTATTAAACACACACACGCGCAAGGAGACAACAAATTTATATGGTTCACCTCTCAAAATGAGAAGGATAGCCCTTGAAATGATCCAAATTATGACTAGATCATACAACCTGCTAGTTTTGACATGTAGGTACAATAAGTAGGATTTGTCCTTGAACTCATATTACAATAAGACTCTTAGCTATGATAGTGCATCCAGAACTAAAATAATAATATAGAATTTTTTGTATCAACAAAAAGAAAGCCTTCCAACCATATCCTTCAAATGATTATGTAATGATCCTCTTCTTCTTATTCTTCTTAAACCTGTAGAAACAAAGTTATGGTCTCTTCACTCTATACCAATATGCATATATAATCTTCTTATATTTTTACTCTTCTTCTTCCCTCTTCTTCTTTCTTGATATCTATTTATAATTATCCACATGCCCATATTGCACAGCAACAAGTTTCTTTTCTTTTCAAATTTTTAATTGAAATTGAAATTAAAAAAAAAACAAATCCTTTTTCAAAATCATCCTATTTATCTTGATTAAAAATATCTATATCATCCAATTTAAAATTGGTAGTTACTATAGATAGAAATAACCAACAAATTTATTAAATGTAGCTGAATATATATGGACCCTTAAACTACCCAAAGACACCCTTCCACAGCTTGGCCTAAGGGTTTATGGCACAAACTTCTAGTTTTTGGTAGTTTTTATATAACATCCCTACAAGGATGTGGTGTGGTCCAAGTGTTGGGGCATGGAGGACTCAAAAATTACAGAACCATTGAAAAAAAATATCAAATGACTACAATGTGGCCTTCTTTGCTATGGGGTAGTCTTTATTCTTTTTCATGAATACAACATGGTTAAGGTACTGTGATGTGGAGGTTTTAAAATATCCAATAGTTACAAAAACGGACCCACCTCCTCTACGGTGTAGCCAAGGGGTTGCAGTATGGAGGTGGAAAAAACTCCATAACATCCTAATTCCTTCCATATTAACTCTTTGGCATGGACTTACCACTACATTGTGGTCACTAATACTATGGTGCGACCCTTTAAATATGGCATGGTCAAGTATTGAATCTCCAATTATCCTCCTGAATCTCCAAATTATCTTGCATCATGAACTAAATTCATGATATAAACACTAAGAACATGTCACTTAGCATCATTTGATTTGACATAAAATACAATTTATGTACTGAAAAAAATACAAAAAACTTAATAATATCTTATTCACAAAATCTTCACTCTCACAAAAATACAAAAACCATCAAAGAACCTCTTGGGCTCAAAAATATTCCAATTTAGATCTTTTTTTGGAAAACAAGGAACATAAGTTTTGATTATACTCTAAAAAATTAGCATTGGATCACCATTCAATAATTCTAAGCCTACGTGAGAAAACTCGGTGTAGGAAATAAGAATATTGAATAAATAATATCATGATGTCAATTAGATTGTGATCTATATACAGCTTGCTTAAACATGAACTTCACAACCTTCATACTAAACTCTATCATCACAGAAAAAATCATTCACACATGAAACATTCTTGAAAATGCTTAAAATAAACTATTAAAATAGTTTATACAAGTTGAAATCACAACATACTACTTTTAATAAATCTCTTTAAATATATTCTCCCCTAAAAGGTAACTCATATTAAGGGATATTCCCCCTATATTGTATACTCCCTCTTTGACAAACAATAGGATGATAAACATAAAGGAAAGATTTATGTTTCCAATTATTCTTCCTCGTTGAAAACAATATCCAAAGACAATGAAAGAGAGGTTAAAAGAACGCCATACCTTATCCCTTTAAAGAGTGAGGTTAAAAACCTAGATTTAACCTTAGATTATGGAAATATTCCTTCAAAATTAGCTTGGTGAACACATCTAAAATCTCATCCTTTGTAGAAACAAAAACTAAATTTAACTCATTCTTATCCATGAGATATTTGATGAAGTGACATTTTATATCAATGTTCTTGTAACTTAAATTCTGAAATATTTTTTTTAAAGGTTTACTTCACATTGATTATCACATACCAAAAGTAATGGAAATGTGAAATTGTCTTTCATATCTTCTAGTTCAATATTCATTTATATAAGTTGTGTTGAGTCATGAGGGTAAACATATATTCAGCCTCAAAAATGATCAAAGTTGTTGAATTTTTATTTCTTTAATTCCAACAAATGAATTTTCTCTAAGAAATAAATCTCTACTATATGTATATTTCTTATCATAAACACAGCCTTCCCAATCTACATTTTCATAACTAAACATATTCATCTTCTTTTGTTGCTATATTTCAAACCAAAAATATGATGTGCCATTGATTTATCTAAGAATTATATTTCCATAAAAAATATGAGACTCTTTGGGTGAACTTTGATACCTGGTAAAAAGTGTAATAGTGTACAAAATATTTAGTCTTGAAGCTATCAAATAAGGTAAAATTACAATTAGCTTCTGTAATTCCATTTGTTCAACTTCCTTTCACTTTTTATCTTAGGTTAAATTTGTTCTTATATAAATTTGTGTATAAATAGGCTTAAAATTATCCATGAAAAATTTCTTCAACATTTCATTAGAATACATCTCTTTGGATATAAAAATATAATCCTTATCTTGAGAAATTTTAAGCCAATAAAGTATATCATCTCACAAAGAATGGACATTTTCAAAACATTCTTCATTTCACTACTACAAATTCAAGATGTAGCCATAGCTTATAAATGTGGCTATAGGACAAGAAACTATGGTTATAGGTAATATCCATGATTTAGTGGACCTTGGATCCTATTGGTGTGGTAATAGGGTCATATAAATATCCATAGTTGGAAACCTTGGTTATAGATCTAATTCCATGATGGCAACCATGGCTATATCTCTATAGCCACGGTTTCCATTGTGGCAGTAAACAAATATACACATATTCCAACCATGGATATAGTTACTTCCATATCAGATTATAGACACAATTTAAAATTGTGGCTATAGGTCTACTTCCAAAATTCAAAACTGTGGCCATAGGTCTTCTACCATGGTTTATAACCATGGCTATAGCCTGTAGATACTATAAAAATAGATACTCTAGAATTATAATACAAGTTTAATAATAAAAATAGTTATCTAAAGCCTCTACTACACAAACTGAAATTATAATACAAGGTTAATAATAATAAAAATTATTACTTCAAGATTGTACATTATCAATACAAGATTAAAAATCAGCCAAAAATGAACTTATACTATCCAAAAACACAGTACTCCACCCACAAAACGTTGAGAAAATTTCCAAACTGAAGGCTGAATGAAACTCCAAATGATGGGGATTACATGAAAGTAGCAAGGATGTTCTTGAGAGAAAAATCATCTACTCTAGTTGGGCTGATCGACCTCCCAAGAATGTATTTTTCACCTTTATCCAAACTGTTCTTTTTAGACATCAGATATATCTTTCCATATCTAGAAGAGCCCTTCACCTTCACTACTTCATCTTCCATCCTACCCAACATGACCCTCTTCTCATCATCACTAGAACTTGAAAACTCCTTGGATAACTTATCTAGGCTCTCCATAATGTCATCCTTTGAAGTGAGCTATCACTTTCCATCACGGCTCAATATTCACTTACAGGCACCGGCAAGATAGACCACAAAACTACATATCTACTAGAGTCCACCTATAGAGTTTGATCATATAATATTAATCATGAAACCACCATATTTTTAACATATATGAAATACATGTAGATTTATTATTTTTATCAATTTAATCATTTACATAATATATATGAGAACAACATCACGTCTATTTATCAACTAAGTCATATTAGAAGTAGATAATGAAGTTCCTTGAAGATCAATATCAACTATAAATGAAAAATTCTTATATTAAAAGGATTCATACCTAACATAAAATCTTTAATCCTAACACTTTGAACATAATATGAAGAGGATAAGGTAATGATGAATCCCTCCCTAATGAGTTAACATCATCATACTTTAGTTAGTGGTGGATTCATGGGTAAAACCCCATCTCATAGAAATGGGAAGGTTTATACGAGATTAGAGTCTAAAACTAATCAATGAAAAGTGTAAAGGGTCATACACAAACCTGGTTCAATAAACTATCTCATGTGAAATGCCTATATATAATTTATACAATATCAAAACACCCCCACAAAGATGCTCATTTTCTATCAAAGTGGTATCCATGATCAAAACATCCATACACTGTATCAAAATAATTCTATCAGTAATAGAGAATGATATGTTAGACATCTCAAAGCTATATTAATGTTTGGGAAATAATTTTTTCATAATAAATTAAAAAATATACCTACTATATTATTTTATATAATTCATCATACATAAAAAAATAACTTACATTTTACACAATTATAACATAAGCATATGTAATACATGTACATATCGATCATTATTTTTAATTCTAATCCACCATTTCTTTTTCATGTTAATGTAATGTGCACATATTTTTCAAGGTCAATGAAAATATATGATAAAATTATTCAGCTAACAAGATAACACAAAATTATTTGTTCAGACTAAAGGAACTACAAAACTAGTATCCACCACACCTGTAGAGCACGTCTGTAAAGGATTAATTTATAAAAGTGTTGTAATGGAATTTATAGAACACAACCCACCGGAACCTTCAATCTTGGGTACGGTATATCCTCACTCTTCCTCTCTACACACATAAACCCATCTGTATGATACAAAAGAATTCAGTGTTGTGGCCATTGTATGTTCTTGATGTCAATTCCTTCCTTCACCATTTCATAAAGGGGGATCATTTCCCTCAGTTTCACCACATGATGCATCATCATCTTAATAGCCTGATTTATCTCCACATCCATGGTGAAACTTACCTTTTCTTAAACAAAAAAAGTAAACATTAACACTAACCTTTAAGACATGTGATGTAATTTCCTCATGGCCTTACATTGATCAAGGATCAATAAAACACCCTCCTTTAGAGTATCCACCCTTCCTTATGTATGATTCCATAGTTTTGTAAAAACATATTCACCACTTTCATTGTATTCATTTATTTCCAACAAAGTTGTAGCAATAGCTTTATATTCATCATCACCCAAGTTATCTATTAACCCACTAAGCCTTTCATCATTCTCATTTATCACTTCCTGAATTAAAATGTTTCAAAGAATATGAAATAGAATTTTCAAACAAAGAAACAAAAAAACATTTTTAAGTCCAAATCATACCTTGGGATTTTCTTCCGAATAAACCTCAATAATTTTAAAAGGGTTCCATCCAGAATCTTTAAGGTACTCTTCCCATAGTGGGAAAACCACAAGAGTATATTCTTCTACATCTTCCCTAGGATATTTCCTTTGGA
The DNA here is from genome assembly GCA_963277665.1 of Viscum album. NCBI lineage: Eukaryota > Viridiplantae > Streptophyta > Magnoliopsida > Santalales > Viscaceae > Viscum > Viscum album. The sequence goes on along the minus strand of OY728128.1, from coordinate 1,693,329,675 downwards.
TTGCCTCATGAAATGGATTCTTGTCAAATTCTACCATGTGCTTAAAAATAGTAAGGGTATGTCTTGATATGTTCTTTAAGCCCTGTAAATCAAAGAATAAGAAGAAAAACTCATAACAGACCCAATTATCCATGTCATTTCAAGTAAAGGATTTGATGAAATCATGGGTTCACCCATTGAGAGGCATACAAATAATATGAAGTCAAACATTTACATTAAAAACAGAAAATTCACCACTTATGATAACAAAAAACACATAGAGTTAAATTCCAAAAGAAAACCACTTAAATTTATCACATGAAAGCAATTTTTTCCAATTATTTTCTCATTAGGACTCAAAGAGAATGTCTTGAAAAATTGATATCCCTGATGGTAATGATCAAAAAAACTATTAAGAAAATTTCATTATTTAAAGAAGGTTAAAATCCAAGATATTACATTAACTAATTCTGTACAATCATCTTGAAGTAAATGTTTCTCATTCACTGTTTCACGAAGGGTTTGGTTCAGTGCTTCTAAATCTTCAGGGTCTACTTTCTTTTCTCTCAATAGCTTTATAGTTCCCTCTAACTTTTTTATAACATCAACATCTTTATAATATTCCATGTGATTTATCACATTCAAACTTTTTTAATCATATCTTCATGATTTTAAGGATTACTTAAGAATAACTTTATCAAAAACACAAATATATTTCTCATTTCAGATAACCAATTATAAATGTTTCATGAAACTCATGGTTTTGTATGACATTAAAATTCATACATTCTATAATTTCATATGATATATCATATATCTGAATCTTTATTTCATGAATCTAATGTCATATAGTACTATTCATATGCTGGATCAATGTCATACATTCAAGTACAAAAAGTCTAACTGTGAAGTCATATGACCCAGTTATGTCAGACACTGATATCGTTATCTAGAGTAATACAATGGTCTATAAGTCATAGAGTGGAAGTATGACTTCCCAAAAATTCATATGATCTACATAAAAGTCATACACTAAAGTATTAGGGTATAGTTTGATGAAAAATAAATTTCATTTCTAGCAATGAATTATAAAATTCTTTTGATATTCAAATGATGGAGTTATATGAAAGGAAAAAAATTCATATGGTCCTAAAGAAGTAATAGGATATTCCTAGAACACCAAAGTCAAGCAAAAAATGACAACCAAATTTTCAATCTCCAAATTATAAACTCTATATTTCTTTCAAATGACTTTGGTGATTCTTCAAATGGACTCTAGTAATACTACCCCACTTCAAAACACAACAAATAAGATCAAGCTAATTCCATGGATTGTCAAAATAATCCTAACCACCAGAAGATTCACTCCAAGGTGTAAAAGCTTATTATACACTTCGATTATTATATGCAAGCATATTATATACTTATATTATTCCATTTACTTCAAAACACGTCATTTATGGATATATATTGAAGGGGAAAATGTTTATTGGCTATATTACATGGTTATCCACTTCACCTATATTTTAACAAAACTCACTTTATCCTTTACTCATTTAATGGAAGATCCTATAAACAATGACTCTCACTCACTAAAAAAATACAACTTCATATCTATACATACAAGGATACTTCAACCTTAACCCTTTTTTTAAATTACATATTATCTAAGATTCAATTATCAATATCACTAAAATTTATAATAAATTTTAGGTTGGTAAAAGAGTTATCCACCTTAGATGAAATTTTATATTAGGTTTTATAAACTCAAAAAAACTCATCTAATTTTAAGAAAAACCACTTCCCTATATTTTATTTCCATCCACATTCTACAATCTTCAACATTTCCATGAGATAAGAGAAATACCACAAATAACATAGAATTGTTCCATCAACAAACTCTATGTAAATATCGCCTAACTTGGTCTATAAAACAAGATAGGTTAATTTAGTCAACATATCTCTTTATAATTTTAACACATGTGAACCTACTTCTAAAACTCACTTTTTAAGGGATGCTAAAATAAAATTACTAGAATTATTCATAAACCTCTAATCACGTGAATAAAAAATCAAAACATTTTAATTGCATAGTTTTCTTCAGTAATAGCTTAATAATTTGATCTCACTTGTGATTTTAATTATATTTATCATATGTCCAAGAAAAGAATTCATACACTTGACAGACATTTTCTCTGCCTTACTTCACCTTCCATACACCACTTACTCAGTTTTTGAGAAACCCTTTTTTAGAATCCTTTCAAGATCCTCATCAAGAAATCCCATAACCATACCAAGTCAACTATCACATTCATAAATTGATTCCTTTTAATTTTCACATTTCTCCCATCATTATAGAGATTCATGGCCATATTTTAATGATCCATGATATGGAACATCCTACCAAAGTAGAATCACTTCTTCCCATCGGGATTCTTATTGTATTCAACTTTCTTAATTGGATTATGAAAAGGATTGGATTCAACATCACTAATTCCTAATTTATTTCCCAATGAAAACATTCATTCATTATTCTATTTCAACCAATGCTACTGAGGCATTCTCCTCTGTTTTGAAATAGAATTCATGTGACTAGTGGAATCAAAGGGGTTGAATATTAATTCTCTTAGGGAATCACTTCAAATTTTCTCGATGAGAAATCTACCAATATGGATATATAAAACCCCACTTAACAATATAATTTTACTGAAGACGAAGCTAATATAGGAATGATAATTTCTCATAACTAAAATTATATATTAAGAATTACACAATATAAAAAATGAAGAGAATACGAGAAATAATAAAAATGAAAATTATAAATACAGTTATTAAGGGAAAATCACTTTTCATACTTGAAACCAAGTACAATTAGTTTCATTTCTTGTGAATTCATAAAGGAAAAAAATTATTTTTCCCTTCTGAATTGTCTGAAGTTGAAATATTTAGTTAGTAAAACTCATACAAAAAGAAAATAATATTAAAGATATTAAGGCTACTATATTAGTGTGTTATTTAATTACCATTTTCTCAAGTCCTTTTAATGTAATGTACAAGTAATTATTTAAATAAAAATAGTAGTTAAGCATAAGTACAAAATTAAACATGAAAAGTAATTCCCAGGACCAAAAGAACGTCTCATTATGGTTATATATAACCCAACATTCCAATCTAATTTTATTGCACAAGAAGCTTACATAGTAATGTCCATTTTTCATATGTGAAATTATAGAATAATAATTACATACATTCAAAAATGAATATGAGAATATAAATAATAAAAAACAATGATAATTAGAAATAAAATTATAAAGGGAAGATCGCTTCTCATACATGAAACCAAATTGAAGTGGTTTTACTTATTGTGAATGCATAATGGCCCAAGAAATGTTCACCTTTCATGATTTAGTTTAATTAACCAAAGTAGGCTTGACATGATTATCCCTCTTAAACACTAATTTCCACATGTTTAAATGACCATTTTAGTAGCAACTATACCCCTTAAAACCACCAAGTTATGTTTAACTTATCATGAGGACATAATGGAACTTATAATTCTATAATAAGAAATTCAAAAACACTACTCGAAACCTAATATATAATTATTATCATTATTTATTAATTTTTTAGCCTTTACCTATATAAAATCATCACATTATTGTTCATTTATCTTATGCATTTCATATTAACCTTTCCTTGACCAGTTCATCAGTTTAAACATGTCCAAACTTAATTCGAACCCTATATCACCATTTTAGGGTCATGATCATTATTATAAAAATAAAAAAAAATCTATTAATTACCAATTAGACTAATTACCAATAAAATAAATGCATATAATTAATTTAAATCAATAAATAGTCCATAATTCACATATGAACACATACCAAACTCATGGTAAAGTGATAGGTCATCTAACTCAAAGAGGATAAGGAATCCTCTTATGGTATATACCCATAGATTATCTAAGATCATAAGGATTAAATAATATAAAGAAATTAAAATATAATTATAAATATACAATGATAAAGACCCCCATAATTTAAAATCATGTTGGAACAATAGTGTTAAAATAAAATTGCCCAAGTGAAAATTTTGAATTTTTTGTCACATAGTGATCATTTATTGAATTTTTGTTTCCTGAAAAAATTCATGCAACCTAATTAGTCAAGTAAAAATTTTAAAACATTTTGGAGAAATATAAGAAAAAATAATACAATTCATTTTGGAATTCTATGTCAAAGAAGATTTCATGTAACCTGATTTCTTATCAATTAATTTATTGATTTAAGAAAATCAATTTAACATTCAAAAAATGTAAATTCAAAGGGTATAGATATCTAAAAAATTAAAATTAATGATTTTAGGAAGTTTCCAAAAACATATAGAATAATGGAAGTTTTAAACTAGAAGAATGTAGAATAGAAGAATGTAAATATAAATTAGAACCTGAATAAAAGAATGTAATAAACATACTACATAGGAAGGGTGTTGGGGGTTTGAGGGTAGGACTCGGTTCAGGTGGAATGTGCATGTGTGGGGGAGGGGGAATGGCTGGTAGGTAGGGGCACCATCATAAAATATATGTTGGAGCTGGGAGGAGTTGGATGAGGAGGTGGGGAAGGGATTCAAGTAGAGGTGGAGGAATATGGGTTGAGGTCACGAAGGGTCTTGGGTTTCAAGGGTGGCATCAAGGAGGGCGGCAAAGAGAACAGCATCACCGTCGGCATTTGATCATCGGGGAGGTTGGGAGGGAGAAATGTCAGGGAGGTCGTCAAGGAGGAGGGTATAAGAGAGAGAGCAGGCAGCATCGGCCAAGGAGGGTAGTGAAGAGAGAGCTGAAAGCTTCGTAGTAGGATTCGTGAGGTCAGTGGAGGATAGAATCGTGAATGTGAGGGGGTCATAAAGAATATGGGAGTTGTGCGAGGTACTTCAAAAGAAAAAAACCCTATTTCCATGGATTTTGTAAAACCATGGCTTTAAGTATACATATATCCATAACCCTAATTAAATTGTGGCTATAAATAAAGTTATAGCCACAGATCTATAAAACTGTGGCTATAGGTCCATGGCTATAGATTATTTTTCTAGTAGTGTTTCTATAGAAAATTAATTACAAACTCCTTCATCATTTCTATAAAAAATAATTTCATCTAGATAAACAATTACAATGATAAATACCTCATTATCATCTTTAATATAATGATTATAGTCAACTCTCCCTTTTCTAAAATTCAACTTCTTCAGGCACGTGTCAAGATTACAGTACCAAGCTCTTGGGGATTATTTTAGCCCATATAAAACATTATTTATCCTATAAACAAAAATCTCATATTCACCAAGTAAAAAAACACATTGTTGTTCAATATATACCTCCTATTACAATTCACCATTTAGGAAGGATGAATTGACATACATTTGAAATATCTTGCAATGCCTTTATACTACAATGGAAATAAAAATTCTTATGATATCAAGTATTGCAATCGGTGAAAAGGTTTCATCAAATTCAACTCCTTAAACTTGTGAATATCCTTTACACATAAATCATTCTTTATTAATCACTAGTTTACCTTTTTCATTTATCTTGTTTTGGAACACCCACTTTGTCCTAATAATGTTATTTTCTTTGTCCTTGGGTACCAACTTCCAAGTTTTATTCTTTTCAACACTATCCATCACTTCATTCATTACATAAACCCAATCTTGATATTTCATTGCTTATTCCACATATTTAGGTTCATCTTGAGAGAACAATGAGATATGATAGTTTTTCCTCAAAGTTATTCTATTTTGAATCTATCATCCATGATTTAAAATTATATTTTAGACCTAAACTTGTCTTATAGACCTGGGATGATGTGAAAAAGATTGTTCTTCATCACTCAAATTTGATGAATCGTCTTCTTTAAATAATAATTCTTCAATATTCTCACAATTTTTTGATGCTTCACCTAACAGTTTCACAAAAATAGATTCATAGTTACCACTTATGTAACATGATTCTCTATGATAATTCACTTTATTTATTTATTCCATAATTTCCACATCAACATCATCAATAATATTTCTTGTTATTTATTTATGACAATTATATCCTCTTTTATTTTGTAGATAACCAATGAAGATACCATCAATGCCTCCTCTTTCAAATCAGTCCAAATTTTTACCTTTAACTTTGATAATGCAAGGGCTTCCAAACACTCTAAAATTTTTCAAGCTTGGATATTTTTCCTAATTGATCTCATATGATTACATATATAAATTTATCCTATAAATATAATGATTTTTTAAATGAACTTCTACTCCAATGGATTTTCTCCCGAAATAATGGAATGTGTCATGCTCTAGCAACATAGTTCAAGCCATATCCATAATACTTATATTCTTTTATTCATCCACACAATTTTTTTATGGTTGAATGGTACACATAGTTCATGTTAAATATCATTATTTTCAATATAAGAATAAAATCTTGCACTGGTAAACTTAACACCATTATCAATTCAAATATTCTTCAAAGAGTAAACACACTCTTCTTTCCCTTATCCTGAAAATTTTAAACCTCTTTAATGCCTCGAATGTATGTTTCTTAAAAAAAATGCATGTAATGAAATTAAAATAATCAATGAAGGAAATTTAATACTTATCTCTATTAGTTGATTGTTTCATCATGTCCCTACAATTATCATATTTCATGAGATTCAAAGGATGACTAGTTTGTCTTTCAAAATTCTTATGTGGAATATTCACAAAATTTCCCCTTTTTAAAGGGGACCACACCCAATTCCTTTATATTTTAAACTTAGTAACATCACTAATATTATATATATAAATTATTTTTCACAAGTTATTTTCTTCTATATGACCAAGTCTTTGATACCACGGTTGATTTTTTTATTTCAAGTTTAAATAAAAATAATTTATAGCATCACCAATCTAAAATACATTGCCACTTGTTCACTTTAATCTTATCAAGATACATCCATATTTAAAAACATTCACACACAAAAAACCCATATTTCTAAAATATCACTTCATTCTCATCATCATATAATAGAGACATACAAATAAGATTGTGTTTTAGTCTTTCAATATGCAATGTTTTTTTGGATTCCAATTGATTTTTACCAATGAATGCTAATCATACACCTTTGATTTTGAGTAAACCATCAATTATAAAGGTTATAGATCCTTATCAAAAACATTTAACATCCTTTAGTTGATTAATATCTCCTTTCATATAATAAGAACAACCAATTTCCAAAATCCATGGACATTCTCATTTAGATTATTTGTAGGAAACATCACAAACTAGAGCTTTTTTTGCCTTTCTCCTTCTTATTTTGAAACATTTCAGAATTATATATTGATTTCATTTGAACTGGTATCAAAACGTGACACCCTTTTTCATGATTAATAAGTTCCTTACATTTTTTCAAAAATATATTCTAGTGGTTGAAATCTATTTTCAGTTTTCAATTCAGATTTCATAGGTTGTCTCTAAATTGTTCTCTTTTAAGAGAAATGACTCCCCCTTAATTTTTTTCTTTCAAACCATCTAGACTAATAATTTTATTATTAATTCTACTAAAACATTCTTTCCATGTTACAAAAACCATGATAGTTCCATAAATAAACATTTCTCAATAAATGTTGAGTCTTTTCCCAATGATCAATTATGGGTGATTAAGTGTGGTTGCTTAATAATTTACATCTAGTTTACCATTTTTGTATCTAATAAAAAATATCAATATTCCCTACATCTATAATGAGGTATGGGATTTATTTCCAAAAGCATATGGTTATTTGGGGTTTTAATAATGACTATTCTTAGGAACTCACATTGGTTGAGAGGATGGGAGGTTATGCTCATCACACCTTTGGGGTAATTATTTCCTACTTTGGGACTCTTTTATATATTTAAGATATATTTTCTAATCCTTCCCAAATATTGATATGGTACTTGTTACCCCTATGCCAATGACTTGGTTGAAACCATGTTTTTATGTGAATAACTATGTGTATCAAAGGTTCTCTATTATTCTTTTATATATTTATGATGATTTAATTTATATCCATATTTAGGCACTCTAGAGTTTATTGTCATCCAAAGAGGTGTTCAGTGTCTTAGAGACAGGATTAAACCTCCACGATGCATCCTACATATCCTTTGAGAATAGGAATCAAAACTCATGCAGTTTATTTGAAATAGTTTAAGATCATATGACAAGACTAACCTGTGTATTTTAACATCATTCAGCAAGGATATAAATATAGGGATAAATCCTTGAGGAGAAATCATATTTATCCTATTAAGATAGGAATTAGAGTCTATATAGTTTGTGTTATAGGTGTATGAGTCATAAAATATTTGACAACAGAGGCCTTGAATGAGACTTATTCATGTAATGCTACCCTGAACTACTCATCAGGAGTATAACCCTTCGAGTTAATATGAGATGTAATCAAAATTACATAAAAAATAAGGGCATGTATTGGGGTCATCTACATCATGTTATTGGTATAATCATCACTGGTCTCTATGCCCATGCGAGTCACGCTCAGTGTGAGAAATAAGATATAGTGGTAGATTAGACTCATCGTAAGAGAGAAATTTTTTTATGGGGATTACATGTTAAGGTTTCCCTTAGAGAGGAATGATGACCAATCTCATGGAGAATATATCATGGAGATCAGGCCTCAGGAAGGTGTCCTATGTATCTCATTTATAATAGAAATCCAAGTCCTCATAGTTCAATTTCATCTTCATATCACTGATAGGTAAGAAATAATGATTAAACCTGAAGGGGTTATTTCTCTAGGGGTTATGGGAACTAGGGAATTCTATCAAGTTAGAGGCCCATATATGAACCCATTTCTAATACACTGATGGGTGAGGGAGGATGACAGAATCATATAGTAATTTGCGTCCTATGAGCTAGATTAATTGAAATATGAAGGGACTTACACTGGGGTGGGTTCCCAAGTCACATATTCATTCTTTATAAATTGATAGATAAACAGATATGTATTCATTATTTATCCTCTAATGGATGAAGAGACACATATTAATTATTTTTCCTATGATGGTTGAATATAGATGTTGGCCATGAAAGGTCTATCAAATATGCTTGCGTATCATCGAGACCCTTTCGAGGGTAGAGCATGAATAGGGTTTCATAAGTTCATATATCTAGACAATTAAGTACAATCCCCTTATAAAGGGGGTATTTAGATGAAGGTTCATGGATAGGGATTTTCATGGAACATTTCTAATTATATCATTCAGACACAATTGACATGTCCCAGGTTGTCTATCTGACATGTTTGACATGTCTAAAAGTGTCTATCTGACATGTATGAGGGTGTCTAACTGACATGGATGACATGTTCAAGGGTGTCTACATGAAATGTCTCCGGGTTTCTATCTGACATGGCTGAAATATCTGAGGGTGTATGTCTGACATGTCCTAGGGTGTTCCGTATGATCGAAGTTGACTTGTTAAAGAGATGCCTCATGGTAAGACCGACTTTTCTAGGGTTATTTTCATGATCAAATAATACATATCCTATGTTCTTTTCATTATTAAAGCTGAAATTTCCATGGAGATCCATGTTCTCGGCACTGACATGTCCAAGGTGGTTTGCATGACCGAATCTGACATGTCCAAGTTGCTCTGTGTGATCAATGCTAACATGTCCAAGGTGCTTCGCATGACTGAATATGACATATCTATGGAGCTTCATGTGATCAAATATAACATGTTTAAGGTGATTTGTGTGATTTATGATGACATGTCCAAGGCCATATAAGGGAATCATGAGACTGGTGAGGGATCGTGAGATCTTGTGATCTTAATAGAATCACGTGATGGGGTTTCATGAACATGTCCAGGATCACATGCGTGATAAAGGGGCACGCCCAAGGGTTGAAGTTACATGTATAAGGTTATCATGTCATGGACGCATAGATAATGGTTTGTGTGTCATAAGGATTTCATTCCTGAGGGTTCATGTCAAGGTTTCACATCCTAGATTTTTTATGGAAAGATGATGGAATGTCCATGGGTTCATATGCATGTAGAGGCCGAATGTCGATGGGTGTTCACATGAAAAGGGATCATGTTATCATGTGATCCTAAGGGAGTCATGTGACGGTGTTATGAGAACATGTCGAAGAGTTTCATATCAAATCCACTTGAATTCACTTCTCAATAGAGGTTCACATGGGACATCACATGATGTTCATTTCATCATATAATCATGTAACCTCAAAGGGATCACATGAGGGGTTCTCACGGTGGGGTATGGTGATTACTTAGAGGATTTCTACAAAGGATAAACCCCACTCTTCTCCTCTACTTCACTCCTACACATCACTTTTTCTCCATCTCCCTCTCATATATCTCCTGTATCCTTTCCTAAAAATGGGTTTAGAGGATTATATAGGAAAAGGCGGCCTATATTTCTCCTTCTTTCATGATGAAAACTTTGTGTGCACCATATTTAGGTGGTGGAGAGATTTATATGATCGAAATCACATGGCTTATAAGAAACCTCATGAAGTATTTGTATGTTCACATGCTTAAAAACTATCAATACTTTTCAGAACAACATTAGGGGATTCATATGATCACTTTTTGTTCATGTCATTCTTGATAGGTTCACATGATGGGATTTAGATGATCATGAGATATCTTATTGTAAAACCACTGAGGGATCCAATTAATTTATTCAAAATAATCACGTGATCATTTTTCATTTCAATGTATATCCATCATACAATCCTCTAAGGCTTCATGTGTGAAAAAATAAAAAATTCAAAAAGAAGAAGCCTCTTATGAAGGAAAGATTTATTAATTTTCATGGAAACTCACTTGACGTCAATAAATATTTGAAATAGAATCATATTTTTATTGTATGACCATTATAAATTCTAATAATAGATTTATGTAGTTTTTATATCACCTCTGTGTGATGGATCTATTCTTTAAAACACTACATGAATGATGTTAAGCATGTCTTTGTATTTTCTATCCATCGTGTGATGGGGTAGAGGATAGTTGAAGATTAAAAACTCAAAAAACATCATTGGATTCATGTGATGGGTCATTTTCATGTGATTTAGGGTGATTTATGTGATATTTAATGGTTTAATAATCTTTAAAACATCATGTGATCGAATCCATTCATGTGATGGGTGTTGTTCTTCGAATAATGGAATGCATGTGAGAAGTATTTTCATGTATGGAGTCGATCATGATCTATATTTCATGGACTATATCACTAGATATGGTCTTCATGGAGGATTTCAAGAAATGTATTCGACATTAGATGTCTCAATCTTGAACCAATGGTGTTGGTGTGTACGACGGATGAGCGAAGGTTGAAGATGGTCATGTGCCGCAATCAGATAGCCAAGATTAATCTGACCTAATGGCATACATTATATATGTATGTTTTAATGGTGGGTGAAAATTTCTATACCCAATTATCATCCCACATCAATTTTTCATCAGGATGAGGATCACTTAATAACTTATCATGGATCCTCTAATTTCCAAAAGTAAGAACTCGGGTCCTCTCCCGAAAATCGCTAGCACAGGCCCATGTCAGCACTCTCTATTGTTCTTCTAACCCATGGCATAGATTTTCTTCTCTCATGTGTGCATATGTGTTCACACCCACCCATGACAATGTTCTCTATCAGGATTTATCGACTCCCGGGCATGGTTAAATTAAATCCCATGTGAGCCCTGGTTGAGTTGGTTGATGGGCTATCCATGTATGGCCTATAATTTTTCTAAGGGAATACCCAAAAAATAATTAGAATAAATATCTAAGTAAAATGATTTAAATAAAGGGTTATAGTATGTTCCATTATAAAATTAAATCCCAAGACCAAGCCTTTATTCTTCATGTATTCCACTCTTAATACCTTAATAAAAAACATATTGATATTTTTTTACATGGGCTTCAAACTTCTCAAATATATAATGAAAAAGTTCTTGGTACACAATTATGGGTGCCAACAAAATGTCCCCAACCCCTTATAATTTGATTCATTTGGAATGAAATGATTTGATTCTAAGGTAAACATATATCAATATTTCATCTAATAGAACATCTTATTGGATTTGATATTGAGCCCTGTGAAATTATTTTTTGGGATTGTTTTATCTAAGGGATTTTAAGTGCTGCCAATATGAGACTCTTGACCTTGATTGCTTGGATGAATCCAAGATAATAAGTATCCATTGATTAGGTCATGGATATCCTAAAATTTTAATATTCATAAATTCTAGTATGAAAATTTTATTTGGATGGAAAGGAATTTGTGAACGGATCCAAAATAAGAAACTTGTACATACCTATGTATCCAAATGGAATGGGAATAAATCCATATATAGTTTTGAGGTGGAAGAATCCTACACATATCAAGCTCTTATAAAGGGTACATAGGTTCATGGATGAATAAATATATGGGGAAATATCTTACATAGATCTGTTTCATATATAGAAAGGGGAATGTTGTCACTTTGTGATAGAATCATGGGTAGGTACACATGTTCCAATGGGGATATTGTATGGATCTAGATCTCATGATATATTTTAGGACACATAGAGTAGGACACTCTATGAATTTTAAGGTCCTATGGGATGTACCAAGTCTCATATAGTTTCAATACATGATAGGACTAGGTAAAATTATATGGGTCCTAAGAAACAGAAATGATCTCTAATTTTTATCCAGTTTAGTGGACTTAGTGAGTGTATGTTTGATTTTTTATAGGGCCAAATAATGGTCCTTGTAATATATTTATATCTTAATTTTATCCCTTACTTTACCTATATCATTGAGAGAGGATTAGAGGGTATGGACTCATATTTTTCTATGGCCGCCCTTTATGGTTTTTTAGCCTCATGAGGTTCGTGCCTTTTCTATTTCATAAGTGCTCAGTGAGGCCTAGATCACACAGGGTGTATGTACAGTGATCAAAGACTCTCTTTTTTCTAGGTCACCCTTTTTAGGTTTTTAAATTGAAAATAATTTTCTCTTTCAATTGAAATTTTAAGGTCTTGTATGTCAGACCTATGTTGTATTGTATTTTAGGGTCTTCTAACTCAGACCTTTTATAATTGTAGTTTAGGTTCTTCTATCTCAGACCTTATCTCGACACACTAGGGGTAGTTTTTTTATAGATGTGAAGCTTAGACCTTGCATAATGTGGCTTTGTGTCAAGTGACGAGTTCCATAAAAAGGTTTGATAATGGAGTACTACATTCCTTCTTTGAGAATGGGTACAATACTCGATGATGCAATGTGAATGATGTTGAATCCACTTGAATATTCTGGTTATGGGGATTGTAAATCATGGTATAGGAATATCTAAGTCAACTAAAAATGAGGTCTTTTAGATATAGGTTGATTATTGGTAATAGTGGAAACCATTATCATACATAATCAGGATAATAGTTCATGGATTTAAAGGGTACATTTCTTCTGGGACTAAAACTCCCACTATGCACAATAATTGAGGCATTGCATTATTCACCAGTGAATACTATTGGGGTATCTTCCAATTTTCTAATCCCTATTAAAAATAAACTATCATAAATAACCAAGATAAAAAACTCAAGGCTATGGGGTTCCAAGAGAAGTGTATCAACTCAATAAAATAGTTGTTTCTGCTCAGACATCAAAGGCATGAATGTGGTTTATAGAAAATTTAAGATTCAAAAAGGGTTTAAGCACCCTAAAATTTCTTTCACCATGTATTGAACATGTTATCGTGGTAAGGGGATTTGATAAATCATCACTCTAAATTTTTCCTATACCAGGGGGTCTAGAGAGAAAATCTTGACTTTTACTAGAGCCACAAGATGGGTCCTATGAATTTTATGCCTTTTTTATTTATACTAAAAATTTTTCATAAACTCTAGAGATTAAGAGCTTAGTAATCGAATACTTGAATTTTATTTAGAACACCCTTTTGGGTTTTCATCCTGAAAAGTTTTTTGTCTATTTCACTAGCAATTTAGGGTCTTTTGATTTGGATCTTAAAAGTCTAAATTGTACAATCATATAGCTTTGACTAAATTAAATGTAGTTTAAGTTCATGATGTATGTGGAACTTGCATCAAGGGGAGTGTTGCATAATATCCTAATTGGGATTTCAATTTTTTTATAGTACTTTATCATAATTTTGAGCATGGGATGAAAATGTTGTAAATCATGGACCAATGTTCTCAGGTCATGAATAATGGTATGAAATAGTCATACGAAGGATGATCCTGAACCACTCTATGGTGACGAACTCCACTATGATGATGTTGGGGATCTCAAGGATTATAAGGACCTTTATTTAGAGCCTAGATTCTTCTAGTTGATGTTTATAAGTCCCTTATCTAGATCTATCTCATACATGGTCAAAAGTATGAATCTTTTCTTTTTTCCAAGGGTCATGGAAGGTTTATAGAAAGCCTAGGTGTTCAAGACATGAAGTGTAATTTAGGGATAGAGGTGATGAAAAATAAGATTGAATAAACATTGGTTGACCAGGTTCAGGATCTTGTAGTCCTTTGACAAGAAGTGTTGATGGATTATTGTATGTATCTTTTAACATCATGCAGTGTGGAAACTTCTACCATATATTTTAACATAATGTGACCAAGTTGTCTTCCTTACAGTTTAATGTCATGTGGTAAGAATATTGGAAACGATGTGAAATTGTGCATGATATACTTGAGGAAACCTTTCACTAGTAATGTTAATTTATATATGTAGATCTGAATCGTACATAGGAGAAGCGAGTCTATATGACTTGATCATCCTTAAGGATATTAATATCTTGTATGGTGGACCAGATATTAGGGGAATACACAATTTCTATGGTCGTTCTTCCCTAGGTTTCCCTAGGAAAATTTTAAGGGTGGGAATCAAGCCACAATCAGCTCTTTTAAGGAGATACCTCTACATAGATCTTACTCATAGGTAGGGGAGATGATTATGTTTCCCCTAAAAGGGATTTCATCCACAAATATTTGGGTGCATGATCTCTTACTGTTGATGGAACCATTAAGGAAAAGGGCTCTCATATTGGTAGAGGCTTTAACTGGTAGTGGAATTTCTAAAGACTCATGACCAACTGAGGTTGAAAGCTATAAATATGTATCAAGAACCCATTAAGGTTGAGATAATGGTAAACATACGACTAGGCCTAGGATAATATACTTGAGTTTCACTACATATATAAATATTTTAAGAATCAATCCACATGTAGTTCTTAAAAAAAGGGACTCCATGCAGAGATCTAGCACATGTGGTGGGAGGGTGAATTTTTTATCTTCCCTTTGTGAGCCTTGACATCATAGTCAGCTAAGGGGTCCTCTATATAGATAGGGTTCATATGTAGGTTAATAAAATTTATATATTTTATTATAGTATAGAGATGAAACATTTATCTTTGGTATATATTTATGAATAGGATAGCCCACTCGAAGTAATTTTTAAGTCATACAGGATGGACCATATGTCATATAGTGTAACATCATGCTACTAGGACTTTTTAAATTAGTTAAACATAATGATACTAGGATTTTGTCATGAATTTTAACATCATGTGACTAGGATTTTTTCATGAAATTTAACATCATGTGGATAGGATATTTTAATGTGGTTTAACACCATTAAAAAAAGATGTTTCCATATAGTTTAACATCATGATACTAAGACGTGCCACTGAGAGGAACGAATAACGTAGGGAAATTGGGTATTTATTGGAGATTCGTGCCCCAGGATGTAGGGGAACAAGAATAAAATATTATAATCTTTCTTTAAAAATGATTACAATGTACAGGTGTGAAACATCAAGGGTATTTGAATCTTCTAGAATAGTTGGGTTATGGGAAGTGTAAATCAAAACCCAAGAATATATGAGTCAATAGAAGGTGGAGACCGGTGGGTACGAGTCAACCATTAGTAATAGTGGAGAGACTATATCCCATGTATTCAAGATAATAACTCCTATATTAAAGGGGGACCTCTCCTTTGGGACCAAAATACCCACTAGATGCAAGCTTCGAGGCATTGCATTATTCACCAGTGAATCCTAGTGATATCCCTTTGGATTAACCAATATTTGTTACTTGTTTTCCATAGATGAGAACTAAGATCAAGGGATACCAAGGTATGAGGGGTTCCAATATAAGGTTATCAACTAGATTAATTAGTTGGTATCAACTTAGATATCAAATATATAAAGTTGTTTCTTAGATAACTTAAGATTAAAGAAGGTTTCATGCACCCTAAAGTTCATGTGAGTGTGAATTGAACACATTTCGAGGTAAAGTGATAAAACATGTGATTATAAAGTACACAATCATAAAAGTGGATGATCTATTCAATATGAATACATATTTTCATATAGTTTACTTTTGTGTGATAAGGAAATTGTCATGCAGTTTAACATCATGTGACTAGGAAGTTTTTATGTAGTTTAACATCATGTTACTAGGATGTTGTTTCCTATATTTGGATAGAATGAACCTTGATTGCACTAGTTAGAGTGACTTTCGAGGTTCCCTAAGATCACATGTGTAATGTTCATCATGAGAAACAAGAGACAACTAGATAGTTGATTGATCCATGTGAGAGTGCATGATATGTAATATGTAGGGGTATTCACGTTTTGGTATGAGCAGAAATCCCCACACAAATTTGGTTCTCATCGAGGGACATAATTATAAGTGATTAGAACTCATATATGGGCCTAAAATGGAGGATCTATCCATCACTATGTATCCCGTAGTATGGTAATCAAGCCATGTGTAGTTATTATATGGGATCTCCACATATATTGAACTCATATATGGGGAAGGGTTATTTTATCATTGTGTCATGGATGGACCTAGGATTGGAAACCCAATAATCACTATGTATCCTATGGTAATAGGAATCAAGTCACACATAGTTCTGATATAAGTGTTATGCTGTTTAGAATCTTGCTATTGGTGATTTGAATATGTAGGCATAGAATATTGAGTCATTCTTGATTCCTGTGGGATGTAGGAAAATGGATAAAATGAATCATGTATTTGTATTTATAGATTAAGTATGATAGTCCGATGATTGTTGGGGTTAATGCCACGCCATTAAATAAATATCTCATGAATTTAAGGGGGGTCTTTCTTCTAGAGCCAAAATATCCTCTAGGAATAACCTCTTAGGTGTTGTTCTAATCACCATTGAATCCCAGTAGGTTCCCTTTATAAACCAAAAAATACCCTAGGCACAAACTCTTTGGAATTGTGCAATTAACTAGAAAAACCTAGAAAGGTCTCTTTATGATTGGTAAGTCCTTATTAGTAATATATCATAAAATTACAAGATAATATGCACTCAAGGTATCTGGTGATTTAGACATGAAAAGGGAGACATGGAATTTATATAGTGGAAAAGGAGGGTATCTAAAGGTATTTTGAATCTTAAGGAAGTTCGGTATTCATAGAACAAACATACCCCAAAATTAAATCATACAAGAATATGATGTCATAATATTACTTTAACAATGGGTACAATGAACAAAAGAGTAACATCGAGGGTACCTAAACCTACTTGAATAGTTGGGTTATGGGAAGTTTAAATTATAACCCAATAATATCTAAGTCAATGGGATATTATGATCAGTAGGTGTAGGTTGTCCATTAGTAATTACATAATCTCATATTCTACACATTTAGGAAAATAGATCCTAGATTTAAGGGTAACCTCTCCTCTTGGACCAAAACATTCACTAAGCGTAAGCTCCAGGTCATTGAGTTATTCAACAAAAAATCCTAGTGGGTCCCTTTTGGATTATCCAATTCCTATTACCAATTTTCTATAGGGAGGGACTAAGAGTATGTGGGTTCATGGTATGTGGGGTTACAAGAGAAGGATATCAGCTCTATAAATTGGATGGAATTAACTTACACATCAAAGATATTAAGTTTTCCCATAGGGAATGTAATATTCAAGAAGTATTTGAGTTCCTTTAATACTACACTAACATGTATTGAACACATTTTCATGGAAAATGGATAAAACATGCAATTCTCGAATACACAGTTATCAAGGGGATGATCTGTTTATCATGAAGACCTCTTGTAATGCAATTTAACATCATTCAACTAGGATTTTGTCTTATAGTTTATCATCATGTAACTAGGATTTTGTTGTGTAGTTTAATGTCATGAGTCTAGGATGTTGTCATGCAGTTTAATGTAATACAACTAGGATATGGTTCCCTATCCATAATGTGTCTCGATATTGCTAGTCATAGTATCTTTCTAGGTTCCCTAAGATCACATGAGTCATGCTCAGCCTGAGAAATAAGGGATAATTAGGTGGTCTATTGAACTATATGAAAGTGTGTGGTAGGAATTATAGGGGGGTGTTCACAATTTAATGTGAACTTGAGTCTCTACATAGATCTAACTCTTATGGAGGTACATGATTGGGAGAGATAAAAACTCATGGATGCGCCTGGAATGGAGGATTTAAGCATTATTATGTATCCTGTGATGGTAGGAATCCAGAAACATGTAGTTCTTAGATGTAAAATTCCCTTAGATGATTGATTTATGGTGCAGGAGATGTAATTTTTATCACATTATAGATCGACCTAGGATTTGAGATCTGGGTGTCACTACATATCATATAGAAATAGGAATCAAGCCATATATAGTTCTTGAGTAATTTCCCTGCATAGGTATATCCTATATGCAAGAGGGGTGAATTTTTAAATATGTTAGATATGGACCCAGGATTTTAGATCCCATCGTCACTATATATCCAATGTTAATAGGAATCAAGGCACACATAGTTCTTGAATGAAATATTCCCTACATAGTTCTAACCCATACAGAAGGAGGGGGAATTTTTTCTATTTTATATTACACATGGACCCATGATTAGAGATCTGGGAATCACTATATATCTTGTAGAAATAGTAATCAAGTCACACATAGTTCTTTAATGGAAAATTCTTTACAGAGGTCTAACCCATACATAGGGAGGGGGAATTGTTTCCATTTTGTGTTTTGGTTGGACCTAGGATTAGAGATCTAGTCATCATTATGTATCATCTAGTAACAAGAATCAAACCACATGTAGTTATTGATATGGAAAATTCACAACATAGGTCTGATCCATGCATAGGTGGGTCATTTTCCATTTATATTGTGGTTGGGCCCAATATTTGAGTTTCAGGACTTAAAAAGTATTGTGCAGTAACATGAATCAAACCATACATGGGTTTGATCCATACATGGGGGATAATTTTCTATTTTTATTGTTTTTGGACCCAAGATTTGAGATCTAGGCATCACTACATATCCTTTGGTAAAAGGAACCAAGCCACATGTAGTTCCTGATATGTAAAATTCTCTATGCATGTCAGATCCATGCATAAAGGGGTTATTTTTTCAATTTTATATTGCGGTTGGACCCAATATTTGAGATTCAGAATCACTATATATCATACCATAAAAGGAATCAAGACACATATAGTTATTGATATAGAAAATTCTCTATGCATGTATAATCCATGCCTAGATAGGGGGAATTTTTTCCATTTTATATTGTGGATGGACCTAATATTGGAGATCTGGGCATCACTACATATCCTGTGATAACAGGAATCAAGTCACATGTAGTTCTTGATATGTAAAACTCCATGTTTAGGTATGATCCACATGTAAGGGGAATTTTCTATTTTATATTGTAGTTGGGCCTAGGATTTGGGATATGGGCTTCAGTACGTATCTTATGATAATAGGAATCAATCCACACATAAATCTTTAATAAAAAATTACCTATATAGGTCTAAACCATATGTAGGGAGGGTACATAATTTACATTTTATATTTCATTTGTACCTAGGATTGGAGATCTGAGCATAACTACATATCCTACAGTAATGGGAATCAAGCCATGCATTGTTCTTGATATGAAAAATTCCTTTTGTAGGTATGATATATATGAAGGGGGATAATTTTCCATTTATATTATGATTGGACCCACGATTTTAGATTCAAGCATCACTAAGTATCATGTAGTAATAGTAATCAATCCTCATGTAGTTATTTATATATAAAATTCCCTACACGGGTATGATCTATAATCAGGGGGTCATTTTCCATTTATGTTACAATTGGGACCAAGATTTGAGATTTGGGAATTACTAGGTATTATATAGTAATAGTAATCAATCTACACATATTTCTTGATATAAAAAATTCCCTACCCAAGTCTGATCCATACATAGGGGGGATTTTCCATTTGTATTATGATTGTGCCCAATATTTAGGATCTAGGCATTACTACATATCTTGTGATAATAGGAGTCAATTCGTCTATAGTTCTTGATATAAAAAAATCCTTGTGTAATTCTAATTCATATGTTGGTGGAATTATCCATTTTATATTATGTTTGGACTCATGATTCGGGATGTAGGCATCACTATATATCCTATGAAAATAGGAATCAATCCACATGTAATTCTTGGTAAGGTTCCCTTATATGAACCTAACTCATGCATAAGGATGGGGGAATTTCATTATTCTACATAGATCCAACTTGTGTAAGTGAATTTCCAATGAAGTAACGTGACTAATTAGAAAATAAGGAAACATTTCTTGAATGAGGTTCTGGTTCTAGACTCAAATGGGACCGCTATGCCCCTATCTCTATGGGCTGGAGATGATTTGGGGCCATAATTAGCACTCTCTGGTCCTATTATTGAGGATCCAATGATTCATGGGGTGGTGAGTGAGATAAAAATGACTCCATATTTATGGGATAGGGTCGGTTTGGAGAAAATGCTAATTTATATAAGATCTATTTGGGTTTTGATGACCCTAGGGGTGGAGGTGGTGGTAAAAATGTCCCCCAGCCTTGTGATATGGGTTCACTCCGGGATGTCTTCCATGATAACTAATATTTTAATTCACTTAATTTCATGAAATCTCATTCAAGAATGGGATGGGTATAATGGATACTTGTGATGGAACTCACTTACTATGAGTATCTATCAAGTAATCTTCAACATCAGCTTCTGTATTTTAAATGTGTTCGCATTTTGTCAAGAGGTCAATCTTAAGACCCTGTGGAAATCCCTCCTTATTCATGGAATCATTGTGTTCTCAAAGTGGGGGATCTCCATTTTATTGAATAAATGGCCCATTAATTACCCAATCCCATGATTTCTCTTATGTATATGTCATTTTAGGATACTTTATCTGGGGATATTTTCTTCCCTGGGGATAGGGTAAGGTATAATGCTTCATACTTTCCTTATCCTTTGATATAAACATCTAACGGGGATTTGGAAATCAGTCACCAGAGAGTTATCATGATGAAAACAAAAAATGATATAGGATTTTTTATGTTTCTCTGATCATGGGTATCAATCCATGGAGAATATTTCCATGACTATCTGATAACAGAGGGTATTTATGATCTAGAGGTGACCCTTATATCCTTGATAAGGGAGGTGTCTATCCTTCAATTGTTAATAGGTTTCCTACATATTATGGTGTAAGTAAGTCTTGTAATCCTCTTATGAACCATCTTGAATCTCATAATCAGAGGTTTCTATATTAAAAAACATATTTTAGAGGTTTTTTCCATCCAACTCCCTCCATATATCCTTGTCGGCCCCATATTCATCCAGGTTATATGCCTCCACCTAGTTAGACTATAGAGGTTGATTCTTTTGGTCTCATGTTGACCATGGTGAAGTGATGCTGATAGTTTATAGGTGAAAGAGCGCTGTCGTGGGCGCCCTCAAATGATTAATGTGATTTGGGGTACTTAGGTGCAGCAGAATGGCTGACCAAGGTCGTCTCTCAAAGGAGGAAGTGAATTAAAACAATTTTTAGAGGTATTCTAGAAGTAAAATAAAAGAGAATAAAAACACTAATTGAAAGGATGGGGGTGGTTGTTTATAGTTTATGAATCTAGAAGAAGTTTTCTGGAAGAAGATTGCATTTTTTTTGTTTTTAATTTTGAAATGAAGTTTCGATTAGAATGACACAACAAGAAGATGTTTTTTTAGAAATCTATTTTAAAAGGCGTAATCGATCTAACTCTACCTCTTCAATAATTTGTTAATCATTATCATTTAAATTAATATTCACTTAATTATGATCCCTTAATTTGTTAAATCCCGAACCCTACGAGAATTAACTTTACCACGAAGATTGAAGTGAATTTAACCTTAGGCTAACTTCGGAACATGCAATCGCAACACCCTGCTTTGATTGATTTTCTAAAATTAGCTTATGGTCAGTGGTAAATTAAGGCACATAACCACTCTAGAAATGAGGATTAATTGAGTTTAGGGATTATATTTTAACTCTACAAATTGATCCCGTGTGGTTTTGAATTACTGGTTAAGGTTGCGCTCTCACAGTTCACACAATTTCCGACCTCGCGTGTTTTGTGTTAACTATTCAATTGCTTGATTAGTTTCATTTAAATTAAAAACTCAATTAATAGATCATAATATGTGAATTACAGTATCTCATTGATTCAAAATAAATGAATGAAGAAGGATAGAGGTCGATCGATTACTAAAAAGAACCACTCTTCCATGGGTGGTGTAGTCATCGTGGAGACGTTTTGCATAAGCAACGGATTGAAAGGGTAGAACCCAATCTTGTATCCACTCTTGATTCCAAACCAATTAAGAAGATTAATATAAGAAGAAGAGGGATGAACACAGAATATTATTTGAAGAAAAATTCAAGAAACAAACATGAAAGAAAAGAAATACAAAGAAGAGGTGAGAGAGGAGAGCATTTTTGGAAGAGAGGTTTGCAAAAAGGCTTACTTCTTCCAAGAGTTGTTAGGGGCTCCCAAGAGACACCCTTTAGGCCACACCTTCCCAAAGCCTCGTCCAGCCCTCTCAAAGAGTTAAAACCCCCTTTAAATAGAGTTTGTGATGGCTAGGGATACATAACCTTTTAAGTGTGAAATGAAAAACTCGGCCAAATATTTTATTCCAACTTGCACCGCCCATTTGACCTTCAAAACGCGTGAATTGACCAGCCTTCTATAAGGCTGATTTGTTCCAAATCATGTCCCCGAGCTTTCCTCAACATTTGGGCTCCATCCAAGCCCGTATGTAGAATATATGGCCCAAATACAGAACCCATGTCCATTTTGCCGAGTCCAGCCCACCATTGTATTAATGGCTCATTTACTCCATCCAAATGCACTCTTTAGCTTTAGTGTCCTGAATAAAAGTTGTAGATAATTATGTTAGGAACACTGTTACAAAATTTGAAATTCAAATAATAAATATAAAAATATTTATCTTCGAAATACTACAGTGCACTATTAAGGGTAAAACTGGAATTTTCATCAAATATTCAAATGAATGATCTAATTCCAAATACTTTCTAATTAAACATATTTAACACAATGTGAGGAAATTATATCATTTATTACCAATAAAATATTCAACAAAATAGTTTTTTATCAACTCCCCCACACTTACCCTTTTGCACTCCTGAGCAAAATCTCATTTCAAGTAAACATCAATATAAAATCAAAACCAATTTTGAAACACATATCTTTGAGATCAAACAATTACACACCAAGAAACAAAAGATATCATGCCTCATAAAAAACCATTATTTCAAGTTCTACATTTATATCATTTAATATATTTCCACTTCATTTATCCTCCCATGCACAAAACACTTACCTCGCTTGAATTTTCTCTCATCACGCAAATATCAATTTTTTTTTTTTGCAATGTCTTTCTCATCCAAACTCATACAAGGGTCACCATAGGCTTGATAGATTCCTAAATCGCTACCCGATGTGAGTCAAGGACATATGTTTATCATGAGGACTTTTCAGGGTTGTTCTATGGCTTTCGGTTGGTATGATTAAGATGTGAAAAACTCTGAGGCTGAATGAGGAGGGCTTGACTCTTTTGAAGCAAAATTGCATTAATCTAATTTTCACTTAAATATGGTCTTCTCTTCAATCCCCATAGTATAAATTCAGCTCCATCATTATGAAAAGTCATGAAAGGTTTACACCATTCATCATTTCAGCATAAAAATGTCAATCTTCTCAAACATGATTTTCTTGAAAGCTCCAGATGGGCACAACTTCACTTGTCATGAAATCTCCAGAAAAGGCACAGCTTTCAATATAATGAATTTCTTTAGCAGCAAACACGTCTCTTCAGAATTTAATTTTCCACCCAAAGTATCACATAATGTGGTGGCACAACACAAGACAGCTTCCCCCACACTTAAGCTCAACTAGATTATGCAATTTCACTTCAAGAGTTGGTTGGATAGGAAAAATTGGCTTGTAATGTGGCTTAACCTAACAGGTTGTGCATGGCTTCTAAGGGCTACAAGGATTAAATATTCAAGGTAGGCCATTATAAAAAAGGATTCTTTGAAATATGGGCTTTAATACCAAACAAATGCCTCAATCATTTAAACACAAGTACCTCAAACCCTCAAGTTTTTACAGGAATAGATCAAATTATGGTTAAATCAAGTATGGTTTAGTTCTCTCAAGAAGTGAGGTGAATGTAAAGAATATGAAAATAATGGTTCAGAAGCCTCACAGGAAAGTGATTTCAAATATAAAGACAGTGAGATGTGGCATGGGATTCAAAAATTCGGTGTACTTTCCTTGAAATTACTAAATATTTGAACTTGAAACAAAGTCATTTCAGCATTCATTTAAGCTTAGTTTTAAGGGGTAAATTGTTTCACTTATTGATATGGATTTAAAAATGGTGATGAGAATCATTTTAGCTCAAAAGTTTCAAAAACACACAGAAAATTGTAAAATAAACACACAAATTTTGAAAAAAACACAATTTTTTTTTGGTTTTTTTTTTTTGAACAGGAAAGCAATTGAAATTAATAAACTAAAAGGTTCCCTCCCCCACACTTAAAATATTGCATTGTCCTCAATGTGAACTCATGGGATGAAATATGCACATGAAATGCAGAATTTTTAAATAGGACAAATAATATAAAAGTGAAAGGGTTAGGAACATCCTGATGTGATCAAGTGATGATGGGGTCATGCAGTGTGATAAAATCCACTGCATCAGTAGGATGTCCCTCAATGTATCTCTTCAAACATTGCCCATTGACTGTAAAGCTCCTTCCAGTGTCCTCTTGTGTGATCTACACTGCACCATAAGGAAAAACATTAGACACAATATAAGGACCTAACCATCTGGAACGCAACTTACCAGGCATCAACTTTAGTCGTGAACTATAGAGAAGGACTTTCTCTCCAACATGAAACTCCCTTTTTTGGATCATTTTGTCATGAGATGCTTTTGATCTTTCCTTGTAGAGCCTTGAGTTCTCATATGATGACAGGCGAATCTCCCCAAGCTCTTGAATTTGCAACTTCCTTTGAATTCTAGCTTGGGCCAAATCCATGTTGCATTTCTTTATAGCCCAATATGCCCGATGCTCGACTTCCACTGGGAGATGACATGCTTTCCCAAAAACAATCTGAAATGGGGACATACCAATGGGGGTCTTGTATGTTGTCCTATAAGCCCACAATGCATCATCCAAGTGCTTGCTCCAATCCTTCCTATTTGGTTGCATGGTTTTCTCCAAGATTTGTTTCAACTCACGATTTGAAACCTCAGCCTGGCCATTTGTTTGGGGGTGGTATGGTGTTGATGTTTTGTGTGTCACCCCATACTTTCGAAGGAGGGAAGAAAAATTCCTATTGAAAAAGTGTGTCCCTTGGTCACTGATGATGGCCTTTGGTACTCCAAACCTGCAGAAAATTTGAGCCTTGACAAAATTCACTACAACATGAGAATCGTCAGTCCTGGTGGCCTTGGCCTCCACCCATTTACTCACATAATCAACAGTAACCAAAATATACAAAAATCCAAATGAACTAGGAAAAGGACCCATAAAATCAATGCCCCACACATCAAAAATCTCACAGAATAGTATGGGTTGTTGGGGCATCTCATGTCTCCTAGAAATATTCTCATTGTGTTGGCAACGAGAGAATGACTTACAAAACACATGGGAATCATGGAATAAACTAGGCCAATATAATCCAGAGTCCAAAACTTTCCTAGCTATTCGTTGGGGTCCAAAGTGTCCACCACATGCAAGTGTATGACAGAATTGCAAAACAGACTCAAACTCATGATCAGGAATACACCTCCTAATAACTTGGTCACTACACATGCGCCAAAGGTAAGGATCATCCCACACATAAAACCTAGACTCACTTTTTAATTTTTGGACTTGATGCTTCTTCAAATTTGCTGGGATTTCAGAGGAAACAATGTAGTTAACTAAATCAGCATACCAAGGATGCGTACCTGAGATGGTATAGAGATGCTCATCAGGGAAAGTGTCCCGAAGTGGTACCTGATCCAAGGTGTCATCCTCTAGTGTGTGAGTAAGCCTACTCATGTGGTCCGCCACCAGGTTTTCTGACCCCTTTTTGTACTTTATCTCGATGTCAAACTCTTGAAGAAGGAGCATCCAATGGATAAGTCGTGGCTTTGCATCTGGCTTCTTCAGGAGGTACCTCAAAGCTGCATGGTCAGAAAAAACAACTACTTTAGAGCCCAATAAATATGAACAGAATTTATCTAAAGCAAATATGACAGCAAGAAACTCCTTTTCTGTGGTTGTGTAATTTGATTGGGCTGAATCCAGTGTCCTTGATGCATAGGCGATCACATGTGAACGCCCCTCCACCCTCTGAGATAAGACAGCTCCAACCGCGAAGTTGGAGGCGTCACACATAAGCTCAAAAGGAATCCCCCACCTTGGGGGTTGTAAGATAGGTGGAGTGGTCAGACGTTGTTTTAGCTCATCGAATGAATTCCTGCAAGAAACATCAAACACAAAATCAGAATCCTTTTGAAGTAATCTTGACATAGGAAGAGCAATCTTACTAAAATCTTTGATGAAGCGCCGATAAAATCCTGCATGCCCTAGGAAAGATCTAACATCATGCACACATGTAGGATATGGGAGGGATGAAATAATGTCTACCTTAGATTTATCAACTTCAATTCCATGTTGTGAGACTATATGACCTAAGACAATTCCCTTTTCGACCATGAAATGACATTTTTCAAAATTTAAGACCAGATTCTTCTCAATACAACGATGCAACACATCACCCAAACTAGAGAGACATTCATCAAATGAGGACCCATAAACTGTAAAATCATCCATAAATACCTCCATGAAGGTCTCAATGAAATCTGAGAAAATACTCACCATGCATCTTTGGAAGGTACCTGGTGCATTGCAAAGTCCAAATGACATCCTTCGGTAAGCAAAGGTACCGAATGGGCAGGTGAATGTTGTCTTCTCCTGGTCCTCTGCTGCAATGGGAACCTGAAAATAGCCAGAAAATCCATCCAAGAAACAATAGTGTGTCTTCCCAGCTAGTCTCTCAAGCATCTGGTCAATGAATGGAAGTGGGAAATGGTCCTTACGAGTGGATTGATTTAGTTTCCTATAATCGATACACACTCGCCAACTGTTTTGTACTCTCATAGGAACTAACTCATCATTTTCATTTTTTATAACAGTGAAACCAGTTTTCTTTGGTACAACCTGAACAGGGCTAACCCATTGTGAGTCAGAAATAGGGTAAATGATACCCTCCTCAAATAATTTTTCAACTTCTTTCTTAACAACTTCTAGGAGGGTGGGATTAAGTCTCCTTTGTGGCTGTCTCACCGGTTTAGCCCCATCCTCCAAGAGAATCCTATGCATGCAAATGGAGGGACTAATACCTGATATGTCTGTCAATGTCCAACCAATTGCCCTGATGTTATCTCTCAAAAGATTCAAAAGTTTTTCTTCATGTTCAAAAGAGAGATTGTTAGCAATTATGACAGGTAATCTATCACCACTGAGCAAGTATGCATATTTGAGATTTGGGGGCAATGGCTTGAGTTCCAATGTAGGTGGGTGATGTATGGATGGAGATATTTATGCAACAGACATATCTGCACAATGAACATCAGTATCAGAATAAAAATCATCACAATCAGAGAATAAAGCACCAAATCCATCAGCATACTCAATAGCCATGTCATAATCAGAGTTCACATGATCAAAATCAGAATATGATTCCATTTCAAAATCAAATCTTAGAGAGTATTGTTCCTTAAGAATGGGTGTAGAAGTATTCTTAGACATCAAACTAGAACCAATACTCATAATCTCCCTAAGCATAGGACAATCCAATTCCATGATGTTTTTACTTGGTGGTTCAAAATGGGAGATAACAAAAGCAGAATGGTCCTCTGAGGGGTACTTCATGGAATCCATAACATTAAATATCACAAATTCATCTCCAAATTCCATGGAAAGTGTAACCTCATTGACATTTATGATATTTTTTGCAGTTTTGAGGAAGGGTCTACCTAAGATAATGGGGGCATGAGAACTTACCTGATCATCCTCCATGTTAAGCACATAGAAGTCTGCTGGAAAGATCATGTCTCTTACCCGAACAAGTACATCCTCAAGAACTCCCGCTAGATATGTCGTAGCTCTATTCGCCAATTGCACCACTACTCTTGTTGGCTTCAACTCACCAACCTGCAAGGAAGAGAATACAGAGTGAGGCATCACATTTATGGAAGCTCCTAAATCACAAAGAGCATCGGAGAAGTGCAACTCCCCTATGGTACATGGGATGGTGAATGTCCCGGGATCCTTTCACTTTGTTGGCATTTCTAGAGTTGGTGTAATGAGTGCCGAGACATTCCTTCCAAGGTTGATCCTCTCATTCCCCTTGAGCCCTCTTCGATTGGTGCAGAGTTCTTTTAAGAATTTGGCATACCTTGGGATTTGCTTAATGGATTCAAGTAGAGGAATGTTGATCTCCACACGCTTGAATGTGTCCAAAACCTCCTTTTGCATTGCTTCTTCAGCCATCTTCTTGGTTTGAACAACCCTGTTTGGAAAAGGAAGGGGTTTAGGAGGAACATCATCAATTTTTTTCTTACCTTTATCTTTCTCCTTGGATTGCTCATCAGTTGGTTTGGAATGCGGATTCTCTGGAGTTGAGGTGAATCCTGGTGGAATGGTAGGTGCAGATGTATTGTTCATTTGCTTCCCACTTCTCAATGGTATGGCACTAACATTCCCCTTTGGATTTGGAGTGGGTTGGGAAGGTAGATTTCTAGAATTCTTACTCACAAGTTCATGGAGAGCGGTGGCAATCTGGCTCATTTGAGTCTTCAACTCCCTCAGCTCCGAACTTTGACTCTTCAGCTCATTATGTTGATTAAGAACAATTTGCTTCAAAAGATCATCAGTATTAGATTCTACCTTTGGTGGATGATTCCCTTGTTGCTGACTTGTTGATGTTTGAGCTTCAAATCTCCTTTGGGGTTGTTGGAAACCCTGCTGGTAAGGCGGAGGCTGCTGGAAGTTTGGTTGAAAAGGGGGCCTTTGTTGTTGTCCAGAGCCATACCTCATGTCCGGTTGATCTTTCCACCCTTGGTTGTATGTTGGAGCAAATGAATAAAACTTCTTTTGGGGATATGGTTGTTGTTGCTGCTGAAATGGTCTCCCTGGGAATACTGTTGCGCAATCCTCTATCTCTTGTAGTTGTGGGAAACAGTCAGTTGGGTGGCTTATCTCAGTGCAAATGCCACATGGCCTCGAAGGAGGGGGTTGGGATGTATTTTGAGCCAATGCAATCTGCCTCACCATAGTTTTCAATTCTTCTAACTTAGTATCAATCAAATGACTTTCAAGAGAAGAAGGACTTACTTGATGTACTCCTCGAACATGTGGTGTACCTCTATCACCGAATTGTTGAGAGTTTTGGGCCATTTTGTCGATCAATGCTCGTGCAGCTACTGGTGTCTTGTCCACCAATGCTCCTCCAGCAGCAGCATCCACCATGCTCCTCTCCATGGGTGTGAGTCCTTCATAGAAGTACTGGATGAGTAGTTGCTCACTGATTTGGTGATGTGGGCAGCTTGCACACAACTTCTTGAATCGCTCCCAGTACTCATACATTGACTCCCCTTGTGCTTGCTTGATACCCGATATCTCCTTTCGAATGGATGTGGTCCTTGATGCTGGAAAAAATCTTTGCAAGAAAAGACGTTTCAAATCATTCCAACATGTTACATCTTCAGGTTGCAAGTAATACATCCAATCTTTTGCAGCTCCATCAAGTGAGAATGGGAATGCTCTTAATTTAATTTGATCTTCAGAAACATTTCTTGGTTTTAAAGTTGAGCAAACCACATTAAATTACTTAAGGTGTTTGTTGGGATCCTCACCAGATAAGCCATGAAACTTTGGAAGAAGGTGAATTAATCCAGATTTCAATTCAAAGTCTGATTCGAGATTTGGGTATGCAATACAATTTGGTTGATAGTTAATATTAGGTGCAGCCAATTCTCGAATGGTTCTATTAAGTTCATTTCCATTATTTCCAGCCATTGGTTCCTCTTTTATGTTTTAATTTGAATTACTTCCAATTTCAATGTTTCCAGAAGAGAGGAATTCACCAACTGGTTGAATATTGAAACTTCCCGTAGATTGAGAATGTCTGATTCGTGCCCTAAGGCTACGTTCAATCTCAGGGTCAAGATTTAAGAGATCTTCGGGATTAGTTCGTGTCATAGATTAAAAAATGAAAAGAAAGAAAGTGGACCATAGTAAAAAAAAATGAGAAGTTTTAGTTGATGGTCCAAAAATAAGTAGAAGAAAATAAAAGAAGAAGAAGAAAAATCAGATTGGGTAAAGAAGGAAGAAAGAAGAGAGGAAGAGAATAAAATGTAAAATAAAAAAAATACCTCTAATTGGTTGAATTAATTACTTGCCTCCCCAGCAACGGCGCCAATTTGAAAGAGTGCTGTCGTGGGCGCCCTCAAATGATTAATGTGATTTGGGGTACTTAGGTGCAGCAGAGTGGCTGACCAAGGTCGTCTCTCAAAGGAGGAAGTGAATTAAAACAATTTTTAGAGGTATTCTAGAAGTAAAATAAAATAGAATAAAAACACTACTTGAAAGTATGGGTGTGGTTGTTTATAGTTTATGAATCTAGAAGAAGTTTGCTAGAAGAATATTGCATTTTTTTCGTTTTTAATTTTGAAATGAAGTTTCGATTAGAATGACACAACAAGAAGATGTTTTTTTAGAAATCTATTTTAAAAGGCGTAATCGATCTAACTCTACCTCTTAAATCATTTATTAATCATTATCATTTAAATTAATATTCACTTAATTATGATCCCTTAATTTGTTAAATCACTAACCCTACGAGAATTAACTTTACCATGAAGATTGAAGTGAATTTAACCTTAGGCAAACTTCGGAACATGCAATCGCAACACCCTGCTTTGATTGATGTTCTAAAATTAGCTTGTGGTCAGTGGTAAATTAAGTCACATAACCACTCTATAAATGAGGATTAATTGAGTTTAGGTATTATATTTGAACTCTACAAATTTATCCCGTGTGGTTTTGAATTACCGGTTAAGGTTGCGCTCTCACAGTTCACACAATTTCCGACCTCGTGTGTTTTGTGTTAACTATTCAATTACTTGCTTAGTTTCATTTAAATTAAAAACTCAATTAATAGATCATAATATGTGAATTACAGTATCTCATTGATTCAAAATAAATGAATGAATAAGGATAGAGGTCGATCGATTACTAAAAAGAACTACTCTTCCATGGGTGGTGTAGTCATCATGGAGACGTTTTGCATAAGCAACGGATTGAAAGGGTAGAACCCAATCTTGTCTCCACTCTTGATTCCAACCCAATTAATAATATTAAGATAATAATAAGAGGTATGAACACAGAATATTATTTGAATAAAAATTCAAGAAACAAACATGAAAGAAAAGAAATACAAAGAAGAGGTGAGAGAGGAGAGCCTTTTTGGAAGAGAGGTTTGCACAAAGGCTTACTTCTTCCAAGAGTTGTGAGGGGCTCCCAAGAGACATCCTTTCGGCCACACCTTTCCAAATCCTCGATCAGCCCTCTCAAAGAGTTAAAACCCCCTTTAAATAGAGTTTGTGATGGCTCGGGATACATAACTTTTTAAGTGTGAAATGAAAAACTCGGCCAAATATTTTATTCCAACTTTCACCGCCCATTTGACCTCCAAAACGCGTGAATTGACCGGCCTTCCAGAAGGATGATTTGTGAAAAATCATGTCCCCGATCTTTCCTCAAAATTTGGGCTTCATCCAAGCCCTTATGTAGAATATATGGCCCAAATACAGAACCCATGTCCATTTTGCCGATTCCAGCCCACCATTGGATTAATGGCTCATTTACTCCATCCAAATGCACTCTTTAGCTTTAGTATCCTGAATAAAAGTTGTATATAATTATGTTAGGAACACTTTTACAAAATTTAAAATTCAAATAATAAATATAAAAATATTTATCTTTGAAATACTACAGTGCACTATTAAGGGTAAAACTGGAATTTTCATCAAATATTCAAATGAATGATCTAATTCCAAATACTTTCTAATTAAACATATTTAACACAATGTGAGGAAATTATATCATTTATTACCAATAAAATATTCAACAAAATAGTGTTTTATCAATAGGTAATTATATATGGTTAACCCTAGTGTTTTGATCACCTCTCTATATGAAGTTGTTTCAGAAATGGAAGGATTTCCTTGTCTAGGAGGGATATTATCATGAGGAGATTTTCCATAGTGAATGTCAAGAGTAGAGTCCATACAATCCATCTACATACTACCATGAGGAGGAAATTTAAGGTAGTTATTATCTTCTAATTTGTTTTAATATTCTAATAACCCTTTAGGGGACACTATAATAGAACATAGTATGCATGTGTGCCTTATTCTTCATCATGGTTGGAATATGTCGACCTACCTTTTGGGGTCAAATAGGAATGTGAGTCTGCTACATGAAGGTCACCAGAATATGTTGATAATTTTCAGGTGATGTGGAGATATGAGTCCATTTTTAAGAATCTTTTGGATTATAAATGTGAGATTCTATATTGTTGGCTGGAATGTGAGACTTCCTTTGGGTGGTTGTCAGAGTATGTCAGTCAACCATGGTTAAAGCGGGGATATAGACCCGTTTCAAATGTGAATTCCTCATCAGTATATGCCAATGGACCTATGGAATGGGAGAAGGGGTATTCTCCTCCTCTTGTATGTCCATTAAAGTTTGTTATTCCAGTATTTAATTATATAAAATAAGGATGTGATATCAGTCTTATAAGTTGTTGGAATATTTTGAATAGCTTCATCGGTAAGTATGTGAGCCTGTCCTGAGAACATTTTTATACTATGCTGATGGAACTCGATTAGAGTGGGCATATGATCTCGGTCCTATGCCTTTGGAGTTTTTAATAATATTTATTTTACATGAATGTGTGCCTATATTGATGTTATTTCCAAATTAATTTGATGAACCCTAGTTAGAATGGAATTATGTGCTCGTTCTTGTGCCTCACCTTTTACTGGAATATGCTAATAATCCTCTTGTACGGGATAAATAATGTGTTCTTTCTCTGTAGTATCTACCTATTCATGTTGACCATGTTGGTATTCCTCTTTTACTTTTGATATAAAAATGTATTCATGTCCCTAAATCATAACCAGAATATACTAGCAAAGATCCTCTATTGCTATAAAAAGTTATTAGCACTTCAGAAGGGTATGTATATGAATATATGTCTGCATTCTCTCAGTTTCCAAGATATATTGGTCGATGAATTTGATTTAATTGGGGATGTATTACCACTATTATACTCTTAATTCCATCCAAATATGTCAATGGGTTTTATGCATGGGGGCATGGATCTATGCCTCCCCATGCTTGCTACCTAAATATCATAGCAGACTTTATTTGAGTGAGTAGGGTTATGATATTTCTCACTGGTTGTTGATGGAATGTGTCGGTGATCTTTGTCAATATAAGTAGGGATATGATCCTAATCCATCCATTTCATAGCTTTCTACGTTTAATGTGATTTCCTTGATACCCAGAACTGAGTGTCTGGGGAGGTGACCCATCAGGGTAATAACCTCAGCTGATAGCTTAGCGGTTTTGGTGGTTTTGTGATATTTCCAGGAGCATTATTATATTTTATTGGTGGTACTTTATTAGATTCTATAATTTCCACCTGAATCTAGAAATATCTCCTATAGATTGATACGTTTCATATTTTACCATCCTGTGATCAAGAAGTGTTCCATGCAATTTCATATCATGTGGTAAGGACGTTGTCATGCGGTTAAACATCATGTGAATAGGTAATTGTTATGCAGTTTAACTTCATGTGACTAGGAAATTATCATGAAATTTAATGTAGTGTGGATTGTACATTTTCATTTATTTTTACATCATGTGACTAGGACATTGTTATGAAGTTTAATGTCATGTGACTAGGATGTTATCATGCCACAACCTTTTAGTAGGTATACTTTTTTGATGGATATAAAATGATTCTTATGCATGTTTTATGAGTCTCAATATCCTATAACTCTTCGATCCTTCATCTACATAATTTTCTAGAAAATTATTAAATACAAATAATCCTTCGATTTTTTTCCTTATGATCTGATAATAAGAACAACAAATAAGGTGGTAATTCTGCCTCCTAGGGTCACTTGGCACTTGGGAGCTCAAAAAGCTCATGTTATTCTAAATATATGAAGTATGTGTCTGTATGATTTGTCTTAAATTAATATACCATGTTTTTTAAAGTGTTTATAGATGATATTCTATCTCTGTTGCACAACTTGTGTGTCCTGTTCTGAGTTCTCACACAACCGGAGTGGGGATTCAAGTGTTTGTGGTTCTAACATCCCCTTGTCTATCTAATTATGAAGTTAGTCTTTAAATCTAAATCAACTCTTTATTATATTCCTAAGATTTCAATGGTAGGGGAAGTGGTTATCATGGACTATCAAATATTACTCATTTAACTTTCTCATTATTGGGAGTTTTATAAAATCATTCACCATATCGTATTAAAAGTACCTTGGGACATGTTTTATCTAGAAGGAATATACCTTTCCCTATCTGTCATCAAGAGATGGGTGACCATGATGCTTCTCTAATTTGTTACCAATACCTCTATTAGCATCAAAACATAGTTGATTTTGGAGCCTAGGATGTGAATCCATGATATTTATTGGTACTTGTGTAGGTTATGAAGCATTGGGGGCCTTGGATGATGTATATGCTTCCCAATGATTGGATTAACCCGACTCTCCTATAGTCTTTGTGGCAACAACTGAGGTCAGATGGTCTCTAAAGTACCCCAGATATGGGGGTAGAAAATATGGAAATTCCTTCATCCCTATGGGATGGGGTCTTGAGACCCCCAACCCTATGGGGTGGGGTGAAGTAAAACAATGTATGGATTTTACTCGATGAGAGGATAAAGAATATAAAAATTACCCCAGCCCTATAGGCTAGGCCACTACACTACAAGGAGGGCCTTTGTAGGAAGGTGGTGGTACGTCATTTTAGGAAAATGATCCAAGAAGAATTCCCACAATTATTTTTCATAGATCCTCATTCTTTAGTTAGAATTGATCAATCACCTCTTCCATAGAAATTGTCTTATCATTCTGAAGGGAATGACTAACTTGAGTCATGATAACACCCTTTCCTTTATCAATGGTAGGGTGGGCGGATGATGATGAGTTTCTTAATGTGGATCCTAAAGACTGAATATTCTATTTTCATTGGGATTATTCTCCATCTATTCTACACTTTGAGGCTTTAACAGGGTTGGTAGTTCCTTCTGTAGATACAAGAAAGATGTCATTGATCCCTTCTTTTCCAGTTTTGGGGGAATAAGGTGGGTCGACCTACTAGGGCCCAAGTGATTTCATATAGGCATAATGACCCTCATAAAGTGTGTTATCATCAAAATCTGGTGGAAAGTATTTATACCTAGTTAATATCATGTTGATGGATACATAGGTGTACTGATGCTCCTCTTCAATAGAGTGTATCATTTGATGGGTCAGTGCCTGATGTTCCATTTGGTGGGATAGTTCACATTGTACCATTTGGTGGGATGTTTCTTATTTTACCATTTTGTGGGAAGACACCCTTATTGAAGATGATCATAGGATTAAAATGATAAAAATAACCACATCACTGTGGTATGCGGTTCTCTCTAAGATTCCACAATCACCAAGGATAACTGTGATGTAGTCTAAAGTTCCTAGATAATGAGGATTTGGGATTGATTTTGGGATGAAATATGGATATGTTGATGGTCCTATGATACATTGGTAGTAATAGGGATATCGGCCTTATCTAGAGTTTCACTGTTTGGATGCCCCAGGTGGTTTCTCCTATTGGATGCCCCAATTTGGATGGTTGGGGTGGTCACAACATCCTCTACAACTCCCTATGGAATTGAAGTCATATGTAGATGATGATGACCAAAATGGATAAGATCCCTCCAAGGTAATACTTGAGTGATTGAGTTGATGATTTGATTTTACTCATCTGCCTCCCTGAGATAGGGAAGATTCATGTTACTACACTCTAGGGATAAGATCCCAAAATAGTTTAATGTGGTAATAAGGTTTTCCTCCTCTTATACGGCTTAACGTGAGAAATATGGAATGTGGTACTTCATCCTCTAAAGGATTTTATAAGCTACCTAAAAAGTTGGGATGGTTCTTCAAAGGTGGATCTTCTGGACCATCACATTCACCAACTAGTATTGGAAGTTTCAAGTTAGTGAAAACATATGTTAGGGCCTCAAGGACAATGTTTCTATGGTGGAAAATGTATATGATCGGTGTACCAAGTGGTTTTTCACAACATCTTGAGGTGTTCGGAAATAATTTACAGCATTTTTAGTGATCCTGGAATCTTTCGGCACATTATATGATGCTATTTGAATTGTAAGGGATCTAAAAAGTCCTTGAGAGGAATAAAACACATTATCAATGTAGCATCATATATAAATGTGCATGTTTGATCAATTACTTTCATAGTTAAAGGATAAAATAGTGGTCCTTTTTTAGGAGGTTTGACACCGTTAAAGGTTTCATATCAGGTTCACCATTTTTATTTGAATGGAACATGTGAAGAAAAATATACCAACTGGAACTTAAAAATATATCCTTTTATACTCAGGAAATGGTTGATGTTGTTAAAGGATTTTATGTTAGGTTCACCATTTTGTTTCCCAAAAAATGTAGAGGTTTTTTTCCAAAGATTGATTTTGGGTGATTGAGTAGGGTTACATAATCATTTATGTCTAGTGTACCATTTTTGTCTCTAATATAATCTCTCAATTGTTTTATAATGTCCCCAACCCAGGTGCCACTAAATCGGTTCCCTGATTCAGGTCGTCATATGATGTCAAGCGCACCTCCCCATACACCACAGGATTCTGACTAGAAACAAGGGTCTAATAGGTCATGTGGGGAGACTATACCCTCTTTACCAGATTAAGCCCCAAAAAACACAATATAAATAGTGGAAACAATAGGAACAACCAATAACATGCATAGTCAAACATATCCCAAAATGGGTACAAACCACAAGAAATAGTAAATATGTCATGATATAATACAATTCCAAGTGAATAAAACCCTAAATAAATACAAATAGTGGAATCCCTAAAATGTTTCTAACTCTAAGTCTGAAACCTCATCGATGCATAACCCAAGCCTGACTTAACTCCCTAGCACCGGGCCCTTTTCCTCATCCAAACCTACAAGAATAAAGTCTGCTCAGGTACACAACAGTAGCCCAAATAGGGTGTGAGTACAACTCAGTAGGCCACCACCGATAGTGTCTACAAAATATCTAGTCTAGAATATAATGCCTGAAAATATGAAGTAAATGGTAATATGAAAGAAAGGACAACTCGGGTTCCATTTATAACCATATACATTTACTCCATTTCTATCTTTATTACCATTTTCATAATTCATGATGTCTTCATTACTTAATATCCTTTTATCTTGTGTTCCATGGTTTAGGAACATACATCTTCTAAACATGGGTCTCAAGCAATCAAACATTATACATAAGGAAATAAATCAGGTTCCCTATCTCACTAGGGAATAACATTTCACAATGAATAAATCAAACTTACCTTAGAGACTCAGTCAAGGTAGTTTCATCAAATGAAACCATTGAGGCATAGAGCATCAGTCAAACATCTTAACTATAATTCACAATGGTCACTAGTCAACACACAAGGATCCTCAGTCCAAGTGTCCAACTGAGATCTGGTATTCCATGTCTAGACATCCCAACCACTAGGTCATAAGTTGGAAAATATGGAGCATTAGTCCATGAATCCAACCGGGACTCAAAACTCCATATCTGACCATCCCAACCTTGATATGGAATGTCATGTTCATACCCTTGGGTTCAAGAGTGTTAGTACTTTCCCCAAAAACCACAGTGCGCCAGGTAGTGGAGCATCAGTCCAACCTCCCAAAACTATTCTTCACACATTGCCATATCACAATAAATACAAAAATAAATCAAATTCCATAACCATCAACATGAGAATTAACATTATTACATAACCCATTAACATATTTACTATTTAAAGTACATAGTCATTTATCTTGATACTCATTTCTCATGCCTCAACCCAATAAGTATATTCAAAATTCCCATACATTAGCCAATGTTAACAAATTACCATACATTATCCCATTTATCATTTCACAATAATTTTTACCACTTATTCATTTCAAGTATAATTCTTATATCATATATCACAACCACTCTATTATATTCAACCAATTAGGTATACCCCATAATTCCAATGTATATACCCATTCATCATAATCATCAATTCCCATATGCAAACCCATTTTAGATGTATTAAATTCACAATCCATTTATAATTTAACATGCTCATCATCTCATATATACTACTTCCTTTGGGAATCCCAACATAATTTATAACCTCTTTGACCCAATCTCATTTAACCCAATTAACCCATTACTAAGCCATGAAAAACAACCCCTTAAGCCATTATCAACCCTCAAAATAACTCTAAATATTCCATCCTCAACCCATATAACCATATTAACATGTTAAACAAGGGTGATATGTTAATACGCGTCAATTCCACACTTGACTTTATCAATTCCTAGGTTCAAGAATGCCGGCACACCCCATGGGTGGCCCCAAATTGGTCAAATCATCCTCAACACATCCCATGGGGATTTTGAGGGTTTAAAATAAATATTGAGATGTTCATTTTATTAAAACTACCAAAGGCATTAAATCATAACATGAGGAAATAAAGAACACATACTCATATGCACAAATCCACTCAAAAACTATGGTATATCATGTGTAGACCACCTACCTCGAAGCTGACAATGAACACACTCTTAATAGTATCCTTTGATCCAGATTCAACCACCCCTTGGAATCCCCAACCTAGATTCCATTTTAAAAAGAGGGTTTTAGGGATTCAAAATAATATGGGAGAAACTAAAAACCCTAATCCAAAAAAGAGAAGCAAGAGGAGTGTTGGGATTACCCGAGGCTTCAATCTACAACCAACAGCGCTCTAAACAGTCAAGAATCGAAGGGGAAAGGCCCTTGGGAAGATTCGGTCATCCAAGATCATCACTAGGGTTGTAGGAGGTGAAATGGAGGAGAATATTGAGTTAGGGTTAAAAATAATGGAGTGGAAATTTTGTAAATTTCTCAACTTTTCTGGGATGCATGGTTTACCCACACGGTTTTCCAAACCATATGCAAACCGTGAAAGATCCACTGTCCAAAAATCCCCCTTTTTCATAGTTTCCTAGGAATTTTACATTGTTATATTATTTTTGAGATAATAATGTGCAAGCCATTATCCAAAGTTTCATGGTTACCTGGGATGATCTGTGCAGTTTGCATTAACTTTACAACATGCCCAGAAACTCCATTTTCCTCCTTTTTTGTGTCCCAAACCCCCAGAACACACACGAGTCTTCACATGAACTTTTTGTAACACTTAGTTAACCAAAATAAGGGACTTAAACTAAAACATAAATAAAAACATATCTAATGGAGAATCCGGGATCTTACAACCTCCCCACCTTATAATGGCTCATCCTTGAGATGTTCTTTCCAAACATCACTATGCTTCCATAACAAGAGATCATGACACTAGGCCAATATATCATTTCCCATTTTCCTAATTTTACCAATGAATTATACAAAGCCACCATGAAAAGTAAACCAAGGCATAGTCTTAACCCGTAAGACTTTCTTACCACAACCCATAACATGAATCAGACTCTCCTAAAGGGTGCACCAACTTCAACCATACCCAACCAATATAAATTTGTAGATAAAACATATGAAACAATGCCTAACTCACAACACATGGAAACATCACACACAACATTATCATCATAGAGGAACTAATCGGTACCCCATAGGCCCGATCCTCTGCAAAACTCATGACCCAAATCACTTGGCATCATTTTCCTCTGTTTTCAAAAATCTAACAATGAACAAAACCAAATATCACCCGAAGGAAAACACACGGTTCTTCTAATCACATTTCTTGAATTATTTTGATCCACCACTTATATCTCAATGATCCCATTCCATAACCGTACATACAAAAACAACCAAAACTTTTAGGGAACTCAACCTTCAAATTTGGGCTAACGCTCTCCCTTAGGGTCACTCACCCAAATGGTGATCACTTGAGTTCCTCCAACCCAGAACTTCAATCACTTCATCAACCAAACACTTGCCTGTTATGGTTCTCTACACAATATTATGTTGTTTTTCACCCCCAACATCGATGAAAAACCACTATAATCACAACTCCACTTTCTCATCACCTAACGTGTCCAAACTCATTGTGCCCGAGCATCAATAGGGATATTACCCTACATTGCAATCTATCCTCACCATTGAAACTATCTAAGAGGACCTTACTACACCACACATTTGAGGACCAAGATCGACCACACCTCAATCAAGTATGACATTAGTTCCACATGGAACTTGATGTTACGACATCAAACCAGAGGTGGATCACTCTCACCACACCCATTCCTGTTCACCATAACATGTTAGAACTCACCCAACTGAATGGCTCCAGAGCACCAAAGACACTTACCAGAGTATACTCCCAATATTAGTTGGAGTATATAACCTAAATGATTTTTTTCATGATTTTTTCCATGTCTTTCCACTACCATCAACGGCTTAACACAAGCTTCTCAAATTCATTTGGAACCACCCTGAGCCCAATGCCACTACTTGGCTCAATTATCCATCATAATCACGGCCCATATGACCTCTTTGAGAGACCCAAAGTGCACCTCTTAGGTTCCTCATCCACATCCTGGTGACACTACATTAATTAAACATTATACTCTCCACATCTGGGACTTATTTATCACTCCCCTCCTTAGGAGTGTTTTTACCAGCTCTCCATGAGGAATTCCAACCACCACAGCTCATACTTGATCACAAGACGAACCCAAAAGCATAGACTTGGATGTCTAGTTTTTTCCTGAACCAGATAAGTAATGTCACCTAAGGATCATTCCTGGCCACCGCGAATGGAACCCACTGCATTCTTTAACATTAGTTCCATCCTGAGGACCTCACCCAAAACCATCGAGGGTGTTTATCCCATCATGAAGTTCCACATATACCACTCTTATGAGCATAAACTCCATGATGTCCCTCAACCGACCAAAACAACTTCAAGTATCATGGCATAAGTCTAGTGATTCTCAACATACCTGGGATGATTTCAAGATATTGGGCATGATCATCACTAGTTGGGGTGTGCTAAGAAGTTGTCAAATAATACCACTTCCATCTTATCCATTATTGATCTCACCTCCTACTATGGAACACTATAGCCTTACTAGATCTCAATCTTCCCTACTGCACACATCTCATCACATCCCAACAGATCCTAACCATCACCACTCATGCATGGTTTCCAACAAATACTTGACACCGCTCCACAACTATACTCTAAGATGTCATGAACCAACTTTAATCTAATGCTACTACCACCAAGCCATCTCGGCTCTTCCAAAATGGCCCTAACGAGCATCTAACAACACAATGATAGACCACACCAATCAAACCAATGGTCTTTTTCATATACATGCTTCCCACATTGGTTCTGTAGAGAATAATAGATGCTAATCCTGATCAAAATCATTCCTTTCTAGTGCATACCCACATCTGGACCTCATTAGGGACTATATGTTTGCACTTTCCTATGGCCACACTTAACTAACTTTAGTCCCTATAATTCACCATCACCAAAACATAGCCCAATGCCCGATCACTTTCCCAAACTATGCCTCTTGGTCATTTATCCTCCTCGGCCCCAAGACATTCTCAAACACCCAACAACCAAACCATTTGCACAAAAAGATCTGCAATGTGACCAACCGCACCTTTGTGTCGCCTTCAGAACAAAAGCATCTAACCGCACTTCAGTCACCCTTGTCTCTCCCACCAAGAAAAAAATTAGGCATACATTGATCTTCATCCAAATAGACAGGTCAGGCATTTCTACAATACAACCCTTAAAAACAATCCTTACAACCCACAACCAGCACTCATGTGCCCTTTTAAGGACCACGGTACAACCATACCATTCACTAAAGATGGATGGTACTCATTACTCCTCAATTCCACCTCTAAAGCATGTCCCATGCTTTATATTCCAAGGCACCTACACTACTAGGCTAGCCTCCCACAATGTTACCCTTGATTTTCCTGAAACTGCCAATGCATAACCACAACTCGAGTCGCATCACCTACTATTAGTCCTCCCACTAGCCCTTTAATCAAACCCCACATTAGATGACATATTTTGTGTCCCACTTTCAAATTACAAGCATCCATCTGTATGACACACAATCACAAGTACTAGGAACCCCATATGGCCTCTCTCATAGGCCACCTTGAAGGTAGAGTGATACTGGTTCCCTAAACTGGATTCACGATAGAAAAAATCCATTGATTCGTACACACATCGAGTTATGAACGACACAATTTTTTTGAATGAAACTATCACCCTCATTACGATACACAC
The DNA here is from genome assembly GCA_963277665.1 of Viscum album. Taxonomy (NCBI): domain Eukaryota; kingdom Viridiplantae; phylum Streptophyta; class Magnoliopsida; order Santalales; family Viscaceae; genus Viscum; species Viscum album. The sequence goes on along the minus strand of OY728128.1, from coordinate 1,693,286,559 downwards.
TGCACCTAGCACACCAAGCAACCATTTTTCTCTAAGATTTTCACCAAAGGTAATTGTACAAATACATCAGCACCACGATCCAAAATTCCCACTCTATGGTCTGAGATACAACTCGCAAGGCATAAACCCACATGGGTCACCACACCCGCAACAAAACCCATCTCTAATGACACTACCACCAAGACACTCATTCTTATGTCCATCGTACAACCCACACAATTACAACCCACAAGGTTTACTACTTTCACATTACTAAACATCACCTCCAGACCTCAAGGCCATCACCTAACTAAAGACACAACGAGTAACACCCAAAGGTTTATGTTTTAGAACATTATACTTACCCAAATTCTCAAAATACCTACATACTCAGATTCATATCCCCCAAAAATTTTCATTAACAAAAAAAATCTCAAAGGAAGTCCAATCGGTATAGACCACAACAAGAGTGAGAAATACCTCCCATACTTAACCCACTCCACATACACTATTCCAATAGATGTGTTCACATATCTACCACTACCCTCAACCCTTCTAACAACAGGTCATAGTCAACATGAGGCAAGCCACATTACCTAATCACAAAACATTCATAAAACATACCTTTAAACCATTTTTTTATTTACACATTAATCCTTTCTCGTAAACACGTTTCTCATCTCAAAACTTTTTATAACCATAATTTTAACTCATTTAAACTTTCAATTAGTCAAAATTAATTAACTATTTCATCATCACCACAAAAATATTTCTCTTTTAAACACCATTCGTTCTTTACAATTTACCACAACCCAAAACTTCAACCCGGTCATAACGTTTATTTATACACAATGTTCATTAACTATCCATTTAATCCTTTTTATTTACCCACTTTCATTACCATTTTTAGGTTCCATTTTCTTTAAATTTTCCAAATAAGTAAAATGCATTCTACTCTCTATTCCCTACACACCCATCTCGTGTGTGCCTATCATGATGTATACCACCTCTATCCTTAGGTGCCTAAAATGATGTATGAATGAAAAACCTCATGACATTATAGAAATGATAAAGATATCATAAATTAGTCAAATCACATGACATGTTCATCACCCAATGGTGAAATATTATTCAACTATAACAACACACATCAAGAACAACAATTACCACCCTAGGTGACATGGGTTTTCCCTCGTACATGGGTTAGTTATTACCAAGAACGATCTCATTACCAAGGACTGACACTATCCAAATATCATGTCTAACATCCCCAAATAGTAATAAATAGAAAATAAATCCTATGATACCACTTTGTAACGTCCCTGACCCAGGTGCCACTAAATCGGTACCCCGAGCCGGGTCGTCACATGACCTCAAGCGTGCCCCCCCATACTCTAGAGTTTTCCGACTAGAAGTGAGGGTCTAATAGGTCATGTGGGGAGACTATACCCTCTTTACCAAAGTAAGACACAATCTAAATAGAGAAAACAATAGGAACAATCAATAACGCACATAGTCAAACATATCCCAAACTGGGTACAAATCACAAGCAATAGTAAATATTTTATGCCATGATACAGTGCCTAGTGAATAAAACCATAAATAAATACAAACAGTGGAATCCCAAAAAATAGTCTTGAATCCAAGTATGGAACCTTATCCATGCATAACCCAATCCCAACTCGAATCCCTAGCACTGGGCCCTTTCCCTCATCTGAACCTGTAATAATGAAGTTTTCTCGGGTACCAAACGGCATCCCGAGAAGGGTGTGATTACAACTCAGTAGGTCACCACCAATTATGTCTAAAAATATCTAGTCTAGAATATAGTGCATGAAAATATGAAGTAATGGTAAGATGAAAGAAAGTAAAACTCTAGTTCCATTAGATAACCATACACATTTACACCCTTTTTATCTTTATTACCATTTTCATAATTCATGGAATCTTCATTACTTGATCTCTTTTTATATTGATTTCCATGGTTTGGGCACATACATCTTATACACATGGGACTAAGGCAATAAAACACTATGAATAAGGAAATAAATCAAGTTCCCTATCTCACTTGGGAATAAAATTTCATAATAAATAAATCACACTTACCTTGAAGCCTCAGTCTAGGTAGTTTCATCAAATGCAACCATTGAGGCATAGAGCATCAGTCCGATATCTTAACTATAATTCACAATGGTCACTAGTCAAAACACAAGGAGCCTCAGTCCAAGTGTCCAATCAGGATCTGGTACGCAATGTCCAACCATCCCAACCACTAGGTCATAAGTCATAAAATATGGAGCATCAGTCCATGAATCCAACCAGGACTCGAAACACCATGTATAACCATCCCAACCTTCATATGGAATACCATGTCCATACCCTTGGGTTTAGGATTGTCAGTCCTTTCCCTAAAAACCATGGTGTAATAGGGAGTGGAGAATCAGTCCAACATCCCAAAACTATTCTTCACACATTACCATATCACAACCAATACAAAAATAAATCACATTCCATAACCATCAACATGGGAATTAACATTATTCAATAACCCATTAACATATTTACCATTTACATTACATAGTGATTTAGCTCGATTCTCATTTATCATGCCTCGACCCAATTAAGTATATTCACAATTCCCATAAATTAGCCAATGTTTACCAATTACCATAAATTATCCCATTTATCCCATTTATCATTTCACAATCATTTTTTCCACTAATTTATTTCAAGTACAATCCTTATATCATATAGAACAACCACTTTATTACATTCAACTAATTAGGTATACCCCATAATTCCCATGTATTTACACATTCAACATAATCATCAATTCCCATTTGAAAACCCCTTTTTACATGTCTTAAATTCACAATCCATTTATAATTTAACATGATTATCATCTCATATATACTACTTCCTTTGGGCATCCCAACATAATTTATAACCTCTTCGACCCAATCTCGTATAACTCAATTAACCCATTACTAAGCCACACAAAACAACCCCTTAAGTTATTATCAAACCTTGATACAACTCTAAATATTCCATCCTCAACCCATATAACCACATTAACATGTTCAACAAGGGAGAAATGTTAAAATTCATCAATTTCACACTTAACTTTGTCAATTCCTATGTTTGGGAATCCTGGCACACCCCATCGGTGGCCCCAAATGGGAAAAATCATATACGACGCATCCCATGGGGATCGTGAGGGTTTAAAATCAATTTTTAGATGTTCATTATATTAAAACTCAGCAAATTTATTAAATCATAACATGAGGAAATAAAGAACACATACTCATATGCACAAATCTACTCAAAAACTATGGGATATCATGTATAGACCACCTACCTCAAATCTAATGATGAATGCACTACTAATCATAGCCTTATATATGGATTCAACAAACCCTTGAATCCCCAACCTATATTACATTGGAAAAATATGGTTTTAGGGCTTCATAAGAAGATGGTAGAAACTAAAAACCCTAGTAGAGAAAAGAGAAAAAAGAGGAGCATTAGGCTTACCCAGGACTTCGATCTGCAACCAATGGTGCTCCAAATGGTTGAGAATCAAAGGAGAAAGACCCTTGGAAATATTTTTTCATCAAAGATCATCACTAGGGATGGAGGAGGTGAAATGGAGGATAATTCTGAGTTAGGGTTAAAAATATTGGAGTGGAAATTTTGTAAATTTCTCAACTTTTCTGGACTGCATGGTTTACCCACACAGTTTTCCAAACCGTGCGCAAACTGTGTGAGAGTCACTATCCCAAAATCCCCCTTTTGCATGGTTTCTTTGGAATTCTAAATGGTTAGCTAAATTATATGAAAGACTATATCCAAATCTACATAGTTAACTGGGATGATCCACACGGTTTTCACTAATCGTGTGCAAACCGTGCAACATACCCAGAAACTCCTTTTTCCTCTTTTTTCATCTCTTTAACCCCCGTAACACCCCCAAATCTTCACATAAACTTGGAGAAACACTTATTTAACCAAAATAAGTGACTTAAAATATAACATAAACAAAAACATACCTTATGGAGAATCTGGGATCTTACAGGTTCCCACACCTGTAATGAGGAACAAGCCTACTTTCCAAAGGCAAGAAGACATTTTGGGGTTCAAATAAAATGATTCTTAGGAACTCACATTGGTAGAGAGGATGGGAGGTCAGGATCATTGCACCATTTTGGGGGAAATTATTTCCTACTATGAGACTCTATTATAAATTTAAGATATGTTCTTGAATACTTCCCAAATCCTGATATGGTACAGGTTACCTCGGTGCCAATGACGTTGTCAAAACCATGTGTTAGCAGGAACAACTGTGTGTATCATAGGTTCTCCATTTTTCTATTATCTATTTACGATGATTTAGTTTATATCCATATTCAGGCACTCTAAAGTTTATTTTCATATAGGGTGGCATTCAGTGTCTTGGATATGGTATTGAACCTTCATGAGGAATCCTATATATCCTATGAGAATAAGAATCAAAACACACATAGCTTGTTTGAAATATTTTAAGGTTTTATGATAGGACTAAACACATCAATTTAACATCATGTATAAAGGACATAAATATAGGGATTTATCCTTAAGGAGTCATCCAATGTATCATGTTAAGATATGAATCATATTTATTGTTATGGGAATCTGCATTGTAAAATATATAAAAATAGAGGCCTTGAGGAGGACTTATGCATGTGAGGTTTCCATAAACTTCCTCATCAAGAGTATAACCCTTTAAGTAAATATGATATGTAATTTGTATTACATCCCAAATAAGGGACCATATTGGGGGCATCCTTGTCATGATATTCGTATAATCATCACTGGTCTCTAAGCTCAGGGGATTCATGCTTGGTTAGAGAAATAAGAGATAGTAGGAGGTTGGACCCCCCACATGAGAGGAAAGTTTTATAGGGAATACACATTAAGGTTTTCCTTAGAGAGGTATGATTACTGGTCTCATGAATAATATGGTATATATCTTGGGAATTAGTAATGGATCATACTTATCCCTTTATAACATTAATCATAGTCCACATAGTTCAGTTTCTTCCTCATCCCACTAATATGTATGCAAGAATGATTACACCGAAAGGGGTTATTACTCTAGGGTTCATGTAAACTAAGGAATTATACCTAGCTTTAGGCCCATATATGAACCCATTTCTCATTTGCTGATGGGAGAGGGGGGATGAAAGAATCATAGGGGAATTTATATCCTATAAGATAGAGTAATCGGAATATAGAGGGACTTACACTGGGGTGGATTCCCAAGTCACATATTCATTATTTATCCACTGATGGATAAAGAGATACATGTTAATTATTTATCCTCTAATGGAAAAAAAGACACATATTCAATATTTATCCTCTGATGGATGAACAGAGATAATAAAAATGAAAGGTCTATCGAATATGTTTTTATATAATTAAGAACCTTTTGAGGGTAGATCATGAATAGGGTTTCATGAGTGTGTAACCCTACCCCATTAAGGACACTACCCTTATAAATGGGGTACTTGGATGAAGGTTTGTGGTCAAGGATTTACATGGAACAAATCCAAGTGTATCTGTTAGAAAATGTTGACATGTTCTAGGGTGTCTATTTGACATGTTCTAGGGTGTCATCCTAACATGGATGACATGTACAAAAGTATCTACCTGACATTTCCTAGAAATTTATGAGTGTTTGTATCTATAATTTCTCTGGGTGTCTACCTAAAATGGACAAGATGTCCTAGGTTGTCTACCTGACATGGTTGACATGTACAAGGGTGTCTTCCTGACATGTATTGGGGTGTCTGACTAACATGACCAACATGTCAGAGGGTGTCTTCATGACATGTCCTGGGGTATTTTTTGTGATATAATCTAACATGTTAGAGTGATTTCTCATGTAAAGGCCTAATTTTCCATGGTTATTCATAGGATCAAAGTATACATTTCCTAGGTGCTTCACGTGATTTAAGCTAACATGCCCAAGGTGCTCAACATGATCAAAACTGACATGTATAAGGTAATTCATGTGACCGAAGCTGACATGTATAAGGTGATCCACTTGATCAATATAGACATGTCCAAGGTAATTTATGTGACTGAAGATGACATGTACAGGGTGTGCTTCATGTGACCGAATCTAACATGTATAGGGTGTAATTCATGTGATTGATGCTAAAATGTACAGGTCCACATGAGGGCATCGTGAGATTAGTGAGGGGTTATGCGATCATGTGATCTTAATAGAATTACATGATGGGTTCTTCTGAACATGCCCATGATAGTGGTCATGATAGAGGGGCATGTCCAAGGGTTGAATTTTCATGTCAAAGGGGAAAATTGCATGGTATCATGGATAATGGTTTTCATGTTAGGAGGAGTTCATGCCCAAGGATTCATGCTGAGCATATATATCCTAGGGTTTTCATAGAAATAGGATGGCATGTCCATGTTTTCACATGCATGCAGAGGTCGCATGTCGATGGGTGTTCACATGGAAAGGGTGAATGTGATCATGTGATCCTAAGGGAGTCACGTGATGGGGTTATGTGAACCTATCCAAGGTTTTCATATTAAAGACGCATGCATGAACCACTCAACAGAGTCTCACATGGGGGTATCACATGATGTTCATATCACCATGTGATCACATAACCTCAAAGGGATTATGTGTGGGGCTCTCACAGTGGGGTATCACAATTACCTGGAGGATATCTCTAAAGGAATAATCCCAATATTCTATTTTTCTCCACTCCTACACATATATTTCTGTCCCTCTTCATCTCATATATCTCTTATATACTTTATTTAATGATAGAATGGGTTTATATAGTCAAAGGTGACTTATATTTCTTTCACTTTTCATAGTGAAGACACCATGTGCACTAGCTTAAGAAGGTGGAGGGATTCATTTGATTGATGTCACGTGAAGTATAAATGATTGAATGAATTCTTTGCATTATCAAATTCTTGAAAACTACTGATACTTCACATGAAAACATTAGGGGTTCACATGATCATTTTCAGTTCATGTGATTTGTAATAGATTCACATGATTGGATTTAGATGATCATGAGATAGCTTTTTGTCCAACTACTGAGGGATTCATGTTATTACTTCAAAGGTTTCACATGATCATGTGTCCTATAAATGGGTAAAAAATAGACAATAATTTAAGGATTCACATGATAAAAAATGAAAAATGAAAAAGGATTAAGCCTCACATGAAGGAAACATATTCTATTTTTTCATGAGAACCTACATGATGTCAATAAATCTTGTCATGAGTGTCATCTTTTGATTGAATTACCCTTATAAATTTTTATGATGACTTCATGAAGTTTAAATGATCACCTCCATGTAAAGGATTTTTTCTTTGAAGCACTACATCCATGATGTGAAGCATGTATTTATCTTGTCTATCCTTCATGCAATAGGGTAGAGGACAGCTGGATATTGAGCACTCAACAACTTTTGGTGGCTTCATGTGATGGCACATGGTCATGTGATCTATAGTGCTTTATGCAATAGCTTCATGTGATAGGTTTTGTTCTTTGAATAATGGAATGCATGCAAGAAGCAGTCACATGCATGGAATTGAGCATTATTTGTATTACAGGGTCTTGATCATTGGATATTTTTTTCATGGAGGACATTGAGAAATGGATTCGATGTCAAGTGTCTCAAACTCGAACCAGCAGTGTCAACATGTGCAATATGTGGGTGGAGGTTGAATACGACCATGTGAGGTGATAAGATGGCCAATATTAATCAAATTGGGTGGCATGCATTATATACATAAGTTTTAACTGTGGGTGAACATTATCATGCCTAGTTCCTATCCCACATAGATTTTTCTCTGGGATAGTGAGAAATTAATAACTTATCATGGATCATCCCATAACTATAAGTGAATATCATGGTATTATCCCAATAATCACTATCACTGACTCGTGTTGAAACTATTTATTGTGCTATGAACCTATGGTATGGATTTTCTCCTCTCAATCATGTGAATATGTGCACACCCACCTAATCCAATGAGCACTGGTTGGCTTTTCTAGCTCTCGGTCGTGGTTGAGGTAACTCCTATATGATCCCTAGTTGAGATGGCTAATAGGATAGCCAATTCTAGACAATTTATTTTCTAAGGGAATACCCAAAAATACTAAGAATAAATATCTAAGTAAAATGAGTGAAATAAAGGGTCATAGTATGTTCCCTTATAAAAAAATCCCAAGACCAAGCCTTTATTATTTAAGGATTATGCTTCTAAGTCCTTTATGAAAATTATATTGATATTTTTTATATGGTATTTATACTTATCCAATATTTTATAGAAATGTTCTTGGTGCAAAATTATAGGTTCCATAAATAACAATAAAAATCATATTTCCTTTTATAAGCATCATGTTGTCCAAAACTCTAAACTTTCCGGTCAACCTTCTTCCCACCATTAATTTTGGATCCTTTATAAAAACCAAAATTTTGGTGAACTACTAAAACTTACTTATTCATATCCAACTTATTCTTGTCCCTTTTATATTCACCATTTGTAGCAGTATTATCATCTAAGTATATGCACTCAGAATTTACAGAATATGGACAATTTCTTGATTTTTCTACAATATTGGTCTTATTGATTTTTTTATTCCTCTCAAACATAGCATAAGTTCTATCATTATTTTTCTCCTCATTTGATACTAATCCTTGCTAATGTCCATGAGCCTTGACCATACTTGAGCATTCCCCAAATTCATGAATAGAGTTATGGAAATTTAGCTTAAATTTTTAAAGATATTTTTCAATACTCACCAATTTTTGTCTTAAAATATTGAACTAATTTTCTTTTTCTTTTAATACTTCTATCTTGAAACTTGAATATTTTTAGTTTAACAAAAATATTATTCAAGTCATCAACTTATTTCTATAACTTTAATTTTTCTTCAATAAGAACCGATTTATTACTTCTTGAAGATTTATTTTCTTTCTTTGTACTTATTATCTATTTTTATAATTTAGATATATTTGAGATACACTAATTTATTTCTATTTTTAGTAAGAATTTCATTTCAGTTTATTCATTTTCTTCAAATTCATTACAACTTTCACTAGTGAATTATTCTTTATTCTCCTTTTCAATGATCATTTTTTCATCAATAACTCTTGACATCTCCATACCATCTTCCTCATCACCACTATCACTGCTTTCAAAATTATATAGGAAATTTTCACTCTTGAATTTTGAGAAAATTTTACTCTTACCTTTATAAGAAACATCTTATTTTTCAAACTTTTATGATATCTTTTAAACACTCTCCTTTGTACTTATTCTTCATCATCATTGCTAACTTCGTATTATTTTAAATTAGGATAATTTGCATCAAAATGTCTAACTTCTCACCACCCAAATCATTTAAGTGTAAGTTTAACATTAACCCTTACCTTTATTCTTCTCACATTTTTAGATATTATAGACATCATCTTATCAAACATCTAACTCAAATCAAAACTAAAATCAGAAAAAAATCAGTATCATCTTCATCAACCTTCTTCTTATGATTATACTGCATCAAGGCCTTAAAATAGATTTATTTTTTTCTTTACACTACTTCTTTGTAACATATTATTTCCTAGGATCATATAAAATAATAATAATATGAAAATCATCTAGAGAAAGTGATTTTGGATCCCTATCTTTAAGAGCATAGACTTTGGCATCAAACTTATCTGGTAAGATATGAAGTATCTTCTCACCCACTATAGTATCTTCCAATTTATCACTATAACTCCTGATTTTACTCACAATATCAATAAATCTTGTAAATAATTCATTTTCAGTTTCATATTCTTGCATTATCATATCTTCATATTTTAATCTCCAAATATGTATCTTAGCCTAATTCACCTTCTTATTGACTTTATATATATTAAAAATTTTATCCCAAATGTATTTTTCTATCGTAATAGGTCTCTCTTTGAGAAATTAATTCTAAGATAATAATGAAAGTAAATAATTTAATTAATCACCATCATTATAGATATTATTTTCATCTATTTCAGTCAAATAAACATTCTCAGCATGAGGTGGAAACCCATTATTTTCAACCTCAATAACTTCCAAACTAATTGATAGAATATAAGGAAATATCATATCCATAAAAATATGATAATTTTTCTTATCTAAGGTTTAAATCTACTTTTTATTCACTTAATTATTATTTTCCATGAAAACCATCATAAATTAAGATGTATCCACTTCAAATAGAGAGAAAATCGTCAAAATTCAAATCGAAAATCACCAATAAGGGTAATCTAGCTCTAATACCACTTGAAAAGGAATATCTTATATAAATGAGTAACTACTAATATGGGGTGAATAAGTTATTCTGAATCTTTTATATTTTCTTGGTGAAACATCCCTCATTACTAGCTAAAGTAAATCTTGATTCTTTTTCAAGGCACACACTCAAGAAGGAGATAATGGATTTATAATATTCACCTCTCAAAATAAGAAGTCTAGTCCTTAGAATGATCTGGACTCTTCCAAGATTATACAACCCACTATTTTAAACATGTAAGTACAATGAGAAAGGTTTATACTTGAACTCATATTACATCAAGTCTCCTGACTATGATAGTGAGTCCCACACTGAAATAATAATACATAATTTTTTGTATCAACAAAAAGAAATCCTTCTAAAAAAAGCCTTCAAATACTGATGTAGTGATCTTTTTATTCTTCTTAAACCTATATAAACATAGGTATGATCTCTTCACTCTATTATAATATGAAAATATCTTCTTCTTTTCTTTATCATATTCTTCTTCTCTCTTCTTCTCTCTAAATATCTTTCTACAATTATCTATACTCTCATATTGAATAGCATAAAAAAATTTCTTTTCAAGTTTGAATTTGAAATTAAAATTAAAACAATCAACACCTCTTTAAAACTCAACCTTTGGATATTAATTCAAAAATATCTAGAGTATCCAATTTAAAATTGGTAGTTATTGTACACTGAAATAATCACCAAAGTCATTAGATATATCCAACTTAATATGGACCCCCAAAACTACCAAGAAACACCCTTCCATAGCATGGTGTAGTGGGTTACGGCATAGCTTGTCAGTGTTTAGTAGTTTTAATATAACTACCATACAAGGATGTGGTTTGGTCCAAGTGTTGTAGCATAGAGGACTCAAAAATTCCAAAACCACTGAATATCATCCATCCTTTGACTATAGCATGGTCTTCTTAGTTGCGGTATAGTCTTGATTCATTTTCATGACTATGAAATGGTTAAGGGACTATGACATAGAGGTCCCGAAAATATCCAGTGGTTCCAAAAACTAACCCATCCTCCTCTTCAGAGTGGCCAAGGGGCTATGGTATGGAAGTTCCAAAAACTCTATAATGTTCAAATTCTATCTGACTTACCTCTATAGTGTGGAATTCCCACTAATCCATGGTCACTAATACTATGGAGTGGTCCATGCACTGTGGTGTGGTCTAATATTTCATCTCCACTTATCCACTTACTTCTCCAAATTAGCTTATATCATGAACTTCATTCATGATTTAAAAATAAAAAAAATCACATAGCATCATTTGATTTAACATAGAATATGATTTATGTACTAAAAAAATCTAATAAACTTAATCATATCTTATTCACTGAATATTATCTCTCACAAAAACACAACAACCATCAAAGCACCCTTAGTCTCAATATATTGAAAAGTAATTATAAAATTATTGTGGGGAAATGAGTTATATGTGACAGAATTTAGTTATTATAAAGATTTAAAAAAGTGTTTTTTACATTAAATAGGATAAATCCATTAATTAATATAAATAAAGATAATTAACATAAGATTGATGATAAATTTAAATAGTATAAGAAGGAGATAAGCAAATTACTTATGTAATGGTAATTATTTAAGAAGACTTTGTAATTTTAAATTTGTGAGTATGGTAGAAATCCAATGGATTTATCATAATGATATATATATCTATATATCATTTATTAAAAAAATTATAAAATTTATAGGATCAATTATAGAAATATGGCGTTCAATACTGATAATGTAAATTGTGAAATGAAATAAATAAACTAGATGAAGGTAAATAAATATTGATGTGACTATTAAGTATTTGTTTAATGTTTACATGAATATTTAGTATATGAATAGTAATTCTTATAAGTGCAATAATAAAAAGGGATATGATTTCTGATTGTTAGGGTGATGGATTTCTTGGTGATGGTAAAAATAAAATATGATAATAATAAGGGAAACTATTTTCAATATTTTGTGTCACTTATGATGATATGGATAGGGTTTTATGACATGGATATTGATGTTAATACTATAGTGATTTCATTAACTGAATAATCCAATAAATGAAAATTAATTTTCATTAGATTTTATATATTAAAAATATATAAAATCCTGGAGAATGATGTGGTGGTTTTGTGTATCATTATATGGGAAATTTCATTCAATTGATAGAATGATCATTGGTTAGGTATTGTGGATGTTTTATTAATATCCTTTTTATTATAAGTTTGATTAAGTTCATAGGTTAGTGGATGTCGATGGAAATGGTGTACTATTGAATATTCTTATACTCACCCACTAAAATGGTTGATAGTTATATGATGATCCTAGAGTATTTATTCTTTTATTTCACACTACATTGGGTTAGAAAATTATGCTGACACATACATATATTTATCCCTTAATCCCATCCACTAACATAGATCTGATATAGAAAATGATTCACCCAAAAAAATTATACTCTTTCTCTCCCAAAGATCTAGGATCGATCTAGAGGATGATACATCGATAAATTACACTTTTCTCACCCATTGGTTAGGGTTTAGGGAATATTAGATATTGAGGTACTACTCAAGCTTGAGAAAACCTCTAGAGGTACTTCTCCAACAAGATATAATGGTTCGTCCTTAGTGACTTGTTGAATGGGAAAACCTATTATGGGATATGATAAGATATTATTATTTTTGATATAGTATTTTTATTATGTGATTATCATCCACATGTGGGGTGGATGAGTTCTAACATACATTGAAGTAGTTGTGTAGTGGTTTTATTGGTGTCTAGATTTTTACAACCATTACTCCTCTTCAGGTAAACTAAGCATCAGATTGTAGTATAGTGGGTCTCACAACATGGTTATTATTACTCCTTCCTAGAATCCCTAAGTAGAGGTTACAACATAGTGTGGTTTGGAGCCTTGGTTTCTAGTTTCCTATAATATAATATAACACATGGTGGGGGCCTTCATATTTTAATATTATAAAGTGTCTTTATATACTTAAATATAAATACCTTATTATTTGGTTAATGTTATTATGGTGAGATTTGGGAAGCCTTTATATGATATCAAATCTATTTATCCATTGATGATTATTATTATAATGTTTGGTTTTGTTTACGCATTATATATTGTGTATTAACATTGTCACTAGGGGTTTATGGGGTCAGATCACTTCTTGGGATGACTATGCTAAATATTATTACTCACACATGCATACATACTTGAGCATTTTTTTCTCTTCTATTCTTACAAATAAGTAGATTCAGATGATGGAGGATCTTTGATACCAATTTTTGGTAGTAGATATGATAGTTAATAGCTTGGATTCTTTATTATCATGACCAAATTGGTTATATTCATTTTTAGACTTATACCTGTTTGAGATGTGTTACTATAAGGTGGAGATTAATTTGGATAATTTATAATATATTATTGAGTTTTTTATTATTAATTAATATTTTATATTATGTTTTTGGTTATTTATTTGTATAATAGTTTGTGATGTTTCATGATTATGTCAAAATTTATATTCAAAGGTGAGGAGTCTTGTCATTTTGTGCGGATACCTCAACACTAATCATTATCATCTAACCTATTAGAGGTGGTCTTGAGGAATTCACTTACCAATAATTTGTGAAAGGATAATTATTACTAATATTTAAAATATTATCAATCACTTTATTAAATTATCATATAGTTTATTATATTCAAATTATATAATTATAGTTACATTTACAATTTAATATGATAATATAATTATTAAATTAGAATAAAAATATAAAAAATATATAATAAAAACATAATTAAGAATATAATTATTTTTTATGGTTTTATTTAATTATTTTATTTTTATTAAATAAATATCAATATATATTTTAATAAAAACATTATAATGGGTTAAATTAAATTTCACATGGTATAATATATATACCAATCAACCTCTATATGTAGTTTACTCTTAAGAAAAAATTATAAAAATAAAATAATTAATAGATGAAAATTAATACATTCAACCTAATTGTAACGATTGAGTATATATAGAATAAGAAATCGGGGGTCATGAATTATTAAGGTCAAACTTTTTGGGATCAAGGTTAGAGGGGTCAGGCATAGAGAGATTGAACACTATAGAGCTCAAGTATGGTGTGGGTTAGGATAGAAGGTGGTGGGATTATAGTATCATGGATGGGTGGTAGTGAGGATTATAAGAATAGGGGGTGAGGGTAGTAATGATGATGCATATGGAGACATGGATTCCTCTTAGTCCTCTACATTTTGTTTTTGGGGTGTTGGAGGTGTTACAGATGAATTTGAGGAATGAAGGGTGAAGTATAAGAAGGGTTTTATCTATAATTTTAGTAGTAATCATGCATTAATTCATGAATAGGGTCATTGCATAGTTATTAGTTGGCTGGAGGGGAAGATTTATCATTGTATGGATAGTTGTTTCATGGTTTTTAGTGTTGTAGTGTGTGGAACATGTTATGTCATTATGGTTGAGTTGTGAAGTTTTTATGTTTCTATAGGTGTATAAGTTTAGATTTTTGCATAATGTTTTGGTGTACTACTATGTGAAGGTATGTATTGCAGTGTGGAGGCCTTGACCATGATATTTTAGCATAGCTTTATTTTGGATTGTTGTTTCATGGTGACCCCTATTGTGTTTCGGTATTGGTTTAAAGGTTATTGGGAGTGGGAGAGTGGGCCAAGGGTTGCATAGTGATTTTTGGGTATTCAAGCATTATAGTGTGATGGCATTTATTGCAACGTGGTCTTTATTTGTTGTATCAATTTTTAACCTTGAAATTTTAGGATATTTCTCCTTGATTTATAAGGTTGTCCTATGTTTCATCTTAATTCCATTTTCATGTCATGGTAATATGTTCTTGAGTTTTAATATAAATTTGGGTTTCTTCTTGAATATTCTTCATTTCCTTCAGCTCTCTCAGAACCCTAGGAATCCTTTGGATTAGTCTTTTTATTCCTTTATCACCTCTAGGTCGATTTTGATCCTTGTATTTAAATGATTCATTATTTGTGATCTAAGGTACTCTTCTCTTCCCATCTCTACTAACTATACTCCCCCCTCCCCATTCATTCTTTTTTTTCTTCTCAAAACATCATGGTAAGAGATATGGATTGGGTTTTGTTAGTTTTGGTCTAGTTCTTGATGGAGGTTGAAATGTCATATGTTATTAAAGGTTTCTCAAGTGTTCATTAGTGTTTGGTCAATGTTTCTCTTCCTATTAAAATATTTTGATTGTTAAATATATGTTTTGTGTAGGGGATTCAAAATCTATTTTCTTATTATTATGATTAAAGGTGGAAAAATAATTCTTATTTTTTAATAAATAAGTTTTTATAATTATCCAAATAAATAAAAATGAATCAAATTAAGGGAATTGTAATGTGAAATTTAATCGCATGTGATTTTCATGATTTCAATGTTATTTATTATATATTATTACTTAGGTTGATTGATAGGGATGTTTTTATGATATCGTTATTTGTATTATTGATATGATTCATAAAGTTTTTAAAGTGGTTAATAACTTATAGAGGGTAATGGAAAGAATATTTCAAAGTTAGGAATTAATATTTGGTGTTGATTATGCATGAAATGTTTATTAAGTTTTAATTCCTAAATAAATGAAGTCTATTGTTGATGTTTATTGGAAAAATTGTGGTTTTATGTTTCTATAGTTTTTATTGTTACTCATGATATTACTAGGTTAGTTATAGTGTGATTGGTTCATTTTGGTTGAGTATGGAATAATGATATGATGTTTTGGTGGTTGTAGCTTGATGTGGTTGATGTGGAATAGAGTATATGTTGTCTTTAAAGTGGATTAATTTATTTTTTAGCTATTAGAATAGGATATAATGGTTTTTAATTCAATGATGTTGATAGGTGAAGTGTGGTTGTACCATAATTACCTATAAATATGTAATGGTACTAGAATAATGATTTAATAAAAAGAAATTTGAATTAATTAAAATTTTAATGGTTTTTAAAGGGTTAATGCAGTGTTGGAAATAATAAATTATATGGTGATTAATTAAAATTTATTTTATAAATTTATAAATGGTGTGAAGGGGTGATAATTGAATGAATCCATAGTGGCTAGAATTAATGTATAAATTTAATATAAAATGGTTATTAATTAAATAATGTGAGATTGATTGTGAGATAAGGAATGGGAAGTTGTGTGGTTTCTTGTATGGTTGTTGTCTGGTGATGATATAGTTGGTTTTTGTGGTGATAGAGGTGGAAATTATGTTGATGTGTGGTGTAAATATAAGTGGTATTAGTGGTGTTATTATGGTATGTGGTTTACCCTTACGTTGGGCTTATGTTTTATATTATATCCATTATAGTTCCTATGATTTCTTACACACCACCACTCGAGTCATGTAATGCGGATGACACCCATGTGATTTTTGGGGATCTGGGAGTACCCCTAACATCTAGAATGTAGTTATCTTATGGTTATAGTATGGGGTGATGTGGTTATGATGTGATTGTATGGTTGGGGCATATAATGGAGGAGGGGGATGTGAGGTTGATGTCCTTCATGATATGTTCTCTTTCATGATATGGTATAAATATGTTGTAGTGATGTAGAAGTGGTATGATGTTTGTGGTTGTGGATATGTGTTTATGGGTATGGAGTGTGGTTGTGTCAATATTGGATGGAATTAGTATAAGAAAAATTGAAATTCATGGCAGTTTTTTAGTAGCAGTTTTCAAAACCGTCACAAAATGTTTCGTCAATAACTTTTTAGTGGATGTTTTTTAAAAACTGCTACAAAATATGTTTTTAAAATTTTAAATTTTAAATTAGCAGTGGTTTTTTAGGAAACTTCCACTAAAAATAAATTAAAAAATTAAAAAATTAAAAAAAAATCAGATATCAGCATTGAATGATCCTAAATTTTGATTTGAATATCCATTTTAGCTCCAAAACTAATCAAATAAAAGCTTATGAAATGAAATAAAATGAAATTAGATAATTATTTTGTAATAAGTAATGGAATAAAATTTATTACTATTTTAAGAGAAGTTGAAAATAAAACTTTAACTTCAAACGATCATAACTTTTGATCAAGGTGTTCGATTGGGCTCTTCCATATATGAAATCAAGTCTAGAAAATAGATCTATTAAGTGATGACCCAAGGGACATTGGTCACTATTTTTTCAAGTTCAAAAGAGGCTTAGAAGCCCTCTAAATCTGATTTTTTCTGTTTGGATATGGTGATCTTTGAACATTCAATGTGATTTAAGCTTCATTTGAGAGTGTCTTCATATGGTTGTCGTCCCATATATACTTTTATTCCATGAATTTACATTCATATTGATTTTATGGTGTTACAATTGTTGTGTTTTTCCCTCTTTTGGTGATTTATTATCTATTATATATATATATATGTATATGTATTTCAATACATTTATGTATATATAATTATAATTTATAAATATTTATCAACATTTATTTAAAAATTATATATAATTACATAAATGAAAAGATATTTATATGTATTTATGCATATTAGTCTATATTTATATAAATTTATATCCATTTATGTATATATATATAAATTAATGTATATTTATATATATGATGTTGGTATATATATTTTTATGTATTATGTTGGTTTGTGTGTGTGTGTATTTATGCTTATATTTATATACATTTATGTAAATTTATTTTTAATATATTTTTATAAGATATATATAACCATATTTAAATAAATTTATATGTAATTATGTATATATATATAATATTTATTATTTACTACTTTTTATTTCTTATTTCTTATTTATTGCTTCTTATTTATTATTTCTTATTTCTTATTTCTTATATATTCATTTATTATATATTATTAATTAACTATTAATTTATTACTAATTTATTACTTATTTATTATGTATTGATTTATTATTTATTAGTAAATTATTTATTTATTTATTAGTCGTTATTTAGTTTTTATTATTTCTTTCTTTCTTTCTTTATTTCTTTCTTTATTTCTTTCTTTCTTTCTTTCTTTCATTATTTTTTTATTTTTTTTATTTTTTACTACTTATTTCGTATTTATTATTTATTTATTATTTATTATTTATTATTTATTTATTATTTATTATTTGTTTTTTGTTTTTTGTTTTTTATTTATTTATTTTTATTTATTTATTAATTTATTACTTATTTTTTATTTATTTTTTATTTATTTTTTATTTTTTATTATTTATTCATTATTTATTATTTATTATGGTATATTATTTATTATTTATTGTTTATTGTTTATTATTTATTATTTATTCTTTAGTCTTTATTAATCATTTTTTTCTATTTATTATTATTATTGTTATTATTATTTATTTCAAATTTATTTGTTATGCATTATTTATTTTTTATTATTTATTATTTATTATTTATTATTTATTATTTATTATTATTATTCTTTAATAATATTATTTATATATATGCAGTTATATGTATTTTCATGTGTATATATATAAGTATATTAAAATTTGTTTACTCGCCACATGAAGAGATTACTGGAATGGTAAAGTCTTTACAGAATAACCACGATATAAAGGGTTCAAATCTTACCCAACACATATATGTGCAGAATTTATGCATAGCATGCTTAACATATGCATGTATGGTAGGATAATTAATAATGAATAATTAATAAATAAATAATAATTTATTTATTAATTACTAATTATTAATTATTAATTAATAAGATGAAAATATTAAAAATGTAAATAATAATAATAATAACCCGCTGCTAAATAACTTTGTGGCACTTTTTGAAAACTACCGAAAAATGTTTCGCAGCATTTATTTTCATGATTGATTTTGAAAATCGTCGAGAAACAATTTAGTGATGATTAAAACCATCGCCAAATACTATTTTTCCTATAGTGATGCTAGCACTAGGACATAAGTTGTTTGGGAATGAGGGAAACTAGCTCAATGGGGAAGTGGATTCTAGGTACCTTCTTATATATTTTTCTTGATATTATATTACTTATGTGAGGTTTTGGGTAAGTAATATTTGGTGTGGTTTCATTTTATAGTTGACTTGGTTAGGTAATGAGTTGGTTTCATTATTTATTCACTGATTTATTAGTATGATTATTCTATAATTGCATGAGCGGTTATGGAAAGGATCCTACTGAGTATACTTGTATTCTTGCCCCTATATTTTATATCTATTTTTCTGATTTATAAGATGGAGTTGGTGATCAGGATATACATTACTCGCTCATGATGTGGATTTGGATAGTGTTCATGGAGTCACTATTATAATCATTCAGTATTTTGGGTATTCATTTGGAGACTTTATTTTATATATGACATTACATGCATTATGGGATTGGTTTTATTTTACCTCATATGAAATTAATTGGTGATTTTTTCTTATATTACTAGGATTTATTAGGGTAATTACTCCCATATGAGTCTTTTATATCCTCAATTCTAGTAACCAAACCATGGCCTATTGTGGGTTAGTTTCATAGGTCACACTGAGAATCTATACCATCCCTAAAGAGGTTTTAGTGGGTACGAGTCATGACATAGTGGTATCAGATCTTTGGTTGAGAGTTGGGATGGAATTTGGAGTTAGGAACTTGTGATAATTACTTGGATTCGGTAGGGAAATAGGTTTATCAAACTTAGTATATGATGTAGGATAGGGTGACTACATTCAACATAGATGATTGGGTCCCCCATTGATCTAATGTAATGACCTTTAGCTTATTAGACATACTAAGTGAGATGGTGCTTATTGCAGGTTATATTCCTAGGTGTGATGTATGCATAATACTTCATTATTCATGTATATTAATTCGAAAAAGTTTGGTAAATTAAAATATAATTAATTTAATAATATTAAATTAATTCTATGTTCCTGGTGATAGGAGTTTTTTTAATGTTGTGAAGATGGGAGGTAATATGCGTCAGTGTGTGGTTCATGTAGGACAAATATAGTGGGATGCTTTGGTTGACCATAAGATAGTCAACCTTAAGGAACAGGATTCATGTAGGAAGACATTGTGCATTCTTTAGAATCTTGGATTGCTAAATTATGAGGAAAATATCTATGATTAGGAACCAGGGAGATGGTTAGAGATGTTGGAGATTAATTTCAATTTGATCCATTCTAAAAAGGAACATTGTATTTCATTAGCCAATAGCTTGTTGAATAGAGCTACTTATTAAGGGTGGATCATGTTTCTCAGTGATCATGAGGAGTCGTATATATCATCAAAGAAGTTTTGAAGTTAGTTTTAGGTCGAGATCCATTCTTTTATGTTGAAGTTGGTGCAATGGATGGAGTTTATTTATCTCTAATGGTTAATCTCTAATGTGTAGTACATTCATAATTTGATTCAAGTATCATATTTATTATACTTATAACCTTTATCCTGATGAGGAGGGTAGCGTACAGTATTTCAATGAGTCATTTCATCCAAAATTATAGTGTCACATCATCCCATTTACATTGTGTATATTTCATAAAGTGTTGGTGAAATATGAGATAATGGAGAAGGTTTTAGAATGGATTAGTTTATCTTAGGATGGAATTCATGAGAACTTTCTAAAGAGATAATCTATGTATTTTGGTTCTCTATTTTTCAGGTAGTCAAAGTTTTAGCAAGAAGGGATTCAGTCTCATATATCTTCTTCTCATTTCTCTTAAACTAGGAGTTCTCATTCCTCTACCAGTAGCTCTAGCATGGTTTTATTTTCTTATAGATGTCATGGTCATTAGTATCTTTAATGTTTTACCTTCTATTACAATCACCATAGAGTTGGTAGCCCGATTTAGGTATACCCTTTTAAATAGTTTCCTCTAAGGCCGTATTAGTAGTGGAAGTATGGTCCTTGGGATTTTTGGGTAGACAATAGAAGATGGAGAAGGTATAGGATAACCACATGACTTCCCTCTCCATCAAGGACATCAGGTTGTCCATAATCAGGGAGGTTTTTATTATCAGCATCAGTGAGGAAAAGGGGATAGGAAAGGTCATATGAATGTTATGGATTTTCCATCATTGGGTAGACCAGATGTCATTTAAAGTACTATATATTTCTATTCTACCTTGTCTTATAATTTTTTTTGATTTGGGAGATTCAAACTCCTTTATTTCACCTAACTTGAGCCAAGATTTGGAACTAAATTTTAAGAGGCTTCTTGTGCCCTTTGTGTTGACTATACTAGTTAGAGGTCAATCTAGTTTTCTAGAGGTGTATTTAGGTTATGAGATGGTTCTAGGCTGGAATTAGTGAATTGGGAAGTTTTTATTTTTATGGATACATCAATATGATTTCATCCTTATCATGGACTATTTTTATTTGGTATAGGATATTATTGAATTTTTATAAAAGGGGTTTTTTCATTGATAAGGAAGGAAAGTGTGTCGTGTTTGTTAGTGAGAAGGATTATTAGATAGATTGTATACACTACTACAAATATGGATTTTATCAACGCTAAAAATGGCCATTAACAGCGCTAGAAAAAGTTCTGATAATGCTGGCAAAGATAAAGGGGGGGTCCCCTTTATGAGTGCTCTAAAAAGCGCTGATAAAGACCCCTTTTATCAGCCCTAAAAAAAAGCGCTGATAAAAGGGGTCTTTTATCAGCGCTAAAATGAAGCGTTGATGTCTTTTATCAGTGCTTCATTTTAGCACTGATAAAAGACCCCTTTTATCAGCGCTTTTTTTAGTGCTGATAAAAAAAATACTATCGATCTCGTGGGGGGACTTTTTACAGCGCTTGAGCCCCCCTTTATCAGCTCTTTCCTACACATCCAGCACCCGCCCGCACTGCCTACACTCTTTATCAGCGCTAGCCCTTTAAATCACCCTTGCGCACGTGCCTTTGCCTCCACATGGATTTGATCTCGAGACCTCCCCCATGCGCACCTAAAGCCTTTGCCACTACCCTATATTGATTTGTTCTCTTATTCACGATATATCTATTTATTTATATATATATTTAGTTATATTTATTCGTATAGTAATATATATATTTATATTAATATATATATATATAGTTATATTAATATATATATATAGTTATATTAATATATATATATATATATAGTTATATAAATATATATATATATAGTTATATTAATATTTACATATAGTTATATTAATATATATATATAGTTATATTAAAATATGTATAGTTATATTAATATATAGTAGTTATATAAATATTCATATATTGGTATTTTAAATAAAATAGATATTAGTTATTATTTAGATAAAGCTAGTATATTTTATATGTAAATATGTTTAATTATTTACTTAAAAAAATTAATTTTTAGGTGTTAATATATAAAAAAAATATGTACATATAGTTATATATTTGATTATAAATAGCAGTGCATTATAAAAAATGAAAAAATTTAAAAGAAAAAATATCAATATGAATGTAATACCTTGGAATAAATTCAGTCCCCACCAAAAAAATCCAATAATACCCCCTTAAACGAGGCTGAAAATCCACAAAATGTTAAAAAATCTGGGTACCCTAACTAAAAACTTAGTTTTGGAGGCCTTTTGGGACTTTTTTAGACTCTAAAAACGCTTGACCTGGGTCTCCCTGGGTCACAGCGACGTAGAGCTCGTCGCAGGCTTCAATTTGATATGTGGTAGAGCTCAAACGGACACCCGGATCAAAAGTTATGGTCGTCTGAAGTTGGAGTTGTGTTTTCAACATATTTTGGATCTTTTTTTAATTTTTTTTATCTTTTTATTCTTCAAATTGTTATTAAATGACTATTATTCCATAATAATTGTCAAATTATTAATTAAAAATATTTTTTTAATTTTTTAAGAATCTATTTTCACTAAATATCTTATATATTAAGTATATTAAGTGTAAATGTACATTTATACTTATCTAAAATATATTTAAAAATTATATATTATATTTATATCAATATAAATATATAACTATATTTATATATTAATATATTTTTTAAAAAAAAATTTGAAGTCGACCCTTTATCAGCGCTACTAAACAAGCGCTGATAAAGGGGGGGCCTTTATCAGTGCTAAAAAAAAGCGCTGATAAAGGGGTACTTTTTTTAGCGCTAGTAAAGGCACCCTTTATCAGCGCTTTTTTGAGTGCTGATAAAGCCCCCCCCCCCCCCTTTATCAGCACTTTTTTGAGCACTGATAAAGCCCCCCCCCCCCCTTTATCAGCGCTTTTTCGTTAGTGCTGATAAAGGGGTGGCGCTGGCCTTGCCCAGTTTTGCGGTAGTGATATACATGTTGATCCCCTTTCTTCTCAACTAACTAAATTGATGTTATATTTCATATATGTTTAGGAAGTTATGTTTCTAAGAGTTTTGGAGTAGTTTCCTGATGTTTTCCCTAAACTGGTTGTTACACTTGTTGGAACTGGAAAAATAGATCCAAGAAGGAGAAAAACATTGAGTAACCTGATTCAATAGTGTAATTTGTTTCTTAGAATTCTATTTAATTGGTCTTAGATCCCAAACAGAGTTACAGATCAGAATTTATGGTCATTTGAAGTCAGGCTTCCAAAACAGTTCTCAGAGCCCATTCAGGGAGCCCTTTCACAGAGGTTCGATTCATGGAGCTCCTCATCGCAAATGAGAGAAGTTGTGATGGTGTTATTTTGTGAGTCTGACAGTGCTTCATGACCATGTAAACACTTTATGGTGTTCCTTCATGAGTCTAAAAAAGTTGTCCCCATTCATGAAGCCCCTAAGTTCTTCTTGAAATGCTTCCAATCTTCGTAACCCCCCCCCCTCCTGAATTCATTAATAAAAGAGGAGACACCTCTAGGTTGTTACTTCACACTATCAATTCATGAAGACCATGGGCTTCATGATACCCTTGTCCATGACGACCCTAGGCATCGTTAAACCCCCCCCCCCTCTTGTGTTCTTCAAAGCCTCCACCCCAGGTGGAGATGCCTTTTAGGGAGGCTTTCTCCCTTTATGAAGGAAGAAGGCCTTATAAGGCACTTGAGGATTCAAAAAGAATTAAGCCTTCATGAATCAATCCCCCAAGGAATTAGGATATCCTTCATGATACCCTAAGATTCATGAAGCCACATCCTTCATAGGTCCCTGATCTTTGTGAATCCCCATCCTTTACGAGACCCTGATCTCCTTGAAGGCCCATCCTTCACAAGAACATAAGCTCTGTGAAGACAAATCCTTTGTGATAACCTAAGATCCATGAATCCCCATCCTTCACAATACCCTAAGCTCTAAGAAGAACCATCATTTTCGAGACCCTAAGCTCTACGAAGCCCCATCCCTCGTGAATCCCTATCCTTCATGAAGCTCCTACATACGCACCCGCTGGTCCATACCATAGGGGATATTCCCCTGTACCCCCATTCAGGTTCAGTGTTGTGTTGCGGTCTCAGGCCTCCATCCTGGTCCCTTTTCTACCTTCACTAACCCCCATGAAAATGGAGAGTCACACCATGAACTTTTTATGCCATATCGACACCACTTTGGGTTGCACCCTTATAAAATCTGAATGTCCATCCCACATATTACCATGATTTAAGATACTCCTCTACACCCCCTAAAATAACTTGAGTTAGACTATACCTCTTAGTCCCTATCCCATGTCACGAGTTGAGTTATTATCTTGGATTACCTGATTAACTTGAGTCGAACCAATCCTCAAGAATCTCCTGAGACCTCATCACCTAGATCCTACATCGAGTTGAACCAGAAAGGTCCACTCTTTCATAAGTCTCACACCATCCATTTCTAGGAATATTCCACCCAGTAGTCTTCACTATATGACTTTACACTGTATCATACCCTATCATTCAAGAATAGGATTCATCCTATGAAAAACATGATATATCTTATGTGTCAAGCATAAGATTTCCAATAGTCCTCACTACATCACTTTAAATTGTATCATACCCTATCATTCATGAATAGGATTCCTTATGTGTCAAACGTAAGATTCCTCATGCCATGAGCATGAGATGACCACCAAACACCCCCCATGGACCTACTCCTAAGGTGTAATCCCCAATCATATCCCTCAACCCATCATCAAGTCAAGATTCCCTCATGACTTGACATGAGGAATCCTACACGGGAAGCTCAAAGCATAAGCCCCACTCACAAAATCCTTCCACATTATGATAAACTATAATCTTACCTGGTGAAACATGCATGGTATGCCTTCATGACCTGACATGGGGAAGATAGGATGGTCCACTCCTACAAATAATCCCCATCCACATCATTATTGATCCATAGCGGCACCTAGGTTTCTCCCACACATAAGCTCCATCCACATCATTTTTGCATCATAGTGGCACTCGGGAAGCTCCCACACGTGATCCCCATCCACATCATTGATGCTCAAAAATGGTACCCAATAAGCTCCCACACATAATCCCCATCCACATCATTGTTTCTTCTAGCAGCACATGGGCCTCCTTCTCAGGTGTAATCCCCAACCATTTTGAACTACATGGGATTTTATTCCCAATTAACTGGGATACTTAGGATACATCCCTGAGGTTTAATCCCAACCAATGGTAAACCCAGGTGCTCCTTAACAGGTACATATCTCTTTGGTCAATCTTAAGGGATGTGTTGATCCATTCATCCCATATTTTTTTCAAGGTCATTTTGGTTTACATGTCCCAGATCCGTATCAAGGTATATTCTGATCTATCTCCCAGGTTTGCCTCTATAGGGCATTCCCATCCATTGGTGTGACATAATCCCTCCTAGGGATACACCTCCCTGATCCAAATCAATGTAAATTATGATCAACCATACTAGTTCTATATCAAGGTAATTTTTGATCCCTATCCCGGGTTCGCCTCCACAGGGCGTTCACATCCATCGGTGTGACATCATACCTCTTAAAGATGCACCTCCCCGATTCGCCTCAAGGGGAATTCTGATAAACCATCATGGGTCCATATAGATGGAAATTATGATTCATATCTTGGGTTTTACTCTATGGGTCATTCCCATCCATTGGTGTGACATCATCCCTCCTAGGGACACACCTCCCTGATCCACCTCAAGGGGTGTTCTGATCAACCATCTTCGGTATGTCTCAAGGGATGTTCAGATCCATCACCCGAGTTAAAATACACAAGGAATTCTCATTCAACATTTCAAGTGTTACATCATCCCTCATAAGGACACACCTCCTTGATCCATCTCAAGGGGAATCCTGATCACCCATCATATTCCCACAAGACATTAAACTTGTGCTTATCTCCACAATATATTAAACTCGTGACCTTTCTCATGATTCTACCTCATGAAAAACACGGGATGCCTAAGGTGAAATCCTTGGAAGATATATTCCCATAGATTTATCTACCTCATGAAAAATATGGGATTCTTGAGGTGAAATGTTTAGAATATATACACCTTCGTAATTAGATACCTCGTGATCGATACGGGATGCCTTGGGTTTCATGAATAAGATGCCTCCATGAGATTCCCTGCCAAGAGGATGATTCACATGTGCATAACACCCAGTGTTTAGAGATTCCCATACATGCCTTACATTTCGATCTACTCCAATGAAAGGTTACTACCTTGTCATACAAAATATCATAATTAACCAATTTACACAATGATATGGAAATGGGAATGAGTTTCATGAACATAACTCAAATATATAAGGGAGACCTGGAATAGGTGACGATCTCTAAGGAGGAATCCATATAAGGAGGAACTAACATCTCATCATCCTATTTTGATTAAGGATTTTACATCACCATCAATGGTGGTGGAGGCCACCCACATTTGGAAAGTGGTAAATCCAGGAAACAAATGTACATCACTATGACCATACCCGCCCCAACTGTGAAAGTGTCAGAGAAAACGCTACCCCCTTGAAGTGATATTAAGTTTTGGATAGAATTATAGGATTTTTTTCCTCTAATATCTATGTTTCTATATAGGATAGTTCCTTATAATTTGTGAAAGATTAAAATTTAGATCAATGAACTATTTCATAAGGGTTTAATCATGTCCAATGTGTCACCCTAGTGTGGTATAGTGTTGTTCATAGAGAAGGATAATTGTAGCCAAATATTTTTTATTGAATATAATTAGTTGAATCAAGTTATGGTGAAGAACTATTATCCTGTCCTAAGTATTGATGATCTATTTGATCAATTAAAGGTAGATAGATGGTTTTTAAACATCAATTTATGATCTGGATGTAATTAGATTAGGGTAAAAGAGGAAGATATCCTAAATATTTTCTTCATTTTTCATTATGAAAACTTTGATTCCATGGTTATTTTGTTCAATATCATGAATGATCCCATTGTTTTTAGGGGAATAATGAACTATGTATTTCATGAGTTCCTAGATCAATTCTTGTTAGTGTTCATCGATGTCATCTTCATGTATTTGAGATCATAGGGGGTTATTTTGAGAATTTGAGGACTATTCTAGAAGTCCTCTAACACAATTAGATCTATAGGAATCTTTGTATATGAAAGTTATAGATATTAATGGAACATTTCCTTAAGAATTTTGTGTCACAACAGGGTGTGTCAGTTGATCCCGTGAATATTGAGGGTCTTTTTTATTTTTTGGATCCCAAGATTGTTATACAGAATAATAGTTTTATTGGTATTATAGAATATTATAGGAGGTTTATGTTCAATTTATTTTGGATTGTGTCTAATTTAATGTCTTTGACTCAAAAAGATCTGGAATTCAAATGTAAAGATTTGTGTAATGATGTATTTGAGTATATGAATGGGAGACAGTTCAGTTCTCATGTTCTTAAGCTTCCAAGGTGGGATTTATTATTGAGGACTTCTATGATTCTCCTCATCTTGGTCCAGGTTGTGTATTGATGTAGAATAAATTAGTTTTCTCTCATGGGTCTTAGCAGTTATGACCTTATGAATGTAACTAAACTACCCATGATATTGAGATTTTGATATTAGTGTTTTCCTTAAATTTATGGTGGTATAATCTTATCAAAGATCATTTTTTCTCTTTATTATTCAAAAGATACTATGATATATCTTCTCTTGATGATATTTGAATATTAATTATCTATAATTGATGGAGTTATTATATTATTATGATTTCAAAATATATTATACACTGAGTAAATTTAATATAGTAAATGATTCACTGAGAAGGAAGTTATGTGAATATATTTCTTGAGAATCGACAGATTCATGGAGTTGGTGGATGATCTTGAAACCTTGCATCTTGATATGGAGTAAGTCAGTCATAGAGTATTCCTATATTAAATAGAAGTGAATTATTCCTTTTTGTATCAAGTATAGGAGTCTCAAATAGAGGATTATGAGGTGGAAGTGTTATTAGATCTTGTTTTCAATGGAGATGATCCTAATGTATGGTCAATAGATGATTAATATTAAGAGTTATTTCAAGTTAATCTCTCTATTCTGTAGGTGGTGCATGATGTGGTCTTATATGAGTTGCATAGATTACCTCTAGTAGTGAATCTTAAAATATATAAGATCTATAGTACTTTGAGGAGTTAGTTCTTATAGTTGTAAAGTAAGAGGACAATGCAAGAGTTCGTGTCTTGGTGTTTGTCCTGCTAGCGAGTAAAGTTTGAGCATCATGTTCTTGATAGTTTTCTATAGACATGTGATATCACTCAGTGGAAGTGGGAGAAAATTTAAATAGATTTCATGACTATTTTTTCTCAATATTAGGGAGTATATGATAATATATGGGTAATAATATATATGTTTATAATGTCAACACATTTCTTGGTGTCCTGGGTAATCATGTGTGGAAGATTCTACAAAATTCTTCTGGATCTCAGTTATATTTGAGTTATAATTTTCAACATGAGATGGATGTTCAAAGTTATTAGATGATATGGATGTTGTAGGACATGTTTTATGAATTTTTTTTATTTTAGAGGTTCATATAAAAAGAACATACCATTGGTTGAGTTTTTCAATAATAGTAGTTATCACTCATCCATTGGTATGGATCCATTCAAGGAATTATATGGGAAGCCTACTAGATCTCCATTATATTGGACTGAGTTTGGGGAGTTAGTTATTCTTGGACCATAATTTGTGTAAATCATGATATAGAAGGTTCAAGATATTATGAGAAGATAAAGGTTATCTAATGCCATCAAAATTCTTATATTTATCGGAGGTAGAAGCCTATAGAATTCTAGATTAGTGATCATGTGTTTCTAAATGAATCTCCTCATCATGGGGAAGAAAGTTTCAGTCAATTTAGTAATATTTATCCTTGATTTGTTGGAAATGTTTAGGTTCTTTAGAACATTGTAAAATTATCATATTGGTAAGCTATTCCCCCCATATATGGGTCTAATTCATGAGGTTTTTTATGTTTCATATATTCTTCAATACCTTCACAGTGACTCTCATTTCATTGATTAGGGTGTATTGGATATTATTTTGTATGTGAAATTCATGGAGAAATCAATTTAGATTTAATATTTTTAAGATAATGTGTAGTATGGGTGCATCATTCCTTTGATTTATGCCTTGTGGAGGTGTGGTGTCTTAGAGGAATATACTTAGGAACAAGAATCATATATACATTATTAGTATCTTGAGGTGTTTTAAAAACTTTTTTACTATTATATTGATATTGGATATATGATAATATAGTTTTATCCTTTATTATATTTGTATTATTTTGGTGATGCTGATATTCATGTTTAAGAGGTATCTCACATATATTTTGGTTTTTGGGTTGTTTCATTTTATTTCTAGGTTAAGTTTTGATTATCAAGGAAAATAATTGTTTGATATGTATCTAATTTAGAGTCTTGGATTCCTCTAGGTACTCTAATTTTTGGTTTTGGGGTGCTTTAGGAGGCATATAAGTATTTGGGGAAGGATGGTGGAATTGGGAGGATGTGGTTAGCTAAAATTTTAGTTAGATGCAAGCATTACACCATGACCAATATCATTACACTGTGATCGGTTGGCTAGTGGATTGGTTTTTTCATGGTTAGATCAGTTTCTTCATAATTTATAATGTTTATACATGAAGTATTGTGTTGTTTAATGATGGTTTATTTGTGAAGTATTATGCTTTATCTAGATGTTTGGGTTCACATCATATCACAGTATAGTTGATTATGGTGTTAAGGAATATGTTTTGTTATAGATTCCTTGACCAATATTTTTTTAGTGTCTTTATATTTTGTATGGTTGAATAGTGGTTTTCCCTATGTAATTTTGGTGTTGGTTTATAGGTTATCAAGTTTGGGGGAGAATTTCAAGGTTTGCTTCGTGATTTTAAGGTTTTTAAGCATTGTATCGTAATAGCCTTCATTGTACCATAGTATTCTTTTATTGTATCTATTTTTAACCTTGATATTTTTATAAATCACATCATGATTAGTGGGGTCAAACTATGTTTAATAATAAATCCATGGATTGCCCTATTATTATACATTATTAGGTTTTTAAAATATATTTTAGTGTCTTTATCAATCCTATTCATTTCCTTTATCTCTCCCTAGACCCTAAGCGTCATTTTGCTCAATTTTTGTGTTACTTGATCAAAACTTAGTGGGTTTTTATCCTTATATTCATGTTATTAATTCATTATTATTTGAGTTTTTCTTATCTTCCCTTCCTTCTTTTCTCTCCCCTCCCTCATTTATTCCTTGGTTTTCCTTCTCAAAAGGTCATGGTAGAGGAAATGGATTATTTTTTGTTGGTTTTGGTTGTGGTGTCAATGAAGGTTGATGTGTCTTGGGTTATTGAAGGTTTATCATGTTCATATTGGTGTTTGTTAATTAGTTTTATTTCAGTTTAAACACAATGATCATTTAATCTCTATTTGAGGTAGGAGATTTTAAAGCTCTCTTCTTATTGTGTGTAAATGTGGAATTATCATGCCTATGTTTTCAATGATTATGTAGTTATAATTAACCTAATAAATATTATGAAATTGATTAAGGTAATTTAAAGGGATAAGTGAACCACATGTGCTTCATATTATTTCTATGTCATTCTTTACATATTATTTCTTAATTTAAATGATAAGCATGTTATTGTGACATCATTATTATTATTTTTGATATTCTTTATCAATTTAAAATTGGTTAATAACTTAAAGAAGGTAATGGAAATAAGATATAATTTTTTTGAATTAATAGTTGATATTGACTATGAATGAATTATTGATTAAGTATTAAAGCATGAATAAATGAAGTATATTATTTATGTTTACTAATGTAATTTTTATGTTTGTTATTATAGTTTTTTATTACTCTTACTATGTCTAGATTAGTTCTAGTGCATTTGGTTTTTTTTTATAAGGATGGTATGATGATATTATGTTTTTGTAGTGTTATCTAGACATGGTTTATGAGTAATAGAGTGTATAATGTTACAAAATTTTCTCAATTTATGTTTTGCTTACTAGCATGTGATAGAATGGTAATTAAAGCAATGATGTGGATAAGTTGAGTTGTGGATGTGTTTTAGTTTCCCTGAAATATGTAATGATACTGAAATAATTATTAAATGAAAGAATAAATGATTGATTAAAAGTGTAATGGGTTTTTATGGGTTAATATTATGCTAGAATATTAATGAGTTTCTAGATAATTAAATTTTTTTGTATGAAAATATAAATTGTGTAAATTGTGTAAAGTCATGGGGGCTAAAATTGATGTGTAAATTGAATATAAATTGTTAGTAATTAAATTATATGATATTGATTATGATATGAGGAATGGGAGGTTTTGTGGTTGTTCAGGTGGATATTGTTTAGTGATGATGGAGCTTATTTTTGTGGTGATAGAGGTGAAAATGATGTTGATGTGTGGTGGTGATGGCAATGGTCTTAGTAGAGTTGTTGTGCTAGGTATTTGGAATTTAGATTGTAATTTTGTGTTGTATTATATCCATTTTAGTTCTTGTGATTTTTTATGCACCACCACCTAAGTCAAGTAACAAAACTGACACCCATATAAGGTTTTAGGTTTTGGGTGTACCCATAATATCGAAGATGGAGGTGATACATATGGTTGACTATGCCACCTTCCCCGATCTCTTTGACATACATAGTATAGGTTTTGATGGCCTAAGGTTATAGTATGAGGTGATTTGGTTATGATTTGGTTTCATAACTGGGTTGTATATGGGTGGAGGAGGGAATGAGGATAATGTACTTCAGGACATGTTTGTTGTCATGATTTATTAATAAGATGTGTTATTGATGTGGTGGTGATAAGTTGTATATAGTTTAAGATATGTGGTTATGGTTGTGGTGTGAGGTTGTGTGAATATATGAGGGATGGTTGAACCATGACATAATTCATTGTAGTGTAAGGGTGACTAGTTCAGTGGATTAGAGGGTGTGGGGTACCTTATCATATATTTTTCTTGATAATATATTACTAGTGTGCAGTTTTGGGTGAGTGAGCCTTGGTGAGGTTTGGGTATATAGTTGACCATCTTAAGTAATGATTTTTTTCACTATTTATTCACTGAGGAATTAATATGATTCTTTCACATTTTCATGAAAGGTTTTGGGGAGATTCTTAATGAGTATACTTAAATGTTTATCGCTCTATTTTATACTAGTTTTTTAAATAGGTAGGAGATAGTTGGTGAATGGGATAGACATTACTATCTCGTGACATGGATTTAATTGGTGTCTGTGGAGTCCATACCAAAGAAGTTGTGTATTTTGGGTATTCATTTGGAGATTATTTTCTGAATGGTACATTACATGAATTATTATATTGGTTTTATTTTATATTATATGGAGTGTATTGGTTGGTTCTTCTCATTTTCTTAGGATTTATTAAGGTATTTCCTCATATATGTGTGTTTTATAACCTTTGTACCCATCACCAACCCATGGCTTATTGCAGTCGGGTTTCTAGGTCACACGCAGCTTCACTACTAACCTAGTATAGGTTCTAGTGGGTAAGGTATGTGACAATGTGAGGAGTGAATGAAATGGGGATATGTGTGGATACTGGGTAAGAAGTTGATGAGAAAGATGACAAGGGTAGTAGCATGTGGGAAGGGTGATGGGATGATGGTGAGGATTGCAGTGGGGGGAGGATCATCCAAGGGAGAGAGTGTTAGCTCACTCGAAAAGGTACAATATGAGAAAATTTTATTTTTTTATTTATTCACTATAATAAATTTTACACTTACCAATAATTATTTTTAACATCATACTAAAATATAGAGAAAGTCGTTATTCATAAATAATTTTTCAATATTATTCATAGGTTTCATGATATTCTTATTAAAGTGTTGAAAAATGTATTCAATTATGTTAAAAAGTGTCATTTATGATTACATATATATCAGAAAAATTATTTTACAACACATCTTATATTATAGTCAATGCAATTATAGCACCAAAAAAAATTTAAAAACTAGTAGTAAGTAGTGATTTTCTTTTAGTGGTTACTAATAATATGAATTAGTTATGTTTTTTAAGAGTGACCAATTCTAATTTTTTATTTATAGGTAACTATGGTCTTTTGTGATCATTTAAGAAAATATTAGTGACCATAAAAATACTATCATATGATTTTACCTACATCTATGGTTTCTTTAGTAGTGTTATAACTCAAAAAATAAAAATGAATAATAAATATTGGTAAAAAAATATACAAAAAATACTCCAACCCGACATTTCATGGCATATTTTAGGGTACATACACCAATAAATCATGTGTTAGTTAAATTTAAAAACAACCATGAGCCTAATATAAAACCTTCTAATAGAGAAATAATACTATATTATCATAAGAAACCTAGTAATAAGGACTAAATTCCCATTTTAGAGTATTTTTTAAAATAAATTCATAAATGGGGTGCAGGTTAAACTATTTCCCAAAATGGGTGTAGTTATTTTAGAGAAGGGAATACACTCTCTCGAATAGTTCCTTCATTCAAAAAATTATAAAGAAGGTGTTAATTTGTTTAGTTCCCTCTAATTATTTGTATTTAGGTTTATTTTCTGTATATTATATATATATATATAAATTTTAATCAGTATTAAACTATTTTATATTTGGTATTACTTTCACTATAAAAAAATTGGGGAAAAGGAAATGTCCTTTCTCAATATTTTTTAGAAGCATTGAGAAATGGTACTTTTATCAACACTAATATTAAACTGATAAATGGTAATTTTACTTATAACACTGAAAAATATTTTTTAATTTAAAATCAAACATATTTTTATTCCTCCTACTTTTATTTTACTCTCATAGTCTATGGAGAAATTTTTCTTGAAGTGTTTTCAGTCTTCATCTATCTTTATTTTTCTTAACCAGATCATTAATAAATCATTGGTATGTGGATTGAACATCATCAATGTTATTTTTTCCTCATTTATTTGTGATTTTTTTATTATATATATTATAGTTGTGTGAGTGTGTGTTCTTATTTATATATAATAAATTTTATAAACATAAGCATTAATATATATGTTACTATATGTGATGTCCTAGACTAAATCACTCCACAGTAACCAAACTGGTTCATTATGTGACCTTAAGCATGCCTCCCCATACACTAGAGGTTGTTGACCAGTAGGAAGTGTATAAGTTGTTATCTTGGGGAGACTAAACTCTCATACCAGAGTGGAAAAAATAGCGTAAATCAAAAAACATAATAAATAGAAAACTGAATAAACATAGTCATGTTATAAAAAATGAAGTGGTGTCATAAAAGAATACATATCAGTTGATCTCCCACTGATCTGATCAAATTTATAGATTAAAAAGAAGAAATGAAAAATATAGGAGGCTCTACTATCATCCATGAGCCCCATCTCCTGACTCTTCTAATATAGCTCATCCATGAAACATTTGGCTTATTCCCCACTTGAACCTATGATTATGAGGTCTTTTTGGGTACCAAAGTGTCAGGGACACCCAATCAAGGTGTGAGTTAAACTCAATAGGAAACCACAAACTTTTTCCCAAACATGACCATTAATATAGTGTATGCTCAAATGTTAGGATCAATATAACAAATAAATAACTAAATTCAAATAAGTAAATCATTATTGATCCTTTGGTTCTAAGGTGACACCCAGGGTCGACCATACTAGCTTTGGTCAGTGTCAGATGTCTCTGAACATGTCACACAACTATACATCATCAGGGGGAATGGATCCCCACTCATAAATACCATCACATATCATATCTGAGGAATGAAACCCCATCGATAATACCACCATATATCATTGGGGAGAATGGTTCCCACTTAGAAATATCACATAAATAATATCAGGGGGAATTGAACACCACCTATAATATATCATATATCATATTGGGGTAAATTGATCCATTCCTATGATATATCATGTATCATATAATGGGGAATGACACCCCACCTATAATATCCCATATATCACATCAGGCGGAATGGAACCCCACCTGTAATACCACATGTATTATATTAGGGGGAATGGAATCTCACTCATATTATCTCATAAATTATCTGGGTGAAATGGCACCCCTCCCTGGAATCACATATCACATGAGACACTCAGAAGAATACTCTCCTTAGAATAGTAATATCACATATCAAGCATCATCAAGGAGAATATCACCCACCCTGGAATACCCATCATGCATTGTCCTCATATGGCATAGACACTCTCCTAAACCCATAAAACATTCCCTAGGTTAGTTTATCAATTGAAAACCCCATACTCATCAATGAGTCCTCACTAATCTATAATTATACTAGACACTTTACATCAACCCTCTCATAATGGTGGGATTTTATATCACATGAACAAAATAAATGCATTTATATATCAACCCTGCTTTTTTTACATGAATATTACATTATTTTAAAGAAAAACAACATGGTAGTTATACATTCAAGTATTTAAATTTTTAGTATCTTTTGAAAATTATGATCATACGTCACTATTAAATAATAGTCATAAAAATTTATTTAAATAATTCTTCTTTATCCTTCTAAAATCTCACATTCTTCTTAGAACATGTAGTCACCCGAGGATATATATCAAAGAAATGGGTGAGCTAAAAGCCCAGTAAGAGGAGGAATAATGTACATGAATCAATATAACATGAATGAGCATAATCATCATCATTACATCATAAACATAGAATAATCATCATAATCTTGGGGGAAACATGTTATAAATTCATGGAATTTGGAAATGCATAAAATAAAACATCATGTCATAGTGGTTAAATACCACGCATAGTTATGAACAAATCTAGCATCATTTTCTCACATAACATATGTGCATAATAATAGAATAATCATTGTGAACAAATATACCATCATGTTTACACATAATACACATTATCTCATGAGATGCATCACATTACCAAATGCATTGGAGGGATATATAATTATAGTCCCACCAGTAACATCATAATATTTACATAATCATTCATTCCATATTGAATGTATAAAATCATTGTCATGAAATAACCCATGGAATTGAATGAGTTTCATATTGATTTAATAAATCATGATTTCATGAATAAACTTAGGTTTCCCAAATGAAATAGGGAAAACATAATTGGAATAAGCATCATCATTCTTAAGTGAAGAAAAAACAACTCAAGATGATTAAAATATGTGTTTTGGAAAGAAAAATATTTTAGAAAATCATTGTATTTGGATTATAAATCAGCGTGGAAACATTTATATCCAAGAAAATAAAAAGGGAAGAATAGTTAAATGATACTTGAGTAACATTAGAGTAATATACATATAGAAAATGATGTGAAATGGGTGTAAACCAAAGAAAAGGAGTTGGGATTTAGAATCTTATTACCTTAAATCCCGCTTTATTTTGTCACTTTTCCACCTCATGAATAATAAAATTAGGATTATTAAAACATAGTTCTAAAAGTGAACTATGTTAATTTTTTCTGCTATTTATCCATTATAACTATTTTATTCTAGACCTGAATGGCCCGAAGACCTTCATTTTTATTGATTTTTGATAACCCTCCTTTCAAGGGATGAGGGGGAACCCTTACAAGGACCGTAGGCTCAGAGATTACATGGCCCATAGGCTTAGGAGATTACATGACCTGAAGGTCTTAGGAAATTCAACCAGACTATCTACAAGGAACTTCCCCTCCCCAGCATCTGCATCATGATAGTAGCTCTCCACCTTCGCATGGTTGTCTGGATAGGCTTCCCGTGCAAGAACAATCCTATTCTAATTTATAAAAATATTTGTTAAATTTGAATTGTTTTGATATCTTTTTTTCATTAAATTTTCCCATTTTGTTTTGATGTTGTTATTTTTGTTTGAGATCATTTATACATATCTATAATTAATTGCAGAAGATCAAAATAAATATATTTATAAATTAATATATCATAAAAAAATTTATTATAACCAACCATAGGTTTAGTGATAAGAAAAATATTGTCAATTTCCTCATTAGCGATTAATCGACCATTGATAAGACATTATCGAAAGAGTGGGAAAGGTAAATTTGAAATTTTTATATGTCATAAATATGATACTTATAGTAGGTTAAAATCATTAATATAATTTTAAAATAGTTCCAAATTAATTTTATAAGATTTTTTTTCAAATAAATTGGGAATAAGAGAAAGAGAAGAAGAAAACAAGAGAAGAGTTGATAGACACTTAATCTTTCCTCCGTGCAGCTTCTCATGTACAACACTAAAACTCCCTTGATGTTTGCATTTTTTTTACTCAAAAACATACCTAGGTATTATAAGGGACTTGAGAGGGAGGATATGGGCAGGTATTTTTCTTTATAAAGTGATCGAGGAGTGGTTTTCCAAGGGGATGGAGGGGGTTATTTATATATGAGGGGAGGAAAATTTTAGAATAAAATATTAAATAAATTAATATATCAAAGGTAAAACTTATAAAGGTTAATTTTTTTAAAATATAAGTCACATATAAATATAATATAATGGTTTTTAAGACTTTAAACCTCTTTATAATTTTAATTAATTAGTTTATTAAAAAGGAAAGTGGAAAAAATAAAAGGAAAAATTGTTATTTTAAGGGATCACTTTTGACTTTAAGTTTTAGAAAATTATTTTTAGGTTTAGAAATAGTTTATTTTATTTTAATGACTTTTTTATTAAATTAAATATTTTTTTTACAAAACTAAAGTTCTAGATATGATTAGGTCATTACTACATCATGAATGATGTAATTTAAGTTACATCAAGTATGTAAAAAAATGTATTTTTACTATTCATATGAAAATTGAAGTATTTCAGAAAATTACCAAAAAAATAAACCTTATAAAATTTAGGCATTATGATTTGAAAATTGATATTAATTTTATAAAAATAAATTTATAACATAGGAAATTTTAATTTTTAATATAAAAATTATGATTTTTACGAAATAATTTAAAATGTAGTTTATTAAAAATGTGCCTATATTTTCTTTGGTTTTTTAATTATGGTATTTATTTTTTGTCATTATAATATTTATATTTACTTATATTATTCATGATATATATAATTTATATTACACTTTATTATTTTAAGGTTACATTATTATTCCAATGGTCGAGTTACTATTCCCAACAGTCAAGTTACTATTCCAATGGTCACATTATCTCCTATAAATACCACTTCATTATTTTAATAAATATTCACTAAAATTAATCCAAATGTTATATATATTTATTTTATAATATTTTTATTAGTTTACTAAAAAAATATTTCTATAGTGTTATTTTTTAGAGGGATGATTCCAGCATATTGGAGTGATCCATATTTTCCCATTGTAGTTTTTCTACTTTATATTTTTTTACCCTTATAATAATTAGATGTTTAATGGGTTTAGTCATTAAATAATAGAACAATTTTCATTAATGAATTAAAGTTTTTTTCTCTCTATTTTCTATATGTGTATAATACTTATATAATATAATATAACACACATTTATTTATGAAACAATTATCATTTAAAAATTATAGGTCGTTATATTCTTCCCCACTTTAGAAATTTCATCCCTAAATTTTCAAATCATGTTATCAATTGAGAATAGGTGAGGGTACTTCTATTTCATTATTTCATATGGTTTCGATGTCGTCTATTCATGATTATGGTTCCCCTAAAGAAATTTGAAAAGGTGAGTTGTCTTACTATGTATAACTTTGTCTCTACTATCCAAGTCTTCACTGGATGATCCTCATATTAGAGTTCATTCTCTAGTTATACCAGCTCTGGATTCAGTGCATGTGATGTGTTAGGTGTGTACTTACTTAGGATAGATA
Source organism: Viscum album (assembly GCA_963277665.1). Lineage (NCBI taxonomy): Eukaryota > Viridiplantae > Streptophyta > Magnoliopsida > Santalales > Viscaceae > Viscum > Viscum album. The sequence goes on along the minus strand of OY728128.1, from coordinate 1,693,246,924 downwards.
CATGGAACATGTCATGAACTTGAACCATATTTGATGGAAGTGTAAATCGATAGGCCACTACTCTTATGTGATCAAGGATATCAAATGGGTCAATGTACCTAGTTCTAAGATTCACCATCTTTTCAAACCACATGACTCTCTTCCATGGGGATATTCAAAGGAAAACTTTATCTCTAAGTTCAAAATCCAAGTCCCTTTGACAGTTGTCAGGATAGCTCTTTTTCTGACTCTTAGTAGATTTTATATATTATTGCATGGTCTAAACCTTCTCTATCATATCTTTCATAAAATCAGGTCCATGTATCTTTTGTTACCCAAATTTATCTCATAAATTTGTAGTTTTACATCACTTCCCATATAGAGATTCATATGGATCCATTTGAATACTTGAGTGGAAGTTTTAATTGTATGAGAACTCAACTAATGGGAGATGTTGATCCCATACCTCTTTTAATTCTATTGATCACGATCTTAGCATATCCTTGAGCATCTAAAAAGTCCTTTCCGGTTGGCCACCAGTTTGGGGGTGATAGGTTATACTGAAATTCAATTCAGTATTCAAGGCATGTTGAAAACTTATCCAAAATTTAGAGGTCAACCTTGGATCATGATCATAAATAATCAAATGTGAAACCCCATGAAATCTCATCACTTCCTTGATGTATAAATTGGAAAGGTGTTCTAGTGATAAATCTTCCCTAGTAGCAATGAAGTGGTCATTCTTGGTGAGTCAATCCACTACTACCCATATTGTATTATTTCCTTTGGATTTATTCAGGAGACTAGTGAAAAAGTCTATAGTGACATTCTCCCATTTCCACATGGGTATAGGCAATGATTACATCAACCCTTTGGACTTTTGTTTCTCTAATTTAACTTGCTAACATACCAAGAACCTTGAGATATACTTTACAATATACTTCTCTATTTTGTACTACCAAAAGTGCTCTCGAAGATCACTGTACATTTTTCTACTTCTAGGATGGATAGAGAAAGGTGAGTTATGTGCATTATATAACATCTCCTTATTTATCTCAAGTGATGAAGGAACACAAAGCCTAGTTCCAAACTGAATTAAACCTTCATCATAAATGTGAAACTCGTGTATATTCCCTTACTTTAATACTTTCACCTTTATTTTTAGCTTCAGATCATCCATTTGTGCCTCCTTGATCTTCTCTTGAAAATATGGTTGAGAAATAATTTGGGAAAGGTAGGGTTCATTCCTTACTAGTATGATCTCAAGATCCATACTTTTCATATCCATGAAGATAGGTTCTTTCTCAATCCACATTATGGATAAATTAGTAGGTTATTTTCTACTAAGATCATCATATACCTTATTCTCCTTTACCAAATGGTAGTGAATAGAGTAATCATAGTCCTTGATTATATATAACCATCTTATTTGATGCATGTTGATGTCCTTTTGTGTGAATATATATTTTAGATTCTTATGATCGGTATATGCCTCACTTCTCACCATAGAGGTATTTCCACCAAATCTTTAAGGAAAACATTACAGCTTATAACTCCAAATTATGTGTCAGGTAGTTTTTCTTGTGGATCTTCAACTATCATGAGTCATATGCTATCACTTTGTCATTATACATGAGTACACAACCCAAGGCTTTCTTTGAATTATCTCTATATATCACAAAACATTCTCCACTTATAAGTAGTGTGAGTACAGGAATAGTGATTATCCTCTTCTTGAGATCTTCAATGCTTTCCTCACATTATTATATCCAGACATACTTTACCCCTTTCCATGTTAATTTAGTTATTGGGATATACAATCCAAAGAAATTTCTCAAAAAATGTTGGCAATACCTTGCTAATCTAATAAAACTATGAATTTCCATGACACTAGTGGGTTTGGATCATTCCTCAATTGATTTTTTCTTTGAAGTGTGTATATAAATTCTTTCAATTTAGATCATGTGCCTCAATAATGTGACTTATTGACATCCAAAATTCATACTTTCTGAACTTAGCATACATTTTATCCTTCCTTAATGTCTTTATTACAATCCTTATATTCTCTTCATGTTCTTCATTCCTCTTGGAGTATATAATAATATCATCAATAAACACTACCAAAAAAAATAAAGGTAGTATCTAAAGACTCTATTCATCAAATATATGAATATTTTAGGGGAATTATTAAGTAATAAGGGCATCACTATGAAATCATGGTGCCCAAACCTTATACGGAAGGTTGTCTTGTAAATATATTTCTTCTTCACCTTCAACTGATGATATCCAGAATAAAGATACACCTTTTAGAAGTACTTATCTCCTCATAGTTGATCGAACAAGTCATCCGTGGAAGATACTTGTTCTTTATGGTGATCTTGTTAAGCTCTTAGAAATTGATACCCATCTACATTGATCCATCCTTTTTTCTTTATAAAGATCATTGGAGCACCCCAAGGTGATGCACTAGGGCGTATGAACCCTTTATCCAAATGCTCTTGTAACTGCTTCTTTAACTCTTGTAGTTCGATTGGGTCCATCCTATAGGGTCATTTAGAGATATGATTCTCTCTATGTATGATATCTATTGAGAACTCTACTGCACAATTAGGGTAAATTATGGGTAACTCCATGAGAAATACATCATTATATTCCCTCACAATGGTAATTTACTCTAGGTTTATACCTTCCTTTAACTCGACTATTTGGGAAAGGTGTGTTACTTCACGTGGTATCATTACCCACACCATCAAGGGATTTTCCAAATTATATTCATCCTTGAATTTTTAGAGGATCATAGAATGGTTTGGAATATGAAAAGAGATTTACTTTTCTTGATAGTTGATGTGTTCTCTATATAATGAGATCTAGTCCATTCTTAATATAGCATCAAAATCTACCATAGGAAGGATCATGAGATTCACTGCACTAATAGAAACTAAGGCTTTACCAATGGTTTCAAACCGTTAGAAAAGGCTGACAAACCGTTGGTATACTATATACCAACGGTTTGGAAAACCATTGGTAAGTAAGGCATTGGGATATCCCATTACCAACGGTTTTAGTATAACCGTTGGGAAAGGCAGTGTAATCAGAGTATTCCCAACAGTTTGTAAAACCATTGGGAAAGGCAGTATAATTCGAGTATTCCCAACGGTTTGTAAAACCATTGGAAATGCTATCATTTTCATGTTTTACCAACAGTTTACTAAAACCGTTGGTAAAAATATACACAGTACTATACCAATGGTTTTAGTAAACCGTTGGTATAGTGTATTTCCAGAATTTGGCAGACCAGCCACCTAAAATCTCTTCCACTACACAAAACAAAACCACCTTCTATAGCACACAAAAGCACATAAAACAGGATAATCTTATAACCATGGAATGTACCACAATTATAATCATGTATATGAACCCAATTACCCTATGCAATAAAAAATTCTTAATTGAATTCTTAATTGAATACATGAAGAATGAATTATGTAATGAATTATGAATTATGAATCAATAACACATAAAAAATGAATTATATTTCATACATAATTCTGAATTATATATAACACATATATAGTATTACATAAAAGGGGTTGGGGGTGTCCCGGGGGTGGGGGTGTCCAGGGGTGGGGGGCTGTCCACGGGGGTGGGGGTGTCTAGGGGGGTGGGTTATACAAAATTAATAATACATAAAAAATTGCATTTTCTATAACACATACACAACTGAATTCATAAATTAAAATCTAATAACTCCAAAATAAAGTATCAACAGAATTTTAATAAGTTTGGTTGGTTTTCCATATACCGGTTGTTTTTACTTAAAATGATGTCCATTTTAAACAAAAGACATACACTTGGAGTGGTATCAGCCACAAAGTGGCTCGGATTGAGTCAGGGTTTATTCTTATACATCACGGATGACTCATGGATTGTTGTCATAAAGTATCAATAGAATCTGAATGTGTTTGGTCGGTTTTCCATATGCCAGTTGTTGTTTTCATTTAAAATGTTTTCCATTTTAAATAAATGTGAGACACTTTGAGTGGACACCATGCCTCAGATTGATATGGGGTTGACTTGTACATGTCACATATGACTCATGGATTGTTCTGCTAAAGTATCAACACAATCCTAATACGTTTGGTCAGTTTTCTTTATGCCAGTTGGTTTTACTTAAAATGATGACCATTTAAAAAAAGAGATGGTTAGAATGATACCAGCCACAACGTGCCTCAGATTGAGGCATGGTTGACTTGTACATGTCACATATGACCCATGGATTTTTTTCCTAAAGTTTCAACAGAATCTGAATGCGTTTGGTTGGTTTTCTGTATGTCAGTTGTTGTTTTCACTTAAAATGATGTCCATTTTAAACAAAAGAAAGACACTTTGAGTGGTTCCAGCCACACCGCGCCTTGTATTGAGGTGGGGTTGACTCATACACATCACATATGACCCATGGATCTTTTTCATAAATTTTTAATAGAATCTGAATGCATTTGGTCAGTTTTCGGTATGTCTATTGTTGTTTTCACTTAAAATGATGTTCATTTTAAAAAAAAGAGAGACACTTTGAGTGGTGTCGACCACACTGCGCTTCGGATTGAGTCTAGGTTGACTTTTACACATCAAATATGACCCATAGATCACTTTCCTAAAGTTTCAACAGAATCCAAATGCATTTGGTCAGTTTTCCGTATGTCAGTTGTTGTTTTCACTTAAAATGAGGTCCATTTTAAACAAAAGAGAGACACTTTGAGTGGTGTAAGCCACACCACATCTCGTATTCAGGAAAGGTTGACTCGTATATGTCACAAATGACCCATGTATTTCTATCCTAAAGTATCAACACAATCTGAATGCGTTTGGTTGGTTTTCCATATGTCAGTTGTTGTTTTCACTTAAAATCTTGTCCATTTCAAATGAAAGTGAGAAAATTTGAGTGGTGTCAGCCACACTAGCCCTCGGATTGAGGCTGAGTTGACTCTTACACATCACATATGACCCATGGATTTTTTTCCCTAAAGTTTCAATAGAATCTGAATGCCTTTGGTCGGTTTTCCATATGTCGGTTGTTGTATTCACTTAAAATGATGTCCTTTTGAAACAAAAGAGAGACACTTTGAGTGGTTTCGGCTACACCGCACCTCATATTGAGGCGGGGTTGACTCGTACACATCACAAATGACCCATGGATCGTTTTCCTAAAGTATCAACACATTCTGAATGTGTTTGGTTGGTTTTCCGTATGCCAGTTGTTTTTACTTAAAAGAGTATCCATTTTAAACAAAAGAAAGACACTTTGAGTGGTATCGGACACACCATGCCTTAGATTGATGTGTATTTTACTTTTACATGTCAAAAATTTCCCATGGATTCTTTTCCTAAAGTATCGATAGAATCCTAATGCGTTTGGTCGGTTCTCCGTATTCCATTTGTTGTTTTCACTTAAAATGTAGCCCATTTCAAATAAAAGTGAGACACTTTGAGTGGTACCAGTCACACCGCACCTCAGATCGAGGAGAAGTTGACTCTCACACATCAAAAATGACCCATGGATTGTTTTTTTCAAGTATCAACACAATCCGAATACGATTGGTCAGTTTTCCATATGTCAGTTGTGGTTTTTACTTAAAATGTTTTCTATTTCAAATAAAGGTGAGACACTTTGAGTGGTTCCAGCCACACCACGCCTCGGATTGAGGAAGGGTTGACTCGTACACATCACATACAACCCATGGATCATTGTGATAAATTATCAACACAATCCTAATGCGTTTAGTCGGTTTTCCGTATGCCATTTGTTTTTAGTTAAAATGGTGTCTATTTTAAACAAAAGAGAGATAGTTAGAGTGATACTGGCCACATCATGCCTCAGATTGAGGTAGGGTTGACTTTTACATGTCACATATGACCCATGGATCGTTTTCCTAAAGTTTCAACAGAATCCCAATGTGTTTGGTTAGTTTTTCGTATGTCAGTTGTTGTTTTCACTTAAAATGATGTCCATTTTAAACAAAAGAGAGACACTTGGAGTGGTGCTGGCCACAATGCACCTCAGATTGAGGTGGGTTTGACTCGTACACGTCACATATGACCCATGGATCTTTTTTCTAAATTTTCAATAGAATTTGAATGCATTTGGTTGGTTTTTAGTATGTCAATTGTTGTTTTCACTTAAAATGATGTTCATTTTAAACAAAAGAGAGACACTTTGAGTGGTTCCGGCCACACCACACTTCAGATTGAGGTGGGGTTAACTCGTAAATATCACATATGACTCATTTATCATTTTACTAAAGTTTCAACAGAATCCAAATGCATTTGGTCAGTTTTTCGTATGTCAATTTTTGTTTTCACTTAAAATGATGTCCATTTTAAACAAAAGAGATACACTTTGAGTGGTGTCGGTCACACCGCACCTCGGATTGAGGTGGGTTTGACTCATACATGTCAAAAATGACTCATGGATTATTGTTCTAAAGTATCAACACAATCCGAATATGTTTTTAGGTTTTCTGTATGAAAGTTGTTTTTACTTAAAAGAGTATCCATTTTAAACAAAAGAAAGACACTTTGAGTGGTACCAGCCACACCGTGCCTCATATTAAGGTGGGGTTAACTCGTACACATCAAAAATAACCCATGGATCCTTTTCCTAAAGAATCAACAGAATCTGAATGTGTTTGGTCAGTTTTCCGTATGCTATTTGTTGTTTTCACTTAAAATGTTGTCCATTTCAAATAAAAGTGAGACACTTTGAGTGGTACCGGCCATACCGTTCCTCGGATTGAGGTGTTTTTGACTCGTACACATCAAAAATGACCCATGGATAATTTTGTTGAAGTATCAACACAATCAAAATGCATTTTTTTTGGTTTTCCATATGCCAATTGTTGTTTTCACCTAAAATGTTGTCCATTTCAAATAAAAGTGAGACACTTTGAGTGGTACCAACCACACCGTGCCTCGGATTGAGGTGGGGTTGACTCGTACATGTAAAAAATGACCCATGGATCGTTGTGTTGAATTATCAACACAATATGAATGCATTTGGTTAGTTTTCCATATGCCAGTTGTTGTTTTCACTTAAAATGTAGTCCATTTCAAATAAAAGTGAGACACTTAGAGTGATACTGGCCACACCATGCCTCGGATTGAGACAGGGTTGACTCGTACACATCACAAATGGCCCATGGATCATTTTCCTAAAGTATTAATAGAATATTAATGTGTTTGGTTAGTTTTCCGTATGCTAGTTTTTGTTTGCACTTAAAATGGTGTCCATTTCAAATAAAAGTGAAACACTTTGAGTGGTACCGACCACACTGTGCCTCGAATTGAGGCGAAGTTGACTCTTACACATCACAAATGACTCATGGATCATTGTGCTAAAGTATCAACACAATCCAAATCTATTTGGTTGGTTTTATGTATGTCAGTTATTGTTTTCATTTAAAATGTTGTCCATTTCAAATAAAAGTGAGACACTTTGAGTGGTACCGGCCACACCGTGCCTCGGTTTGAGGCGGGGTTGACTCATACACGTCACTTGGGAGTTTTGAGTGTCATCAAGTGTGTATTGAAGATCCAGGTGAGTCTAATACTCTCCTTGCTTCCTCTTTTCGATTAGGGTTTGCACTCTTCTCTCATCTTCTTCTGAAGCTCTAAAACCATCTTTTCTGTTGGGATTTAGGGTGAATCTTGAAGAGAAATTAGATTGGGATCCGGGGTCCAGGAAGGAGGGTTGGGGGGCTGTCTGGAGGGCTTTCTGTGGGGCTATCCGGGGTCCAGGGAGGATGGTGGGGGCTGTCTGGGGGTTGTTCGGGGTCCAGGAAGGAGGGTGGGGAGTCTGTTCAGGGGGTTGTCCGTGGGGATGTCTGGGGGGATGTCAGGGGGGTTGTCCGGGGTCCAGGGAGGATGGTGGAGGGTTGTCGTGGGGGCTATTTGGGGTCTAGGGAGGAGGGTGGGGGGCTGTTCGGGGGCTGTCTGGGGGGCTGTCCCGGGTTCATGGGATGGTATTTATATATTTTCTAAGCAAATTATTTCAAGGTTAAAAAAAATAATTTCATTATATCAACTTCTAAAAAAAATCAATTTCATTAAAATTGGGGTTTTTCACAGAAAATCAACAAATCAAGTTTTATTATTTATAGATAAAAAAATAAAGATAATGTGACCTACCTAATCACACATATATTCAGGAACAACAAATCAATAAACATAAAAGGTCAGTAATATCAGTCAAAAATGTAACGGATCAATCTGTCTCTCATCACCATCACTATCATCACCATCATCTTCACCCTCACCCTCATCCTCATCGTCGTCCCCATCATCATCCTTGCCCTCCTCCTCACCTGATTACTCAGCCTTGGTCTCCTCATTACCCTCCTCCTTTGCCTGGTCCTCCTCCTTCACCTCGGACTCCTCCTCGCCCTCCTCCTCCTCGCCATCATGTCGACCACCACTAGAACTTCCACCTGGCACACAATATATAGAATGCATCGATAAAATATATTCCTCACAAGCAGTGATGGCCTCTGGTGGAAGTGTTGGACGTAAAGCTTCCATCAGTTTCATAAATGTAGTGTTTGCCATAGCAGACTGTACTACCGTATCTGTGGACCTTTTTTCAGCTTGTTCTACCTATGCCTTAACAAGCTGTAAATTGGTGGCACTACAACTCATACCTGAGAAGGACCAATAGCTTTTCAGGACTATACTCTTCACAGGCCGGCAGCGTACTCTACCAGGGTGCTCATCTACCAACACCTAATTTAGTGATTGTTTGGCCCAAAATTGTCAGGTTCCTGGGTATCAAGGGCCTATAAAGTAGCCTTTTACAAATATAAATAGATTATTAAGTTACAAAATAGATATTAAATTTTTAAATCTACAAAGAAAAACTTACAATCTGGTGTTGAGTCAGTTCATTAACCGCACTTCCATCTTTATTCTTTCTACTCAAGCAAAATAATTTTGCTCGAGGCACACATCCTTCTATATTCAATTTATGCCTCTATAATGACATTGAATGTAGGAAACCATAATTAAAAATAGGATACAAAAAATAGTAATTTCAAAAATAAAATTATATAACAACTTTAGCAATCGAATAAATTATGGAGGAAGAAATAGAAAGTGCAAGTCGTAAAGAAAGATTATAAACTATCATACCAGCTGTCTCTCATGATCTAGCATCGTAGTAAGTCCCAATGTGTGGACGTATTTCTTAGTATCAATGTTTTTTTATTTCTTCGAGATGCATCCTAAATAAAATTCAATAATTATTATTAACAAAAAACATGAAAATTTTCATTTAAATACTTCTAATTTGATTAATACCATAAATTGTCTAGTCTCCCAATGCATAATCATCTGTCGATACTGTTCTAATGGACAATCATCCACGATAGGGACTACCTCCAACTCTGTATCCACTCTATCACTCTAGCCAATGTACAACTCATGCTTATAAGCTATCCAAAGCTCGCCTAAATCCTTTAGACGTGCTGGTCGTGCACCCTCACCATTAGGGAAATTAAACCGCAGTTAAAACCAAAATATTAATTCATATAAATACAAAAAATAATATATTGCATTTAATACAATTGATTTTTGTACCCATATCTCTATCCAGGCTTTATCCTTGACTTCATTTGGCAGTTGTCTCCATGAGAGCGGGCTGACAGGAATGATGTCGGAGTACTTGGAAAGTGTCACCAAAAAACTCTAACATTGTTGCCCTGGTTTTTCAATCATCTGACTATCTTCATTGTAGTCCACCATCAACTGCGTGTGGCGGTTCCACACTACACACATGCATGTATGCCCCCGCACCTGCCTCCTATCAGTAGATGTATATGTTATGAAAGAAAAATAAAAATTTCTCAATATATGTTATAATGAAAATAAATAATGGTGTAACAATTTGTTAGGGTTGTATAAGTATACATGCGGTAGTCTGATCAATGGGCACCACTGGATCCACAGAAACTAAAGGAACACCCTGTACAGATGGAGTGATTCCCAATGTATGCTCCACAGGGACAGACTCTGGTGGAGTAGGAGTCGAAAAATATGGAATATAAAATCCCAAAGAGATAAAAACAGTAGTAAAAGAAGATAACGGGGATGGCTGGACAAATAATAGATGGGGAGTGGGAATCATCATCGGATATGGTACAGACGAGTGAGGAGGGTCAGATGTAAAGGGTGGTGAAAACATGGGAGGCCTAAATATTCCGTGTGTCCCTAACAGCACATCGGGATCAGAATGTGGGATGGAAGGTATGTCAGTGGGAGGGGCAGGGTCTAATTAGGTGCGCCGACCAGATCGTCTAGCTCTCATACCACCACCCCCCTCGTACGAACACCCTGAGTGCTAGGACCACTACTCGGCTGCTTATCAAATAATTGTATCCTAGTAGATGGATCCTGAAAAAATGTTTAGAAAAATTAATCACATGAAATTATATATAATTTAAATAAATATATTTGAAATAAAATACTCACTGCAGGCACTAGTGGTGGAATTCCCATCTCGTTCATGCGATGATTGTTTTCTATAATCTGTTTCTTTTGCCTCTCTTCAATTGGTTTCATTTCCTGCATTTAAAAATAAATATTTAAGTAAAAAGAAAAGGATAACTAATGTGTAACCCAAAAAACAAAATAAATCAGAGGGAAAATAAATTGTCAAATTTAAGGAAAAATGTAATTTCTTTAGCTCAGGTAGATGATGCAGGTTTCAATATTAAATCAATTTGAATAGAACCAACATTAACATCCCAACTCAAGGTAAACCAAAAGAATTAATAAAATGAATGGATGATTTTATATATTTCCCACCACAACTTAAAGTTCACAGTCAACTCTGACAATTGAGTTATAGGAGTCATCAAAAGAAATAAATGGATTGGTTCCAATGGCAGTAGATATGGTTTCAATTCCATCATCACCATCATCAAAAATATTTCTTGTAATTACTTCAACTATGACACCAAATTTAGGTCGAAGTTGGTCATTGACATAAAAAAACTTGTTTAGCCATTGATGCCAATACATATGGTTCTTCGGTAGAAAGAGTTCGAGTCATATTAATTACTCAAAATCCACAATCATCAATAAATGTCCCATGTCTCGCCATCGAATCAAACCAATGGAATTTCATCATCGTGAATCGTCCATGAGAGTAATAATCCAACATTATTATTTTTTCAACGACTCCATAATAACCCACATTTTCAAATCGCGGTCTACTATCTGATGCACTAGCATAACAATCTATTGTGTTAGTAACCATAACACCATCATATTGTGTTCTCATGTTCTTTGCTCGTTCAATGACAATAAATTTGTACGCATTGATAACAATTGATTTACAGTCACGAACCATAGTATTAAGACCAAAAGCCAAAGCTCTTATTTCCTCAGAGACAGATTCAGTAGGAAAACTCAATACCTACAATATAAATGAATATTAAAATTAATTAAATATTGATTTAATTATTTTAAATAGTAATATTTTTACCTTCAAATTTAACCAAGCAGAAAACTCTTTGCTATGCAAAGTCTCCCTTCTTCTCAAAGATAAAGAACGATGCTTTCTATTTATCATTGTTTTATGTTCCCTATAGATAAAAAATATGAATAGTTTAGCAGATATATATGTAATACATACATATTCAATTTAGTTACCTGATGTAGTCATCGAACAAATCACAGTTGAACAAAACTATGCGATGTGCCATCTCCCGCTCTTCAAGGCTTAATGTCTTCAATGTATATAATCCAGGAATTCCTCCTATTTGAGGAAGTGATGGAAAACTGGGTTCAATTTTCTTATACTATTTTTCTTCATTTCTCATTGGTCTGTTCATTCTTATAGTAATATCAGACAAATACATTGAGCAGAAATCCATACATTCTTGAGCTAAGTAACCGTTCACGATAGAAACTTTGGGATGATTCCTGTTTTGGACATAAGACTTTAATGTGTACATATTTATTTTAGTTGGATACATCCAATGAAAAGAAACAGGTCCTCTGAGAAGTATTTTAGTGGGAATATGGATAGTCAGGTGCAGCATGTATGTGAAAAATGATAGAGGAAATATTTTCTCCAACTCACACAAAATTAATGGGGCATCTATCAACATTTTTTGCAATAATGACTTGGACAACATCTTAGCACAAAGATATCTAAACAAATGGCACAACTGAATAATAGTCACCCTTACATTATTTAAAAAAATATGACAGATTACTATTGGAATCAACTCATGCAGAAGAACGTGATAATCATGAGTCTTCAAAGATTTTAGCTTCAACACTCTTCCTCTAATTGTAATAGGTTTCGGTGGAAACATTTTTTCTCTTTCCAAATTTTATTTGACCCTTCCCAAATGAAAAACCGAAATCTTTCAATTCATTAAGCACATCAGTTCCAAACATACGCTGAGGAGGATCATCAGTCTCTGTGGTATTATCAAATCTTTTACGATTATTTCTATATGGATGGTCCATTGGAAAGAATCATCGATGTCCCATAAAACTGAAACTACAATGATGTTTCAGTATTCTGGATCATGTATTCTTCATACAAACAGGACGTGACAGTTTTCCCTTAGTGTTTCATCCATACATCATTACATAAGCCGGAAAATCATTTATCTTCCACATAAGCGCAGCATGAATCTGAAATATGTCTTTTGAATATGCATCGTATGTGCACACACCCACATCCCAAAGAAGTTTCAACTCTTTTATTAAAGGTTGCATGTATACATAAATATCAATGTTGGGATCAGAAGGTCCAGATATGAGTATACTCATGAAAGTGAAAGGTTTTTTCATACACAACCATGGGGGAATATTATAAATGTGAATAAAAACTGGACATGTACTGTGCGAAGTAAGCATCTGCCCAAATGAATTAAAATCATCGCATGAAAGACCCAGCCTCACATTATACACATCAGTTACAAAATCAGGATATCGAGCATCAAATCTCTGCCATGCAAATCTATATGCAAGGTGAACCAACTCATCATTAGTCTTCTTTCTCTCGGTATCATGCCATCTCATTTTTATTGATATTTCATCAGAAATAAAAAGATTCTGGAGTTTGGGGATCAATGGAAAGTTCCACATTACTTTATGTGGCACGTGGGATGGTGTTCCATCAGATTTTTAATTCCATCAGGATGTGCCACATTTTATACAATCATTTTTTTCAGTGGTTTCTTCCCAAAATAAACTGCAATCTTTCAGGCAAGCATTAATTTTTTTTCTTGAAAATCTAAGTTCCTCAACTAACTTCCATGTAATATAGTGGTTTGAGGGAATATCTGCATAATCTGGAAGTAAATCCTTCAAGAAGGTAAGAATGTAATCGATTTTTGTATTAGAAATCCCATACATAGTTTTCCAATGAAATAATTGGATTAAAAATTCCAGCTTTTTCATTTTATCACACTGTCGATATGCTGGATTCGTGGCAGCATCGTTCAATTTTTTCACCCTTAAAACAACATCATTTTCATTAGATGCATCATGTGTGCTCATATCTAAGTCTTTCTGGGTTATAATCCTTTATTTTTCATGATGAGGATTAAATGGAAACCGGTCGTCTAACAAATTATCCATTCCAGTCCTTTCATTTCGATCATCAGTAATTTGAGATTTCATTTTCTCCCCATCGTGATACCACAAAAAGTAGTTTTCTTGAAAACCATATTTGGTTATGTGGTAGATGACTTATTCACGGCTCAACCAAGTTCTACCAACATAATTGGAACATGGGCAGTGTATGTGACCACTATCTGAAGCAATGTGAAATGAAAAATCTAAAAATCTCTCCAAATTGTTTTGAAAATCGCTTGACATCCGATCAGTTTCATACATACAACTTCTATCCATTCTGTAAAAATAATTGTTATAAGTCATTTCGTTATAAAAAATTCAATAAGATTGAAGTTTAATAGAAAATATAATTAAGTAAACGATAAAGTAAGGAGTTTCTAGTTGATGTAGTGAACTATTAAAACAATGTAAAGATATACTAATTGATTGACTTTAGATGGATTTATAGGGAGGAAGGAGTTCCCACTCCATTTAAAAAGAGAGGCCTCTATTTTAGAATCCAAGTGGGACTTCCCCAAGTCTTACTAAATCATAATCACTATGAATCCAAGGTATATTTCCTCAAGGTATTCTAAACCAAGTCATCATGAATCCAAGGGGATTTTCAAATGGAATTAAAATCTATATTTTTAACATGAATCCTTGGTTGGTTTCTTCAAGGAATTCCAAATAATTAATCAAACAATAAGTACTCAAAAATTAAATTAAAATTTATTTCTATTCGTTTTCATTAGGTCTCATATAAGAGGCACATTCCTCAGGTCCCATTGTGTGTTACAGGCATCCCAAATCATTCACTCATGTTCAATAACCCATTCTTGCCACCTCTATGGTCATACCTTTCATTACCCAATTAGTTCCCCGAGTCAAGCACACCCCATGGGTGGATAAAGTTTAAGATTCTACACTGATAGGTTGTTCATGTCTTGTAAAAAGGTTTAATTTAGTAAAGTATAGACAAAAACATTTATTTTTAAATTTGAGATTAATAATAAAGTATGTCAATGATAACAAGATTATTGAATTAAACTTGTGACTTATCTAACATTGTTATGGATGTCTACACATGCCATAATGGCTAGTAAAAAGCACCCCACCATCATAAAAGTGAGTATTTTCCAAGAAAGAGACATAGTATACAACGTACAGTGAGAACCATATTTAATTGACCCTAAAGTTATATTAGTACAGTCATCTTAGGAAGCCAATTATCACTCATGACTAACCATGCCACTATAAACAACCTGGAGTGTATGAGTTTTCTATCTAATCTTAACAACATCATCACACATTATTACCATGATGTGAATCATGTGGAATATGGATGATATTAACACAAAATTCCCAGCAATACCAAGCCTTCTAAGAACTAAAAATTTATGTATGATATTAACACATAATTCATTTTGAATCAAATTTGATTCACTTCATTACTTATCCCTATAGACCAAACCCGTACTATAATCACTATATGTGTGCCGTTGTCAAAGACCAACACACACACCCAAATCAACCAGAAAACAAAACTCATACACACCCAAAACAAAATATAAAACCAAAACAGTAGATGGAGAACATTAAAATGAACATATTACTTATAGATTAGATGAATAACATCAAATCCCAACACACACACCCACTTGAACATCCCCCCTCCCCCCACCCCCATCAGCATAGCCCACCCCCCACCTGTATAGCCCCCCCCCCCCACACACACACACACACCCAACTCACCTCAGCAGACTTTCCCTGCATAGCCCCCCTCCCCCCTCCCAACACCCCCACCCTGCACAGCCCACCCCCACCTGCACAGCCCCCCTGGAAGTGGAAGCATAGTGAATAAAATTTATTCCTTCAATAATGGTCAGTTTCCTATATACTTAATCCCTACCTTATGGAACAACCTGATAACATTTATCAAAAATAAGAATCCATAAAAACATGGGTAAACAATCACCTATCATATTTCCCTTACCATGATATACAAGGTCATACAATCTAGGAATTTTTACCATAAAATACTATCTATAAGGGACTACTAATGATTGGAAAACTCTATTTCACAATCCCATAGAACAGACAACATATCTCTCTACCATTATCTAAAATGATAATGAATGGTAACCATCCCATAAAATGATTCGATGGGTGAAAACCAATTAATTGATCAAACAAGCACTAACCCACAAAATGATATATTGGTAAATGATGCACTAAATTGTACAATGGGAACCATCCCATTAAGTGGTCCAATAGTCACTAAACCAACAAACATTGTGATGTTAACTGTATTACCAAAAGATATCACATCCCAAGGAGGATAATTAGTTTTCCTCCATCACAATCAATATGATTTCATCCATGTCTAATGAATTTTGACCAGGTTGTAATGACTTCACTCTTGATATAGATGATGAAACACATATTTTGACAATTAAATATTAATAGGTGGTCTAATTCTATACTCCTAGTATTGGTGAATAAGAACATAGTTATATTAAACATGACACTAAATAAGTTGTTATCAATCCTATTGAAATATCATAGTGAAATGTTGATAGATCAAGCACCATGTGTCAATAGAAGTTCTGGTCATAAGGGTCTACACCAAAACTCCCATTATCATACACTCAACATATCATCATAAAAGGAAAGGGTCTCAACAATTCCATTGGGTATCTACTCCCTGAGGATTATAAGATAATATCTACTAAAGAACATATAACTATATTATAGTTGGAAAATTAAAATATCATCAACATGATAAAATAGTTGAATTGTAGAACAAAATCAGAAAACAAATCAAATTACAATTCTTGGGTATAACATAGCGCACAAACCTCTAGTTTAGGCCAAATAAAAACATAAAACAAAAAAATATATATGGAAATCATTGAACTTAAGGTACCACTTACATATTTGAAGTGCAGAACAAAACAACTATCTGGTTGAAGGGTGAAAGAATTTTCTAAGCAATAGAGCTCTCTGTCTCACGATTTAGGTCTGCAATCCGTCAGATGGGGGATTGGGGATGGAAAAATTTTTAGGGGAAAACTTTCCCAATGGTTTTTTAAAACCATTTGGAAAGGTAAGCTTTACCAACAGTTTTTTAAAACCGTTGGCAAAGGCTTCCTAAAACTTCACATATACAAACGGTTCTGTATAACCATTGGTTAAAACTCATCTAAACTACTCTATTCCAACATTTTATTGAAACCTTTGGGTAAAGAGCTATCAACATCCCTATTCCAATGGTTTTCATAAACCATTGGGAAAAATCCGTTGGTATATCCTCTGTTTCTAGTAGTGCTGGAAGAATATTCCCACATATTCTAACAGGAGAAGATTCCAACACTTGGGTTCATTGATTACAAAACTAGGTGCTTTTACAAATACCTCTACTTTAAGGAATTGGGTATTCAATTAAACAGTTATAGAAAAATAGTAGGATATAGAGGAATACGTAGAACCAAAATCAAATAAAACTCTTTCTATTATTGATTGAATAGGAAGTATACCTTATATGAATTAATTTTTATGTTCTACCTCAGTAGTGTGATGGTATAAGATATCTCTTTATCCTTTGGATTTTGTGGTTGCTGACACAGATTACCCTCAAGGACCTATGGCTTATTGAACTAGCTTACATAGTTCCCTTTCTCCCTATAGTTGAATCATTGAACCATGGGTGGTGTATTCCTTTCCTCTGTCATGTTGGTTAGATTCTTCATGTCTCTTCAACATTCATGAGCTTGGTGGCCTTCTCTCCCACACTTTTAGTATTTCTATATCCCTTTGAGATAGTTTCCATGATACTTATTCCCATATTTTTTTCATGTGGGTGGTTGGGCCTTCTTTACACCTTTTTCATTTGATCAGAAAACTTGAAACTCTATCTTTTGTTTCTTATCTCCATAACCATGGGAATATTCTCCAAACTCTATATCTAATTTGAGATAACATCTAACCACTTCTTCATAACTCCAAAAGACTTGGATATATAGATACTTTCAGAGGTTTGGTTTTAATACACTGAATAATCTATCTATTTTTCTATTGTTGTTGATAAAAAAACATGATCTGTATCTTGAAAAACTTGTAAAAGTTGCATCATAAGTAGTAATAGATTAATTATTCTTTTGTTTAAGATCTAGGAACTCTATATTCATCTTTTTTCAAAGATTTAAAAGGAAATACTTGTTAATAAATAACTTCATAAAGTCATATCACTCCATTTATTTCATTACATTCTTCAGCTTAATATTCTTTATCAATGTCCACCATTGATCGGCCACTGCATCTTGATGATAGAATCATAGATTAACATTATCCTTCTCAGAATATTGGATCACAAAAGAAATATTCTCTATCAAGTTAACTCACTATTCTTCAACAATTGTATCAGAAGAACTACTAAGCGTCAATGGTCGTTTCCGCATAAAAGATTTGATAGCTAGTTGCTCCTTCTTAGGTGAATGAGTATATTGCCCATTGTTAAGTTTATTATTCATAGCCTAAGATATTTGGGTAAGCATCACCATGAATTTTTGGATTCCATATCCCATTACATTAGGAGTGTCATCTAGGAAATCATTGTATTGTCCCTCATATGAGTTTTTGACCTAGTTTCTTCTAGTTTCCACCATTTTCTAAAATAGAAAAGTTTTGAACATAAGTCAACAAATCATGAATAAATAATTTATTATTTTATAAAATTAAATGTAAAGTAATGTCTTATAGGATCCCTAGGAATATCATTTTCACTAAAAGATACTTCTAGTATCATGTACTTTAATACTTATATAAATTTAAAATGAACAATTACTTTAGATATATATCCTTCATAATGGTTTGTATTAAAGTTTATTATTAACCGAAGCACATCCCATGGGAGTGTCAAACTAGGTGTGCAGCAAGGCCTATTGTCTTTTTTTATTTCCCAATAAAGTCTATATTAATATGTTTTTTTGTTACCCCTAGGTATATTTGTTCCAGAGTCACATCCACTTGTAGTATCCAAACATGGATTTCATTTCTCAGAAACCACACACTCTTATACTTTAACAAAACATTGAATTTTTAGCTATAGTTAGACATATACTTATGGTTTTCACTAATTTATTCTAATAATAATTTAAAAACTAACTAAAATATTTCTCTGATACCAATTATAGTGACCCCACTTTTACTTACATGACTATTACATCATTTTAAATAAAAACAACATAATAGTTATATATTTTAGGATTAAAAGGTTTAGTATCTTGAGAAAATAAGGATCATACATCACTATCACATAATAATAATAATAATTTATTTAAATACATATTATTTATCCTTATAAAATATTGAGTTCTCCTTAGTACATGTAGTCACATAAGGATATACATCAATGAAATGGGTGAGCTAAAATCCTGATAAGAGGAGGAATAAGATACATGAATTAATATAACATGGGTGAGCATAGTCATAATCATAACATCATAAGCATAGTATCATAATAATAATCATGAGGTAAATATTTTATAAATTCATGGAATGTTTCAATGCATAAAAATGAAAAATCATGTCATAGTGGTCAAATACCACACATAGTTGTGAACAAAGATAGCATCATGTTCACGCGTAATATATAGTGATAATCATAACATCATAATTGTGAACAAATATATCATAATTTTTACACAAATACACATTATCCCATTAGATACCTAACATTAACCAATTAATTGTAGGGATATATAATTTTGGTCACACCTATCACATTATGATATTTATATAATCATACATGCCACATATAATGTATAATAATCACAGTCGTGAAATAACCAATGGAATGGAATGAGTTTCATAAAGCATGGTTTCATGAATAAAATTGGGGTTACCAAATTAAATATGGAAAAATGTTTTTTGTAAGCATCATCATTATTGAGTGAAAAAGAAGCAACTCAAGAGGAGTAAAAGATGTGTTTTAGAAAGAAAGGTCTTTTGTAAAATCATTGTATTTGACTTGTAAATCAAGGTGGAAATATGTATATCCTCAAAAATAAAATGTAAGAACAGTGAAATGATAATTAAGGAGAATTATAGTAATATAAAAACATAAAATTACATGAAATATGGGTAACCCAAAGAAAATGAGTTGTGTTTTATAATCCCCTTACATTAAATCCATCTTTATTTCATCGCTTTTCCACCTCCAGAATATTAAATATAAGATTATTAAAATATAGTTACAGAAGTAAATTATGATAATTTTTTCCACTATTTATCCATTATAATTATTTGATTATAATTTATAACAATATTTTTTAAATTTGAATTGTTTTGACATTATGTTTTCATTAAATTTTCCCATTTTGTTTTGATGTCGCTATTTCTGTTTGGGGTCAATTATACATAACTATAATTAATTACATAAGATTAAAATATATATATATATATAAATTTATATATAATAAATACTTTACTATAACCAACCATAGGTTTTGTGATACTAAAAGGTTTGGAAATGGCCATGTTGGTGATTAACCGACCGTTGAAGGGACATTGTCAAAAGAGCAGGAAAGGGAAGTTTGAAATTTATATATGCCATAAATATGATACTTCTAGTATGTTGAAATAATTAATATAATTTTAAAAAAATTAATAATTAATTTTATAAGATTTAATTTTCAAATAAATTTGTACTAAAATAAAGAGAATAAGAAAAATAGAGAAGAGTTGATAGAAACTTACACTTTCCCCAATGTAGCTTCTCTTGTACGAAACTAAAACTCCATTTATGTTTGGATTTTTTTTTAATCCAAAATATACCTATGTATTATAATGGGATTGAGAGGGAGTATATGGTCAGATATTTGGATTTGTAAAGTGAGGGAGGAGTTATTTTCCAAGGGGAGGGGTGAAGTTATTTATACTTGAGGAGAGGGGTATTTTTAGAATAAAATATTAAATAAAATAATATATCAAAGGTAAAACTTGTAATATTGAATATTTGAAAATAAAAATCATATATAAATATAATATAATGTTTTTAAGACTTTAAACCTCTTTATAATTCTAATTAATTTATTTATTAAAAAGGAAAGTGGAAAAAAAGTTAAAATGTTATTTTAAGGGATCACTTTTGACTTTAGGTTTTGGAAAATAATTTTTGTGTTTGTAAATTAAGTTTATTCTATTTTAATAAATCATTTATGAAATTAAATATGTTTTGGGCAAACCACTATTTCTATAAATGATTAGTTCATTATTATATCTTTAATGTTGTAATTTAAGATACACCTGTTACGTGAAAACTGTATTTTTACTATTCACCTGAAAATTGAAGTATTTTATAGAATTACCAAAAAAATAACCCTTGGAAAATTGTGGAATGATTATTTCAAAAATGATATTCATTTTATCAAAAATAATTTCTAATATAGGTAATTTTATTTTTTAATATACAAATTATGATTTTTTTTTGAAATAATTTCAAATATAGTTTATTAAAAATGTGCTTATATTTTCTTTGAATTTTTTAATCATGATATTTATTTTTTGAAATTATAATATTTATATTTACATATATTACTCATGATAAATATTATTTATATCACACTTTATTATTTTGAGGTTAAATTACTATTCCAACGGTCAATCTACTATTCTCAATTGTCAAGTTAATATTCCCAATGGTCAGGTTATTATTCTAATGGTCACATCACCTACTATAAATACCACTTCATTATTTCACACAATATTCACTAAAATTCCTCTCAAGGTTATATATTTTTATTTTATAATACTTTTACTGGTTTATTAATATTTTGTTTCATTTCTATAGTGTTTTTATGGGAGGGGTGATTATATTAGATTGGGGCAAACCATATTTTTCCATTATAGTTTTTCTATTTTCTATTTTTTATCCCCTTATAATAATTGTAATTCTACTAGGTTTAGTCATTTACTAATGTAAAAAATTTCATTACTGTATTAAAGTGTTGTTTATATCTCTATGTGCTCTATGTGTATAATACTTCTTTAATATAATATAACATACA
Organism: Viscum album; assembly: GCA_963277665.1. Classification (NCBI taxonomy): domain Eukaryota; kingdom Viridiplantae; phylum Streptophyta; class Magnoliopsida; order Santalales; family Viscaceae; genus Viscum; species Viscum album. The sequence goes on along the minus strand of OY728128.1, from coordinate 1,693,225,250 downwards.
TTCATTTATAAAACAATTATCATTTAAAAATTCTAGGTTTTTACAAACCATGTCTAGATTTTAAGGTGTCACCTACCTCATACGAAGCTAGCATCCATGCCAAGAACATTCATTCCTTGTCCAAGATCATAACAACTCTTGGGCTCATATATCAATCCACAACATCCAAATAATTAATTATAACAAAATAAAATTAATTATTAAATTTAATTTAAAGAGGCATAATGGATAAAAACTCACTAATTGATATCCACTCATCGAAACCTCATGAAATTCCATGCTAACATCCTGTGGAATTCTCATAACATGTCTACAAACAAAATCCCTATCACATGACACTAGTTCACCCACAAATTTAATTTAATTTAATAAAAAAATCCTAGAAAAAATCATAAGGATACATACCTCCAACCAAATGGAATGTGTTCATTCTCTCAGGATCTCCTCTAGAAAACCATGTGGAAACCCCATAATATCAGCCTAATTCCACCATGATCTAGTTGAAGTAGTGTCAAAACCATAGCCTAAATAATCATAAATTCAAAGGTAACTAAATGGAAACCAAATAGAAATAATAAGAGGAATATACTAACCTTAATTTTCTACAAAACACCCAAAAACCAACCCCCTCTCAGGGGAAATCAGATGATGGAAGAAGAGAAATCAATCATCCCATATAAATTTTACATCACATTAACACCTCAATAATGATTCAGGGATCCATTAGAAGATAAGATAAGAATTAATCAAGAAGAAATTACCTTGATCTATGTGAATTCGGGATCTTAGAGGAAAAAAATAAAGATTGTCCAAAGAACCACTCTTTAGTGTCAAAGAAACTCCCAAGGTTTTCAAAAGTTATGAATAATGAGAAGAACCTGACTAGAAAATGATAAACCACTTGTTTTTTATATTAAAAATGGATAATAAAAAACATGAAATAATGACTTTCATCATGACACAATGGTGGTCAGTCAACATGAACACTAAAAATAATGGTGTAATTCCACCTTATCTCCCAGTGAATATCATGGTCATCAACTTTGAAATTGGATTAAATCAAAGGATATTACTATTTAATGAAAATAATTGCATCATAATATCCTAACTATATGAATTTCATGATGCAAACAACTCTATATCTTTAATATCAATACTTACTTTCCTTTTTTTCTTTGAATTTATCTAGAAAAAATAACGGTGCAATGTAAATAAATGATGGAATGGTTCTTGGATTTTATAAATATCATGACCAAAAATTATGGCCTAAGAACCTACCTTTCAATTCCTAGTCATTGAATCAATTCATCCCCCACATAGAATTCAGACATTATTTTAGTCATCATGCCACAATTATAAAAATTGTAGAAAATGATCAGGCCATAATAGCTAGTGGTGACACCTTCCTTATGCTCAAAAACTTAGACAAAATCATTCAATACAACAACAAATGACAGTGAAATAATGTAACACCCCAAGATTCCATGATACACTTCCTTTTAAATAATTTAATAGCGTGCGTTGTACGAAACACCAAATTCAATCACACCATGACCTATCAAACTAACCATTTAAAAAGTGTTTATAAATAATATTAACCACGTTTTAAAATTTTATAAATTTTATTTTTCAAAATAGACTTCATTTTTGAATTTGTAATATCAAAATTATCTTAGGGTGAATTTTTGGTATTTTTCTAAAAACTTTCAATTTTTGATGAATACTGAAAACACTACATTGTGGATAAAACCCGACTTTTTCATTTAAATAATTATTTAAATTTAAATTTATTTTAATGTCAAAATATATATATAATATATATATTATTCCAATTTAATTCTTTGAAATTGTTTTTATAATAGAATTAGATATAAAAATTCATTGAACATTTTAAACGTCTTTTTACCTGCCTTCTAGACACATTAGAAAATTAGCATTAAACGTAATTTCACCACTTTTGTAAACTGAATTTTGAAAATGGGACATACATGGTTGTAATCAAGATGAAAAATGTGTTCTAATATGATCAAAATAATTATTGTTGAATAGTAACTTTTGAATTTTATTTAACCATATTGGATGAGTAATGGCCTACCAAGACAACCCTTGAGACACATATTTGGCCTTTGGAAGCCACTTGGGTGTGATTAATACATTTATAACATTTAATTTTAAGTAAAGGTAAAAATATGATAAACATGACTCTTATTAATAAAAACTTTTAATATGGGGTTATATAAGTAATTTATTAGACTATAAATAGTCATTATAAATAAAAAAAATATTTCCTACATCATGGTATTTTAGTTATAATTTTTAGACATTAAATAAATAAATGTATTTATGACACAATGATGATGCATTGATTGCCTTAGTTAGGAAATTTTCAAATAAATGATAATATAAATATTAAAATAAATGTAAAGTTAAAATTTTGATGTCATCCACAAATTTTATTGATTACTATGATATTTTATCTTTTAGTTAATTCATTTGGTTCTAAATAATAAAGTTTTTATGACTAACAAAAAAATCAAGTATTAAATAGTGTCAAAATTGACATAAATAATATTTTAAAATAAATACTATTTTATTAAATGATATAAAAAAAATTGGACAAATAACTTTTATTATGATAAAACTATCATAAATTATCCACTTTATGTTCTCTTAGTATTTTATAGTAACTATATTAACAATGTAGTGTAAAAATACAAGAGGATATGGTAAAAGTTAAACTATTTAACTAAGGGTTAAATCTAAAATATAAGGTTAAATTTGTGAACTAAACTTCTCTAAAACCTATTGGTTGAGAGAATATAGACCCATACTCGACTTATCCTCAAATTAAATCACTTTGGAGCTATTATAAACTGAAAATAAATTTATAATAAATTAATATTTTAAGATCTTTTAAAAGTGATCATCACCCCTCTTATAAAAGGATGCTTATCATTCTCTTTGATCCACACCTCCAAACCCATTTAGCTCTTCCAAACCCTAACAATTTACTCTAACAACATCTATTATATCATCTTAGAGGCTAAAATTTGATCAGAAATCCATCCTAAGGAGTCCTTTTGTGCAAATCAAAAGGAGACACCCGAAAAGAGGTAATTATTTTATCACATCTTTCAAAGTTCTTTTCTTATTCTACTTACTATTTCTCTATTGTTTCCATACTAAAATAATAAATATATTACCATATAAAATATGATATATTATTATAGTTATGGGAAAATCATATTCCTCCTTTTACCCATCCTACGAAAAACAATATCACCATGCGTGCGTGAGTACGGTTTACCGTCTCCACGTCGTGGTGTAAATTGTTTTCTAAGTACATTTTATTTATATGGGAATAAAGATGAATATAATGGATTTAAATAATAAATATGATATGATATTGTTTCTTCACAATTAATATTCCATCCAATTTCATACTATTTAACCAGTAAGAAAATGATATTGTCGCTCGTGCGTACGTACGGCTTACCGTCTCCACGATGCGATGAGACTCTTCTTCCACGTTCACCATACAAGAATGATTATAATAATAAATATTATAAATAAGTATGAAATATATGACATAATAATTCTACTAGGATGAAATATATATACATATATGTCATTCACTTACTTCCATCCAATATGATAAGAAAATGGAAACAGTGTTCATGTGTACGTACGGCCTACCGTCTCCGTGAATGATGTGTTCCATTTTATTTATCTATATGTTATATATATTTATATACAGAACATATATGATATATAAATCATGTTTTACATTCTTGAATTAAGTAAATTATGATCTAAGTAATACGATTAAAAATAAAAAGTCAAAACACGTATGATAAAGAAAATGATTATTACCCGAAACGTTGCTTTAACTTGGAAATTATTAATAAAGGAGAAATATAAAGTCATAAATGAGTCATATATGATATCATGAATATGGATAGGGTCCTGGAATAATTTAATAATATTTTTTAAAAATTATATAGAAGGATAACTCACCCTATACTAAAGGAAATTATAAGGTAATAGTTAATTTTAGAATCTCATTATTATATGAGATTATTTATACGTAAGTATATACTAGGAAATATTTATCATCCACGTACATGTTTTGTAAAAATACATTTTAAAATATTTTTACTTTATTTAAAAAAAATTAAATTCTTTTTTCCCATGTTTTACTTTTTATAAAACATTTTGAAAGGAATATTTCCGTCACTTTTCAAACAAGGTACTTTATGCCCTTTTTGAAAAATTAAGGAAAGAATGTTTTTTTAACTTATATGGTGTGAGTAGCTATTTTCCACAGTTATTATTCCTTAACATTTTTAATCTTTCCTTAAAATTTTACAAGGTTATTTTTAAAGGAAATGTTTTCTTTTATAATTACGTAGGATTTTAAATGATTACAAATTAAAAAAAGGATACTTCCCTAAAATAGTTTTAATGAATTTATTATATTAATTTCATCTATGTCAATATCCTTTGTTGGATTTTATTCTTAATTGAGGTTGATTTATCATGATACAATCTCTCATATTTTATTGAAGTTTTTATGATGTGTTGATTGTGGATGTGCTATTTTTTATACCATTCATAGTTTATGGTTAAAGTATTAACATTTCATATGCTAGTTTTAATATGAATGTTTATGTTATGTTTCACCATTTTCATATGAGGAATGCATTGGACTTAGTAAGTGATAGACAGGGACCACTATATCCCCTTTATTCATCGATAGGTCTCATGAGACAAACTAATGTCTTGGCACAAGGCCTTGATAGAATATTTGTGTATGGTCTTGGAATAAGGCCTTGATGTAGTGGTTATGATGTCTGTCATTTTTCATTCCCTTATTATGAGATTAGTTATTGATTTTACATATGATTATTAGACTATTAGAATATCTATGTGAATGTTTAACTGGAATTATTTGATTTATTCTTTCCATATTATGTAGAATATAATGTTTTAAAAGGCTTGTGTTTTAGTTTTGTACCTTGCCTTAAAAGTGTATGCTTATTTGTGACAGCTTCTGTTATATTGTTTATCCTTACTGAGCATCTGATCTCACCCATTTATTATGTTTTATTTTCCCAGGATTCCAAGAAGAGTTTTATGATTGATATTTAGGGTTAATCTAGGGGAATAATGGTTTTCTCAAAGGTTTTTCTATGTTGTATTTTATGTTAGAAATTACAATGTAATGTTTATGTATGTAATCTATTTTCCAAGACTGTTAAGTTGATCGATACTTCAAGATTTGATTCCTTATAATCATGTCAATGTATTAAAATATTGCACCAGCTCAGGGATTCTGAGGTCGGGGCGTAATAGTTGGTATCAAAGGAAGTTTAGAAACAACCTTGGAAATAGATTTATAAAATCTAGATTAGGGATCATGCCCTAAGACAGACATTGAGGATAAGTATAGAAGAACCCCCTATAATTTTGGTAAATTAGATATTATATGGATATTACAAGAAATACATCCCTATCTGGATACTACAATTGGACATGGTTCTAGAACAGATGTACCTAGGGGTGAAAACTCTGATAAGGTGTTCCAGGCTTGACTCGGGGTAACCTGGTACACGACAACGGGACTTACTGTGTACCTTGTTTGACACTCCCAGGGGATATTCTTAAGATAATTCATGTTTTTTTAAAACATTATTAAGGATTTATGAGTAAATATTTCCTAAATAGAACCATATTTATGATTATGGATTAGATATGCATAAATTTTTCAATTTATGTTAAGTATTTTACTAGTTTTGAATTATGCATTATGATTCAAAACCTAATCTTGTGCATTCCATTATTTATAAATGGAACCTAGTGTAATAAATGGAAACTATATCGATGTACATAATCTATGTATGGATTTCTCTCCTATACAAGATAATTATAGCAGATCTAGTGATGCAACTGGTGCTGAACAGCTTATAACTGTACTAGGACAGCTGACTCCAGTTATGAATAACAACCTTACCCATATGGATCACCTTGATCCACAATGTAGAGGATCAATGTTAGATCACTTAATGAGACAACAACCTCTAATATTCAATATAAATACAAATCCATTTGTGGCTAAGAAATGGATAAGTTCCTTAGAGAAAATATTTATTGCTTTAGGAAGTAATGAAAGGGAGAAATTTTTCATGGTATTTTACCATCTCCCAGGAGATTTGGATCAATGGTGGTCATTAATTCAAAATATGATGGAGTATTAAGAAGTATAAAATATGGAATAGAGTGAGTTTAAAGAACTTTTTCCATATAAATACTTTCCTCATGAACATTGAGCTAATATATAAAGGAAATTTCTGAGTTTGAGGAAAAAGGAGGATGAGAATGTTACAAAGTATAAGGCTAACTTCACAAGGTTAGCAAGGAATTTTATAGACTACATACGTAACCCAAGAAGTAAGATTGATAAACTCTTTTATGGGTTAAAACCATTCCTTCGATGGGTATTGGTATTACAATCTTTTTCATCATATGAAGATATAGTCTCATGTGCTATCAAGAAGGAAAAGGAATTATCTAAGTCTTATTACATTAAAGTAAAGAAAGAGAAGAAGAGAATGGTGGAGAAAGATAAAGATAAATGGAAAAGGGAAAGAAGGATTTTTTCTTATGTGATAATTATGGGAAGAAACACCCTGGTACTTTCCTGAAAGGAATGAGAATTTGTTACAAATGTGAAGAAAAAGGTCACCATGCTTGTGATTGTAAGGGAAAGAAAGAAACTATGTGATGCTATAATTGTAAAGATATGGGACATTATGAAAATTATTTTCCAAAGATTCAAGGAAATATGGATCATAAGAAGCAAATGTATCAATGTCAAGATTATGTTTTACTACGATCGAAGTGGAATAATTAATGTATTTGTGTTTTTGGATTCAAGAATTATATTCTGTTTATAAGAAGAATGTGATATATATAAGGATTGTGCTGAAGTAATTTTTTCATTAAGGTTTTAATCTGATAAAGGTAATCATATATTAAGTATGTGATAATAAGAGAAACATTACATTGTTTGGGGAATCTGATATTACAATTGATTTTGAAAATTTAGGGTCCTTTTAGAGAGAGTTTGGACAGAAGTATTTTAGATAACTCTTAAGGTTGGAATGGATTAAGATGATCTTTAGATAGTATTGTTTAAGGTTAAAACATTTATTAATATTATTTTTGGAATGTTATAATAATATAGTTTTAGAAAAATGACAACCTGCAGGCCGGGAAGCAACCCATCGCATCGGACAAGGCTGCAGGAATCAAACCCACAACCAAAGTACGATAAGGCTTTATCGCCTACCACTGGCCTACAGGAAGTCACTGGTAATTATAACATAGTTTTATTTATTTAAATGGTATATGTTTATATTTTTAACCTTATAAGATTAAGATGAATATAATATTTTTGAATTTTATTATCTTTTGAAGAGAAATATGAGTTTGTGGTAGGAATTAGTTAAAGGATGAAATTCTACATCTCAATTAATTATGCTTCCTCATGTTCTTAGCCTATGAAGTAAATTAATTTTTCAACACTAGGGAAAGTATCATAAAACTAAAACTATTTTCCTAGTACTTTATTTTTCAGTGAATCAAATGGTCCCTTGGATCATCACAAATTTATAGCTTTTAGATTGGTAACTTTCTCCTAATAATGTTCTCTATCACTCTCCATTAGAACTTGATGGTTAAATTTTATTTCATGTCCATGTTTTTTTACATGGAACCCTAGTATGTGTTATTTCTAGTAACCTTCATACTTCTCTTTATTTATTTCACAATAGAGGTCTCATTAATCCATTTTTCATTATGGGATTTCAACAAAGATATTTTAAAATGTCAAACCCCTAGTTTTCAATCCCGAGTTTAAATTTTGAGGATGCGATTTATTGAAGAATGGGAGAATGTAACACCCCAAGATTCTATGTTATTATTCCTTTTAAATAATTCAATAGTGTGTGTTGTACGTAACACTGAGTTCTAGCACACCATGACCTATCAAACTAGTCATTTAAAAAGTGGTTATGAATAGTATTAACCTCATTTTGAAATTTTATAAATTTTATTTTTAAAAATAGATTTAATTTTTTAATTCATAATATCAAAATTATCTTAGGGTGAATGTTTATTATTTTTATGAAAACTTTCAATTTTTGATGAATAGTGAAAAACACTGCATTGTGGATAAAAGCCAACTTTTTCATTTAAATAATTATTTTAATTTAAATTTATTTTAAAGTAAAAATATATTCATAATACATATATTATTCCAATTTAAGTCATTTAAATCATTTTTATAATAGAATTAGATATAAAAATTCATTGATCATTTTTAACATCTTTTTACTCGCCTTCTAGCCACATTAAAAGATTAACATTAAACTTAATTTCACTGCTTTTTTGAATTGAATTTCAAAAATCCAAAATTCATGGTTGTAATAAATATTAAAATTTGGTCTAATAGGATCAAAATAATTTTTGGTGAATAGTAACTTTTGAATTTTATTTACTATGGTTAAAGGTAAATACGGTAATTAAAGGTAAAAATAATATTATAATAATATAAAATTACCCTAAAACTTGTCCTATCCTTATTTTAAGAGTAATTTCCAACCAATACAACCCTTTGGACACATATTTGGTCTTTGGAAGCCACTTCAGTGTGATTAAAACATTTATAACATTTACTTTTAAGTAAAGCTAAAAATATCATAAACGTGGATCTTATTACTAAAACAATTTTAATATGGGGGTATATAAATAATATCTTAGACTATAAATAGTCATTATAAATCTGAAAATATTTCCTACATCAGGGTGTTTTATTTATAATTTTTAGACATTAAATAAATTAATTAATTTATGACACAATGATGATGTAGTGATTACCTTATTTATAAAATATTCAAATAAATGATACTATAAATATTAAAATAAATGTAATTTGAAAATTTTGATGTCATGCATGAATTTTTTGGATGAACATGACATTTTATCTTTGATTTAATGCATTTGTTTTAAAGGAGTCAATTTTTTATGACTTTAACAAAAAAATAAAGTATTAAATAGTGTCAAAATTGACATAAATGAGATTTTAAAATAAATACTATATATAAAAATCCAAAAAAATATAAAGTTTAGCCAAATAACTTGTATAGTTATAAAAATTTTATTAATTATTCACTTTAGGTTCTCTTGGAATTTTATAGTAACTATATTAACCACGTAGTGTAAAAATACAAGAAGATATGATAAGAGTTAAACTATTTAACTAATGGTTAAATCTAAAATATAAGGTTAAATTTGTGACCTAAACTAGTATAAAACATATTTGTTGAGATAATTAGACCCATCATCATCTTATCCTAGAATTAAATTAATTTGGAGCTATTATAAACCTAAAATTAATTTATAATAAATTAATATTTTATGATCTTCTAAAAGTTCCCCTCACCCCTCTTATAAAAGGACACTTCTCCTTCTCTTTAATTCATACCTCCAAAACCATTTGACTTGGCCAACCCCTTCCCATTTCCTCTCCCAAAATCACTCATATAATCCTAGAAGCTACACTTTGTTTATAATGTCATCCTAAGAATTCCTTTTGTGCAAATCAAAAGAAGACACCTGAAAAGAGGTAATTGTTCTATCACCTATTTCAAAGTTATTTTCTTTTTCTACTTACTCTTTATCTATTGTTTCCATACTAAAATAATAAATCTATTACCTTATAAATTCTGAAATGTTATTATAATTATTTTAAAACCATATTCCTCCTTTTACCTATCCAACGAAAAGCAATATCACCATGTGTGCGTACGTACGGCTTACAGTCTCCACGTCGTGGTGTAAATTTTTTTTCTTGTACACTTTATTTATATGGGTATAAATATGAATATAATGGATTTAAATAAAAAATATAACATGATATTTTTTCTTTATAATTCATATTCCCTCCAATTCCATACCATTTAATCATTAAGTAAATGATATCGTCGCTCGTGCATACTTACGGCTTACCGTCTCCACGATGCGTTGAGACTCATCTTCCACGTTCACCATCCAAGAATGATTATAAGAATAAATATTATTAATAAGTATGAAATATATGACATTATAATTCTACTGGGATGATATATATACATACATACATACATTTAGGTCATTTACTTACTTCTATTCAATACGATAAGAAAATGGAAACATCATTCATGCGTACGTACGACCTACCATCTCCATGAACAGTGTGTTCCATTTTATTTATCTATCTATTATATATATTTATATACAGAATATATATGATATATAAATAATTTTTTACATTCTATAATTAAGTAAATTATTATCTAAGTAATACGATCAAAAATAAAAATTCAAAACATGTATGATAAAAAAACGATTGTTACCCAAAGCGTTGCTTTAACTTGGAAATTATTAACAAATGGGTAATATAAAGTCATAAATGAATCATATATGATATCATAAATATGGATATGGTCCTGGTATAATTTAATAATATTTTTTAACCATTATACAAGAGGATATATCACCCTCAACTAAAGGAAAGTATAAGGTAAGGGTTAATTTCACAATCTCATTATTATCCAAGATTGTTTATATATAAGTATATACTAGGGAATATTTATCATCCACATATATGTTTCATAAAAATACATTTTAAAATATTTTTATTATTTCTCTATAATTTTTTAAATTCGTTTTTTCTCATATTTGACTTTTTATAAAATGATTTGAAAGGAATCTTTCTGTCTCTTTCCAGACATGGTATTTTATCCCCTTTTTGATAAATTAAGGAAAGAATATTTTTTTAACTTATACGGAATGAGCGGCTATTTTCTGTCATTATGATGCCTTAACATTTTTAATCTTTCTTTAAAATATTACAAGGCTATTTGTAAAGAAAATGTTTTCTTTTATAATTGTGAAGAGTTTTAAATGATTACAAAGAAAAAATAGATACTTCTCTAAAAGAGTTTTAATGAATTTATTAGATTAGTTTCATATATTTCAACATCATTTTTTGGATTTTATTCTTAATTGAGGTTGATTTATCATGATACAATCTCCCATATTGTATTTAAGGTTTTATGATATGTTGATGATGGATGTGCTATTTTTATACCATTCATGATTTATGGTTAAATAATTAACATTTTGTATTCTAGTTTTAATACGAATGTTTATGTTATGTTTCACCCTTTTTATATAAGGAATGCATTGTACTTAGTAAGTTAAGGGTGGGCCCACTATAGCCCCTCGATGCATTGGTAGGTCTTATGACACAAACTAGGTCTTGAAACAAGGCCTTGATAGAATATTTGTGTATAGTCTTAGAATGAGGCCTTGATGTAGTAGTTATGATGTCTGACATTATGCATTCCCTTGTTATGAGATTAGTTATTGATTTTACATGTGATTATTCGACTAGTAGAATATCCATGTGAATGTTTAAATGTAATTATTTGATTTATTCTTTCTATATTATGCTGAATATAATGTTTTAAAAGGCTTGTGTTTTAGTTTTATACCTTGCCTTAAAAGTTTATTCTTATTTGTGATAGCTTTCGCTATATTGTTTATCCTTACTGAGCATCTGATCTCACCCCTTTCTTATATTTTATTTTCCCAGGATTCCTAGAAGTGTTTTATAATTTATATGCAGGTTTAATATAGAGGAATAATGGCATTCTCAAAGGGTTATCTATGTTGTATTTTATGTTAGAAATTTTAATGTAATGTTTGTGTATGTAATCTATTTTACAAGACTACTAAACTAATCAGTCCTTTAGGATTTTATTCCTTATAATCATTATAATGTATTAAAATAATTCACTAGCTCTGGGTTTTTGGGGTTGAGGCTTTACAGTTGGTATCAAAGGAAGTTTAGCAACAACCTTGGAAATATATTTATAAAACTTAGATTAGGGATCATAACCCTAAGATAGACATGGATAATAAGTTTAGAAGAACCCCCTAGAATTTTGGTAAAGTATAGATTATGTGGATATTACAAGAAATACATCCCTGTATTGATATCACAAGTGGATGTGGTTCTATAATAGATGTACCTAGGGGTGGAAACTCTGACAACGTGTTCCGGGCTTAACTCAAGGTAACCTAGTACACGACAATGGGCCTTACTACGCACCTGGTTTGACACTCCCGGTGGATATTCTTAGGATAATTCATATTTTATTTTCAAACCATTATGAAGGATCTATGATTAAATATGTCATCAAAGGAACCATATTTATGATTATGGATTAGATATACATAAATTTTTCAATTTTTTCTAAGTATTTTACTAGTTTGTAATTATGAATTAGGATCCATAACCTAATCTTGTGTATGCCATTGTTTAGAAATGGTGAATAGTGGAAGAAATAGAAATTTTATCAATGAAAGGAATACATGTAGGGATTTCTCTTCTATACAAGATAATTATAGTGGATCTGGTGATGCAACTGGTGCTAAACAGCTTATAACCGTACTGGGACAGCTGACTCGGGTTATGAATAATAAGCTTACCCATATGAAGCACCCTGATCTATAATGCATAGGATCAATGTTAGACCGCTTCATGAGACAACAACCTCCAACATTCAATGGGACTACAAATCCATTTTTGGCTCAGTGATGGATAAGTTCCTTATAGAAAATATTTCTTACTTTGGAAAGTAATGAAAGAGAGAAATTTGTAATGGAATTTTACCATATCTCAAGAGATGTGAATCAATGGTGGTCCTTAATTCAAAATATGAATGAGGATTAAAAAGTAGAAAATATTGAATTGTGGGAGTTTAAATAACATTTACTAGATAAACACTTTCCTCTTGAACAGCGAGCTAATATGGAAAGGAAATTTATGAGTCTGAGGAAAAAGGAGGATGAGAATGTTTTAAAGTATGAGGATAACTTCACAAGGTTATCAAGGCATGCTTCAAACTAAATACATAACCCAACAAGTAAGATTGATCGATTCTTTGATGGATTAAAACCATTCCTCCAATGGGAATTGGTCTCACAATCTTTTTCAACCTACAAAGATATAATCATATGTGCTATCAAGATGGAAAGGTAATTCTCTAAGTCTTATGACATTAAAGTAAAGCAAGATAATAAGATAATGGTGAATTAAGAGATAGATAAATGGAAAAATTAAAGAATGGTTTTCCATTATGTGATAATTGTGGGAAGAAACACCCCGGTACTTGTCTGAAAGGAATAAGAATTTGTTACAAATGTGGAGAAAAAGGTCACCAGGCTCGTGATTGTAAGGGAAATAAATAAGTTGTGTGATGCTATAATTGTAAAGATATGAGACATTATGAAAATTATTTTCCAAAGTGTCAAAGAAATATGGCTCAGAGTAAGCAAACTGATCAAGGTCAAGCTTATACTATTACTATGGTCAAAGTGGAATAATTAATGTATTTGTGTTTTTGGATTCAAGAATTGTATTCTATTTATAAGAAGAATGTGATATATATCAGGATTGTACTATAATAATTTTTTTTCATTAATTTTTTAATATGATGAAGGTAATAATATATTTAGTATGTGACAATAGGAGAAATGTTACATTGTTTGGGTAATCTGATGTTATAATTGATTTTGTAAATTTAGAGACCTTTTAGAGAGATTTTGGACATAAGTATTTTGGATAACTCTAAAGGTTGGAATGAATTAATTTTAACTTTTGATAGTATTATTTAAGCTTAAAATATTTCTTAAGATTATTTTTTGGAATGTTATAATAATATATTTTTAGAAAAAGGACAACCTACAGGTCAGGCGACAACTCGTCGCGTCGAACAAGGCTGTGCGAATCGAACCCGCAACCGAAGTGCGGCAAGGCTTTATCGCCTACCACTGGCCTACAGGAATTCCCTAGTTATTATAACATAGTTTTATTTATTTAAATGGTATATGTTTATATTTGGAACCTTATACGATTAAGATAAATAGAATATTTTTGAATTTTATTATCTTTTGAAGAGAAAGATGAGTTTGTGGTAGGAATTAGTTAAAGGATTAAACTCTACCTGTCAATTAAGTATGCTTCCTTGTGTTCTTAGTCTATGAAGTAAATTAATTCTTCAACACTAAGCAAAGGATCGTAAAACCAAAAAAAAATTCCTAGTACTTTATTTTGTGATGAATCAAATGGTCCCTTGGATCATCACAGATTTATAGCTTTTAGATTCTTAACTTTCTCCTGATAATGTTCTTTATCACTCTCCATCAGAACTTGATGGTTAAATTTTATTTCATGTCCATGTTTTCCTACCTGGAACCCTAGTATGTGTTATTTCTGATAACCTTCATACTTCCCTTTATTTATTTTAAAATAGAGGTATCATTATTCCATTTTTCGATGTGGGATTTCAACAAAGATATTTTGAAATTTCAAACCCCTAGTTTTCAATCTTGAGTTTAAATTGTGAGGATGAAATTTATTGAATTAGGGGATAATTTAACACCTCAAGCTTTCATGGTACACTTACTTTTAAATAATTCAATAGCGTGCGTTGTACGCAACACCGAGTTCGAGCACACCATGACCTATCAAACTAGCCGTTTAAAAAGTAGTTATGAATAGTATTAACAAAATTTTGAAATTTTATAAATTTTATTTTTCAAAATAGACTTAATTTTTGAATTTTTAATATCAAAATTAGCTTATGGTGAATTTTTTTTATTTTTCTGAAAACTTTCAATTTTTGATGAATAGTGAAAAACACTGCATTGTGGATAAAAAATAACTTTTTCATTTAAATAATTATTTTAATTTAAATTTATTTTAAATTAAAAATATACATAATACATATATTAGTCCAATTTAATTCATTGAAATCATTTTTATAATAGAATTAGATATAAAAATTCATTGAACATTTTTAACGACTTTTTACCCACCTTCTAGTCACATTAGAAGATTAGCATTAAACTTAATTTCCCTAATTTTGTGAATTCAATTTTAAAAATAATACATACATGGTTCTAATCAAGATGAAAAATTTGGTTTGATAGGATCAAAATATTTTTTGTTGAATAGTAACTTTTGAATTTTATTTTTCATGGTTAAAGGTAAATAGGGTAATTAAAGGTAAAAATAATATTATAATAATATAAAATTGCCCTAACACTTGTAATAACTTTATTAGATAAGTAATATCCCACCAATACAACCCTTGGGACACATATTTGGAATTTTTAAGCCACTTCAGTGTGATTAATATATTTATAACATTTAATTTTAATTAAAGGTAAAAATATCATAAACATAACTCTTATTACCAAAACAATTTTAATATGTAGTTATATAAGTAATATATTAGAATATAAATAGTAATTATGAATATATAAAAAAATCATATAACTTGGTATTTTATTTTTAATTATTATACATTAAATAAATAGATTTATTTTTGACATAATGATGATGTAGTGATTACCTTATTTATGAAATATTCAAATAAATGATATTATAAATATTAAAATAAATGTAATTTGAAAAATTTTATGTCATACATGAATTTTTTGGATTAATATGACATTTTATATTTGATTTAATGCATTTGTTTTGAAGGAATCAAGTTTTTGTGACTTTAACAAAAAATCAAGTATTAAATAGTGTCAAAATTGACATAAATGAGATTTTAAAATAAATACTATTTTATTAAATGATATAAAAATACAAAAAATATAAAGTTTTTCCAAATAAATTTTATAGTGATAAAAATGTCATAAATTATCCACTTTAATTTTGTTTGTCATTTTATAGTAACTGTATTAACTATGTAGTGTAAAAATACAAGAAGGCATAGTAAGAGTTAAACTATTAAACTAAGGGTTAAATCTAAAGTATATGGTTAAATTTGTGACCTAAAATTGTCTAAAATATATTGGTTGATATTATTTAGATCCATACTTGTATTATACTTTAATTAAATTACTTTTTAGCTATTAGAAACTGAAAATAAATCTATAATAATTTAATATTTTAAGATCTTCCAAAAGTGCCCTTCACCCCTCTTATAAAAGGACACTTCTTCTCTTTAATTCACACCACCAAACCCATTTGTATCATCCAAATTCCATCCATTTACTCTAAAAAAATCCTTCATATCATCTTAGAGGCTACACATTGGGTATAAATCCCTCTTAAGGAGTCCTTTTGTGCAAATCAAAAGGAGACACCCGAAAAGAGGTAATTTTTTTATCACCTCTTTCAAACTTCTTTTCTTCATATACTTACTCTTTTTTTGTTGTTTCCATTCTAAAATAATAAATCCATTAACTTCTACATGATGATATGTTATTATAATTATGTTTCTACCATATTCCTTCTTTTACCCATCCTATGAAAAACAATATCACCATGCGTGTGTACGTACGGCTTACCGTCTTCACGTCGTGGTGTAAATTTTTTTCATGTACACTATTTATATGGGTATAATGATGAATATAATGGATTTAAATAATAAATATAACATTATATTGTTTCTATAAAATTTATATTACATCCAATTTCATACCATTTAACAATTAAGGAAATGATATCATTGCTCGTACGTACGTATGGATTACTGTCTCCACAACGCAGTGAGACTCATCTTCTACGTTCACCATCCAAGAATGATTATAAGAATAAATATTATTATTAAGTATGAAATATATAACATAATAATTCTACTGACATAATATATATATATATATATATATATATTTCATTCACTTACTTCCATTCAATACAATAAGAAAACGGAAATAGCGTTCATGGGTACGTACGGCCTACCATCTCCATGAACGATGTGTTCCATTTTATTTATCTGTATATTATATATATTTATATAAAAATATATATATGATATATAAATCATGTTTTACATTCTGGAAGTAAGTAAATTATGATCTAAGTAATACGATCCAAAAGTAACAATTCAAAAAACGTATGATAAAGAGAGTGATTATTACCTGAAACGTTGCTTTAACTTGGAAATTATTAATAAATAGGTAATATAAAGTCAAAAATGAATCCTATAAGATATCATAAATATGGATATGGTATTGGTACTAGTTTAATTTAATAATATTTTATAACCATTATACAGGGTGATAACTCACCCTCGACTAAAGGAAAGTATAAGGTAAGGGTTAATTTCGCAATCTCATTATTATCTGAGATTGTTTATACATAAGTATATATTGTGGAATATTTATCATACACATCCGTATTTCGTAAAAATACATTTTAAAATATTTTTACTATTTCTCTACAATTGTTTAAAGTCATTTTTCCCATGTTTGAATTTTTATAAAACATTTTGAAAGGAATCTTTCTGCCGCTTTCCAAACAAGATGCTTTATGCCCTTTTGAAAAATTAAGGAAAGAATGTTTTTTTAACTTATACAGTGCGAGCATCTATTTTCTGCCATTATGATACCTTAACATTTTGAATTTTTCATCACAATATTACAAGGTTATTTTTAAAGGAAATATTTTCTTTTATAATTACACAGGCTTTGAAATGATTACAAAGTAAAAAAGGAATACTTCTCTAAAAGGATTTTAATGAATTTATTAGATTAATTTCATCTATGTCAACATCATTTGTTGGAATTTATGCTTAATTGAGTTTAATTTATCATGATACAATCTATGATATTGTATTGAAGGTTTTAGGATATATTGACTGTGGATGTGCTTTTTTTATACTATTCATGGTTTATGGCAAATGCATTAATGTTTTGTATGCTAGTTTTAATATGAATGTTTATGTTATGTTTCACCATTTTCATATGAGGAATGAATTGGACTTAGTAAGTGATGTTTGGTACCCACTACATCCCCTCTATGCATCGGTAGGTCTCATGAGACAAACTAGTGTCTTGGTACAAGGCCTTTATAGAATATTTGTGTATGGTCTTAGCACGAGGCCTTGATGTAGTGGTCATGATGTATGACATTATGCATTCCCTCATTATGAGATTAGTTATTGATTTTATATGTGATTATTCTACTAGTATAATATCCATGTGAATGTTTAAATGGGATTATTTGATTTATTCTTTCCATATTATGCTGAAGATGATGTTTTAAAAGGCCTGTGTTTTAGTTTTTTACCTTACCTTAAAAGTTTATGCTTATTTGTGATAGCTTCAACTATATTGATTATCCTTACTGAGCATCTGATCTCACCCCTTTCTTATATTTTATTTTCCTATGATGCTAAGAATTGTTTTATGAATGATATGTAGGGTTAATCTAGGGGAATAATGGCATTCTCAAAGGGTTATCTATGCTGTATTTTATGTTAGAAATTGTAATGTAATGTATGTATGTAATCTATTTTCCAAGACTGCTAAACTAATCGATCCTTAGGGATTTGATTCCTTATAATCAGGTCAATGTATTAAAATAATGCACCAGCTCTAGGATTTTGGGGTTGGGTCATTACAAATAAAGGGGCGTTACAAAATGATTTTTCCTAAAACCTAGATTTTTTACTTTTCTTCTAAAACAAGTTCACCTCTAAGATTACACATTCCTCCTCTAACACTTCAAAACTCATAAAGTAAAAGAATAGGAAATTATTATGCCTCTAAAATTATCGTTATTAATTATTATTAACTATATTATTAATTATTGATTATTATATTTTAAATAATTATTGATTATATTATTATTATTAATTATTATTAAATTAAGTTATTAAATATTATTAATTTAGTTATTGTTAATATTAGTTAGTAATTAAATTAGTAATTATCATTTATTTTATTATTAATTACCATTATTTATTTTTAATTTCATTTTCTTATTATGTTATTAATCAAATTATTATTAAAAAATATTTTTTATTACTACTACAGAGATGGATGTGAAGGCATAGAATGATTCTAATGGATATTATTAAAGAAATTTAGGGTGTTTGGATTTTATATCTTCTACATGTGATCAATAATTTAATATTATTGAAATACCTATAATAGGTAACTTTAGGGGTTTTTTTGTGGGGGATGCCTAAATTGAATTCTATGATTCAATGAGAAATAAGAATTTCAAATAAGGTGGATTTTGTACATATTAATGAATTTGATGGTGCTAAAAATAGAAATTGAGTAACATATGCTTATAATTTGGTGAATACTCTTGGGTCTACTCTACTAGAGTCATATCAGGTTTGAGAACAAGAAAATTATTTTACCTAATAATTAGTGATTATGTGAGATGTGGTCTATGATTTGAGTTATAGATTCTTCGATGGATTTCCAGGTGATATTAGTTTATCAACTCTAAAAATCATAAAAAGGGAAGATACAAACTTAGTTTAAGCGAGTCAGGTTCTCCCTTCAAATAGGATAAAAGAATGCAAGCACTTGATAATTTCTAATTTATCTTTTAAGTGAAAATAAAATAGATGGATATTCTTAGATCTTAATAAGTTTCTTTTGGACATATGGGGTTTTTATGGATAGTTAATGACATCCTTAGGAAAAGGATAATTTCACATTTTCTTCCTCAATTCAGCCTTAAAACCTAAATAATGGGGATTTGTATTTATTAATTTGAAACATTGTATACTAAAAATATTTTATTATGATTCCTTATTTAATCCTCTGAAAATAAAGAATTCAATTACTCATATTTGTATATGAATTTGAGGGTTGAGTTTTTTTTTTTTTTTTGCATCCCCAAATTCCATGAGAAATTACTCTTGTTATTATATTCCCAATCAAGATGGACTAATAAACATAATGGGAAAGGTATGGTCACTTTGAACAGTTATTATTGGAGATTTATCTAGTTCACCTATGATAAAAATTATTATTTTAATTACTATTTATTATCAATTTAATCTTCTGGTTGAATATGAAGTGGTCCCAAAATATTGTATGGTGTTAATTAATATAGAGTATACTCATAAAAATTTCATAGAGGAGTGGTTTATGAAAAATTTAGGATAAGGGTTCATACTATTGATATATTCATGAGGTAGATGCATCCAATATAGGCTCATAAGGTCTCTCATATGAACTTGGATACTAAATCACATGAAACTAGATATGATGAAGTTTGACCACATATTGAGATTTATTTGAATAGATTGTTTAGTTACATAGCTTGGATAGTAAGTGGTTTCTTTATTTGTACATTGTTGATTCTAGGATAACGGGTATAAGGTCATACCCTGTCTAACAATTAAAAATTTTATTAATATGAGAAAAAAATAGAAAAAAATTCCCAAAGAAAAGAAATCACGAGGGGTAAAAATAATAAAGGCCAAGGTAATCCCCCCAAATAACCTCGACACAATCAACTAAAAGATATTAAAAGCTATAATACACCACAAGCTTATCATCCTGGTTGCCTTTATAATCAAGGAGATCTATCGATATATTTCCCTTATGCCAAGTGTGAACAATTTTTACATCCCTTTGAATAATAGAGATACATTTTTTGATTTAGTATACATTCATACCCTTTCTTTTTCTTTCTTTGATAAAAATAATAAAGTTGTGTGCATGGGATAATAACCATATGTCATCGGGGATGTAGTCACCCACAAGGTGATGCACCTCATTAACAATCACTAGTGTTCTTTTATGTTTCGTTGTAGTTCAATATCTACGTATCTACCAAAGGTGACAAAGAGATAGAGAGATCCATTCACTGAATAAGTGAATAGGTGATTAAGTGATAAAAGTAAAATTCGAATAAAAGTCACCCCACAATGATTCACCCCTCCCCCCCAGTGTAGGCTTATCCCAAAGTGATCCTAACAATTGGTATCATAGCTCCAGGTCACACCTTTATTTGGATTCTCTTGTTTAAAGTTTTTTTTGGATTAAATATATCTTTGAAAAGGATATATAAAGTGAAGATTTGAATAATCTTATTATTTCCCTATAAAATCATTCGTGAAATATATTTATGTCGAGACATTGAAGAACAAAAAGAAAACTGACACAAAGAAGTTAAGAAAAGCCTCATCAAAGAAAGTTAACTATACACTATTTAAAAGTAATCAAAGTGAGATTATTTTTGTTACAACTCTTAATAATCTATCACTTAAAGATAATGGTGAAAATAAGACAACCCTATTATTCAAGGAGGAGAAAAAATTAGTTTTTTCATGCATAGATCCAAATCAAGACAAATAAGGCATGGGAGATAAATATCTGGTGGCTGAATCCACTTCCAAATAATTAGAAAATAGTATGGTCTCATTTAGTTTATCATATATACATTAAGAAGAGGTATCAAAAATCTCTTGTCAAAATTTTTCTACTAAAGAGACATGTAACTATGGGGATTATCACAATTATAAGGATTCACAAGATAGATCAATCGGTGCTATAAAATGTATCTTGTATAGTTTCCCCCAAAGATATTATCTCATATATTTGTGGGATTTTTATAATTATTAAGGATTAGATCATCCACCATGAATATGAGAATAAAATAATGGATAGATCTTTTAAATAAATGATAAAAAACAATATTAATCTTTCCAAAAAAGTTGGAGTCATAAGTTAAATGAATGGGGAGCTTGAGTAAAGATGCTTCAAATTTGAAGATGAGTGGATCAAAACAATTAAGGAGGGAGAAGAATCCAATAAAATTCTTGAAGAAATAAACCATGTATATAAAGAAGTGATTACTATTAAAAATCATTAACTTAAGGTCAAGTCTAATAGAATTAAATAAATTGACCATCTGTTGTAAGAAAAGAGAAAAATGTATAAAGATAAAATTAAAGAGATAAAAAAAGTAAAGAAAAACTAAAATTAGTCGAGGGTGGTAGAATAATTCTCAATATGAAATGCTAAAGCTTGGAATAAAATTGAAAAATATGGAATCATTTCAATTTATTTCATTATAATAAGTTGAAAATAAATTAGCAACCACAGAAACTAAAAATGAAGACTATTATATTGAAAGAACTTTATATTAGGGGGGCTTCCTAGGATCATATTTTAATCATTCTATAGTAACCTCATAGAAAAAGGTGAAATCCACTCATGAAAAATAATATTTATACTAAACATGTTTTTGCAAATTTTGAAGACTTCAATTCAAAAAATTTACAAATATGGATGAAGAAAAGTGATAAGAATCTTGCCATTATGTCATGGGTGGATAAAATAAGTTATATGATAGTTGGTTCCTCAAACAAAGTCCAACTAACTAATTCCAAAGATAAAAAATAAAAATCTACCAGTTCTATAAAATCAATATGGCATGAAATTCAGAAAAAGAAAACAATTTTTTGTTATTATTTAAATTATAACATATTTGGGTTTATAGATATAAAATAATGGCATAATATGTCAGCCTATAAAAGAAAAAGATTTCCTACAGTAAGGGGAGAAAACTTGAGAAACTACAACATCTTCATGATATGAATAAAAATATGTATACAAGAAAAAAATTTGGAATACTTGAAAAAATTTGGTATTTGCAATGGAAGTGGTCATAGTAAATAATAATGAAATAATATATTATTCAAGAATACAACTAGAACAAATAAGAAGAGAAGACCATCGAAGCTGAAGAGTGGAGACAGTCCAAACTTAGGAAATAATCATGAGAAATGTTTTGAAAATATCATTACCATGAAGTATGTGAAGAAGGCTGGTCATTTATCCTTGGGTAACAAGAAAAAAGGAAAATAGTGAAGATTACAATATGACCAAGAAGTCAAAGAATGATTCCACACCAAAAGGGGGAAGTTTTTTATTTTATGGAAAAATAGGGCACATCATGGGTGCTTGTAAATAATCCATAAATGTGTGAGTTGAAAGGAACAAGCTAGAATAAAATGGAGGAAAGGTTCAAGGAAGAAATGAAATAACTAGGTCAGTGAAGATCACATCAGAAAATCCATGTGGAAAATCCAAAAGTGCTGAGCATTTTCCTAAAGTATGTTTGGAAATCTGGCCAGTTGATTTGGAAAATCAAGAGAATTGGAAGCCCATGAAAAAGAAAAATCCAAAGGGAAATAAAATATTCCACATGAAGAAAAAATCTAATTTCATGAGAGATTGTCAAAAGGGGATAACCTAAGATCTCATGAGGAGCAGTATGGATGGTGAAATCAGGTTAGACACAATTCAAACAACTGTGTAACATTTATTACACCCTAAAAGGAATCCTTGAAGAACATAAAATATGTAACAAGAGATGCATTTTCCTTGATGTATCATGTTAAAAGTAAAATCCTACATAAGGAGAAAGACAAAGAACCCATAATGCCCAATGAAAAATACCATCTACAAAAAATTGTGCAAGCATGAAGATTCCATCTAGACATGGAGATAAAATAAAAAGTGAAAATTGGTTGAGAATAAATTTTCAATCCAACTGCTCAAATTGATGAATAAGGATGTTCCAACATGTTCCCTTATTATTTATATTGTATTTTTATGCTAACCATATAGGGAATTGAAGGTTATATTGGTCTCAATTGAGAAATAATAAAATAATGTAAGTTGGAATAACTATTCTAGATCTGAAGAGGAAACCATCTTGGTATGACTTGTCAAATGTAAATCTAAAGAAAATATAAATAAAAGACCAATGATGATGAAGGAGAATATTCTATCAAAACTAGATAATCTAAATGATAAAAGTACCCATCATATTAATAATGAAATACATGTTATCCAGAAGATTACTTGAAGTTGTGAGTCTACCCTGATGAAGAAATAATAAATGTTGTAATATTAGTGTTATCTCAATAATTGAAATCATAAATATTACTTGATGATGATATTACTCTTGATGATGTGAAGGAAGGGTGCATTGAGAAGCTTTTGGGGTCATTTAATTCATACAAATATAGAATTTCTGGATGGTTCTTGACAAAATATCATTTAAAAGGCATGAATTTGTATCCTCTCATCCTTGTATCTCAAATAATTGTCTCTAACATTAAGGGGGGAAATTATTTTAATAAATGATAACAATTAGATGAAACCTAAAGTGATCCAGTGCTATTTTAAATCAAAACCTAATAGTATCTCTTGAATTTTTTTAATCTATGTGTTAAGTAAGTGAAGAAAATTGAAGTTAAAAATGTTTTAGGATATTTACAGTAATTGATTTCAATACGTTGTGTCATATTGAATACATGTGAATAGCCCCTGATTAGAATAATTGGCAAAGATAATGGTTAATATCATACTCTATTGATTATAGACAGTCTTGATGTCTAAATCAAACCCTCTTGTTTTCTACACTGAGCATGACTCGGGTAGACTTAGAGTTAAATGATTAATATAAAATTGATTAAATAAGAAGTGATATCACCATATATCATATGATTTTTAATTATTTTCAACAAGGGAGAGAGTAAAGAAAATGGAAGCAAGTGATTATGAGGAAAAGGGAGAGAATAAATGATTTTCCATATTGACATGCCATTTTTTACATTGGTATTGAGAAAAAATAAAAATGGTGATATTGATGAAACCACTTTGTGTTTTAGTTTTATTTATTGTCAATAAATGAAAAAATATGTGTGATTTCAATATGTGATAGAGTAGAATAGCTTGGAAGTAAAGTGTTGAACCCAAGCATGTGTATAAGGATCGCGAAGTTTCTAAGTCTTGATGCTTGTGTTGAACATAGAACACTATATTAGAGATGCACAATTTGGAGGGACTGAGAGATACTTAAAAGTGATGTAATTATCTATATATCAAAGTAATTAGAGGAATAATGTAGCTACTGTTAGATACTATGAATATTTTTATTGGAGCAGTCTTCTTAATCTAAAGGATGTGTTTCCATAAGAATCAAGGATAAATGATTTCTTGGAAAAGATTATATGAAGGTGTTGTTGCTTGGTGTTTCATATCTAGATTTAGTTTAAGTATAAATGATGACGATAATGTATTTTTCATTGTATTATTAAAGTTTCAATCACTTTATAGAAAATTAATGAGTTTTTACTATCCTTGAAGATCCGGTTGGACGACTTCTGGGTAACAGACTTTAATGCTGATGATTTCTAAACTAATCTTCATGTAAAATTTAAGTTTTTATGGTTGAAGTAACATTTTCTACAACATATGTGGTACGTGATGAAGTATTTTAGAAGTCATAGAAGTTGTTATAAGAAGAGATAAGTGAGCTTGATTGAAATCTTGAATTTTTCATATTCACATAAGCAATTTCTCTATGTATATAGATCCACTTAATTGATTCTACTACATAGCTAAAATCCATGTAGTTGAATACAAGATGTAGTTGAATGATCCATATAGTGGATTTTATACATATTAAAATTTGGTGGTGTAGGAAAATTAATTTTATTGAATGTTAATACATATGAAAATTCAGAATTCACAGACATTTGGGATAATTTAATATAATGTTGTGATGTAGCTAAATGTTCCTGTGTGGGTGAATTTTAAGGGTCGTGTAGCCAAATTTTGATGTATAACTAAATGTACCACCTGTGTGAATAGAAATTATCATAGTATATTTCCTTTATAGGTGAATTTTATAGGAGTTCCATGTATCCAAATTCTGATATGTGAAGATCCATATAATAGAATTTAGTAAAATATACAAATGGAAATTTACATAAGGTAATTTCACATACGAAATAGGTGAATTTATAAATTTTGATATATGAAGAGAGAAAACCAATTTCAGATGATGCAAGTGTGATGTTATTTATGGATCATGCATCATGATCAAACTCGTGATCATGACCCAAGTTAATATTGAAAGGAATTAACTAGCCAAGATAGAAGTTGTTAGTGCTGAGATGAGATCTACACACTGTATAAGACAGAGCCACATCACTGCATGTGTGACCACATTGAAGGAGAGTTCCACACCGCATGCTACATGATCCATGTCACCATGATTATATGGAAATATCATGTGAACTAAAAGGTATAGATTTTATGGAAAGTTTTAATTTAGGGAAAGATTGTGATAATGTAAATATCACGTCTAGGAATGAACTGATTATTTAGTTGAAATTTTAGGAATATTTGAATGAGGCTTTTGATGGAAGTAATTTGTGAATTAAAATTCAATATTTGAGGGAGTTTGAATATGAAAAAGATCTGATGTTGGTACAACTATTATATATAAATATATGTGAAGGTAAAAGAGGATAAGTAGTGATAGAATATCAACTAAGTAAACACTAAAGATATTGTACGAGTCAAAAGGAGTAGATGTTATCGATTGTGTATACCTATGAATATATTTCAAGTTAAAAGAAGAATAGAGATATAATAATTGGCTTTGTGCATGATGAAAATTATTTGATTCGATGAAAGAATAAGGTATTCTATTTCTAAAAAAATCCTTGCACACTGGGGAAGAAGAAGGAAGAGAATATTGAGAGAGCTAGCCTACATCCTTCATTTTTTGTAGAAGCTTAAAGAAAAGAGAGTTAAAATGTGATACTATTGATCATATTCCAAGACAAGGAAGATAAGAAATCTAGCTTGTTTCATTCATATGCGGTATAATTTTGAATAATATTGAGTTATCCCACTTGACTACTACAATTGAGGAAGGAGATCTCATACACTGTCTATGAAAAACCCGAACAAAATACCCTCTCAAACCAGTACAAAACCTGAATTTCTACATATTAAAAGGGCTTCCCAATCCCTATAGGTTGGCTACAAGCACCCAGGAAATAATAACCAAAGGGAATGATTTCACCCAAC
Source organism: Viscum album (assembly GCA_963277665.1). Lineage (NCBI taxonomy): Eukaryota > Viridiplantae > Streptophyta > Magnoliopsida > Santalales > Viscaceae > Viscum > Viscum album. The sequence goes on along the minus strand of OY728128.1, from coordinate 1,693,198,463 downwards.
CTAAAGTAGACAACATGACATTTATATATCCACGATAGTAAGAAACAACATAAAAAGAAACAAGTATATACATTTCATAACAAAAAAAGAAATAGCATAAGCAAAATAACTAAAAAGTAGTAAAACAATCTCCAAGAGAAAATTCCAATAGGAATTTTCAATAAAAACCAAAACTGTCACTCCATTTGATAGTGTGGGAAACTCCCAACATCTACCTAGACTCATCCGACAAAAACATCATTGCCTCACTATAGTGACTTTTCTTTTCCTGAATTGAAAGATATGAAAAGTTTTATGCACCAATTAAGGGATGCGTAGGGTTTGAGCTAACAAACTTGATAGGATCCCACTCGGGTGTTCCATAATAAGTCTTTATACAATAATCTAAACATGATCAACTTTGAATAAAATAAGGCATGATAAACAATTAAAAAAATTATATCAAAATTATGGTAAAACATTTAATTTCCCCTTCTTCTATAGTTCCAAAATAAGCTGGGTAAAAAGGTTCAAATAATATCACATATATCAATGTATTCAAATCAAATCAAAGCATGTATCATATATCATATAAAATCCATGGAAGTACAAGATAAAACAGTATAAGACAAATCACAGGTAACATCACGCCAATGATCATTATAGGTCGGGCTAGCTAGGAAACTTGTACACAAACATAGAAAATCATGCACATCAAGTATCTAGATATATGAATCAAATCTAGAGAGTAGAGGAACATTCTAGATAGTGACCCCACCCCCCCAATAATTCTATCAAGTACCTAGATAAATGGGTTTAGAGATCATAGGAACTCCCCATGAGTGAACCCCCCCCCCCCCAACAAATGGTTGATTCTTATTACTACACTATCCACCTAAGTACCCAAGGCTTCCCAGGTACTCTATTATCCAAAACATTTCATCAAACCCAAACTTTGAAAACATTTTATAAATCCATTTTACAATGCTTTGAAAATAACTTTTTTTTACCAAAACAATGGTAAATCCATCTTTTATAGAAAAAACCCATTTCCGCACACACAAATCAATCATGCCAATTCATTTATAAAAAAATTATAAAACCAAAGCAATAAATTCCATCCAAAATATTCTAGAGACGGAACCACCTAACTCAAATTCGGGTTGCACATGTCTGCAATAGGATCCATCAACTAGAAGAGAAAATAAGGTCAACAACAGAGGTCCTAATATTTATTCCCATGACATAGAATCACATCTCACAAATTATATGGAGGAAAGGGTAGAACATAAAAAACCTAAAAGAACATGAACCCACCGCATTGAAACTAATAAAGGATCATCCCTCAGAATAAGATCACACAAAAGATATAGAAAGAACAAAACCACAAGATCAATGGATCTGAAAACATAGCACAATGGTGCTGTTGTGATCAAGGACAATAAATAAATAGGCAGAGCACTTACCCAGAGAGACACAGTGAAACAAACCTGATGGTCAATTGTTGAACAAAGTGATCTAGAAGAAGATGAAGTCCCCAAAATCATATAGGAGAGATCCTAGGTCAAGAGATAAGAGCATGTGGTAGAATGAATAATCAATCACATACATAATTCCATAAAATGTACACACCACAAGAATTACACGGCATGAATCCCTTTCACATTATGTAATTTAAAATTAAAAATTCCATCGAAAAACATGTCACCTTGGATTAAAAATACTAATCCTAACTATTTCATGATGTGTAAACTTCTCATGATGTGTAATATTTCCATGACCTAAACCAAAATAATGACATATTCCTAGAAAACAATATAGTGTGTGAACACTTTTCATGACATGTAAACCTCTCACAACATGTAATCATTTCACGTTGTGAAATTTTCCAATAGAATGAAAACAGTCTTGATTCTTCTCAAAAGCCTAAACCAACACTGGTGTTCTTAGAACTTGGAGAGAACCTAGAAAATCCTTTAACACATTTATACCCAAAATCTATTAATTCAAATAAACATACATCCTTGAACTTTAGGTCATTTTCCCCAGCAAGCGATCTCCATCTTCAAGATTCCTAAAAAACACCCGAATTAAGAGGTAAATAAAAATAGAGAAGATAAATACCTAAAATTGGGTAATAGGATGTTACAAACTCTCTACCATAATACTTTTCATCCCCAAGAAGTCATGTGGAAGAATTATGTCCAAAAAAAAGTGAGGTCACTTCTCCCTCATAAATGACTCACACTCCCAAGTCTCATGAGAATTTGATCTGTGTATCCATAACACTTGAACCAATGGAATAAAATTTACACATAATTCTTTCAACTAAGATTAAATGATATCCAATAGTTTATCTACAATAGAAACATTTGGATCTAACATAATCTCTTCCCAACTCAGAATGTGAGAGGGGTCAGGATGGTATTTCTTAAGCTGTGATATGGGGAAAACATCATGAATACTAATCAAATAAACCAAAAATACCAAACAATAAGAAATGTTCTCAATATTATTAGTGACCTTAAATGGTTTAAAATATCTTAGAGCCAAATTTCCCTATTTTACAAGATGGCAGTAATCCAACTGAGGAGAAACTTTCAAGAAAACATGGTCACTAATGGAAAAATCCAAAGGACGACGTCTTCGATATGCATACGATTTTTGTCGACTATAAGATATAACAATATGTTGATATATCTCCTAAATCATCACTAATGTATACTAAATGAGAATTGGTCCCACCAAATAGGCCTCTTCCACCTCTTCCCAATAAAGAGGTGATATGTATGGGTGACCATACAAAGCCTTGAAGGGGGTCATTCTGATTGAAGAATGATAATTATTGTTATAAGGAAACTCAACTAGTCCCAAATGGATATCCCATGATCCATAAAAATAAAAGATGTAGGCATAGATCATATCCTCTAGGATCTTAATAGCATGCTCCATCTGACCTTCTGTCTATGGATGGTAACTTATACTCATCCTGACTTGAGTCCCCATTTCCTCTTAGAGACTCCTCCAAAACCTTGATGTAAAATTGTGATCCCTATCTAAAAAAATGGCATAAAGAACCCTGTGTAACTTCATGATCTCCTACACATACATCTTACCCATATCTTCAACTTTAGTGGTGTCCCTAATCATAAGTAAGTGAGCTAACTTTGTTGACTGATTAATCACCACCCGGATAGAATTCTTCCCTCAAAGAGCCCATGGTAGTCCCAAAAAAGTTTTATGTACACCTCATCCCATTTCCAAAATAGAAATATAATAGGATAGATAAAACCATAAGGTTTTAGATGTTATTTAGGTGTAACAGTGGGACACATAATCTATAATATCGTGCTTTATACCCAGCCACCAGAATCATCATATCATGTCATAATACATATTCATAGTGGTCGGATGAACATCCCATAAAGAACTATGAAAATGAAACAAAACTGATCTCCTCATGGATACTGGGATGAAAAATTATTCCCCAAAATAGATAATACCTTCTAAATAGAGAGACAAACCAGAAATAGTCTCCCCACCATATAGGGTTTCTCAAATTCCTCTGAACTCATCATCCTGCTGTTGAATCTACATAATAGACTAAAGGAGAGATTATGTTAATTGAACACTAGTCATAATCATACCCAAAACATTCTCCTCATCATCTATGTGCAACTGATCATAGAGTACCATAAGGTTCTACTCTTACTTTGATTTCAGAATGGACTACGATGGTAATTTCCTTCTAAGAGAATCTACAAAGACATTCCCCTTCCCCGAGGTGTAGGTGATGTCAAAGTCAAATGTATGAAGGTATTACACCCACTAATTATATCTAAGATTCAATTATTTATGAGAAAAGATATAGCTCATACTCTTATGGTCATAAAAAAACTATGAACCTCTCTCCAAAAATATAGTGTCACCAACAATTAAGTGTATACATAACCCTGGAAAGATCTAAATCATGAGTGGGATAATTCTTATCATGCAGTCGAAGCTGGAGAGATCTGTAAGACACCACATTATCATCTTATATAAGCACACAACCCAAACCAACACCATAAGCATCACATAAAACTATATAACCATTACTAAGCTTAGGTAATATCAATTTAGGAGTTGATTTCAGAATCTGTTTCATCTCGTTGATAGAAAACTGACACTTTTCATCCCATGTGAATTTCATACCTTTCCTAGTAAGAGAGTTAAAAGTTGATTTCAACTTTGATAAATCTTTGATGGGTTGTCAATAATATTCAGTAAGACCAACGAAGTGATGAATCTCAAAGTCATTTTGTGTCTCTTTACAAGACAAAACAACCTTCACCTTATCAGGATCAACTGATAATTTATACTCAAAATAATGTTCCCTAAGAACTTCACTTCTTGGATCCAGAAATTTCATTTTGAAATCTTTCCATACAAACGATGACTCCTCAGAATTTCAAAAACTAAACTCAAATAGCATTGTGCTTGTGCTAGGATCTCAAATAAAAAAATATTTTCTATGGAAACTACTAAAAAAATTTAGATACTCATGGAATATCTTGTTCATCAAATCCATAAAAACGACAGGAGTGTTATTCATACCAAATGGAATTACAAGATAATTGTAATGACTATACCTTATCCTAAAAGATGTCTTTAGTATATCAAACTCTCGAACTCTGAGATAATGATAACCCAATCAAAGACCAATCTTTGAAAACCATTTTCCCCCTTTAATATATCAAAAAATCATGTACATGAGTCAAAGAATACTTATTCTTAACCATTACTCATCCCAAATTATGATAATCCACACACAATCGGAGTGAACCAACTAAATATTGAGATATTTAATCACCACTGGTTCCATAAGATAATAGGGTTTTGAAATTAGTTGTGTACCTAGAACTAGTTCAATCATAAACTCTACCACCCTCTATGGATGAATACTAGAGAAATAATCTAGAAAAACTTCAAGAAAATTCCAAACAACAACAAGAAGGTCAAAAATAGAAGAAACTTCATCAATATCAACTACTACAGTAGAAAACAAACTCTTAAACACTGGGAGGGAAGGTTCTACATGACCAAACCTTAGATCACTCTCTCCTTGAAACACCTAATATCTCCCATTTTCTATAAGAAACAAACACGCCGATGATAACAATAAACCTCAACATGATGAGTGACAAGACAATCCATCTTGATGATGAAATCAAACATATCCAGATCAATAATGAAGAAATCACATACTAACTCCGCATTAATTATCTAAAGTGAACAAGGACACTGATACCCATGATCTTTCCTCTTTATAGAGGTTTATATAACTTTATAATAAAGGAAATGGTATTCATTGGAAGTTTAAGCATATCAAAAAAATATCCAAATATAATCAAATAGAAAACATCAATATTAAATAAAGAAATTGTTAATGAATATGAAATAAAGATGGTACCTTTCACTATCGGTGGACCCACATCTACCTATATTGTAAACTCATATACTACATAAAAGTTCTTCAATCCTGAGACCTATGGTTTGATCCCTGTAGTATTTAAAGCATCTAACTATGACACAGTAGCCTCTAAAACTGATAATACCTTACCATAATGTGGTATATACATAGCCTAATAGAAATATTGTATATGACCATAATGCCCACAACTATTACATATCTTTGTAGGTGTTGAACAAGAACATAGGGTGTGTACAAACTTACCACACTAATAATAATTCAAGGGAACACTACTAGTTGTAACTAAAGGTGCATAGGATGTATGTCGTTGAGAACCACCTCCACCACTCTTGCAATGATATTATCACTTCCTCTTTTTCCCATACGTTTCACTGAAGTTTCCACTAGGTCGAAGATAAGGGGAAAAAACCAACATTGTTTTCCATATTTATCTCTTCCATAATCGATTTTTCTACCATCTCCACATAGATAGAAAGCTTAAACATAAATACTTGTGATCTAATATCTAGTTGAAAAACCTAAATGTATTTATAATCCTTCATCTGGTCATTATTTACTACCTCTGGAGCAAAACAAACTAGCTCTGAAAATCAATTAGTGTATACTAACATTGAACACTATCCCTGCTGTAAGAAGAGGAACCCTAGAGACTTCATTATCATCAGTGACTTTGGAAAAAATTGCTAGAATAATAGAGTCTTGAAACCCTTCTAGTCTGAGACCACATACTTATCCACATGTACCATAGAATCCCACCATCACTTTTTGGGACCCTCAAGTCTAAACACTGCACACTTCACCTTGATAGTATCAAGTGTATCCAGAAAGTAAAAGATCTGATCGATCATGTCTATCTAATCCTCTAACTTTTGAGGTTCATTCATACCCTTAAAGGATAGTGGATTATTGAGCTAAAACTCCCATGATCAATCCATTTCTCCTCCAGTTCCTAGTTATACCTCAACAACTGCATTCAATACTTGTAGTACATTTTGATCAATAGCACAAACTAGATGCATGATATCCTCAATAAGATTTTGATCTAGATGTGGATTCCCTTGAGGATCATCCGGTGCGCCCTCCTGAGGAATCCATGGAAGATGTCTTGAAGGTATACTACTTCACACCAAAATAGATTAAATGATCATATAATAGAACAATCTCAATTCAAACAAGAAAACCATAATAAAAAACTAATATTAAGATCAAGAACTCAAAACAATACACACAAATCCCAACATCCTATGGTAACTTGAGTATCATCATGGCAAGAGCTAATCAGGCACTCACCCCAACCTACCTCTCAAGTCCTAACAATCCTATCTCCAGGCTACCAAATGTCCCAAGATAAGGACTCTTGAGGATAGACCTCACTTTGATACCAAACTGTGATGAATCTGACCTAGATACCCTCTCAAACCAGTACCCAGCCCGAATTTCCGCATACCTGAAGGGTGTTCCCGATCTCCACAGTTTGGCGACTAGCACTCGAGAATCAAAAACAACCATAGGGAACGATTTATCCCAACCTGAAGTAGATAATCTGAAATATATATATATATATATATATATATATATATCCATTGCGGGAAGAAATAGCGAAAGAAGAAACAAATATATGTGTGTGTGTGTGTCATAAAAAAAAGTAGAAGCGATATAACTCAAAAGTAGAAAAACAATATCCAATGGACAAGTCCAACAGAAAAGGACAACAAAGACCAAAATAGCTAATCCATGTGATAGCGTGAGAAAATACCACCATCTCGCCACCAATTACCCAGACTTAACTAACAAAAACATCACTACCTCATTACGACATCTTGCCTTTCCATACATCAAAAGACATACAAAGGTTTACTCACCATTAAAGGGGTGTGCAGGGGTGTGAGCTAACAGGATCAATAGGAACCCACTAAGGTGTTCTATAATAATTCTATGTACAAAAATATAAACATGATCAACTTTAAAGAAAATAAAGCATGATAAATGGTTAAATAGTTTTTATATCAAAGGCATAGTAAAACATTTAATTTCCCCTTTTTCCACAATTTCAAAATAATCCAAGTAAAGAAGTTTAAAGAATATAACATATATCAATGCAGTAAAATAAAAAAACTACTACAAAAAAGCTTTTAACAGTTCTAGAATAGACCTTTATCAGTGCTAAAAAAGTGCAGATAATTTGGGTGTGGTTAAAAGCCTGAAACTTTTATCAGTGCTAAAAAAGTCTTGTTAAAGGCCCCCTTTAACAGTGTCTTTTTAGCACTGTTAAAAGTCCCTTTTAACAATGTTTTTTAGTGCTGATAAAAGCAGCACTGTTCAAGGGGGTAAAAAAAATGTGGACGTCCATGAGCATCTAATCCCTTTATCAGTGCTTCCATGACCCCTTTAACAACGCCCCCCTATTAATGCTTGTCACCCCCCCCATTTATCAGTGCTTTTCACCCCCCCCCCCCATCATCGCTTTGCGAATTTCTAATCCCATGCATGCATGCCTGGATTTGAACCATGTATCTCTCCTTCAAAGATAAAACACCTTGACCACTACACCATGTTGTTTTGTTGTCTGTTTAATGATATATTTTTTTATTTATATATATATACATATATTTATATAATTGTTTTTAAATAAATAGATAATAATTGAATAAATAAAAAAATAATAGATAATTAATAGATAATTAATTAATTAATAATTAAAAATAATTAATAAATAATAAATAAATAAACAAACCCTAAAACGTTAAGAAACTCTGAAAACCCTAAAAACACTAAAATGACCATAAAATATGATCTGAGAGTCATTTTTCAGCTTCACGACTTGTAAAATCAAATATCATGAAACGAGCTTTGATATGATATGTGGTACAGGCTAAACGGACACCTAGATCAGAAGTTATAGCCATTTGAATTTTAAGAAATCAAGGTCGGTGACTAAAAACTTTGTTTCAGAGGCCTTCTAAGTTTTTCTAGGGGAAAAGGGAGAAATGCTCAAAGATCTAGTCCTGTGCTTATAAGGTGTAGAACTCATTGTAGCTTTTATTTGATATGTAGTAGAGCCCAAATGGACACCCAGATCAAAAGTTATGATCGTTTGAAGTTCAAGTTACGTTTTCACCTTATTTTAAATATTTTATTGATTTTTTTATTTTTTTATTTTTAAATTGATATTAAATGACTATTACTCGGTAATAATAAGCAAATTGTTAATTAAAAATATTTTTTTAATTATTTTATAAGCCTTTTTCACTAAATATCTTATATATTAAGTGTAAATGCCTATTTACCTTATCTAAAACATATTTTAAAAAATATATATTATATTTATATCAGTATAAATATATTTATATATTTATATATTATTTTTAATGAAATATAATTTTTTTGAAGTATACTTTTATCAGTGCTTGTAAAAAATGCTGATAAAACCCTCCTTTATCAGTGTTTTTTTAAAACTCTGATAAAGGGTGTGTCTTTATCAGCATTTGTTAAAAAGTGTTGATAAAGGTCCCCCTTTAATAGCATTTTTTAGCGCTATTAAAGACCTCCTTTAACAACACTAAAAAAAGCTTTGTTAGAGACCCCCTTTAATAGTGCTATTTTTAGCAATAACAAAGGGGGTCTTTAAAAACGTTTTTAGCTAGCGCTATTAAAGACCTTGCACTGGATAAACCCAATTTTGTAGTATTGAAAGAAAAACATGTATCACATGTCATATCAAATCCATGGCAGTGTAAGCTAAAATAGTACAATCCAAATCACATGTAACATCACACCAAGGATCACTATAGGTCATTCTAGCTAGGACACTCGTACCTAAACATAGACAATTTCATGTATCAAGTCTCTAGATATATGCATCGAATCTAGAGATCATGGGAGCATCCCTGAAAGTGAACCTCTCAATAGGTCTATCAAGTCCCTAGATCAACGACATATGGAGTAGAGGAACACCCCATGACTGAAGCCCCCCCCCCATCCCCCAACAAATGGATGGGGCTTATTACTACACCTTCCACCTAAGTACCCAAGGCTTCCCATGTTCTATGTTTTCCAAACCATTTCATTAAAACCATTCTTTGAAAACAATTCACAAATCCATTTCACAAATCCATTTCACAATGCTTTGAAAACCCGTTTTGTTTTACCAAAACAAGGGGAAACCATCTTTTCTCAATAACCCATTTCCACACACACAAATCAATCATACCAATTCATTTATAAAACAATTTATAAAACCAAAGCAATAAATCTTATCCAACATAAGCTAGTGACTGAACCACTTACCTCAAATTTGGATCATACACTCCCGCAATGGGATCCATCTACCAGAAAGAAAAACTAGGTCAACAACAGAGGCCCTAAGATTGATTCCCATGTCTTAGAATCACATTCCGCAAACAAAACAAATGGAATAAAGGGTAGATCATGAAAATCCTCATAGAACATGCACTCGCTGCACCACAACCAATAAAGGATTAGCCCCCAGAAGAAGATCGCATGGTGGATCTATAAGGAGCAACACCACAAGATCAATAGATATGAAAACATAGAAAAATGGTGCTTCTACAATCAAGGGAAATGAAGAAACATGCAGATAACTTTCCTTGAGAGATGCAACGCAACAACCATGATGACCAATCACCGAATGAAGCGATTTGAAAGGAGCGTAGGTCCCTAAAATTACTTGGGAGTGATCCTAGGTCAAGGGAGAATAGCCTGCGATTGAATGAACAATCAATCACCCGTGCAGTTCCCTAAAAAGCACAGACCGTGATAATTACAAGATTTTAATCCCTTTTACATCATGTAATTCCCAATTAAAAAGTCCACCAAAAAATGCATCACCTCAGATTAAAAATATTGATCCCGACCATTTCATGACGTGTAAACTTATCACGATGTATCAGATTTTCATGCCCTAAAGAAAACTCATGACATATGCCTAGCGACCAATACATAATGTGTAAACCTTTCACAGCGTGTAATCATTTCACTATGTGAAATCGCCCAACAGACTGCAAACAGTCCAGATTCTGCTCAAAATCCCAAAACAACACAGGTGTTCTCTGAACACGGGGAGAACCCTACAAATATTTTTAACACATTTATACCCATACTCCATTAATTCAAACAAACAAACATCCCCGAGCTTTAGTTCATTTCCCCCAAAAAATGCTCTACGTCCTCAAGAGTCCCAAAATTCACCCGAATAAAGAGGAAAATGAAAAGAGGAAATATAAATATATGAAAATGGGTAACGGGATGTTACACTATCTAGGAGGGAAATGGGATTTCATTGTTGATCAACTTCACAAGGAGCAGACTGACATCCTATGATCTAAGGGAGAATAGCCTAGTTGGTGTTAGAGCTTGGATATCAAGTAAGTGATTTCTTTGTACCTAGTCATTGATAGGATAATGAGTATAAGGTAATACCCTTGATCATGATTTCTTAAATAAAAAAAGAAGGAAGTTGTGCATCAGGGATAAGAACCATGTGTCACTGGGGATGTAGTCATCTACAAGGAGATGAACCTCGTTAACAATCCCCATTATTCTTCTATGTTTCTTTCCTGTTCTATATCTGCATACCGACCACAGGTGAGAAAGAGAGAGAGATCCATTCACTAAATAAGTGAAGAGGTGATTAAAGGATAAATGTAAAATTGGAATAAAAGTCACACCACACTAATTCACCCCCCCTGGTGTAGGCTTATCCCAAAGTGATCCTAACATAGCCCCATCTGAATTACCATTAGAGGATCATGAAAATCCATGGAAAATGACCAAGACTTAGAGTATAGGTTGATACCCATAAGGTTGGGGAGATCATCATAATTTGGGTAACATGCCTCAACTTATAAAAGGATAAATTAATTCCTTCTTCATATGTTTCAGTATTCCTCTAGTTCTTCAATTTATAATGTTGACATGAGGAATTCTAGGAACTTTTAGCAATTGTTTGTGTGGTTCTTTTTTAGGTTTCTTGTTACCTAGGGAGGTTTTTTGTGTAAATTAGGTAGTAAGCTCCTTCCATGCTAGGAATATACCTTCTAATTTGTACAGCCTCTAGATTGAAGTACCACCCTCTTCGAAGATAGTAGATTCCCAAGTTTCTACTTGAAGATTTGATAGGGAGATTGACTTGTTGGTAGGGCTACAACTGAAAACTTTGGCATGGTGATATTTTTGGATTGTTTAGTTGTTTGTGTTGTTTTTTATTGCGGGCAATGTCATTTATTATTTATGTCATCTTCCTTTTAATTCATTGTCATTTCATTTAATAAAGAAAACCATGGGTTTTGTTTTCCAAACTCATTGTTCGGGACGTTCTTGATTAATAATTATTAATTGTTAATATCAAGTATTATTAATCACATTATTCTTTATAATAATTTTAAATGAGTGTTCATTTGAGTGGAATGATCACCGCTTGTAATGCAACTTTTTCGGGGGATCAACCCTTGACTGTCTCCCCCCCCCCAAATAATTTGGGGGGCGGTTCCATTCCCAGTGATCTATGCGCACGAGGTGGCTTCTGCTAGCTTCAATATTGATGCCAATGAGGGAATGGATTTCCCTCGTGAGGGAGCGCGTGTAGGGCTGTTGGGCATCCCTCTCAACAACAGGATGCGAAAGGGGAAATGTAGCATTTTGGGATACACTAATGGTGGGCGGAGCACAATAACGGTGGGGGCACCTAGTTACGGCGGTGTAGCATTGGTACGAGGTGCGCGCTGGTAGCGGGCGTGTCGGTCGTAGTGTGGGGCAATGTTCGTGCAGGGGTGCACGTGGTAGGGGCACCAGTAGGTTGAAAAGAACCAAAGAAGGAAGAATAAGGATAAAGGGTATTTTGGCCTTCAAGATTGTCCTATCGGGGCTCAAGGGAGGGATGAGACTTGGCCCATTGGGGTTATGTGGCGTGTGTGTATCTGAAAGTTTGTAATCTCCTCTATCTAGTACAAATTTTTATTTATAATAATTATTAATCATTATAAATTACATTATTATTATTTATTATTATTAATTAGTTTATCATGAATAATTATTAGTTACACTATTACTTAAATTATAAAGTATTCTTATTATTATTATTTAAGTTGGAGTCAAAGACTTTTTTTATTATGAAAGCAAAGTCATATTTCTATCTAGGTAGATAGAGACTTATTAAATAGTCTGTAGGCCTAAAGCCAAGTGGCCCATGAATATGGCCCGAAGGCCCAGCACAATGTCGTGTTTTACATCATCTTTTCTGCATCGCCACATGCATCATAAATCCCCTAAGGGGCTTGCTAGGATTCAAACATCAATCATTTGGATACAGGATTATGGAGTTTACCACTCATGCCCTGTAAAGACCCATAAAATTTAAGGAAATTTTTTTTCTTAATTTTCTTTGGAATTTTACAAGAACGCAGTTTCTGACGGTACCTGATTTCGAGGCCCGGTGTGCCCGGAATCATTTTCCGAAGTTTGGCTTGGGTACGTTTAGCAAACGAACGAGCGGGTTTTTCTAACTTTTGAACCGGTGCTCGGAATCAAATTCTGAGGGCACCGATGGAATTGCAGTGCTGGTATTTGCTTATAAACGCCTTTTCGAGAGTTGCGTTTTCTCGGGTGTGGTTTTTAATTTTTGGGGTTAAGTTAAGAAATAAAATAAAAGTGGTGCGACACTTTATTTTATTTCACTTAAATCCACTTAAAGCCACTTAAGCCTGGTTAAGCGGATAAGGTGGGACCCACGATATCCTACCCACTTGGTAGGATATTTGTGAGGTGGGGCCCGCACAAGCCCCATTGTTTCTTTCCCTCTAAGTAACGCACCCGCGAAAACCCCTCTTTAATGAAAGTCAACCTTGCGTTTTTCTGGTTAAGAAATGCCCCATTAAATTGGGCTGCTAAATTGATACAATTAATTCTTCGAATTAATTGTTCATTTATTATCTTTTGATTTTCAAATTCTTAAGTTGATAATAAAATAATAATAGGACTTATTTTATTATTGTTGGGGGTTTGTGTTGTGTTAAACCTTTGGGAGAGCAAAGAGAGGATTCTTCCTCCTTCACGAAGAACGAGAAGAACGCCGGCCTCCGACAAAGGGCGACGAAGAACACCGAACCCTCGAAGATCGACGACGCGACGCCGTGTACCACGACGCCGATGATCCTCTTTACGTGACGCTTCTTCCGCGACGTTCCTTCCGTGGCGATCCTCTTCTTCCGCGACGACCCTCTTCTTCCACGACGGTTAATTCCGCGATGAACGCTTGTTCGACGACAACGTTGAGGTAGGGGTTTTATGCGTTTCTATTTTGTGATTTTTCTTCAGTATTTTTCCACCTTTCAATTGAACCGCCTGTTACCGCATTAACGGGAGGAGGTCGGACCGCACGAACACGTCCGACACTCCTCCCCTTTTGGTTGTGGATTTTTTATGCGGCGAACAAGGCAACGTGGTGCCGAATCACCACGCGGAAATTGTAAAAGGGAGAGCGGAGAAACGTGGCGCCGCTGCACCGCGCCGTGGGAAGCAACAAATCCGCGGCGCCGTTGCGTCGTGCCGTAGAAGATGAACAAGGGATGCGGCACCATCACGCCGCGCTGGAGGACCTCAGAAGCGCCGCGGCCGGAGCGGGGCTGCAGCGGAGGGGCATGGCGCTGTCGCGCCACGCTGGACGGACGAAGGCCGCGGCCGGTTCCGGGCCGCGGTGATACAGTGGAACCGGCGGCCAGTACCGGGCCGCCAGCGTCGGAGTAAGAGGATCGGCCTTGCCGGTCCTGTTGCGGCAGAAGCCGACCGGCCGGAGTGGGCCGGCTGGACCATGGAGGAACCGGGGGTTCGAAACCCCCGGTTGGATGGATGAAGCGGCCCCATTAAGGGGTCGTGGTTTGCTTCACGCGGGAGAAACGCCCCCCACCCCGAAACGGTTCGGTCGTTCGGCCGAACCCCTGGCGGCGCGCCAGCGCGCCGCGCGCCGGGCGGCTGCCCCGGCCGGTCCGCCAAACCGGACCGCCAAGCCAGGCCGCGCCCAGCCCGAGCCTGGCCGCGCCGGCCGGGCCGGACCATGCCCAAACGGGCCGGACCCGGACCCGGACCCGGTTCGGGTCGACCCGGTTCGGGCCGACCCTGGGGGTATTGGGCCGGGTCGGACCGGGCCCGAACCCCCAGTTACCGAACCTCTTCGGTCTGTTTCTCATAACATGAGCTACAGACCTCCGATCGACGCATCGTCAGTTGCGATACGATCCTTGGATCGAGACGGTCATTTCGGTATATTTCAATCAAGGTTTCGGAGAACTTTGAGTTCGGCCGGGTTGGTTCGTACACGAAACTAACCGGGCCCTCGGAGCAGAAACGCTTATAACTTGAGCTCCGGACGTCCGATTGACGTGTCGTCGACTTTGTTGGATTCCTCTAAGTGAGAAGGATCTTTTGGCTTACGCCGCCCGAGGTTTGGACGCAAGTGGAGTACGGTCGGGTTGGTTTTGACTTAAAAACTAACTGGGCCCCTGGGACGAAAAAGCCAATAACTCTCAGACCGGGCGTCCGATTGACGAGCCGTCCGCGACGTTGAGTTCCTATTGACGATACGGAACTTTTGGATACATCAACTCTGGACTTTGTGTCGGTTGATGTATCAACCTCTCGGCTCGTGGAGCGGACCCTCCCGAACGAGCTTGCTGTGTGCGGGAACCCTAGAGCTGGCTGTGACGACGACGACGACTGTACAAAGATCCTCAGTGGATTCGACGGTGACGACTACAGCACTCAGCGATCCTACGTGGATCAGTGCTACCGATCATGTGTCGGTCTGATCCTGTGTGGGTCAGCACTCAGTGGTCCTGTGTGGGCCAGCGCCTACAGATCCTGTGTGGGTCCGATCCTATGTGGGTCTTTGCGGGGGTTAGTTACCTATCGATCCTTTGTGGGTCAGATCCTTTGTGGGTCATTGCGGGGGTTAGTACCTATCGATCCTTTGTGGATCCGACGGCTTAGATGAATCAGTGGATATATCTGATCATCTCTATCGTCATTCGAAGAAGTATACATGTGTGAGCTGAATCCTATTTTGCTTTCCTCTGTGGATTGTGTTGTGCTATCCTATGTGGATTTAAGTTTTACTTTCCTGTGTGGACTGGGTTGTATGTGGGCTCAGAAGTTGGAGCGTACTGGAATTGATGACTTAGGTATATATATGGGCATATACCTAAGTAGTGTCGGATGTTACTTCATGATTGTATCTTTCCTTTGTGGTTTATCCTTTGTGGATTCTGGGAGACCTTCGGGGGTCTCAGGGTCCCTACTGAGTAGTTTATACTCACCCCTGCACGGGCTATGCCCGCACTACGTTGTGTTGGTTGCAGACGATGGACATCGCTGATCGTGGTTGAGGCTAGCAGAGCAGGATGGTACCTGGAGGTGGACCACTAGGTGGGACATACTCGGAGCGGACGACTGGACCCCAGGAGCTGTGGAGGCCATCTTTACTCACCCTTCAGGTGGGACTTCCAGTGGACGGCTCGACGCTGCGACTTTACTTTTCAGTTGCTATTTTTCCCTTTCCAGTTGTACATTACTTTCAGTTTGGGTTTGCATACAGGCCCACTTACTTTTCCGCACATATTGTTGTACCCAGTTTTTACTTAGTGTTTACTTCTATTGCTTGCTTTCTCTGTGGTGTTTGTTTACTTTACAAAGGAAATGCCTTCCCTTTTTACCGGGAATTACGCCTTGGTGCTAGTCGCCATCCCATGGCCTATGGAAGGCGGGCTTGGGGTAGTCACGGCACAGGCCCCGAGGACGGGTCGTGACAAATTGGTATCAGAGGAGTTCAGTTCTACCGTATAACTTGGGACTCTGATCTTTTTCTATGTGAAGCAATAGTGTTAAGCGTATTGGGTGTGGTTATCAGTTCGGGGAGTCCAATGTTGGTGCGGTGGCCGACGTATCCGTACACCAGGACCCTGAATTCTGATTTCCGAATTAATGCGTGAAAACATTGATTGCATGTGTGTTTCAAGTTTTCTTTGTGATTACTTTATGTCAGCTCACCAAGTATACTGTTTCACCGTGGCACACCTGTTTCTTTTCAGGATGGCCCCACGATGGAAGTCAGCTAGGGTTCCAAGAGTTGAGCATGACAACAGCCCACCGAGCGACGAGGCCTCGGTACAGGGCCCTTTGACAGCTAAGGCACCGACGGTACCTTTACCCGCCGAGCCACCGATGCTTCCAGCCCCAGCCGCTGACGATGCACGTCGCCTTAGTGAACTGCACGAGTTTCAGCACCAGCGACCTCCCAGGTTCCACGGGGAGACGGACCCCCAGGCAGCCAAGGACTGGCTGGAGGTAGTTGTACGGGTTTTCAGGTTAGTGAGGACACCGGCAGACCTCATGGTGATCCTCGTAGCGAGTCTCCTGCACACGGCAGCAGGAAGATGGTGGAACTTGATGCTCCAGGTGCACGATGAGGCACCTCTCCTCTGGACGGACTTTGAGAGCCTCTTCTGCTCGAAGTTCATCCCAGCCACCCTCCGTGCGGTGTGCATCCAGGAGCTTCTTCAGCTGCGGCAGAGCAGCTTGACGGTTGCCCAGTACTCGGCGAGATTTACCGATCTCTCGCGCTACTCGACAGACATGGTACAGGACCCGTTCTTCTGGGCCCAAACCTTTGAGCAGGGATTGAGGCATGAGATCAGGGCATCGCTGATCTCCCTCAGCATTCCGACTCAGGCAGGAGTACTGGAGCGATCCCTTTTGATCGAGAGCTTTCTTGCTGAGCCTTCTTCAGCAGCGAGACCTATCATGGGGCGGCACGTAGCAGAGTCTTATGCAGCAGGTAGTCGATGGATGACTCATGGGTCCAGGCAGACCAGACCCTTAGGCAGACGACCTCAGGACACTAGCTCAGCAGTGTGGGGCACACAGCGCGGATCCAGTCTTTCGAGAGGCAGATAGTGCTACACATGCGGCGGGCAGGGCCACATGGCTCGTGACTGCCTGACCCGCCATGCCGAGGAGCAGCAGACGGTTGAGGGGCCACCCAGGCAGAGGCAGAGGGTCGACCGTGGTGGTCTGCAGGGAGCAGGAGGACGAGGCAGAGGAGTTGGCTGAGCAGCAGGTGGTGGGCGACGCTTTGAGGCTCTACCACCACCACCACCAGGAGGTCCACCCCAACCATAGGGAGCTGGCGGGCAGAGACAAGCACAGCTCCAGGCAGCGGAGGCCTATGACCACGGTGCTCCCGAGATGATTCGAGTTACTATCTGTGTCTATTCCACCCTTTCTTCAGTTCTTATAGACATAGGAGCGAGTCATTATTTCATAGTCGCTGCCCTTTTTTGGAGCTCAGAGATTCCGACAGAGTCATTGTCTCGATCCTTACAGCTAGATACTCCTACAGGAGCAGACTCGACGATTACGCACTGGTGCCGGCAGTGTGAGCTTACTCTAGGAGGCGAGAGCTTCGGCTAGGATCTTCTTGTAGTGGCGTCGACGCCTTACGACGTCATCTTGGGCATGGATTGGTTATCTACAGTCCATGCACAGATTGACTGTATTAGGCGCAAGGTGCGATGTGTACGCACCGACGGGAGCAGGTTCACCTTCACCAGCGAGAAGGAGGCCTTCGCAGCACAGGATGGACTCTCGCAGAGGAGAGGACATCCCATCACTCATCAGTTGGCTAGCCTCATCCTAGGATCAGTTGACGTGCAGAGTCCTAGTTTTCCTGCAGTGGTGGATCAGTATGCGGATGTCTTTTCTGATGACATTCCAGGACTACCTCCTCGCAGAGAGGTAGACTTTTATATTGATCTGTACCCCAGTACAGCCCCGATATCCACCCCATCATATCGGATGGCTCCCGTAGAGCTTCGAGAGCTATGGGTACAGTTGGAGGACTTGTAGGGAAAGGGATTCATCCGACCCATTGTTTCACCCTGGGCTTCCCCGATATTGTTCTCCAAGAAGGCAGACGGGAGCTTGCGACTTTGTGTCGAATATCGTCGCCTGAACCAGGTGACAGTGAGGAACAAGTATCCACTACCGAGGATTGATGACCTCTTCGATCAGCTCAAGGGAGCATGGTGGTTCTCGAAGATAGACCTCAGGTCGGGCTATCATCAGCTCAAAGTTCGGGACAAGGATGTGAAGAAGACGGCCTTCAGATGTCGGTATGGCCACTATGAGTTTTTGGTTATACCATTCGGTGTAACCAATGCTCCAGCAGTGTTCATGGGCCTCATGAACAGGATCTTTCAGCCATACCTCGATCGATTTGTCGTGGTCTTCATTGAAGACATTTTGATATACTCGACGACTAAGGAGGAGCACACCTACCACTTGCGGGTTGTACTCGAAACACTCCGAGAACACCAGATTTATGGAAAGCTCTCGAAGTATCAGTTCTGGATATGTGAGGTCCACTTCTTGGGACACGTCATCTCTGAGGTGGGAGTTGCGATGGATCCTGTGAAGATCGAGGCAGTGTTATCTTGGGAGCCATCCAGGAGCGTGACGGAGGTGCGGAGTTTCTTGGGACTAGCTGAATACTATCGGAGATTTGTGCCAGACTTCTCCAGAGTTGCGGAACCACTCTCAGCTTTGATGAATAAGGGTAAACCCTTTGTGTGGTCAGACAGATGTCAGCAGAGCTTCCAGGAGCTGAGACAGAGATTGACCAATGCCCCAATCTTGAGGCTTCTAGAGGAGGGAGTATGGTACGTAGTCTACTGCGATGCATCAGGGACCGGACTCGGATGTGTCCTAATGCAGGAGCGGGCGGTGATCGCCTATGGATCACGCCAGTTGAGGCCGCATGAGCAGAACTATGCTACTCATGACCTGGAGTTAGCAGTAGTGGTCTTCGCTCTGAATACATGGCGACACTACCTGATTGGCGAGCGCTTTACAGTCTTTTCTGACCATCAGAGTCTTAGGTACATCTTCTCTCAGAAGGACCTAAACCTGAGACAATGGTGGTGGCTCGAGTTCCTCCAGGACTATGACTTTGAGATAGTCTATACTCCTAGGAAGGGGAACGTAGAAGCCAATGCTCTCAGCAGGAGGACGGGCATTCAGCTACTTGAGGAGGTGACAGAGCAGCTAGCCTCTTTGCAGATATCCTTCGTGGATAGAGATGGAGAAGCCTTCCTTCAGTCTCTCACAGTCACCCCTCCACTACTACTGTGGGTTATAGAGGCACAGCGTGGGGACGCTGACTGTGAGATGCGGCGTGCACAGATATCCTTAGGATAGGCACCTGATGGTTTCTCCTTTGGAGCAGAGCACGACTTCCTTTTCAGAGGACGTACCTTGGTACCAGTTTCTTTACAGGAGGAGTTGATGAGAGAGTTTCACACTTCTCCTTTGGCGGTATATCCTGGAGTGGCGAAGATGTATCAGGATCTCAGACGACAGCACTGGTGGACGGGCATGAAGAAGGTTGTGGCAGATTTCGTTTCTCGATGCCTCACCTGCCAGAAGGTAACAGTAGAGCATCAGGTACCAGCAGGCTTGGTACAGCCCTTGGAGGTCCCGGAGTGGAAGTGGGATGGGATATCTATGGACTTCGTGACTGGACTTCCACGCACTTCTAGAGGTCACGACTCCATTTGGGTGATTGTCGACCGACTCACCAAGTCGGCTCACTTCTTACCCATCAGGGAGCAGGGCTCAGTGGAGAGCTTGGGGTGTATCTACGTTTAGGAGATTGTACGGCTTCAAGGTGTGCCATCATCTATCGTCTCCGATAGAGATGTTCGCTTTACTTCCTGGCTTTGGAAGGGGTTGTAGGAGGCGTTTGGGACGCATCTACGTCCGAGCACTGCCTTTCACCCTCATACGGATGGTCAGACGGAGAGGACCATTCAGACTCTTGAGGACATGCTCCGCGCATGTGTCCTTGACTTTGGTCGCAGTTGGGAGGACCACCTACCCTTGGTGGAGTTTGCGTACAACAACAGTTACCACTCCACCATCGAGATGGCACCATACGAGGCATTGTGTGGCCGAACTTGCAGATCTCCTTGGTGCTGGAAAGACCCTAGGGAGTCAGCACTTGTGGGACCGGAGATGGTCCAGGCCATGACAGAGAAGGACCAGATCATCCAGGAGCGGATGAGGACAGCTCAGAGCCGGCAGAAGTCTTATGCTGACAGGAGGCGGAGGCCACTAGAGTTTGAGGATGGTGACCACGTCTTCTTGCGGGTCTCACCTCGACGTGGATTGCGGAGATTTGGCCGAGGCGGCAAGTTGTCTCCACGCTTCATCGGACCATTCTAGGTCCTCAGCAGGATTGGCGAGGTGGCTTATCTCCTGGCTCTACCACCTCAGTTGCACCGGGTGCACGACGTCTTCCACGTATCTCAGCTGAGGAGATACGTGCACGACCCAATGCATATCATTGACCATGGGGAGCTGGACGTTGATGATGGGGCGACTTTTGCGGAGGTCCCGGTGGAGATTGAGGATCGATAGGATCGGGTCCTACGTGGATGGTCGATTCTTCTAGTGTGCATCAGATGGCAGCACGGGAACCTCCAGGAGAGCACTTGGGAGCAGGAGGCTCAGATGCGTGCTCAGTACCCACTTTTGTTTCCCTATTTTATGATGTATCTTTACGGGGACGTAAAGCCCTGAGGTGGGAGTGTTGTAAAGACCCGTAAAATTCAAGGAAATTTTTTTTCTTAATTTTCTTTGAAATTTTACAAGAACGCAGTTTCTAACGGCACCTGATTCTGAGGCCCGGTGTCCCCGAAATAATTTTCTGAAGTTTGGATCGGGTACGTTCAGCAAACGAACGATCGGGTTTTTCTAACTTTTGAACCGGTGCTCGGAATCGAATTCTGAGGGCACCGATGGAATCGTAGCGCCGGTATTTGCTTAGAAACACCTTTTCTGGAGTTATGTTTTCTCGGGTGTGGTTTTTAATTTTTGGGGTTAAGTTAATAAATAAAATAAAAGTGGTGCAACACTTTATTTTATTTCACTTAAAGTCACTTAAAGCCACTTAAGCCAGGTTAAGCGGATAAGGTGGGACCCACGATATCCTACCCACTTGGTAGGATATTTGTGAGGTGGGGCCCGCACAAGCCCCACTGTTTCTTTCCCTCTAAGTAACACACCTGCGAAAACCCCTCTTTAATGAAAGTCAACCGTGCGTTTTTCTGGTTAAGAAACGCCCCCATTAAATTGGGTTGTTAAATTGGTACAATTAATTCTTCGAATTAATTGTTCGTTTCTTATCTTTTGATTTTCAAATTCTTAAGTTGATAATAAAATAAGAAGAGGAATTATTTTATTATTGTTGGGGGTTTGTGTTGTGTTAAACTTTTGGGAGAGCAAAGAGAGGATTCTTCCTCCTTCGCGAAGAACGCAAAGAACGCGAAGAATGCCGAACCCTCAGAGATCGACGATGTAACGACCCGAAATTTTGAATAAATCTTGTTTCCTAATTTTGTGTGTTATTTTATTTTATTTTATTTTTATACTCAACAAAAAATTTTCATTTGATAACATGATTATAATTAAAATGAGACCGTTGGGTTTTGACTGTTATATGACCATTGGTCAATATGACCGCTGTAAACTAAACGTTTCGATTATTGTCTCTAAATACAAGTAATCTTGGTTAATTAATATAGAAAGAAGATTCGATGGCCTCACCCAGTAGTCTTGGACCGATCGAAGCTCATCTAACAGAACTTGGGAAGGAGGTAGCACCACTGGGCTTTGCTCTAGACCAAATCCAAGCTGAACTTCATCGTGTGAAGCTAGAACGGGATCACCTTCGTGAGAAGTTCAAACTGATAGAAATTACTACTCGTGCGATATTGGTCGAGCCTCCCTCAGATTCTCTCACCTTAGCACACCTTACACTTAGGTCCTATGCTGGTGTGATAAGGGGCTATGTAAGGATACCGTAACTGCCTTGTGTAATTATAAGGCCCCAGCCTTAAACCTTACTTAATATTGAATTAAATGAATAATTCACATTGAGGATCTTTTCAGGTTTAGAGTTTTAGAGAATTAGAACATAACTATTACATCTTAAAAGATTACAAAGTAGACACTTCTACGAAGTTTCCATAAAATAAAAACTCTAAAAAAAAAGATGTCTAGTTCCATGTTTTAGATAGCATGACATTCCCTTGATCCCATCCTTGACCTTATTCCACTTTAAGTCCTGTGAAAAACATTTCGAAAAACTTGGGGTGAGCATAAAAAGCTCATTAAGGGATACAAAAAGAATGAAAATTGTTAGTTTTTCAAACATCAAGTAAACCATGTATACTCTATCAAAGTAATACCTTCACCTTAATGAAGTAGTAAAAACTCTTCACTGAATAAAGTATCATTAATTACCTTTTTGTAACCAAAGGATTACCATAAAACCCATAAAAAGAACACATAACATATATAAAGGTAACTTGGGACATAAACATACTTAAGTGGAATAACCATACGGTTGACTTCTACACATATCACTTAATGGAATAGCCATACGGCCAATTTCCATACATACTTAATGGAATAGTCATACGGCCGACTTCCATACCCAATGCATTGGAGGTTATAACGTAACCACCCGTCCTGGTATTCACGGCACCACCCGTCATATGGTTTATAACGTAACCACCCGTTAAAATGTCCAAGTACCCATATAAAATCATAAAACATAAAACCAATATAAAGGAATGATAACATTTCCACATTTCAATCACAATATATCATAAATATATTGACATAATAGAATCCTTTATCAAAACCATTTTCAATACCAAAATACATAAAAGAGTATATGGTATTTATTTCATTTTAAAAAAACATAACAGCTTGTTGAGGAAGCCAAAGACCAAATAATACTCACGGCGGCAAAAAAGGTCGTTGTCACCGCGTACGTTAAAAAAACATTCTTTTTTGTCGTTTAGTAAAACGCTTCGTAGAAAAAGATTCCTTTTTTACAAAATTAAGAGTCAAAGGGGTTTATACACCATATAAAAGAAAGTTGTGTATAAAACGAAATATGCCTCAATGAAAGGAGATTGAGACGAAGTCCCTTACCTCGGGTCCGACTTGACTCGATCGTTCTTTAACGTCCTGAATAATAAACTTGAGTTAATTTATACTTGATTAAGAACCTTTTTAAAGTTCATTATTCCTTTTATATCACTTATTTCCATGTTATAAACATTATGTAACCATTTGAGTTAATAATGTTTGTTTTGTCAATATTTGGTTCTTATGTCGAAAGTGGACTTCTTACAATTACATGTTGTTCGTGTGGTCAAAGGTTCTTTATATCCAGAATGAAATTCCTGATTTGGATATAATATGTATCATATATATCCATCATATACATGTATTTATAATATTACTTAATCATTTAGTGGTAAGAAATGAAATGCACCGTTCATGGAGACGGTAAGCCGTACGTACGCATGAACGCTACTTTCATTTCATTGTCATATTAATGGAATTAAAACTAAATGAGAGGTATGTATATTTTAATTCCAGAATTATATTCATCATTTAGATATACTATTCATTATATATATCCATTATATACATGTACTTTTAATAGTATATTACATTTGGGGATAAGAAATGAAAGGCACCGTTCATGGAGATGGTAAGTCGTACGTACGCATGAACGCTACTTTCATTTCTATCTCATACTTTAATGGAAAGAAATAATAATGATATAGAGTTATATTATAATTACAGTATAACATCATATATAATAACTTTAAATCCATCCTTTACACGTCCCACATATGGTATTAACGAATCACATCACTTTGAGGGGGTGGTAGTCCGCACTTCCTTAAATGAAGATATCGCGTTTACCCATAATGGAAACCATAAAGGTATGCCCAAAATGAAAAATACAGATTCTTAAAGAAAACATAAACATATTATATATCATATATAAAAATAGTGACATCATAATGGCCACCTTTGAAGGTGTTAAATGAGTATTGAACAATCATCGTTTCGGGAGGCAGAATTTCGCCATCCACGGAAACCGTATGTTCTTTAACCATTTGATGTAGTTGTGTGAGATTGTAGCTCAAATAAATCTTATAAAAACATCCTAGTATATTGAAGATACTGTTTTTGTTACAAAAGAAGTAAATAAAAAGAGTTTAGGGGGTTGGAGAAGCAAAATAAAACAAATGAACATGAGAGAATGAATTACCTTTAAAAGTGTAACTCCTTTTGATTTGAGCCTAAAGGCTTCCTTTGAAAGGATTCTGCCCAAAGGGGATCCTCTAGGATTAGGAGAGGGATGTGGAGAGAGTAATTGGGCAGGTTTTGGTCGAGCCAAAGGCTTGAGGAGTGTGTGTAAGGTGGTAGAGTTGGGGGCCTTTTATAAGAGGAGAGGAGGGGCACTTTTGGAAAGTAAAGAAATATTACTTTATTTGAAAATGTGTTTCGGTTTTAAAAGGTCCCACATTGATATAATTCATGGATAAGGTGATAAGGGTTATAAATCCACTCATCCAATTGGTTTTGGACATGTGTAGTTCATATATTTCACATTATCTTTCCATTTTATTTAAATCGTCAAATAATGATGTCATCGCTGCATCATTATTATGTCATAAATAATTTAATTTATTTAATGTCTAAAAATTATAAAAAAAATACTATGATGTAGGAAATATTTTTATCTTTTCAATGGATATTTATAATCAAAATTTGGACTTGTATAACCCCACTTAAAAATTATTTTAGTAAAACAATTTATGTTAGTGTCATTTTCACTTTAACATTAAATAAAAATATATTAATGTCATTTTCCAACTAAAGTGGCTCCATGGGGTCCCCAAGTTAGCCCATGGCTTTTCTTGGTTGGCCATGACTAACCCAATAGGTTTAGGACAAGTGTCATGGTGTTTTCACATTTTTATAATATCATTTTTACATTAAATTACACTAATTACCTCTAATCGCGATTAAAAACTTAATAAGTTACTATTCACCAAAAAATTATTTTAATCTCATTGAACCACATTTTACATACTAATGACAACCATGTATGTCAGATTTTCAAAATTCAATACACATTAGTGGTAAACTTTCATTTAACTGAAAAATCAGTTTGCTTGATTACCACTTAGTGGTTTCACTATTCATCAAAAATTGAAGTTTTTCAGAAAATTACCAAAAATTCACCCTAAGCTATATTTGATATTCCGAATACAAAAATGAAGTCCATTTTACAAAATTCAAAACATATAAGTCAAATTAATTAATTTAATAATTAATTCCCGCTGTCATGACAAATAGCGTGTTTTTGTGAAACAATAAGTATCAAAAGATTGACACCAGTTTAAGTCCAATTTCAAAGTGAAATTGATTCCAATGACCACCATTGGATTAACTGGTAAAAATATTTTCTAATTTCACTTTAAAACCAATTAAAATAATAATCTAATCATATAAATAAATTAGATTAAAAAGAGGTTTTGAATTAAAATACAACATTTTACACTATTCATAAAAAAATGAACTTTATCAGAAAGGTACCAAAAATTTACACAAAGTAAATTTTGATGTCCCGATTCTAAAGAAGAGTTATATTTGGTCCAAAATAATGTATAAGAGTGATCAAAAATATATTTAATGACGGTTCACCATTAAAAGGTGATAAGTGAACCTTTAGTGAAAATTAGAGTATATATGCCTAAAATTGAACTCTTTCCGTATTTTAAGCCTTTATCTTTTATTGGGTAAATGTATAAACATTTAAAAACATATCTAATCATATTTTAGTTATTTCTATCCATTCCCGCCAGTACAACGGCTACTTGTTAACTAACATTTAAAATAATATTATTTTATTACTAGTTTGCTACATAAGTTTCAAAGAAACTCATCGTTGCGTATCGAGTACGCTATCGAACATAGCAACCCCATTAAAATAAAATTAATATTTAATTCGTAAATATTAATTAATATGAAAATTCTTTATTCTTTATTTACCTGAGATGTTACATCCTTCCCCCCTTTTGGGAATTGCGTCCTCGCAATTTTTTTCACTTATCAAAATAAGTGGGGGTATTTATCCCTCATAGCATTTTCAGATTCCCACGTTGCCTCTTCAATCACATGGTTTTTCCACAAAACCTTTACCTGATGAATCACCTTATTCCATAACACTTGCTCCATGTGGTCAAGAATCTGGACTGGTTGTTCCTCATAAGATAGGTTCTCTTCCAGCTGAACTACCTCTAGACTCAAAACATGAGATGGATCTGGCATGTACTTCCTTAACATTGAAACATGAAAAACATTGTGTACCTGAGATAAACTTGGAGGTAAAGCCACCCGGTATGCAACTGATGCAACTCTCTCAAGAATTTCATATGGTCCAATAAACCTTGGACTCAGCTTTCCTTTCTTACCAAATCTCATCACACTTTTCCAAGGAGAATCCTTGAGAAAAACATGATCACCTACCTCGAAAGATAGATCCTTCCTCCGGTTATCCGCATAACACTTCTGCCTTCTCTGAGCTGTTCTCATGTGCTTCTGAATCAACTGAACTTTTTCTGCCATCTCTTCTACCAATTCTGGTCCCATCAGCTTCCTTTCACCCACTTCATCCCAAAATGCTGGAGTTCGACACCGCTTCCCATATAATTCCTCAAATGGTGCCATCTGTATACTGGAATGAAAACTGTTATTATAAGAAAACTCAACCAAAGAAAGATGTTGGTCCCAACTTCCCTGATAATCCATAGAACAAGCTCGTAGCATATCCTCCAATGTCTGGATTGTTCGTTCTGACTGCCCTTCTGATTGAGGATGAAAAGTTGTACTAAAATTTAATTCAGTACCCAACGACTTCTGAAGGCCTTTCCAAAAGTTAGATGTGAACCTGGGATCACGATCCGATACAATGGAGAGAGGAACTCCATGTAACCTAACTATCTCTTTAAGATACAAATGGGAAAGTTGATCAAGAGATAAAGTATCTCGTATAGCAAGGAAATGAGCAGATTTGGTCAAGCGATCAACAATAACCCAGATTGCATTATTACCTCGATACGTCCTCGGTAATCCCACAACAAAGTCCATGGATATATTCTCCCATTTACACTCTGGCACTGGTAAAGGCTGAAGCATCCCTTTCGGTAACTTCCGCTCTGCTTTAACCTGTTGACATGTCAAACACTTCATAGTAAAATCAGCAATATCTCTTTTCATTCCATCCCACCAGTAATACTCCCGTAGATCTCTGTACATCTTAGTACTGCCAGGACGAACTGAAAACGGGGAACTATGAGCCTCACATAACAACTCATTATTCAACTATGAATCACAAGGCACACATAACCTCTTCCCAAACCTCAAAACACAAACACAAACTTATCCAAGAACTCATGGAAAATTTTATTCATAAGGTCCATGAATACAGCAGGTGCATTGGTTAACCCAAAAGGCATAACTAAAAATTCATAATGACCATATCTAGTACGGAACGCAGTCTTCAGAACGTCTGCTTCTTTTACTTTCAACTGATGGTACCCCGACCTCAAGTCAATCTTCGAAAAATACTGAGCTCCCTGGAGCTGATACCACTTCATTCGATGGCCCAACATCTGCTGAAGTTGTTTCAAAGGATTTCGCCACCCCTTTCTGCTTGTAGTCTGGCTACATTCCCCCAGTTGAGTTCTTCGTTGGACACTCATTTTCATAATGACCCATTTCATTACACTTAAAACATCTTACCGTTGGATTTTCATTGCCTACTTGATCATCTTCCTTACAGTTATGAGCAATATGACCAGACTTACCACACCGAAAGCACTTACCAGACTTGGATAAACATTCTCCAGGATGCATTTTACCACACTTCTCATAGGATGGATATTTGGTTTTCTTACCTCCTTGCTTCTTTGATGAATTCTTCCCCTTTGCCTGCCAACTAAACCTCTTATTCTGTTGTTTGTCATAGAACACCTGATCATCAGCAAACTCCATTTCCACCTTCTCTGCACATCGAACAAGCTTTTCATAACTTTTAAACTCACGAGAAGCTAATGCCCTTCGATATTTTGGCTTTAATCCTGAG
Organism: Viscum album; assembly: GCA_963277665.1. NCBI lineage: Eukaryota > Viridiplantae > Streptophyta > Magnoliopsida > Santalales > Viscaceae > Viscum > Viscum album. Next base: position 1,693,169,919 of record OY728128.1, on the reverse strand, counting down.
TAAAAACGGTTTATTTTACTATCAAGATCTCGTATGAAGTTTGGAGCATACCTTGCCAATCGAGTGAACTTTTCTTCATAAGCAGCCACTGAATCATCCTCCTGCCTCAATTCTAGGAACTGTTTTTCCATCCTAAGACGAACCACCTTAGGAAAATATTTCTCAAGAAACATACCTTTGAATTCGTCCCATTGAAGATCATCAATCTCATCACTATCCCTGATATTTTTCACCATCGACCACCACTGATCAGCTTCACCTTCAAAACGGTAAATAGCAAGACTAACCTTTTGATGTTCTGAACACCCCATGACATCAAAAATATTCTCCAGTGCTTTAATCCACCCTTCAGCTTGCACAGGGTCAGATGATCCTCTAAATGATGGGGGATGTTGCCTCATGAAGTGTTCCACCACTGACATGTTCCTCTGTGGTTGATCTGGCTGATCTCGTGCATGGATACCACCACCATTTATAGCCTGAGTCAACTGTGTCATCACTGCAACAAACTGTTCAGTTCCGATTCCGACCATATCAGGTTGCTGATTTGGAAGGTTATCTTCCTCCTGATGTCGTCCCAACATAGCTGCTTTGTTTCCTCTGCAGAAAACCATTCTGAACACAGAAATATCTTAGGCGAAGCAACATGGTAATCCGTAAATGCTATATTATTTCAATCATATTATAATTTAACACTTTTCTAACTCCTAAAGTTGTCTAAACCAACCTCTGATACCAACTATAAGGCCCCAGCCTTAAACCTTACTTAATATTTAATTAAATGAATAATTCACATTGAGGATCTTTTCAGGTTTAGAGTTTTAGAGAATTAGAACATAACTATTACATCTTAAAAGATTACAAAGTAGACACTTCTACTAAGTTTCCATAAAATAAAAACTCTAAAAAAAGATGTCTAGTTCCATGTTTTAGATAGCATGACATTCCCTTGATCCCATCCTTGACCTTATTCCACTTTAAGTCCTGTGAAAAACATTTCGAAAAACTTGGGGTGAGCATAAAAAGCTCAGTAAGGGATACAAAAAGAATGAAAATTGTTAGTTTTTCAAACATCAAGTAAACCATGTATACTCTATCAAAGTAATATCTTCACCTTAATGAAGTAGTAAAAACTCTTCACTGAATAAAGTATCATTAATTACCTTTTTGTAACCAAAGGATTACCATAAAACCCATAAAAAGAACACATAACATATATAAAGGTAACTTGGGACATAAACATACTTAAGTGGAATAACCATACGGTTGACTTCCACACATATCACTTAATGGAATAGCCATACGGACAATTTCCATACATACTTAATGGAATAGCCATACGGCCGACTTCCATACCCAATGCATTGGAGGTTATAACGTAACCACTCGTCCTGGTATTCACGGCACCACCCGTCATATGGTTTATAACGTAACCACCTGTTAAAATGTCCAAGTACCCATATAAAATCATAAAACATAAAACCAATATAAAGGAATGATAACATTTCCACATTTCAATCACAATATATCATAAATATATTGACATAATAGAATCCTTTATCAAAACCATTTTCAATACCAAAATACATAAAAGAGTATATGGTATTTATTTCATTTTAAAAAAACATAATAGCTTGTTGAGGAAGCCAAAGAACAAATAATACTCGCGGTGGCAGAAAAGGTCGTTGTCACCGCGTACGTTAAAAAAACATTCCTTTTTGCCGTTTAGTAAAATGCTTCGTAGAAAAAGATTCCTTTTTTATAAAATTAAGAGTCAAAGGGGTTTATACACCGTATAAAAGAAAGTTGTGTATAAAACTAAATATGCCTCAATGAAAGGAGACTGAGACGAAGTCCCTTACCTCGGGTCCGACTTGACTCGATCGTTCTTTAACGTCCTGAATAATAAACTTGAGTTAATTTATAATTGATTAAGAACCTTTTTAAAGTTCATTATTCCTTTTATATCACTTATTGCCATGTTATAAACATTATGTAACCATTTGAGTTAATAATGTTTGTTTTGTCAATATTTGGTTCTTATGTCGAAAGTGGACTTCTTACAATTACATGTTGTTCGTGTGGTCAAAGGTTCTTTATATCCAGAATGAAATTCCCGATTTAGATATAATATGTATCATATATATCCAGCATATACATGTATTTATAATATTACTTAATCATTTAGTGGTAAGAAATGAAATGCACCATTCATGGAGACGGTAAGCCGTACGTACGCATGAACGCTACTTTCATTTCATTGTCATATTAATGGAATTAAAACTAAATGAGAGGTATGTATATTTTAATTCCAGAATTATATTCATCATTTAGATATACTATTCATTATATATATCCATTGTATACATGTACTTTTAATAGTATATTACATTTGGGGATAAGAAATGAAAGGCACCGTTCATGGAGACGGTAAGCCGTACGTACGCATGAACGCTACTTTCATTTCTATCTCATAATTTAATGGAAAGAAATAATAATGATATAGAGGTATATTATAATTACAGTATAACATCATATATAATAACTTTAAATCCATCCTTTACACGTCCCACATATGGTATTAACGAATCACATCACTTTGAGGGGGCGGTAGTCCGCACTTCCTTAAATGAAGATATCGCGTTTACCCATAATGGAAACCATAAAGGTATGCCCAAAATGAAAAATACAGATGCTTAAAGAAAACATAAACATATTATATATCATATATAAAAATAGTGACATCATAATGGCCACCTTTGAAGGTGTTAAATGAGTATTGAACAATCATCGTTTCGGGAGGCAGAATTTCGCCATCCACGGAAACCGTATGTTCTTTAACCATTTGATGTAGTTTTGTGAGATTTTAGCTCAAATAAATCTTATAAAAACATCCTAGTATATTGAAGATACTGTTGTTGTTACAAAAGAAGTAAATAAAAAGATTTTAGGGGGTTGGAGAAGCAAAATAAAACAAATGAACATGAGAGAATGAATTACCTTTAAAAGTGTAACTCCTTTTGATTTGAGCCTAAAGGCTTCCTTTGAAAGGATTCTTCCCAAAGGTGATCCTCTAGGATGAGGAGAGGGATGTGGAGAGAGTAATTGGGTAGGGTTTGGCCGATCTAAAGGCTTTAGTAGTGTGTGTAAGGTGGTATAGGTGGGGGCCTTTTATAAGAGGAGAGGAGGGGCACTTTTGGAAAGTAAAGAAATATTACTTTATTTGAAAATGTGTTTCGGTTTTAAAAGGTCCCACATTGATATAATTCGTGGATAAGGTGATAAGGGTTCTAAATACACTCATCCAATTGGTTTTGGACATGTTTAGTTCATATATTTCACATTATCTTTCCATTTTATTTAAATCGTCAAATAATGATGTCATCGCTGCATCATTATTATGTCATATATAATTTAATTTATTTAATGTCTAAAAATTATAAAAAAAATACTATGATGTAGGAAATTTTTTTATCTTTCCAATGGCTATTTATAATCAAAATTTGGACTTGTATAACCCCACTTAAAAATTATTTTAGTAAAACAATTTATGTTAGTGTCATTTTCACTTTAACATTAAATAAAAATATATTAATGTCATTTTCCAAATAAAGTGGCTCCATGGTGTCCCCAAGTTGTCCCATGGCTTTTCTTGGTCGGCCATGACTCACCCAATAGGTGTAGGACAAGTGTCATGGTTTTTTCACATTTTTATAATATCATTTTTACATTAAATTACACTAATTACCTCTAATCGCGATTAAAAACTTAATAAGTTACTATTCACCAAAAAATTATTTTAATCTCATTGAACCACATTTTACATACTAATGACAACCATGTATGTCGGATTTTCAAAATTCAATACACATTAGTGGTAAACTTTCATTTAACTGAAAAATCAGTTTGCTTGATTACCACTTAGTGGTTTCACTATTCATCAAAAATTGAAGTTTTTCAGAAAATTACCAAAAATTCACCCTAAGCTATATTTGATATTCCGAATACAAAAATGAAGTGAATTTTACAAAATTCAAAACATATAAGTCAAATTAATTAATTTAATAATTAATTCCTGCTGTCATGATAAATAGCGTGTTTTTGTGAAACAATAAGTATCAAAAGATTGACACCAGTTTAAGTCCAATTTCAAAGTGAAATTGATTCCAATGACCACCATTGGATTAACTGGTAAAAATATTTTCTAATTTCACTTTAAAACCAATTAAAATAATAATCTAATCATATAAATAAATTAGATTAAAAAGAGTTTTTGAATTAAAATACAACATTTTACACTATTCATAAAAAAATGAACTTTATCAGAAAGGTACCAAAAATTTACACAAAGTAAATTTTGATGTCCCAATTCTAAAGAAGAGTTATATTTGGTCCAAAATAAAGTATAAGAGTGATCAAAACTATATTTAATGACGGTTCACCATTAAAAGGTGATAAGTGAACCTTTAGTGAAAATTAGAGTATATATGCCTAAAATTGAACTCTTTCCGTATTTTAAGCCTTTATCTTTTATTGGGTAAATGTATAAACATTTAAAAACATATCTAATCATATTTTAGTTATTTCTATCCATTCCCGCCAGTACAATGGCTACTTGTTAACTAACATTTAAAATAATATTATTTTATTACTAGTGTGCTACGTAAGTTTCAAAGAAACTCATCGTTGTGTATCGAGTACGCTATCGAACATAGCAACCCCATTAAAATAAAATTAATATTTAATTCGTAAATATTAATTAATATGAAAATTCTTTATTCTTTATTTACCTGGGATGTTACAGTAATCCTTTGTTTTAAATAAAAAATCAGGATTTCTTCTTATGATGAAGTTTATGAATTTTCAATTGTCCGGATAAATATAGTATGCATATTTTTGGTGAATTTTAGAGAAATTATATTTTAAAAAAATGTTTATGTAAACCTTAAATAATTAAAAATGTGTAATTATTTTCAAAAAATGTTCTTCTACAATTATGTTCACTACGAAATTTAGAGTCTAATAAGATCAACTTGATTTTTGATGAATAATAAATTATAAATAGTGATTTTATGATTAGGATTAGTAATGTGTCCAAATGGATTAGTAATCTCACTTAAAGAAAGTATTAATATAATCTAGGCACCTTGATTAAGTAATGTGATTCAATAAAATGGTTAAATAACGGTTTCATAAATTATTATTCAAGTATTAGTTTTTTTCAGGTGAATAATTTTTTTTAATTAAAAATTAAATTAAAAATATTTAGAAAATTATTTTTATAAAATGGATTTCATTTTTGAACTCAGAGCATCGATATTATGTTAAGGTAAATTTTGGGGTTTTTTCTTAAAAAAATGAATTTTCGGTGAATAGTGTATTTATTTAAAAAATAAATTAAAAATATTTAGAAAATTATTTTTATAAAATGGAGTTCATATTTGTAATTAGAGCATCTATATTTGGTTAAGGTGAAATTTTGGGATTTTTCTGAGAAAGTTGAATTTTCAGTGAATAGTAAAAATACAGTTTTAGGGTTTTGGTATGTTTAATAACATCCTAAATGTGTCATGATGATGTCATGAGATATTTTATGGGTTGGCCGACCAAAGTTAATGAATTATTTTATTCTGGGCCCCATGTGGCCTAACTTCATGGTAAATTCCATGGGAGAGCACATGGTTTTGAGAAAAGCACTTGTGAGGTGTCCCTTGGCCATTAATGCCTTGTCCCCTCACTTTCCCTATAAATACCAAGCCATGCTCTTATCCTTTGGACTCCAAAATCATTCTCAAAGAAGTTCTGGTCTCCTTACCTCTCAAGGAGTCCTCCCAAGGTGCCCTCAAGCCCTCAAGGTCCAAACCTTTGAGTTTTAAGAGTTACGTTTTAAGGTAAGGGATCTGACCCCCTCTCCTTCTTTTCAAGCGATCTCTTTTATGTCATTTATTTTATGCTCCATGTTCTTATGTTGGAGGATGTTATTTTATATTCATTATACTTTACTTTTTATATTCATATGATGAGAGACCCCCTCTTACTCTCATCATTTCATTTTATGAAAGTTTAAGTGGCGCCGTTAGGCTGCCGAAATTTTTGTAACGGATTCTTTCACCCTTCTCATTTTCAAGTTCTATTTTCTTATCAAGTCTTTCAGGTTACTTTATGTTGGGGTATGATCTCTATATCTATAATACTGATCATTTATGTTCATATGATGAGAGACCCTTTTTGATCTCGTCAATTCATTTTTGTTGAATTTTAAGTGGCGTCGTTAGGCTGCCGAATTTTTAAGGGATTCGTTCACCTTTCTCATTTTTCAAAGTTCTACTTTCATGTCAAGTCTTTCAAGTTCATTTTTTTATTATTTTGGGGTATGATCTCTATATCTATCATACTGAAATTTTATGTTCATATGATGAGAGACCCTATCTGATCTCTTCAATTCATTTTTGTTGAAGTTTAAGTGGCGTCGTTAGGCTGCCGAATTTTTAAGGGATTCTTTCACCCTTCTCATTTTCAAGTTCTATTTTCTGGTCAAGTCTTTCAAGTTCATTTTTATTATGTTGCGGTGTGATATCTATATCTATCATACTGAAATTTTATATTAATATTATGAGATACCCTATTTCATCTCGTCAATTCATTTTTGTTGAAGTTTAAGTAACGTCGTTAGGCTGCCGAACTTTCATAGGAGAAATCTAATTTTTGTCTTCCTTCCATGTTTTTCATTTCAAATGGTATGTCCTTAAAATTTCATTACCATGTTCATATATCATTCTTATTCTGTCCCTATACTGTTTTATGGGTCATTTATAAATGTTTGACCCATGTCCCCTCTCTTTTCAATGTTTTCTAAAACCCCAAAACATAGTCGTTATGCTGCAGAATTTTCGTCTCAAAATGCCTCTCTCTTTTCTCAAAATTACTTCATGTTATAAAGTGAATACTCAAAGCTCTTATTTCTATAGGGGTATTCACATATATATCAAAATTTTATATTTTAAATTCTGGTATTTACATACATGAGACCCTCTCTCCCCTTCCGTGGGTTTAAAGTGACGTAAAGATCGTGTCTTTAAAGCAATTTTTAAAACGTTATGATTATGAAATGAAACCCATTTATTTTATGTTATATGGGTTATTTATGAAATTTTTGATGATGATATATGTGGCTTACATGATAATAAATTCAAATTTAAGGGTGCGCCCTGATAGCGCTCCAATGCAATGGGTAATGATGTAACCACTAGAGATTACAATTTTCACAATATCTTGGTGAATAACCTTGGTAATTTTCAAATGACACCTTGGGGATGGACCTTGGTGATATGTTCATGATTGTCTATGTTAAATGATTTAGCCACATCTTAAATTTATGAAAAAATTTATTTTTATTATGATATGCCTCATGATTTCTTTCTCATGCCTTAAAGTTCTTTTTCATGACATTGTTGACGTATCTCAAGTTCACATGTTAAATGTTTCCCCTTTTTTCCCTTACTGGGCCTTCTGCTCACCCTTTCTTTTGATGTATGTCCCCAGGTTATGAGATGCAGTAATGAACCTAGGATGAACATAAGGAGAAGCCTTTCAAGTGTTTAATAAGAATGTTTTTTTTTGTTTCATGTATTAAGTTCCTGGTTTCCAAGACACTAAACCTTAAAGATCCTTAGTTTTGTATAATGTAATGAAAGTTTATGTGACAAAAAAGGCGGGATGCTATAGTTGGTATCAAAGGATGGTTTAGTTATTTGTGGAAATTAGGATATGAAAACTTTAGGAAGAACCCTATAGAAAAGTTTAAATATAGGAAATATTCCTGGTATTTTGGTGAGTATTGAGTAAGGGGTTGCCAAGCAAATACATCCATGTCTGGATACGAGCAGGTAGAGGCGGCTCTGGCACAGATGTACATAGGGGTAAAACCTGAAAACACCGATTTGAGTTAGACTCAAACGGGAACTGTTACATGACAATGGGCCTTGCTGCACTCTTGGTTATGACACTCCCGGGGGATATGCTTTGGTAAATTCATAAGCTTAGTATGAACCATTATTAAAGGAACAAAGATAAAATAAAATAAAGATTCACATAAGAATATATGATCATGGATAACCTAGATGGGAACCTAGCGGATCACAAGTTAGGGTATACTTTTCTTCTACAAGTTATCCTTATATGCTTTCAGTTCTTTTTCATGATTATTGGCTAAGTACTTAAGCCCCTAATTATACTTCCTCTTCTTAGTTAATGGTGGGAAATGGAAGAACATGTCCCAACGACCAATGTGATGGGAAATGCGATGATTTCCGTATTAATATGACAGGGATGATTAGGGGATTAAAAGATTATTATTATTTTGGAAGACGTTCACTATTTTGGGGACCCTATATGATCGAGGTAAATAGATTACTACAGTATTTTCATTGAGGAGTAAGGTTGACTTATATTTTGAAGAATCGATGAATTTAAGGTGGACTTATAGTAATTTAGGTTACTTATGGGAATGATTAACCTATATTGAGTAAAATATTTTTAGGTTAGCTACTTTTGTTATAAGATGTTAGGATTGGTTGATGTTGTTTGGAGATGAACAATGAAGTTTATTTTGGAAGACTATGTTATCAAATCCTTCTTGTATTTGGGTTTCAATCTTAGTTTGGTTTATTTTGAGGAATTTTAAGGACCGTTATTTATGGAATGGTCTATGATGAACTTTGGGTAGTACCACGGAACTTTGAAGATTTAAAAGTAGTTTCCATTCCTATGGGATTCTTTCTTTTTGAAGAGTTGTTTTACTTTAACCTTTCTGTTTTTGGGATAATGTTTAAAGATAGAAGAAATAGATAGTTAATCTTTTGTGGATTATGTGATTCTCTATAAGATGATTCTTGTGATTTTGATGAGACCAACTGTTTTTGTATTCTCATCATTTGGAGAAAAGAATAGTTTTGGTAGAGACTTATTAAAGGATGAAACTCTACTTAAAGGTAGGTATATTTTCTTATGTTTTTGTTCTATGTAGTAAATGAATTCCTCAAAATTATGAAATGGAACGTAAAACAAAAACGTTGTTGGTTTACGTTTCCTACTAGGTAATCAAAGACCATTTACACACATCATAAGTTTGGGATTTTCTCGTGGTTAACTTTCTCCTAATCATGTTTTCTATCACTCTCCCTTAGAACGTGACCCTTGGTTTTTTCCTCCATGTCCATGTTTTCATACATGGGATCCTAGTATGGGTTAACTCGGGTGACCTTTGTACTTCCCTTTATTTCTTTTAAATTAATAGTTTTACTGAATCCTTTTCTGATGTGGGACTTTCAATAAAATTTCAAAACCCAATTTTAAAAATTGTGAGGACGCAATTTTTTAAGGGGGGAAGATTATAACGACCCGAAATTTTGAATAAATCTTGTTTCCTAATTTTGTGTGTTGTTTTATTTTATTTTATTTTTATACTCAACAAAAATGTTTCATTTGATAACATGAGTATAATTAAAATGAGACCGTTGGGTTTTGACTATTATATGACCATTGGTCAATATGACCACTATAAACTAAACATTTCGATTATTGTCTCTAAATACAAGTAATCTTGGTTAATTAATATAGAAAGAAGATTCGATGGCCTCACCCAGTAGTCTTGGACCGATCGAAGCCCATCTAACAGAACTTGGGAAGGAGGTAGCACCACTGGGCTTTGCTCTAGACCAAACCCAAGCTGAACTTCATCGTGTGAAGCTAGAACGGGATCACCTTCGCGAGAAGTTCAAACTGATAGAAATTACTACTCATGCGATGTTGGTCGAGCCTCCCTCAGATTCTCTCACCTTAGCACACCTTACACTTATGTCCTATGCTGGTGTGATAAGGGGCTATGTAAGGAGACCATAATTGCCTTATGTAATCCTTTGTTTTAAATAAAAAATCGGGATTTCTTCTTATGATGAAGTTTATGAATTTTCAAATGTCCGGATAAATATAGTATGCATATTTTTGGTGAATTTTAGAGAAAGGATATTTTTAAAAAATGCTTATGTAAACCTTAAATAATTAAAAATGTGTAATTATTTTCAAAAAATGTTCTTCTACAATTATGTTCAGTACGAAATTTAGAGTCTAATAAGATCAACTTGATTTTTGATGAATAGTAAATTATGAATAGTGATTTTATGATTAGGATTAGTAATGTGTCCAAATGGATTAGTAATCTCACTTAAAGAAAGTATTAATATAATCTAGGCACCTTGATTAAGTAATGTGATTCAATAAAATGGTTAAATAACGGTTTCATAAATTATTATTCAAGTATTAGTTTTTTCAGGTGAATAGTGTTTTTTAATTAAAAATTAAATTAAAAATATTTAGAAAATTATTTTTATAAAATGGATTTTATTTTTGAACTCGGAGCATCGATATTATGTTAAGGTAAATTTTGGGGTTTTTTCTTAAAAAAAATGAATTTTCAGTGAATAGTGTATTCATTTAAAAAATAAATTAAAATTATTTAGAAAATTATTTTTATAAAATGGAGTTCATATTTGTAATTAGAGCATCGATATTTGGTTAAGGTGAAATTTTGGGATTTTTCTGAGAAAGTTGAATTTTCAGTGAATAGTAAAAATACAGTTTTAGGGTTTCTGTATGTTTAATGACATCATAACTGTGTCATGATGATGTCATGAGATATTTTATGGGTTGGCCAACCAAAGGTGATGAATTATTGTATTGTGGGCCCCATGTGGTCTAACTCCATGGTAAATTCCATGGGAGAGCACATGCTTTTGAGAAAAGCACTTGTGAGGTGTCTCTTGGCCATTAATGCCTTGTCCCCTCACTTTCCCTATAAATATCAAGCCATGATCTCATCCTTTGGACTCCAAAATCATTATCAACGAAGTTCTGGTCTCCTTACCTCCCAAGGAGTCCTCCCAAGGTGCCCCCAAGCCCTCAAGGTCCAAACCTTTGAGTTTTAAGAGTTACGTTTTAAGGTAAGGGATCCGACCCCCTCTCTTTCTTTTCAAGCGATCTCTTTTATGTCATTTCTTTTATGCTCCATGTTCTTATGTTGGAGGATGTTCTTTTATATTCATTATACTGTCCTTTTTATGTTCATATGATGAGAGACCCCCTCTTACTCTCATCATTTCATTTTATGAAAGTTTAAGTGGCGTCGTTAGGCTACCGAAATTTTTGTAACGGATTCTTTCACCCTTCTCATTTTCAAGTTCTATTTTCTTGTCAAGTCTTTCAAGTTACTTTATGTTGGGGTATGATCTCTATATCTATCATACTGATCATTTATGTTCATATGATGAGAGACCCTTTTTGATCTCGTCAATTCATTTTTGTTGAATTTTAAGTGGCGCCGTTAGGCTGCCGAATTTTTAAGGGATTCCTTCACCTTTCTCATTTTTCAAAGTTCTACTTTCATGTCAAGTCTTTCAAGTTCATTTTTTTATTATTTTGGGGTATGATCTATATATCTATCATACTGAACTTTTGTGTTCATATGATGAGAGACCCTATTTGATCTCTTCAATTCATTTTTGTTGAAGTTTAAGTGGCGTCGTTAGGCTGCCGAATTTTTAAGGGATTCTTTCACCCTTCTCATTTTCAAGTTCTATTTTTTGGTCAAGTCTTTCAAGTTCCTTTTTATTATGTTGGGGTATGATCTCTATATCTATCATACTGAACTTTTATGTTCATATTATGAGAGATCCTATTTGATCTCGTCAATTCATTTTTGTTGAAGTTTAAGTAACGCTGTTAGGCTGCCGAACTTTCATAAGAGAAATCTAATTTTTGTCTTCCTTCCATGTTTTTCATTTCAAATGGTATGTCCTTCAAATTTCATTACCATGTTCATATATCCTTCTTATTCTATCCCTATACTGTTTTATGGGTCATTTATGAATGTTTGACCCATGTCCCCTCTCTTTTCAATGTTTTCTAAAACCCCCCGAAACATAGCCGTTATGCTGCAAAATTTTCGTCTCAAAATGCCTCTCTTTTTTCTCAAAATTACTTCATGTTATAAAGTGAATACTCAAAGCTCTTATTTCTATAGGGGTATTCACATATATATCAAAATGTTATATTTTAAATTCTGGGATTTACATACATGAGACCCGCTCTCCCCTTTCGTGGGTTTAAAGTGACGTAAAGATCATGTCTTTAAAGCGGTTTTTAAAACGTTGTGATTATGAAATGAAACCCATTTATTTTATGTTATATGGGTTATTTATGAAATGTTTGATGATGATATATGTGGCTCACATGATAATAAAGGCAAATTTAAGGGTGCGCCCTGATAGCGCTCCAATGCATTGGGTAATGATGTAACCACTAGAGATTACAATTTTCACGATATCTTGGTGAATAACCTTGGTAATTTTCAAATGACACCTTGGGGATGGACCTTGGTGATATGTTCATGATTGTCTATGTTAAATGATGTAGCAACATCTTAAAGTTATGAAAAATGTTATTTTTATTATGATATGCATCATGATTTCTTTCTCATGCCTTAAAGTTCTTTTTCATGACATTGTTGATGTATCTCAAGTTCACATGTTAAATGTTTCTCTTTGTTTCCCTTACTGGGCCTTCTGCTCACCCTTTATTTTGATGTATGTTCTCAGGTTATGAGATGCAGTAATGAACCTAGGATGAACATAAGGAGAAGTCTTTCAAGTGTTTAAGAAGAATGTTTTTTTTTGTTTCATGTATTAAGTTCCTGGTTTCCAAGACACTAAACCTTAAAGATCCTCAGTTTTGTATAATGTAATGAAAGTTTATGTGACAAAAAAGGCGGGATGCTATAGTTGGTATCAAAGGACGGTTTAGTTATTTGTGGAAATTAGGATATGAAAACTTTAGGAAGAACCCTATAGAAAAGTTTAAATATAGGAAATCTTCCTGGTATTTTGGTGAGTATTGAGTAAGGGGTTGCCAAGCAAATACATCCCTGTCTGGATACTCGGAGCGGGCAGCTGGACCCCAGGAGTTGTGGAGGGCATCTGTACTCACCCTTCAAGTGGGACTTCCAGTGGACGGCTCGACGTTGCGGCTTTACTTTTCAGTTGCTGTTTTTCCCTTTCCAGTTGTACTTTACTTTCAGTTTGGGTTTGTATGCTGGCTCACTTACTTTTCCGCACTTACTGTTGTACCAGTTTTTACTTAGTGTTTACTTCTACCGCTTGCTTGCTCTGTGATGTTTGTTTACTTTACAAAGGCAACGTCTTCCATTTTTACAGGGAATTACGCATTGGTGCTAGTCGTCAGCCCCTGGCCTATGGAAGGCGAGTTTGGGGTAGTCACGGCACGGGCCCCGAGGACGGGTCGTGACATGCGCCACCCCAACTGCAATTATAAATTATTATCAATTGCATTATTAATGTTAACTATTTTTAATTATTATTAATTAGATTTTAGATTATATTATTATTATTAACAATTTATAGTGATTATTATTAATTAGTGCTTCCGCTCATGCTGAACTTCCCACTCGACTGCTTCAATCCGAGCGAAGTTTTTGCGAGTGCTTCGAAGAAGGACGTGCTCGTAGATGCCTCTGGTAAAGTTGTTTTAGATTTTTTCAAGCATATTAAGCGTGCTATGGAAATCCCTGTTGACGATGTTTTGAGGAGCGATCGCGACCCCTTCGACAAAAAGGTTGAGAATAGCAGACCCTTCACTGTTTATAGGTATGGATTTTCCATTTTGTCGGGGAGAATCACAAAAAATAGAGTATGGGCCTTCGTTGACGTAGATCAACCGATACTGGTAAAGCGCTTGGAAGTGTGTAAGGATTTGATAATCGGCTGCTTGATGCTTCAACAGAAAGAAAACCCCTGGCGGGTTGATGACTTGAGGAACCATCTTCTTCAGTTTTGGGGATTTGATGGATGGCGTATAACATCAGTTGGTAAAGGATTCTTCAACTTCATCTTCCCTAATGAGGATTTAAAATCTAGGGCATGGGTTTTGGGATTCGTTTCTCTAAAGCCTGACTATCTGAGGATTCAGGAATGACACCCTTTTTTGACCCTGCAATAGCCACGAACTCAGTTATGCAAACCTGGATTAGAATTCACGTCCTTAATTGGGTTTTTTGGCATCCCCAAATTATATGGGATGTTGCCTTTGTTGTAGGGGTTCCGTTCAAATTCGATAGAGAAACTGAATGTGAAAGGTATGGGAATTTTTTCAGAATTTGTGTGAAAGTAGATCTCTTCTCTAACCTAATTGAGACTTTAATCTTGGTTGCTGAACATAGAATTGAATCGTTTATAGAATTTGGTAAATTACCTACTTTTTGTAAGAAATATAACAATATCAGGCATTCTAAGGATGGGTGTCAGAGAGGTTATTTTTTGTTATAACTGTAAGAATCCTTGACACTTTATCGATCATTGAAAATTTAAGTTGTCAATTACTAGTACCGCTAAGCCTGCTCTGCGTGTGGATGGTCCTATTCTGCTAAAGGGGCTGAGAATTTTGATTCTCAACCCAGTGACAGACCAGAGGGGGCTTGTAAGGACAATCAAAAGACTCCTCTGGATGATTCCATCAAGGTATTCTCATATGCTAATATAGTGGTTGGAGCTTCTCAAGCTCAATAAACATCGATGGTTGGTCAAACAGTTGAGGCTGCTACCCATGGGGAATAGTCTATGAAGAGGAATAACTATGACAATAAGAAGGAATCATCATATAATGACGGTACTTAAAAGAGTGAAGAGTCCCTGGGGAATCACAAATTGGCGCCAGTGACCATGGAGACCAGGATTACCTCTAAGAGTACAGATATGGAGACTGTTGGGAAAGTAGAGGTTTTCCCTCCTGAAGTGGTTGAAACCAACAGGACTATTGTCTATGTACCGAACTGCCAAATAGAGATTTCATCTATGCATTACAGGGAGAAAGGGGAGACGGAACTAGTTGGGATCTTATATGTTTCTAACATGGATCCTCAGAAGGGGAAGAGCATTTCTTCCATCAAGGAAGCTAACAGAACTGTAGTTCTTAGAATGCCATCACATGGTCAGAAACCTGAGGGGATGGATCAAGAGGTTGTTGCCCCTGCTATTGGGGATGATAATGGATCCATGAATTAGGTTTTTGTTAGTAGCAGTGAAGCTGACGAGAAGAATAAGGGGAATGCCAAGTTTTTCCCTAGGCCGGATAAGGAGACCGTGGAAAAGGAAGCACTTTCTGGGAATGCGGTTGAATCTGCTCCACCCAAGAAAGCTGACATGGGATTCTTTGAATTAAGCGTACCTGTGAGCAGCAAGGTGGTGGCTACACATAACTTTTTTGAGATTCTTGATTTTGTTAGTGCCTCATGTAGGGGATCGTTTTTTAAAGGAGACTGGAAAGGTTCATACCTACAGGCCTGCTAAATTTATTACAGAGGGAAAGATCCATCAGGATAAGCAAGGTGAGGGTGGGACTCATCACACTAATTAAGAGGCTGCCATTTTTATGCAGGTAATATAAGAAAAGGTTGAGCTTACTGGTGTTAGTTCACAGGAGCAGATGATGCTTGACAATAGTGTTGATTACCTTCAAGTTCAGGTTCTGGATGACCAGTCTATTGCTTTAAATACTGAAGGGCCTTCTGATGATGATAATGCAAATCCATGGAAATCTTGGTCGGTGCTCAAGAGGGCGGAGTTTCACTTACAACATGTGTACAAGATCTTCAAAAATCTAACTTATGAAGATAGTGTATATGTTGATTAGGGAGGCTTCGAGATGTCTGCTGCCTTATGATTCAGGAGGCTTGTATTCCTGATGGATTTTGTCTGTCTTGCTTTGGCATCTTACCTATTTTCTTTGTGGATTTTTTTTTTTGTGGCAGTTTGTGTCACTTTTTGCTCATGCCATCTTCTCTTGTATCCTTTTTTGTTTTCATTTAATAAAGGGGCCATGGGTTTGGTTCCTCAAACTCATGGTTTCAACTGTTTTATATTACTAATAATTATTAATTATATTATTAGTTATTATTTATTTGATTAATAATAATAATAATTATTAATTAATAGTTATTATTGTGACTTACATTATTAGTTTTTATTAATAATTTATACTTATGAACAATACTTATTATTGAAATACTAGAAAACAAGGACCTGAATCGTATATCAAAAATCCTGAAAAAGATGTTGGCCACTCCTTTAATGCACTAGTATCTCATAGATAAACATCCCCGACAAACTAATCCTAAATCTCATGGAATGCTGAATTTATCAACCCCTGAATATGCTAGCACATTCATAACTCTAGAAGGCATTATCGCAAATTTAAAATTCTCATAAAGACATATGAAGGTGGTTGTATGAATATCTTCTTTCTTCATGAGAAAATGATGATACCATATTCATAGATCGATTTTTAAGAACTAGTTAGCCCCCTTTAATTGGTTGAACAAGTCATCAATCCTCAAGAGTGGATAATGGTTCTTCTCTATCTCCTGATTCAACTATCGATAATCCATGCAAAGCCACAATCCACCATCCACCTTCTTCGAAAACAACATTAGAGCTCCCAAGGAGGTACATTGAGTTGGATGAAACCCTTCTGCAACAAATCATCAATCTGAACCTGCCACTTCTACAAGTCAAAAAGGCATCATCTTATAAGGAGACATGGAGAGGGAAAATATCAAGCCACAACTCTATCTTGAACTAGAATTTACATCGAGGAGGTTCATAAAAAATATCATAGAACTCTTATACAACTCTAAGAAACATTGTCATCTAGGTCTCCGTTGAGATCAACAAGCTGTGATGTAATAGGATCTAAATGTATACAATTCATTGATGACCTCTCACCAAAAAACATTATGTGATCGCATTCTACATTAGAGAAACCCATCTATTATAATAGTCAATAATAGCCTATAAAGACTACAACTAGTTCATGTCAAGGATGACATCATATAGTTATATTAGTGATAGGTTAAACTCTCTAATCGACTGGTTCCATCTGATCGTCAGCTCACACATTAGTTACACCTATGTCAAACTAAACTGACCTCTAACTAGTGTTGGAAAACACTAAGGATCTTGGAAGCCTATCCACCCCAATCCCCAATGCTCTAACCGGAGAGGGTGAAATAAAGGAGTGTAAATCTCTTGTGTCGATCATTGTGTAAGCTAGTGGAGAGTATAAACAAATGGTATCTTGGGCGGTCTTTGGTCCTCTTAGCTCTCTAGCCTCCACTACATGAAGTTATCCATGACCAACTTCTCCACCTCGTTGTCCTACCAACCTACGTTCTCCTCAACTTTGATCACTCCTTTGCCTCGGGGGATGAGGAACATTTTTGGGTTGACCACTACCACTACCATTACCACCCAACATTAGGGGTCCATCTGGTCACTAAGCCTACGACTACGAAAACTATTAAGGTGGGTATAACGGTTGACAAGGTGGACCATCCACCATTACAGTTCACTCTAGCCCATACCTACATCCCTGATAAGATTGACACATAAATCACAGGTGTCCTCTACCACCACATGAATAAGTAATCATTGAACCACCCACGCCTAAGAGACATAAGCTACCAACTCTTGAGAATCATGAGTAAGGGGATCTACGTCGATTACTCAACTACACCGAGAATGAGGGGTTCCTTTGTCTAGCTCCCCCGATGGATATATAATAACTCATGCTTCCACTCTGAAGGATAGAATTCAGGAACTCTTTCCAAGACTGATCTCAGAATTTATCCCACTTTACCATATCACGGTCACTCAAGTACAAGGTCCACAAATATCGTACTTCTCCACATAATAAACTCACTATTAATGGAATCCAATTCTCATCCACCGCCTGAATGAGCTAAAAAGTTATCTCTACTTCCTCCAGCCACCACTATGTTTCCTTATCAAAAATAGATGTCTCGCACTTTGGTATGTCATGCCACTAGAACTCACATAATGTAACTCTTCATACGTTTATTGTAGTTGGATCCACCCTCTGGTGGCCAACCACATATGCCTCTGGCACCCTATATCCCTCTATAATGTGATTTCAACACAAATAAGGTATAACTATAAGCCAAAGAGTACTTAAGCCCAAGGGCAATGTGCATGTTCACAGTTACACTACCTCAAGTTCGACAACAAGAAATAATCCAATGCACAACACATGCAATTATCATGACTTGGTTCTATATAAATCATGAACCCACACTTATACACCACCCTAATGACAATACACGATTCCTCCACTAGTGCAGAAAACGTTTTTTACGTCACCATTTTTTACGTCTGTTATTTTATAACCGATGTAAAAAATGCGGCGAGTATATTTTTAACGTCAGTTATTTTAATAACCGACGTTACAAATCGCGCGCGTTCATTTTTTACGTCGGTTATAAATTAACCGATGTAAAAAACCAAAGCGCGGGGTTTTTTACGTCAGTTATTTGATAACCGACGTAAAAAACGAGATATCTACGAGTTTTTTACGTCAGTTATTTTATAACCGACGTAATAAACGCGGTTTTTGAGGCCTTTTTGACGTCGGTTATTTTATAACCGACGTAACAAAACAACCCGCAGAAGTTTTTTACGTCGGTTATTGTATAACCGACGTAAAAAACTGTGATTTCTGATATATTTTTTACATCGGTTATTATATAACCGACGTAAAAAACCAACACGCGGATTTTTTAACATCGGTTATAAAATAACCGACGTAAACAAAGCCGTATCTGATACATTTATAACGTCGGTTATTATAATAACCAACGTTATAAATGTAAAAAAAGAGTTTATAACGTCGGTTATTAAATAACCGACGTTATAAAACATTTAAAAAATTAACAAGCCCCGTGGATTGTCATTTACGATTTTTCGATCGACAGTCCAGCGGCTCGTCTCTATCGCATGGTAAACCCTAATCGGCTCGTCGATCTCGCTGCATTAAACTCGTTTTGCCTTCATCGTTTATCATCTTTACTCTCCTTGGATCTATCATCTCAACTCGCAACACTCAAGTAAGCCTTCCACGAATTTATTTCGTTCGTTCTTTTTTCAGATAGTCTATATTTATGTTTTGCGATTTTTGTGTTTAAACTAGGTAAGATTCTTCCATTTCGAACCCTCTTACCTCTTTTTTCCATCATCATCTTATTTATCATCCCCAGATCTATTAGATCGACTCGCAATATTCATGTAAGCCTCAACTACTTCTATTTAGTTTGTTTTTGTTTCACGAATGCCCGACATTGATGATAATTTTTGTTGTCATTGACAACTAATGATCTCATTCACCTATATTACTGCATAGAATGGTTATTGACTAAATGTATGAATTCAGAAATGATATTTCATGTGTTGTTGTTGCTTATGTTTATCCTCTTTTATATGAGAATCTATTAGACATATAATGTAATGGTTGTTGACCTCTATGGCCCTTCGATGCATCGCTATGTCTCGGGATTCCAAATAAAAATGGGTTCAGCTGAGGGCTTACCCTAGTATTTTTTTAGGCCTTGGCCAAGGCCTTGACAATATGTTTAAGATTTCTAGAATTATCCATTACCTCATTATAATATTAGTTATTGAGAAAACTTGTGATCATTTGACTAGTTGAATATCATTGGTTATTTTTAATTATCATACAATCATTTAAGTAGCCATATTTAATAATATTTAATTCCATCTATTTCATGCTGAAGTATATATTAAATGCATGTGTTTTTAGTTGTTCACCACGCCTAGTTTTTATATGTAAACCATTGTTTGGGGGGTTGTCCGGGGGGTGGGGGCTGTCCAGAGGGTTGGGGGGTGTCCAGGGGGGTGTCCAAGGGGGTGGGTGGGTGTGGGGGGTTGTCCAAGGGGGTGGAGCCTGTCCAGAGGGTTTTGGGGGTTGTTTGGGGGGTGTCCAAGGGGGTCGGGGTGGGGGTGGTGTCCAGGAGGGGTGGGGGTGTTGTCTGGAGGGGTGGGGTGCTATTCAGGGGGTGGGGGGCTGTCCAAAGGGTTGGGGGGTGTCCAGTGGGGTGTCCAAGGGGGTAGGGGGTGGGGGTGGTGTCCAAGAGGGGTGGGGGTGCTGTCTAGAGGGGTGGGGGCTGTCCAGGGGGTGGGGGTTGTCCATAGGGTTGGGGGGTGTCCATGGGGTGTCCAAGGGGGTGGGTGGGTGTGGGGGGTTTTCCAAGGGGGTGGGGGCCTGTCCAGAGGGTTGTCCGGGGGGTGGGGGGGCTGTCCAGAGGGTTGGGGGTGTCCAGGGGGGTGTCTAAGGGGGTAGGGGTGGGGGTGGTGTCCAGGAGGGGTGGGAGGTGCTGTCCAGAGGGGTGGGGGGCTGTCCAGAGGGTTGAGGGGTGTCCAAGGGGGGGGGGGGTGTCCAAGGGGGTGGGTGGGTGTGGGGGGATGTTCGGGGGGTTGGGGGTTGTCCGGGGGGGGGGGTCCAAGGGGGTCGGGGTGGGGGTGGTGTTTAGGAGGGATGGGGTGCTGTGTGGAGGGGTGGGGTGTTGTCCAGGGGGTGGGGTGGGGTGTCCAAAGGGTTGGGGGGTGTCCAGTGGGGTGTCCAAGGGGGTAGGGGGTGAGGGGTGGTGTCCAGGAGAGGTGGGGGTGCTGTTTAGAGGGGGGGCTGTCCAGGGGGGGCTGTCCAGAGGGTTGGGGGGTGTCCAGGGGGGTGGGTGGGTGTGGGGGGTTGTCCACAGGGGTGGGGGCCTATCCAGAGGGTTTTGGGGGTTGTCCGGGGGGTGGGGTGGGGGGGGGGCTGTCCAGAGGGTTGGGGGGTGTCCAGGGGGGTGTCCAAGGGGGTAGGGGTGGGGGTGGTGTCCAGGAGGGGTGGGAGGTGCTGTCTAGAGGGGTGGGGGGTTGTTCAGAGGGTTGGGGGTGTCCAGGGGGGTGTCCAAGGGGGTGGGTGGGTGTGGGGGGCTGTCCAAGGGAGTGGGGGCCTGTCCAGAGGGTTTTGGGGGTTGTCCGGGGGGTGGGGGGCTGTCCAGAGGGTTGGGGTGTCCAGGGGGTGTCCAAGGGGGTAGGGGGTGGGGGTGGTGTTCAGGAGGGGTGGGAGGTGCTGTCTAGAGGGGTGGGGGGCTGTCCAGGGGGTGGGGGCTGTCCAGAGGGTTGGGGGGTGTCCGGGGGGGGGGGGTGTCCAAGGGGGTGGGTGGGTGTGGGTGGCTGTCCATGGGGTGGGAGCCTGTCCAGAGGGTTTGGGGGGTTGTCCGGGGGGTGGGGGCTGTCCAGAGGGTTGGGGGTGTCCAGGGGGGTGTCCAAGGGGGTGGGGGGTGGGGGTGGTGTCCAGGAGGGGTAGGGGTGCTGTCTAGAGGGGTGGGGGCTGTCAAGGGGGTGGGGGGGCTGTCAAGGGGGTGGGGATGTCCAGGGGGGTCCAAGGGGGTGGGTGGGTGTGGGGGGCTGTCCAAGGGGGTGGGGGCCTGTCCAGAGGGTTTTGGGGGTTGTCCGGGGGGTGGGGGGTGATTCTCATGTTTACTCCATTTTCTCCAATTTTCTATCAACCATGTAGGCGCCATGGTTTTCTTTGATTCAATGGAATTTAAAACTGTTATATCTAACTATATTTTGTTTTAAAAATAATATTCAAGCATATTTTTTTTTAAATACCCATAGATTTGTTTTATATTTCAAAATTGTTTTACATTCAAATTATGATTTTTTTCATATAAACATATATTTATCTTATCTTAAAAAAATATATATATTTGATATTTGTTATAGGTAATAATGAGTCGAAGTTGGATTACGACACATCGAATGAGCAATGAATATGAGGAAGGTGTTAATGCCTTTTTGGAATTTGCTAAACGAAATGTTCCAAGTAGTGACATTTTTTCTGTCCATGCCTGAAATGTTTGAATATGAAGAAGTTGAAAAGTATAGAGATAAAAGATCATCTGATTTGTCATGGTTTTAATCTGAGTTACAGCCCTTGGATTTGGCATGGTGAAACTAGATGAAATTTCACTGATGATAATGATTCGCAAGATGGTAACTCCGATGGAATTGAAGAAATGATTCGCGATATTGTAGCAGAACAAATTGATATAGAACCGACAGTTGCGCGTCTATATGGTGATGCTGAAAAACCATTATATCCTGGTTGTACATATTTTACGGTTTTGTCGGCGGTGTTAAGATTGATTAACCTGAAGGCGAAACATGGATGGAGTGACAGAAGTTTTACAGAGCTGCTACAATTGATGAAAGACATTCTTCCAAAAGATAACGATATTCCAGATTCATATTACAAGGCCAAGAAAATATTATGCCCGATGGGATTGGGATACAAGAAAATACATGCCTGTCTGAATGACTGCATTATATAAAGGAAGGAATATAAATTTCTGTCAGAGTGTCCTAAATGTGGGACATCACGGTATAAGGTGAAAGAAAAATCACAGGCTGATGTAGAGATTACAAAGCTCCCTTCAAAGGTATGTTGGTATCTTCCTATAATTCATCGTTTCAAACGTTTATTTGCTAATTCACATGATGCAAAAAGGTTAACATGACATGCTGATGAGCGGGTATGTGATGGAAAAATACATCATCCAGCTGATTGTGCACAATGGAAGAAAATTGATGCTCAGTATTCTACATTTGGAAGTGAAATTAGAAATCTCAGACTAGGGTTGTGCGCAGATGGAATGAATCCATACCGAACCCTCAGTAGCACACATAGTTCATGGCCTGTTTTATTGGTAATTTACAACCTCTCTCCTGAAGTTTGTATGAAGCACAAATATGTCATGTTGAGTATAATGATCTATGGTCCAAAGCAACCCGACAATGATATTGATGTTTACTTGTCACTGTTGATTGATTATTTGAAACTGTTATGGGCTGATGGTATTAGGGTGTATGATTCTTATAAAATGGAATATTTTCAACTGCATGCAGTGCTTCTGTTCACTATAAATGACTTCCCAGCGTATGAAAATTTTTCTGGATACAGTGTTAAAGGGCATAAAGCATGTCCAATTTGCAAACAACAGACGTCATATTGTCAATTGCATCATGGGAGGAAAACAATGTACATGGATTGAAAGTTTTTACCTATGGATCACCCTTATAGAAGACTAAAAAAGGCATTCAATGACTCACAAGAATTTGATACTGCTCCAAGACCTTTATCCCCTGATCTGTATTTTGAGAGGGTGAAAAACCTTGATGTGACATTGGGAAAGACACAGAAATCTGGTAATGATAGACATATTTGGAAAAGGTCAATATTTTTTAAGCTACCATATTGGAGGTATCATGAAGTTAAACATAATATTGATGTCATGCACGTGGAGAAGAATATATGTGATTGTTTGATTGGAACATTGTTAGATATTAAAGGAAAGACAACAGATGGGTTGAATGCAAGATTAGACTTACTATCAATGGGAATACGTTTGGAGTTAGCTCCCACTCCTAAAGGAAGACGAACATTTCTTCCCCCGTCTTGTCATACATTATCGAAGAGGGAGAAAATTAGCTTTTGTCAGTGTCTTCATGATATCAAAGTGCCTCAAGGTTATTCTTCAAATGTAAAATTTTTTGTCTCATTGAAGGACTTGAAGTTGATAGGTATGAAATCACATGATTGTCGCATCATGATGCAACAAATTCTACCAGTTGCATTGCGTGGAATATTGCCCATTCGTGTCAGAAAGACTATAATGAAGTTGTGTTATTTTTTCAATTCAATTTGTAACAAGGCGACTGATGTGAATGCTTTGAACATTTTGGAAAAGGATGCAATTTTTATACTTTTTCAATTGGAAATGTATTTTCCTCCAACTTTTTTTGATATAATGGTGCATTTAATGATTCATCTGGTTTGAGAAATAAAGCTTTGTGGACCTTTATATCTTCATTGGATGTATCCTTTTGAAAGGTATATGAAAATATTAAAGGGGTATGTTAAAAATCCATATCGACCTGAAGCCTCCATTATTGAAAAGTATATTTCTGAGGAGGTAGCAGAGTTTTGTACGAGCTACTTGGCTGCGGCGCAACACATAGGTTTGCCTCCATCTCGCCATGAACGAGTTAATAATGAGGGAAAGAGGATTCGTGGCTTGAAAGTCAAATCATTGTCAGCCGAACAGATGAAGAAGTTAGAATCATACATCTTGAATAACATAGCTGATGCTCATCCGTATATCACATTGCATATTAATGAGTTGAAACAATGTCATCCAAAGAAGAAAGAAATGTGGATTTTGAATGAGCACAACAAAACTTTTTTGTCATGGATTAAAAAGACTTTTCTTGGTAGATCAGATGTATCAGAGACATTAAAATGGATAGTGGGTGGTCCATGTTTAAATGTGATAACATGGTCTAGTTATGACGTTAATGGCTATACATTTCATACGAAAGCTTAGGAAAACAGAAGTGCAGTTCGGAATAGTTGTGTATTGGTGTTTGCAGAAGCAATGCATTTTTCGAGTGCTAAGGACAAAAACCCAATTTCTGCATCAAGTGCATATTATGGAGTGATTGAAGGCATATGGGAGGTTGATTACTTTAAAATTAAAGTTCTTGTTTTTAACTGTAAATGGTTTATCGGTAACAACAGTATCAGACACGATGAATTTGGAATGACACTTATTAATCTGAATAGATTGGAAGACACAACTGATTCTTTTATAATGGAAACACATGCAAAACAAATTTTCTATGTAGTAGATCAATCAGATATGCAGTGGGCTGTTGTTTTACAAGGGAAAAAACAATATGTTGGTGAGCATGAACTTGGTGAAGATTCTGATTTATGTGAGATCCCTACTTCCATGGAAATATTAATAGAACATAATGATGAGCATGTTGAAGACATGGTTTGTGTCATAAGGAACGATCATGACGAAGGAATTTGGGAAAACAATCCATTTGTACATTCCTAAAATTATAGGTAACATATGTTTATTTCTTGTTTACATTTATTTTTTTCATAAATGTTAGATATTGTAAGTTTTTTATTTATTAAAACATGTTTTAAAACAAAATAAGTATAAGTTTTTGTTTGTTTTAAGTTTGTTTAGTTTACTTTATCATGTTTATAACCATTACATGAATTATATATCTATTATTTTTGTTCAGTGACAATTACTTTACCATGTTTACCAGGTTTACCATGTTTACCATGTTTACCATCTTGACCATCTTTACCATCTTTACCATCTTTGCCATTGTTTAACATGCTTACCATATTACCAATGTTTACTATTACGTAACTTAGTACACTTTTCTATTTTCTGATTACAGTAGTATTAAAAAATTTGAATTTATATATTTGTGAACTAACGTTTGTTATTTTGATTTGAAGGATAATGACAGATCATTCAGTTGATCAACCACATGATTCTGGAGATGAGCATATTGGTCATACCTCTGGGGATGAACATTCACATGCTCCTATTACGACAAAGAGTTCAAAGGTTTGTAAACGTGGGTGCACACGTTTACCAAAATTATCACTTGCCCGTACGCAGGATCAGAGGATAGTCATTGATTTTGATGATGATGATATTCCTAGAGGTCTGAATGAAAAAGATTTTAAGAGTTTTGTAGCAACTCAGGCTAAGAGCAAAGTAAGCATTCTGTATGATGACTGGAGAAGTGTGGATAAAGTGATAATCTCTCAGTTGTGGGAGACAATTTTGGTAAGATCTTTTGTTATTGTTTGAATACTCTTTTAATGTTTCTAGTATATATAATATGTTTAACCTCTTCTTTATCAGATGACATTTGATATTCCTAACACTGGAGAAGTCAGGAAGAAATGCTTATCGTTGGCTGTCAGGAGATGGAGGGATTTCAAATCAACCCTCTCATTTGATTTCATTTATGGTCATAGGAGTCATGACAATCCATGTTGTATATATCCTTTTATAGATGAAGACACATGGAGACAGTTTTTTGAAAGTAGAAGAAAAGAGTCATTTTTGGTAAGGGCAATGTAAACTTTTATAAGCTTTCTTATATAAATGATCTTATTAATGTTTTGTTAATGATTTCTTATTATTAATTTACAGCAAACAAGGAAATCTCATTAGGATATCCAATCTAAAAAGGTATACCCTCATAGTTTATCTTGGGGAGGGTATGCATTTTTGGAAGAACAAATGATGGCGGAAAAATTTCAACAACTAAGAGCTGAGTCTTCAAGCTCTGGAGAGGTGGCCCCTCCATCCCCTCCATCTAGACATGAAAAATGGAAGAGAGCTCGGAAGGGCAAAAAAAGGCAATATCTTTCGGAAGAATCGAGAATCGTAGCTGAGAGGATTGTAAGATATCTATTTTATTTATTTAAGTTAACTATTTTCTTCATATAATTTCAACCATTACAGAAATGTTCAATTAATTAATACAGGACTCTCTTGAGGAGCATAGTTCACAGGGGACATTTACAGCTACTGGGAGGGAAGATATTTTATCTGTAGCATTGGGAAGGCCCGAACATCCTGGTCGTGTAAGAGGATATCTGGTAGGTGTATCGGTAAGAAAAGTGTTGCCACGTTCTTAAACTTCTAACATTGAGGGGGTTTATAAAAAAAAATAGAATCCTTGGAGGCTGAAGTTCATAATATTAATGCGACGATGGAGGACAAGATTAGAGCGTCAGTGCAGTCTATGTTTGCAGACATGCAAAGACAATTTCAGACTGTAGCTCCCACTCCTCCACCTCCCCCTGCAGACCCCATTATTTATCCTCCACCTCCGCCAGTAGCTCCCACTCCCCCACCTCAGCCTGCGGACCCCATTTTTTATCCTACTCCTCCGCCGCAGCTTCCTACTTATTGCGAGTTGTATGTTGATGATTATCAACATCATATAGTAGCATATGGGTTGGTATATTGTATAGGAGATACAGTTCGTCATCAATAATTATAGGTAGAGAATCAGAGGGTCATTGTACATGATATTATAGATAGATCAGCTTGGGTACCATTACCTACAGATGAGGTGGCGACAGTTGGACATAGTATCGGCCATTTTTTAATTTGTCCATCCAGACTTCTTCGACTCATTACCATAGAGGTATGAATGTTATATCTTTTATTTTATTTTTTTATTAAAGTTTTTTTATCATTTGAAAACTAATATATTTTTCAATTTATTTTTACAGGAATACTTCAAAGGTAAAGAAATACTATATAGACAACAACAAAGACAAATGGCTATGACATCAGATACAAATTCTAGTAGTCTTGACAGATTGTCAAGATATTCAAATTTGTTGGCGGGTCATTATGAGTTTCCAATGGAAGCTCATGTTTGTGGATGTGAAATAAGTGTGGGGATTATAAAAACTGATATCATGGAGCTTGTTACTAGAGATAAGTTGGGCATCAACGTGGTGCAATTTTTTTCCATGTAAGTCTTAACACCTTTTCCCTGCGTTATATTTATTAAAAATGTATACTTATGTATGTTTTGTATTATGTATCTTTATAAAATTTGTGAGGAATGAGCTGACAGATGTATATGGATTCATGGACCCGCAATTGATTTCCCCTGAAGCATGTGCATTGAATGAGGAACAAAGAATGGTTTATATTGCTGAAAGACTTGAAAATAATATAATCACACAATGTTGGATGATGCCTTTTTGTGAGAGGTATGAAACACATCTCCCTCAAAGAGTTAATTATCTTTTAACATAAAAAACCACTAACGTTAAATTTCCTTTTATCAGTGATCATTGGATGTTAGGGGTTTTTTGCCCAAGGGAGAAAACACTTTATTGGATATGCTCTATCCATGATGATGTGCGGGAAAGTTTTAAGAATATATTGGAAAAGTAAGTTTCAATTTCTCAATATTTTTATATATTATAACGAATTTTAAATTTACCCCATTCATATTATTTTCT
Organism: Viscum album; assembly: GCA_963277665.1. NCBI lineage: Eukaryota > Viridiplantae > Streptophyta > Magnoliopsida > Santalales > Viscaceae > Viscum > Viscum album. The sequence goes on along the minus strand of OY728128.1, from coordinate 1,693,142,061 downwards.
AACAGTGCATGGGCCTACTTTTAAAAAAACACAAAGAAAAAGAGTGCAAAGATCAAATATGTAAATGTGAAGGTAAATATCCATTTATAATTTTTACTTTTTGATTTATTACATAAAAATAATATATTGAATTTACACTCATTCAAACAGAATTTTTATGAACAACAAGGCGTCATCGAATGCGGATATTATATGTTAAGATTTATGTATGAAATAATAACAACTAGGACAGTTGTGAATTTTGACCTGGTAAGATTTCCTCTTAAAATTTGCCATAATATTTCAATTTGATTTATTCATTATACACGTTAACTACTATCCTTTTCATTTGTAGCTTTTTGATGACCCTCAACCCTATACTGCTGAAGACATCAAACACTTACAAGTGGAGTGGTCAAATTATTTTACAGGTTTGATTGAATTTTAGTTGTTTGTATTGTAAAATGTAATTTTGAATATTGTCATTGTAATTGTGTATTTGGTAGTCGTTTAGGTTGGATTTAGTTTTTTTTTAAGTTAATAGTGTAAGTTTTGAATGTTATATATGTGAATGTTTAATTTTGTTATACTTCTTATTTTGGTCTACTTATGATGGTTTTTCTGGTATGGATTCTGGTCTGGGGGGGGGGTTCTAAGGGTGTGGGGGGTGTTCAGTGGGGTTGGGGGGTGTCCAGGGGTCTGGGAGGGCTGTCCGGTGGGGTGTGGGCAGTCCAGGGGGTGGGAGGGCTGTCCAGGGGTGTGGGAGGGTTGTCCAGGGGTGTGGGAGTGCTGTCCAGGGGGTGGGGGTATACATGAGGGTGGGGGGGGGGGGGGGTTGTCCAGGGGTATGGTGGGGGCTTCAATGGGGTGGGGGAGGGATGTCTAGGGTGTGTGGGGGGGGGGGGGTATACATGAGGGTGGGGGTTGTCCCGGGGTGTTTGGAGCTATCTAGGGGGTCGGGGCAGTCCAGGGGTGTGGTGGGGGCTGTCAAGTGGGGTGAGGGGGTGAGGGGTGTTGTTCAGGAGGGTGGGGGTTGTCGAGGGGTGTTTGGGGTGTCCAGGGGGTCGGGGGGCAGTCCGAGGGTGTGGTGGGGGCTCCAATGGGGTGGGGGCTGTCAAGTGGGGTGAAGGGGTGTTGTTTAGGAGGGTGGGGGTTGTCGAGGGGTGTTTGGGGCTGTCCAGGGGGTCGGGGGGCAGTCCAGGGGTGTGGTGGGGGCTCCAATGGGGTGGGGGCTGTCAAGTGGGGTGAGGGGGTGCTGTTTAGGAGGGTGGGGGTTGTCGAGGGGTGTTTGGGGCTGTCCAAGGGGTCGGGGGGCAGTCCAGAGGTGTGGTGGGGGCTCCAATGGGGTGGGGGAGGGCTGTCCAGGGGGTATACATGAGGGTGGGGGCTGTCAAGTGGGGTAAGTTTTATATGTTATCAATGAAAATGCTTAAATGTGCTTTAGTTATTGTTTTGATCTCCTTATATTTTTGTGGTACGATTTATTGATTTGGTTTCTGGTTGATTCTGGGGGAGAGTAGAGGATTGCAATCAATTTTTTTAAAAAAAAATTGGCTTCCACGTCGGTTATAAAATAACCGACATGATAAAGAAATCGGAAGGGTTTATCACGCTGGTTTTTTAATAACCGACATGATAAACACCTGTGGCATGGTTTATCACGTCGGTTATTTCATAACCGACGTGATAAAAGGCCTGGGAAATGGTTTATCACATTGGTTATTTAATAACCGATGTGATACCCCCCCCCCCCCCGGACTGGTTTAGAACGTCGGTTATTATATAACTGACGTGATAAACCATCTCCCAGGAGTTTATCACATCGGTTAATTAATAACCGACGTGAGAAACCGGGGGGGGTTTATGACGTCGGTTATTATATAACCGACGTGATAAACCCCCACTCGCGGTTTATCACGGCGGTTATATAATAACCAACGTTATAAACCCCCCCCCCGGTTTTTTCACATTGGTTATTAAATAACCAATGTGATAAACATCACGATGTTATGTTTTTTACGTCGGTTTTTAAATAACCGACGTAAAAAATGTTATTTATAACATTGTCCGTATTAACGTCAGCTAAAAACCGACGTAAAAAATGAAAAATAACCGACGTAAAAAACATTTTCTGCACTAGTGCTCTAATAATGATTCGTATATAATCAAAGTTAATACATGGAATCATGGGGTCCCTCTACATCCCTAAGTGATTTCCTTGGTCTATTTCACATACTAGTTCTAGTGAATATGACACCCTTACCATTCCATGAAATCCTCACTAGTGACTACCCCAAAGTCCTTTCCAAACAATTGCTTTGACCCCCCTTTGTTCGGACCCAGCCTCGTCAGGACTCCTCCTAAGCCTAGAATGAGACCGTGAGTGACCTCTAAGCCTCACCTCCAATAGGATATGGGGTGGCGACTAATACCAAGGGTATAAAACACAATTTATAGGAGGCATTACCCATTTTCAACATAATTAAAAAACTAAAATTAAAACCAGTCACAAGTATAACAATGAATTCACATATAGGTAAATTGACACATGCATGAGTAATTCAACAAGAAAATAAAAAAACAAGACATTGTTTATTGACTCTAAAGGGAAGACACCAACATACTACTCCACCTACTCCTAGTTAGATAAACTCATGCCCGAACTAACATTTCTCAACACATTCCTTGACTCAATCATGTAAATATGAAGGAAACAAATAACATAGAATAATAGGGTGAATATAAAAGTATACTCTATAATTTCCTTCTCTAACGTCTCATACGCCAAATGAAAAGGCATAGTAAAACCTCAATGAATGACATGTAATTATTAATTATTTAATTATTATAAATAAGGAAATCACAAAATAAGTAACCTCAAATTCATGTCATCCACCATCTTGTCCACATCATCATAGTCGTATCACCACATCCGACATGAAAATCAATATCTCATGCTATCTACACCTCAAAATACAGTAGCTCTAACCAAAAAACTGTCACATCCATGACTTCTTTTAAAGTTATTTTTCATCTAATTTCTATTCTTTCTTTGTTTTGGGGGTTTTCCATTCATTTTGGTGGAAATTGTGGGTTTTCAAAATTTGGGCCAAACCTTGAACTCATTTCCAGATTTAAAAATAAATTTTGTTTCTTTTATAACTCCTTCATTTTTCAACATTTTACACTCATTCCACTTCCCAATTGGCATCCCCTGGTATATTAAAACTACCATATCAATTTAGACCCCATAGGAATCTATAATAATGATGGATTTGGGTTTTTTTATTAAGGTGTTGGGTCATCCTGAAAGGTCATTTCCTGCTTTAAAATATGTTTTTTAATTCATTAATATCTCATTCAAATTTTATGGTTTTTTGGTGATTCTAACTCTCACCCAAGCCCACTTACCCAAGGCTCACTCTCATTCTCTCCACCACCTCTTTGGATCTCATCCCATCTGCAGATTAGGGCGATCTTTCTTAATCATTCTCAAATTGCTTAGATTTGAAGAGGTAAAATGTTTCTTTCATAACTCCTTAAATTTTCACTCTTTTACCCCAAATTCCATCCCTGAATGACCTACTATGACTCCTTCGAGACTCCCTACCAATTTTTTTTTACTTCAAGATTCAACTATTGGTGGATTTGGGAAGATTTTTTCAAGATTGCTTCAAGTAAGTGTTTCTCTCTTCATTTCCTTCCTCGTTCTTAGGGTTTCCTCCCTCTTTCATGAAGTTCTAAAATGTCCAGAAGTTAGGGTTTGAACCTAGGGTTTGATTTGGTGTATTTTTTGTCAAATATTTGGGTTTTAGGTTGTATTTCACTTTCTTGAGGTGCGGCGGTGGTGCGGTTGATGTTTCGCACCAAGATTTGGGGGTTTTGATTCAAAAGGTAGGTGATTCCATGTGTAATAATTTTTTGATGAGTTATCATGCATGATTTAATTATTTTGAATGTTCCTAATATGTTGTGCATTGGGCAAAAACCATTTTTGATGGAGTTTTTTAAGTGGTTAATTTTATAGTTGCACTTTGTTTCAAATTGGGTGTTTTCCATGTGTAAACCTCGTGGTAATCTTCAGGTTGATGTTATAACATATGAAAGTGGTTTGTTAAATATTTTTTGGGCTGACAATTTTGATTTAGTAGGGTATTGGTGTGCTTTTGGGTTTAAGAGGGTTTTGAGTAGGTTTTATGTGTAAAACCTTGTTTCACTCCTTGAAAGTGTTTTATGAAAATGTGTGTTTTTCATGTGAATCTTTTGTGGTATAATTTGATGTGATTTTATAGTACTTGAGAATGGTTTAATAAATGTTGCAAGGGCTTCCAATTCGGATTTGGTAGGGTCTTGGTGTGATTTTGACCTTTAAAGGGTGTTTTGAAATGGGTTTTGTGTGCAAGACATAGTTATACCCTTTGGGATTGTTTTGTGAAAATTGTAAATGTTTTATTTGGTTAAAAAAAGTGGGAAAAGGGTGTATATGTACTATTTGGGTAAGTATGTTCACCTAATATGGGGTTTTGAAAGGTAAAGTGGTGATTTAAGATGTCAAACATTTTCAGAATGTTTTATAAATTGCTGAAATGTTTTATCAAATGGCAAGAGAGGGGCGAAACACGTTTGTGGGCTGTTTGGTGTGAGTGTGATATGAAAAATGAATTTTGTTGATGAAAGAATTATTATGTGATGTGTGTGTGGGATTTTATGTGAGTTGGAATATCTTGGAATGGTTTTATAAAAATTTTTAAAGGATTTTTGGAAGTGTTAAAGAAATGTGAAAAGTGTTGTGAGCTATTTTGGTGTGAGTATGATTTCAAAATGCATGTGAATGAAAAAGTGGATTATGTGACTTGTGTGATATACATGTAGGATGTATGGTGAATGCGTGATGTGGAAGTGGTATTTTCATATGTAAATTATATTTTTTTACTTGTTGAACTTGTTTGAGAATAAGAGGGAAACCCAGGTATCTAAGTGGGTGGATGTTTACTAGTATGCTAGTGATCTCGTGGGGTTTGGCCTCAGTTTCACATAGCAAGTTTGATGCTTACAACACCAACTAAAATATGATGATGATGGTGGTGGTGGTGGACCACTAGGTTATGGGTATGCTCCCTACTAGTGGCATGTGTGCACAAGAATGAATTTTGTGATGGTTACTCTCACCTGAGATACGAGGTACCTGGGACCCACAACGAGCTAATGCCTAGGGGTTAGTTTCCCATTGCTTGTGATCATTATTTACTTTGTGCTTACCATTGGCATACAGTATGGTTGGTTGGAAAATTCAGTAGTGTTGACATTATTTTTAAAAGTGTTGATTCTTTAAAATATCCCACTTGAAAATTGCTTTTATTTAAGTTGCATCTTTTAGAAATTGTTACTGGCGTTTCATGTCCTGAAAACTTTCATGCTTTTTTTCTTTGAATGTTTATCACATGGAATCTCTTAGTGGTGGTATCCTACTAGGATTTGTCTCACGCCCTACTTACACCTTTGGGTGTAAGTAGACTTGGTTATTTTTGTTTTGGGTTTGGGTACAGCTTTTGTGCCAACGGTTTGGGTTTTTAGCGGTCCATCATGATGCAATGTTGTGGAGATGGCTTGAGGGCAGTGCCTCTCGCCATGTGGAGGTTCTTGGGCTGTCCTTTTTGGTTTTATTTATTTGTTATAGTCTTTTAGAGTTGTTTAAAACCATGTAATTCAGTTCTGAAATTTTTTAAAAGATGGTTTTATTTGAAAAATCCAGATTGGTTTTATTGGACTTGTTTGTCATTGTATGTTTATAAAGTTGGGTAAATCGTTCCCAATTTTTATTTTATGATACCCGGGAACTTGTGGAATCCCTTGGAGATTGGGAACGCCCTTCAGGCCTTGTCACGGGCCGGGTTTGGTGCCAGGTTTGATGGAGACCAGGTTTTGTTCGTGACAAAAACTACCTCCCCCCATATTGGGAACCATACAACTATAACAATAATTGTTTGATAATACTGCTACAATAACAATCATTGTTCCTATGATGGGAATATTGCATCCCTCTCATCACCACAACATCAAGGAATACTAAATCCCTCTAATAACCACATCAAAACCTTCCAAGATGGTTTAAAAGAAGTTCAAAACATAACATCAAAATCATATAAGCTAGTAAGCATGTCAAATCACATAGCATATAAACTCATTTAATAACACAACAACATTTACAGAACAACAGTCCCAACAACCTTTTCTATTCTTAGTTTACATGTCCCAACCTATATATTAACATCCACATGACCTTGGGAAACTACCTCAACTATCTTCCATGAAACCATATAATTCCAGTAGACTGGAACTACCTCATGAGCTCATAATTTACATTATCCCTCAAATTTTAGCACATCAACAATACTTCTCTAGGTTCACCCTGAATCTCAAAAAATTCTAGAAATCAGATTATACATAGCCTTATCCAAGGGTACCATAACTAGTCATCATCAAATTCTTCCATTTTATTATCCACCATTCCTTTTTTATATTTATTGCATTATTCCATTCCAATTCCTACACTATAATTACCACAATTACTATATTCTCACTAGTTTATTTTGATATATCGATTCATTTCTCACTCCCACATATATTTCATTGATTTAGTTTATCTACATATTATTTCATAGGTTTCACACCAATTTCATATCACCACATCAACCAATTTCAATAAGAAGATCGATTCATCACATTGTCAAAGAGTGAAGCTTGACCTTGAAACTCCTACATTCTCCATGGTGAATCCCATAAGGAATATTTAACCAATAACCCCATGTCAATTATTTATCACATTAACACATCAAGCACGATTTGAGGTTCCATGAGAAGATAGAAGAAGAAGGAATGGAGAAGAAATTACCTTGATCTATATGAATTTAGGCTCCCAGAGGAAGGAAATCAAGAGTGGTTAGAGAAGCACTCTTGAGTGTCAAGAAAAATCCCAAGGTTTTCAAAAGTCATTAAGAATGAGAAGAAATCAAGTGGAAAATGATAAACCATTTGATTTTTATATTAAAAAGGGATAATAAAAATCATGATATAATGGCTTTCATTACACACAATAGTGGTCGGTCAACTAGAATTCCCAAAATCACGACACAATTTTACCTTATCTTCTTATGAATTTCATGATCACCAAATTTAAAATCGAATTATATCAAAGGATATTATGGCCCAATGAAACCTGTTACACAATAGTATCCTAATCTAAAATTCACAGTGCAACCAACTCTCTCTCTCTCTAATATCAACATTCACTTTCCTTTTTTTTCTTCGAATTCATTTGTGAATAATCATGACACATCTTAAATAATTACAGTGAAATGCATGATTGTTTTGAGGATCATGACCTAAAACTATGGCCCAATAATGTACCATGCAATGCCTAGTCATGACACCAATTCATCCCCTAAGTAGAATCTTGACATAATTTAAGCCATCATGTCACAATCATATAAATCATGGTGCAATAATTAGGCTACAACACCCAATGGTGACACCTTCCTTCAACTCCAACACTTAGACAAAATCATTCAATCCAACAATAAATCATGACATAATGAAGGGGCATTACTAAATGATTTTTCCCAAAACCCAAATTTTTAACTTTTTCTTCTAAAAAAACCACCTCTAAGCCTACTATTTGATTCTCTAATGCTTCAAAACTTACAAAATAGTTGACCAGAAAATTATTAGGCCTCTACAATTATCATTATTAATTATTTATTAATTATCATTAATATATTTATTAAATATTGATTATTTCAATTTCAAATAATTGTTAATAATAATTATTTATTAATTAAGTTATTAAATATTATTAATTACATAATTGTTAATAATAATAAGTAATTAAATTATTAATTATTATTAATTTTATTATTAATTATCATTATTTATTTTTAATTTCATTTTTAATTATGTTATTAATCAAATTATTAAAGCTCAATGGTCCTATCATTAAAGCTCAAAAGGATATGGGGAATTGAAACTATGTTCCTAATATAAAATTAATTTCTAGAAAGTAATAAATCTAAATTTTTAGAAAGTGATAAAAAACTCAGGTTGCCTCCAGGAAGATGCTCAGTTTTACTACAGTTGTTCATCTCGGTCGTACCTGGGTTAACTGATTGGAGTGTGGTATAATGGTAACCATCTTGTATTAACCCAATCTTGTCTTTGAAGTGAATTTGGAACAGATCTTCTCCTCCTAATTGTGATTGGTGTGATATGGAGAGGTGGTGACCAAAGTCTGGATAGTTTGATGGTCATTAGAAAGAATTTGGTGTCTATTCCGACTTGGTGAAATTCTTCTTTTTTAATCGTTGGTTGCGTGTGTTCCACTTCTGCATCGACCACTTTATGTTCAGTAGCCAACTCCTCAATTTATTCTTCTTATACTGCTTCATTTTATTTTTCATAGTTAGTGTAGGTTACAGTTACTTCTTCATATTTATATGGTGCTCTTAGATCATCAATAAATTCTGTTAAAAATCCAACAACATTCTTCCCTTCTTTTTCTTCTCCATTTCATCTACTCAACTCAAATCAAAGTCGGCCAAGGTGATGGAAACCTCAGTGAAAGTGAGTGTTGAATGAATTTCTAAGTCTCCTGCCTCACATGTTTTCCAACTTAATAAGGGATCCTCAAAAATTGTTGCTGATCCTAGAATATTATGGCTAAAGGGTCGGGTTGAAGCTGAGGTAATGGAGCTTGGTGCTGATGTTTTTAGAAAATCTTCGACTCTAGTGGATCTAAAGGAACACGGTGATTTGGCTTTTGACCTTTAATTGAATATGTCTTCAAGATCAAGGGGGATCAAGGTAATCAACATCTACATCGATTTGGTAAGAGTACAATACAAAGTTTCCAATAAGTGTCTCTCTTCGAATCTAAGAAAAAGAACATATTTAGAATGCTCGATGATTTAAATCAATCAAGTAGCAGAGACTTGTTCTAGAATGAATGTGACAAGGCTGGTGGAATAGGTCTATCTGGAGAACAAGAACCTCGAGTCTCTGAGGATCCCACCCTAACTGATGACAGCTATAGTTCTAAAGTTGATGATTACTACCATAGAATCAGCTTTATCCAGCACCACCCTTTATCAATGTTAAAAAAAGCACTGATAATGGGGGTACTTTTATCAGCATTTTACTTAGCACCGATAAAACTATGTCTTTTATCTTCATTAAAACCACTATTTTTAGCACTAATAAAAGGTATATTTCATAAAAAAAATATATATATCGTTAAAAATATTATATAAATATATAAATATATTTATATTGATATAAATATGACATATTTTATAAAATATGATTTATATAATACAAAATATGTAATCACACTTAATATATAAGATATTTAGTGGGGAATAGTTTATAAAATAATTTTAAAGTAACATTAATTAAAAAATTTCTAATTATTATTGATTAATAGTCATTTAATAACAATTCAAAGATTAAAAAATCAATAAATCAATAAATGATCTAAAATAATTTGAAAACATGACTTGAACTTCAAACGATCATAACTTTTGATCCGAGTGTCTGTTTGAGCTCTATCATATATCAAATTAAATCTTGTAAAAATATCTATGGTGTGGTGACTAGGGGTAACCACGATTATCATTTTTTGGGGGTAAAAAAGTCCCATAAGTCCTCCAAAACTGAGTTTCTTATTAGATCACACTGTAACAAAACATGGGAATACCAACGGTTTATTATCAGTGGGTTTAAAAAAAATGTGGCTAATTCCTTTTATTTTTTTAAAAAAAAGGAAATTCACCCCCTGAGCACCCCCCTCCCCTGATCCCCCCACTCTCCCCTAGCCCATGCCTTCACCATCTCCCCTTCCCTTATCGTCGATCCCTGCTCCCCCTTCATCATCACCCTTTCCCCTTGCTATGACTTCCTAAACCTGTATGGATATTTGTGGTAAGAATTCCTCATTTTCTTCTTGATTTTTCCTCTTTTCCTTCATTGGTCACACACCATGGTTGAACAATAAAAAATTAGGGTGGTTTATTTTGTCGATTTTTGGTTCTTAGGGTTTATCAGGAGTGATTTGAGGCCCATTCTAGTGACATTCATTGAACCCGATGGTTTTCACCCTCTTTAAGGTAGGTTTTTCTATTTTTCTTCCATTTTGGATCAAATTAAAATTATCCTTTTGTTATTTTTAGGTTCCTATTAATATTATAAGGTTCCATTGGCTCTTTTGGGGTGAAATTTCACCATCATTTTCAAGAGCAGTGAGTTTTAGGTAGGTTCCCTTATTTTAGGTCTTTAATTTCTAGAACCTATCTTGCTTGTTTTTTTAATCCCTCGTTTAGATAAAAAAATGATTATAATAAATATATTTAATGGATTCTTGAAGGGGAAATCAAGTTTCAATTGATATCTACTTCAATTTAAAGGATTTACCTAATTTAGAAGTTTGTTAAAAATCTATTTTAATTCATTTTGTATACCAGTTATTTTGTAAACACCCTAATTAACTTTAATTAATATGTTAAATGCTTTAAGGGATGTTTTGGAGTTAAAAGAGGGGTTATTTGAAATTCATTTTTAAATGGAATTATTTGTGTGTTTCAAATTGTTTCTATCTTGTTTATATATTTTATATGTTTTATAGTGATTATTTAATTATTTAATGTTGTTTTGCCTCATTGATTTAAGGTTCCCATAATATTTTTTGGTTTTAAAGTGGGAGTTTCTCTTTCAAGGTTTAATTTATACTACTCTAAAGGAGAAAGTTTAGATCATCTCTGTCTACACTGTGTAATGGATTATATACATTTTAATTAAAATCTAAGAAAAATGATGTTATTCAAAAATGTAATAAAATTAAAAGGCATAATTTTTTTATATTATAGATTTTTAATAAATTAGTAATTTTTTTAAATGAAATAATATTTTTAATGTGTTTTAATTTTCTTTAATGAAGTGTAGGCACATTGCGATAAATGGATAAAAGCTAGATCACATTACCGAGGAACACAACTCATTATGCTAAGGGTTTGTAGGAGTTTTTAGATTTTTCAATTTCCAATTGATCTGTTGATATGACAATAAGTTGTTCATGGCCTAAATGTAAATTTAGAAGATGGTTGAATAGAGATGAAGTTTATGAACACTTTATATTGAAACAATTCCCTGCTTAATATTTTTTTTGAATTTGGCATGGAGAATTGAATGTTACAGAAAGTTTGAGGACTAATGTTAGTCAACAAAATGAGCTCCCAACTTTGTCAATAGTGGACAATGAAATAAAAAAGTTTATAAATGATGATTTCTACATTGCAAGACAACAACATCAATATCAAAACATATCAAAACTAATAATTGAGGGTGATATAAATAGTAACTTGACAAATGATGTTTTTGGGACTATAGGACAATCAAATCAAGATTGTAACATATCACTGGATCCTCCTCTTGATGCTATGAAGACTAATGTAAGAGATAACTTCATTAAGAATACAAATGTGTTTTATGATTTAGTTGACAATGAAAATCAAGAGTTGTATAGTGGATGTATGAAATATTAAAAACTTTATTTTCTACTAAAGTTGTACCATATCAAATAAATATACAAAATTATAAATAAGGTGATGTCCATGATATTGGAAATGTTGATGAATATCCTGAAGCTAATATCTCTAGGTATTTTTATGATATGAAAAAAGTTGTTAACAAGTTTGGTCTAAATTATAAAAAAATATATTATTGTCTCAATGATTGTATGCTTTATTGGGTAGAGGATTCAAGTATATATGATTGAAAAAAATGTTCATCTTTTATATGTAAGCCAATGGGTGATGTTGTGTAACGACCTGAACTATTATAAGTAAAATTCCTCTTTTGATTCAATTAAATTTATTATTATGTAATATGGTTATAGAAAACACATGCATTTATTTTGTTTTATTATATCTAATTGGATTTAAATTTACATTAAGTATATTTACCATTGATAATATAGTTGTTGAATAGTGATCACAGGGCTAGTATAAATATAGGGTTTTAACAAATCCAATTGTCATAGACGAAGGAAGTGGTGGCGTCAACTAGTAGGAATGTACCCCATGAAGATCATTTATTCGAACTTCTGAAGAAGATAACATTTCTGAGCTTTGACCTTGTCCAATAACAATATGAGATCCAATAACTTAAGCATGATAGAAACTGTTTACAAGAGAAGTTGAATCTCATCGAGATCATAGCCTAAAATATATTTACCGAACTGCCCTATGAAATTCCAACCATCACACACCTTACCCTTAGGGTGTTTTTTAGTGTATTAAAGGGATATGTAACAATATTCTAGTAATATGAGTATGTATTTTATTTTTTATAGAATAATAAATATTTTTTCATCTTATTATTGTTACTTTGTAAATGATTTTTATTTGGATTCAATAAAGCACAAATTGTATTTTTGGTTAAAATTCAAATACAATTATTGAATTTATGAATTAATGGATTTTTTGAAATAAATAATATTTTAATGAAATGTTATTATTAAATAATTTTTATTAAATATATATGATCCTATATCTTTTATGAATTCAAATGTAATTTTTATAAGGGTTCAAAAAATGTTATTGTCAAAAAACCTGACATTTTCAATAAATGTCAGTTTTTATTTTAAAAGTAAAAATTCACATGTTTAAAAAATTATTTATATTAAATGAATATTATTTTTGGAATAAGGACTTATAAATTATCCAGTGGTGAATTTTTCATAATTTTCTGAGACAGTCAAATTTTCGGGTAAAAATTAAATACTGTATAAATATACTTTGTGTTTTATGACATCACAATGACCCAAAAGTGATGTAATAAGTAATATAAATAGTATCCATGACCAAATATACTTTTCCATTTAAAATAATTTTATTTTAATTTTATTTTATTTATTTTTTAAATCCATTATGAATCCTCCATGACTTGTAATATATTTTAAGATTTTAAAATCATTTCTTTAAGAGTGTGACTCACCTACACATAACCAAGGGTAATATTTTAATAAGTTCGGCCCTTTTACTTATAAAATAAAAAAAATCACTCCCATTTTTCATAAATAATGGGAAAAAAACATGGGATGGTTTTTAGTTTTGAGTATTTTATTATGTAGAATCCAAGACCAAAATAATAAATAAATCTCCCTCTTTTCCTATATAAACCCACCCAAACTCAATTTTCTATTCACTAAAACTCCTTTTAGAATGTACTTAATCTTACCTACACTCCCTATAGTCCTCCCAAGGTGCCCCCAAGCTTTCAAGAAGCCTCTCCCAAGCCTTTGGAGTCACACACTCAAGTGAGGGATCATCACCTTCCTCTCATTCTTTCAATTCAAGCACTTTCTTAGAAATTTGTCTTCCTAATTGAAATTTTTTATAATTTATAGTATTTATAAACATACCCTAATATCCGATGGATTTTATTTTAATTATGGATCATTTATTCTCTCTCATTTTGACCTTCACCTAAGTCATTACTATGTCAAAATTTCGTAAGAGATTTATCTCTTCTCATTTCTATTCAATAACTCCTTTAATGAAATGTCTATTAAATTCCATTTGATTTTGTTGGGTTATGTTATCCCATATTCCCCTTACTGTTAAATTAATTTATAAATTATTAGATCTTACTTTCACTTTCATTAAGCCTCTCATGATCCTTTATGTACACCTGTTACCATGCTGAACTTTCATAAGGATTCTTTTCTCGGTTCATGTTTCTTCTTTAACTTATGCCTTATATTTCCAAATTTATAATGTTAGGATATGATTTTACATGTCCCTATTACTGAAAATTTTATTTCCAAATAATTAGAGACCTCTTTCTCTCTCATCAACTATTTTTAGGAATTTTTAAGTAACACCGTTATGCTGCCGAAATTTCACCGTGATTTTCCATGCCAAAACAATTCTGCAGTGAATACCATACACATTATTCTATCAAGGGTATTCATATTTATAAACATATACTTATTAATTGGGGACTTACATGTATGTAATTAAAATTCCTTTATTTTAGAATAAATTATGATGTTTAATGAATCCATGTCGTATGATATATGTGGCACACTTATGCATGAGAATGAAATGATTGTGATGGGTACGCCCAAATAGTGCTTCAATGCATTGGGTAATGTTTAGTATCATGACACGTCATTTTTGGACATGGTTGTACCTGATTCCTTTATGTTACTTTTTACACCATGAAATCTTTATGGTTTATCCTTGACCTATGTTCATGATTCAGTGTTTTAAGTTGTTGCCACATTTCTCATGTTATGATTATCATGTTATGTCATGCATTATTATTCATGTTCCTTTTGTTCCTCATTGATATTCTTATTATCTAACAAGTATAACTTATTTCATGTTTATTACCTTGCTGGTTTTTATATCTCACCACTTTCTTATGTATGTCCCCAATTTATCCCATGCATGTTTAAGTTTGAAGGAGTATTTTGATCATGTTAAAGAAGTTTTCAATAAAGCATGTTAAGGAAGTTTTTAATAATATTATTGTATCCCATTTTCAAGATGTTATTTTATGTACCTAATTCCCAAATACACTATATTATCAATATTTTTGGTTGTATTAAGTGTAATTTCATGTAATAAACCAAGTATTAATGTGTAATAAAGAGAAGGGTTGTTATATGTTGGAAGTCTAAATCAATATACTATAATGAAGATGAAGAAAAAGAACACACCTAAAAAGGTTTTCTGTTACTTCGCTTTAAAACCTTCATTGCAAATATTATTCATGTTATTAAAAATTTTTGATCACATGAAGTGGCATTCTGTAGATAATAAAAATGATGGGTTAATACAAAATACAATAGATTCAAAATCATGGAAGAAATTTGATTTATTACATCCATATTTCTCATCTGATCCTAAGAATGTGAGATTGAGATTGGATTAAAATGTATTTAACTCATTTGGGTCTTAGAGTACCAATTATAGAATTTGAATAGTTGTTTTGATCTCTTACATTTTAACTATGTGGATGTGTATTCCATAAACATATTTTATCATTTTAATGATTATTTCTAGAAAAAAATGACTAGAAATTATATTGATGTATACTTAAAGCCTCTAATTGAAGAATTATAGGAGTTATGGAGCAATGGTATTGAGACATATGATGCATTTTCTAGAACAATGTTCAAAATGAACATTACTCTAATGTATACCATTAGTGACTTCTCTGGGCTTGGGAAATTATCAAGTTGGGACACTTACACGAGTTTGACTTGTCCTGTTTGTAACTTTGATTTTGAGATCGAATGACCACTAATTATCCAATAAAAACACATATTTTGATTACATTATAATGGTATTAAATGTTTATTTTTGATCTTATGGGCCTGAGTTAGTGGATTTTAATTTTGAGCATCCATTCTCAGCATTTGTGCACTTCATGCCTAATATGCACCAATTTAGGCCCAATGTTTCATCTGATTTCAAAGAATGTAATTATCCATATTTTAATTTGATATTTTTGGAAATTTATATAAACTTAAATATGAACATTTTTCATTCAGGGATCAATGGAGGATTCATAAAAGATGATGAGGATTTTTGGTGAAGAAAGGAAACAATTCTAGAGAAGGAAGATTGGATATCATCCCACTGATCAGACTGTGGGGCCCACAATACAGTCCCAATGAATCCCAAAATTCGTGGGAGTATATAAAACATATAGAGGAACAAATAATTCTTCTGTATCCAGTGCTAATTCTTCCTCAATGGTGGTTTTTAAGGCGTCCCAATTTGAAGATTCAATTCTGGGATAGATTCTGCGGCCCAGAAAAACAGCCCACTATTTTAATCATATCTCCAGAACCACAAATTATTATAGGCTGAAATTTTACAGGATATTAGGGGACATCTGGGGGTGAATTTAAGTCTTATATGGCCCACTCCAATTAGGCCTTATATATGGTTCTTTCTGCGCTTTTATTCGGTGTAGAAAGCTGGCTCCCACTTCGAGGCAAGAGTTGAAAAGTCTCTTATGCATTAAATGTCCACCCACCTTTCTCCAACAAAATTAATTAAATGCACATGGGATGATGGGATCTCTGCCAAAGGATTCCAAAATTCCTATTTAAGGCAGTAGGGATGGAGTATTTTTGGATCTTTGTGCTTTCTTTTCATTGTATTGTTATTATGCCAATTTGCCTTTGTAATGTTCTTCCTTCTCATGTAAGTTGTTCGAATCACCTTAGTCTTTAATAAAAGTTCTTATTATTCTCTTGTTATGTTCTTATCCTTATCAAATATATACCGTTTTCTCAAGGTGTGAATTTATTCACACCAAACCTTGTGATTTTGTTCACACAACAGTGGAGTGATCTTTATTTTTGTTGTTTTTACTTCTTCAATTCCACCCTCGTAAGTCTACCTTCCGCTTCTGTTGAGAACTTGTCATCAATGGAGGGGTAGCTATTTTATGGGTTGGTCCTAGGGAGTTGCATGGGTCATATTGGATGTTATTTTATGATATAAAATTCTGTAATCATTTCATTAATTTAATATTTCCATTGTATGATTATTTTCTTCTTCGTCTTCACCAACTTTGACAATGACACATTTTGAGTGATATTACAATCCAATTCCTTGGAGTGATCATTAAATTGATCCTCTAAGTGCATTGGTGATTATACTTGGAATTGTGTAGGGATCAAATTGGTGAATGATGTTGAGTAATTATATCATTTTGTGGATACATCTTGAATTAGTGAAATGAATGTTATAAGAAAATAAATGCATCCAATCTAACCCTAGTAACAACTTAGGATCAACTCATCTCCATTAATTGTTTTATACTAAGTAATTGTATGTTTTAATTTATTTTATTTAGATTAAATCAGTAGTTATTAAAATAAAATCAATCCAAATAGTTGGCCACTCTATATCCAAATCCTTCCAAAATCATAGTGTCTCTCGGTTTCTTCTTCGGTCCCTGTGGATTCGACCCCTACCTATACTACAACGACTGCATACCTGTAGGGTAAATTTGGGCGCAACCAACCACCTTACATTAAAAAATGGTGCTTCTTATTTCATCACATATTTCTCGATGAATCTCATAGATTTTGGTTGAACAATTCAAAATTCAATGGTTTATTGATCATAGACCACCTCTAAAGTTGTTTAAAGGTTATAAAATATTGTCACAACTTGGAAATATTCAAATAGAATTTGGGAAGGTGCATAATCTGAATGATAGTGGGAAACGAGTTCAAAGTCCATCATCAATTGAAATCAAAACGCAACAATGGAATAAAAAAAGTATATTCTTAAAACTTGTGTATTGGGAATTTAATTTTTTGCATCATAATCTTAATGTTATGTATATTGAGAAGAATTTTTGTGACAATTTGATCTTCAAATTGCTTAATGAGCATTGAAAATTGAAGGACCATCTCAATGCTCGAAATGACTTACAAACAATGAATATAAAACATGATCTTAGGCTGGATGAGAATAGAAAGTTTGCTCAAACAATTTTTTAAATGGAAAATATGGATAAAGATACATTACTTCTAATTATAAAACATGTGAAGGTATTTGATGGGTATTCAAGTAACATATCAAGTTGTGTAAAATTAAATTATCATAGGTTACATGAATTGAAAAGTCGTGATTCACATATTTTGTTACACAAGTTACTAACATTTACATTGTGTACATTGTTACCTAAAAAGGTTACTATAGTTTTATTCCAATTTCTCACATTTTTTAGAAAACTATCTGATAAACCTCTACAACTAGCTGAGCTTTAAAACCTTCAGGATAGATTTGTACTAACACTTTGTACAATGTAGATGATATTTCCACCACCATTTTTTACTGTCTTGTTGAATTTAACTGTGTATTTGGTTGAGGAAAATAAATTAGGAGGTCATGTACATTATCAGTGGATATATCCAATTGAGAGGTACTTTATTTATATTATTTTCACCTTAAGTAAAAAATTCTTGGCACTTCATTAAATATGTAATTATGTTTTATTTATTTCATTGCACAGACACCTTGGTCATTTGAAATCATATGTAAAGGATCTATTTATGAAGGCTATTTATCATAGGAGTGTATTACCTTTTCTCTAGATAATTTGATGATATTAAGACAAAATTAAATCTATTTGGACATGTTGATGACACATTCACTCAATATCAATTGCACGAGAAATCAAAAAACTTTCCTATTATTGGCCGATCATTTGGGAGGGTCTCAAATATTACACTAAAAGAAATGAAATTATTACAGGCACGTAGATATGTACTTCTAAATAGTGAAATTTCAAATCCATTTATTGAAGATCTCACGATAAAAATAAAGAGGTGAATGAGAATTCAGACATGAAATGAGAAATATATAACAAAAGCTATTAATAAATAGATTGTAGAATGGTTTGCACATCATGTAAGTTCATAGATATTTCAATTAATATGGATATTAGGTTGACACATATATTTTATAAATATAATAATATATATTACTTTTTTGTAGATCATGAATACTGATACTTGGGCTGAGTTGTTAGAAAATTTGAAGTTTCTGACTCGAGGTCCTCTAAAACAGGATAAAAATTTTGATGCTTATAGTATGAATGCA
Source organism: Viscum album (assembly GCA_963277665.1). Taxonomy (NCBI): domain Eukaryota; kingdom Viridiplantae; phylum Streptophyta; class Magnoliopsida; order Santalales; family Viscaceae; genus Viscum; species Viscum album. Next base: position 1,693,123,393 of record OY728128.1, on the reverse strand, counting down.
TTTAAATTTCATAAAGTTGATCAGGAAGAGGATTTAAAAACATAAAATAGTGGTATATTTATATTTTTCTAAATGGAATACTATAGAAAGTTGACTCATATTATCAAATTAAACTACCACAGTCATTTTTCAGTTCTTTTATTCAAATGCAAGTGGGTTGATATTACCAGGGGTATTAAAAGTGATTCCTTTAAATTTACTTATATAAACTTATCTCACTTTATGGATGTTGGTGACTTTGAATTGCATGATCCATATATATTTTCATCATAAGAAAAAATGGTATATTATGTGGAATATTTCATGGATGAAGAGTGGAGTGTTGTTGTTCATATAAAACAAAGAGACTTGTATGATATACCATGGATGACTGGATGTACTTGTATCTAGTCCCTATGCTCCTCTATAAATAGACCCTGTGGGGACCTAAAAAAGGGATCCAAAATCAGACATACAAAATGAGAAGATCCAAACCAAGGAATCACAAAAACTAGAGCCTTACTGAATCCCCATAGGTAAAACTCACTATATAGCACTAAGGAAAAAATAATAAGTCATCTGGTGGTCTACAAACCCAAAGTCCCCTTGAAGACACAATCCCATGAGGATAAATCTAATAAACCCTTTGATAATAGGATTTCCACATAATTAAACACTATACGAGACGAATCCTACTATACATAGAAAAATACTACGTGGGAGGAACTTTTCATTGCATAGAAAAATGCTATGTGGGTGGGACCTGGCCCGACGTAGCAAAGTAGTGTGTGGAAAAACCTGTTCCCACAAAGAAAAATGTTGTGTGATCCAAACCTAGGTCTTCATAGCACAGTGAAATGCGGGAGGTACACTTACCCATATAGAAACATGCTACGTTGATGGAATCCCATCCCGCGTAAGAAGATGCTATGTGGGATGAGGCATCAAAGGACATTATATTCTCCAACTCATACAATTCTCTTCCATCATTTCATTAGTCCCCATATTTCCCCCTCCAGGAACCAGCCTATCAGCATCAGGCTAAGGCCCCATCCAAATCCTACCGACATGTATGATAAGACAATAAGGAACATCAGTGTTTCATTTTGATTTTACATACCCATAGTAAGTAGAGTCATGTGGGCACCCCCCAAAATAAGTAGGACCCTCGGAGTGACCTCAAATTTACATTCCCATGGTAATGAGGGTTACGACATTTGGGAACTCATGTGACCCTCCATATTATAGGGATTAATAGGAAAAAATACTCTTTCCCTTCAATGAAGGAATGTGCTAAAGATCCCTCTTTTTCCCCAAATGAATTTTAGGGCAGTCCTCTAAAGGCAAGACCCTAGAATTTCTTGTAGGAGGTGGATCTTTTTTCTCCTATTCACATATAACTAGGATGTATCAAGATATATCATTGAATGTGACTATCCTAGATATGAAAATAGGATAGGGAAAAAACTCACTCAAATCCACTCTCTCTCCCCCTTTGGGCTCCAACGCCATCCATCGGTGGATAGGGTGAGATCATGTGATCATTAAATCTACTATTTCCTCTTGTTTCTCACAATGATAATTACTCACATGGAATATATTTTATTATAGATTATAACATTCACATGATCCCAATCCTAAAATGGGCCTCCTACACACTATAAGTCCCAAAACCATAGTTTAAACTTCGAAGGACAATATTCCCAATAAAGAAATACCAAATAGACCTTCACCATTGATATAAGCCCAAACTTCAATCCACATGGGATACTTCCATGAATAATCCCCAACCATGTCCCTCCAAATGGATGGCTCCCATGCATAAGCCTGAATCATGCCCCCATTTAAATTGGTTGCCTCGTCATATGTCCCACGCCATCCTTGACCAGGCACCCTACGCCTGGACGTCCTTGACACATGATGTTAAACTATATGGTTGGATCCTATTCACATGACCTCTAGAGGTTATGTATCTAGTTAAGTAGCACCAAAATATGTGGGTTCTGATTCCTATTAAGAGGATAGATAGGAATCCCATTTTCTGGGTTCAATACCAACATCAAAACAACTCTCGTCCACCCTGGATGGTGTTAAACTCTAGAGCACCCTCATCACGTGGCTTAAACTAGTTTCATCCTAGTAAATAAACAAATGATCACTAATATATCCTCAAAAGGGTAATGTTGATGGAGAACCTTAGATACATATATATCTCCCCATTTATGGAGAACCATGGATACATACATGTGATTTTAAACCCAGGCATAGTCACAATGGACTATTTCCTCAAGATAATCTGTAATATGCACATTTGGGAATGAACCATGGATTGATGAAAATATATTAAATCAATAATATAGCCCTAGAATAATCCCTAGTTCCCCCCAAAAGTATTTTTTTATCTCAAATTCCTATCCTCTTGACCAATGTGAGTTCTCAAGTTTCATTGGTCATGTTACCCAACGAGTGACTTCCTTTGTAATGTAGGTCTCTAAATCATGGATATGAAAGCCATTGGGTGTTTCTGGATTAAAAAAAACATGTTGGAGACTGTTCGTAGACCTTGTACCCAAAGTTAGTGATTGTACACTATTTTACCCTTTGTAATCAACTGTTCCTGGACCAAAGGGGAACAAACCCATCTTCGTGGGAAATAATCACTTGGATTAGAAATAAATAATTTTAAAAATGCCCCTTATTATTTATTTAAACCATGAAAAACCACATGTAAAATAATAAAAATATTATTATTATTATTTCTCAACATGTGCTTAACTTTAGAATTAAATTGAAAATTATTTAATTAAGTAATATTCAATATTTATTATTTCTCATCGAACTATAAAACTTGGTTTTCCATTCCTCCAAAATATTTATCAGGACTTGAATAATAAATATTTATTTATTAAATAAATATCATTCATTAATTTTCAATAAATAAATAAATATTATATTCACTAAACAGAACATAAATATTTATCAAATATTCTTATCACATTATATTCTTTCGAATAACTGGTGATGAAATAAATGTGATCAAGAAAACATGAATAATTATTAAACCACGTGTGAGAATTATATTTATTAAACTTCTTAAATAATAAATAATAATATATTATTTGACTATGATTCTAGATACACTTAGTGTGTGACTCACTAGGCATCTTTCACTGTGGAAATAGGCAAGGAAGCCTAAATTCCAAGGTTAGCATCTAGATACACACCAAGGAATCCATAAAGAAAGAAGTCAATGCCACAAATACATAATACCTCATACATATGTTTGCTATTTAATATATTCATTTTAATTTGATATCTCTAATCAATAAGGATGCATGCTGGTACCATCAACCTATGTGTTCGATGTCTCTTTCATTGACTTCCTGAAAAACAAACATGCCTATAGGACACCATGGATATGAATTAATTTTGGATATATCATTTCCATCAAAGGGCCTAAGATATCAACTTTAGTTAAAGAACCCAAAGGGAAAAATCATTTCTCTCATTATTTATTAATCCAATATTACCCGTGACACACTAAATGTATCCTACCTCACCTCGAACAAATGTCGTCACGGTTTTCATCAATATATAAAAGTACATAACTCATAATAATCATTAATAATAATATTAAAGTATAAGGATAATAAAAACATCCACATATAAGAACATCCAATGACACATATAAATGTGGATTTCCTACTGGAGAGTCTTATTCTCATAATATCCTACACTAGATGTTACCTAGGGTGTACACCATGACAAGGTTCCTCAAAGTCCTTTGAGTCTCCACCCCTGGTAGCATGTATTACTTGTTTTTGTAAAATGATATCATCCATATACAAAACATATATTTAAGAATAGTTTCATATCACTTCTAGGTTCTCATCATAGAAGGGAACTGATATGAATTTTTATTATGATAACTAATATTAAGATATTGTCACATATTATGTTACATAGAATAATATTCTTGATTTGATAAGTAGTTTATTAATATTAAAAACTATAAATAATGGTCATCATAAAGTACAGAAAAGTTGGTTCTAGGGATAATGACATGATTGAAGGAAAAAATGATTGTATGTGCATTCATTCATTAACTTATCAACCACCTATATTATATGTTATTCATTTCTAGTACTATGTATATTTTATCATATTTAAATTGATTTTTATGCATGATTTGTTTAATTTTGAAAATGTAAATGTTATATTTGTCTGTATGAGGAGTCATTCATTGTCATACCTAAGTATATTTTTATTGTCAGTACTGTGCATATCTTATCATTTCTAAATTTATTTTTCTACAAGAATTTTTTGAAATATATGTTGTGAAATTAATTTTAATTTCTTAAATGATAGGAATGCCAAGGAGAAAACATTTTACAGATCCTAATCAACTCCTAGTTGACGTTCCCTCAAGCTCATAGATTCCTGATGATCTATCATGATCCCTCCCTATAGTATCTAGGACACCCTCTATCTACCCCACAACCGCATCTGGCACACCCTCCTTCTCCCTTCCATCAGCATCTAGTGCACCCTCCTTCTTTGTCTGATCAGCATCTGGTACATTCCCTCCCCATTTAGCAGGTTCAACACACAATGACTTTACATCGAGGGAACATGTTGTTACTCCTATTTCTTCATGAGGATATTTGAGGGTGATGGTTATAGGTACAATTTTTAATGTAAATGAAGTTATTTCAATTTTTAATACTAATATCTATTTTTTCATAAAATATGAAAACAATTTTACTACTAATACAAATATGAACAATTAAGATGTTTGAAATATGAATGGATTGAAGATAGTTGCCCCTTTTGATTGTTTTGGGGTCCCCATAGATGATGCTACTAGATTATTTGGCCAGATTTTAGGACAGTTGGTGGTAGAGCCGATTACTCTTCTGATTTCATATTATGATTGGATGAATATGCCTCAATCTTGGAAGAATTAGGTCTTTGATTATCAGATAAAGGTAATTTTAATACATTATGTCTCACTTGAATGTCATTATGTAATTAAATTCTAATATTTTAAAAATGAATCTCTTTATACATATATTATTCCACTTTACCATTGATCTGCATAAATCATTGGTTGAATTATATGAGAAGATGACTTGATGTGTCCCCAGTGATAGTGTATCAATAGATGGTGTGAGTGAGCGGGTAAATCACACAACTTCATGATCATTTAGTACACAAACTTTTATTGGTTTTAAGTTTAAATTTAAATATACAAAATTGTTTGAAATTTAAGAAAATTTGCATATAGGTGTCTGTAGTAAGGAGTGGAGAAGTAGACAAAGATGACGTCGATCTTAGTTTTTTAGGTAGTGATTAGGGTTGAATTTGGATTTAGTGGTGGCGATGTGTAACTAAACACATGACAAACTAACACTGATATGGTGATTGAGAAACCATGTTGTGGTTTGAGGTAGGGGATATCTGTATTTCCCTTATATTGCATGAAATATAAATTCTTGGTTGATTTTATATGTTTTCTTCTAAATTTTAACTTATAATCATCATTATTAGGATATTCGGTTTTGTCCTTGTACCTGATTTTCTCACGTAGTCATTTTCCCCAAGCATAAACACTTTACACAATTCTATAATTCCAAAAAACTAATATTGTCAATAGATTCACTTACTAACAAGACCATTTCCATTACAAACAACATATGAGGTCCAAAAATTTCTTTGATATGGTCTAATGTTTCTTATTGATGACTTTTTCTTATAATTTTTTATATGTTGTTGATCAAGGTTGTGTTTGTATGTATATTTGATATATTGGATTTAGTGGTTTTAAAAGGGAAGTTTCCACTTTATTTATATGGTAGTTTCAAAAAGACACTTGAAGAATGTATCTAAATAACAGTTTTTTTATAAAGTGTATTTTGTGGAAGGTTTTATATGTATGGTTATTAGATTAGAACCAATGTCTTGTTTGACCCTTTATGTAATGACCCAGATCCAAACAGCCACCCGAACAGTGCTAAACAGGTCGGGTAATGCTACCTTAGGTGAACCTCCCCGAATGCCAAAGGTTGCCAACTAGTAGCGAGGGTCTTATAGGTATAGTGGGGAGGCTATACCCTCTCGAAGGATAATATTAATGGTACTGGTCCAAGTATAACAATAAAGATGCAGCGGAATAAATGACTCAGTTGACTCAAACCAAACCCGTAGAGCGGAAGCACATTCAATATCAATAAACAGCGGAAGCAATAAATATAAACAACAGCCGTGGAAATAAACACAACAACATTTTGATCACTTGTAACTACTACTTAATAAAAAAACATGCATCCAAATAAGGTCATACATATCTGAATATAAAAAGGGCGCCAATGGCTAACCAACTGTAGCTACAAAACAAGTAAGCATGCTGATACAGAAAATAAGAAAAACAAGGTAAACTCCAGCTAGGAAGGACCTTAAGATCCATACCATCTCCATGCAATAGCTAATACAGGCTAGCTCCTGATGCTGACCTCTTTCCTACACGCAAATCCATAAAGTCTGCACGCATCCCGAAGGGCCCGTGCAGGGTGTGAGACGAACCTCAGTAGGATACCACCCAACGGTGCGTACCTAATATAAGTGTTTAAGAAGGCATGCATTTATAAGGAAAGCAGTAAACAGAACAATGTACAAAAAACACAAACTCACTGGTGATCACCTACCACCATGGAGTGTCGCCTTCTTCGGCCAACGTCGGAATCTCTATCATGTAACCTGGAACCATGTGCCCCCTGACACCACATGTCTCAAGTACTGACATCCCGAAGGCACGCTTGAGAAATAGTAACTCGGAGGAACAATGATGTATGTCCTCAATAAGTAACCATAGGGACAGCGATGTCTGCCCTCAAAATAAGTAACTGGAGGGACAACGATGTCTGCCCTAAAAATAAAGTAACCAGAGGGATAACAATGTCTGCCCTCAAAATAAAGTTTCTGGAGGGACAGTGATATCTACCCTCAAATAACAGTGAGCCTCTGCCCCCAACCCGACAGCCACAATGCTATCCCCTAAAGGCTCCTCACCTCCCATGTGGCTTCCTACGACAAGTACCCCCAAACCAATAGTACCTAAACCGCAACTAACGGGGGCCTCTACCCACATGAGTGGTCAAAACCACCTCATCACAGAGTTTCTCTGTCTGCACACTAATCAATGTTTCCGGGTGAGCGGTAATCACCAAAATAGTACCCAATCCACAACACCTCTGAAACATTGTGTCCCTACGACCATGCCACTCAAGTATGATGGTCTTTCCATCCTAGTAACTCGGGCCATGCCCAACCTGACAATCATCCTTCCTCAAACCGACGCCCATGATGCCCAATCTCATGGTCAAAACCACCCAACGTAACCTGCGCCAAGCCCAACCTATGATCAGCATCACTCAAGAATATTCGAGCCATGCCCAACACAACTCAAAGGTTCCAGCATATGCAATTCAGAAATTACATATACAACATTTTTAAATAGAACACATAAATAGGCAAAACAATCTAAACAGTTGAATTGTACTAAGAAAACGCTATCCCATACCAGCACAGAGGTCCTTAAGGCCTCTAACAATTTATATCAAGGTTTAATAACTAAACTCAATAGTTTAAAATAATATAATTCAAATATAACAATTTTGGAATCCCTCGGCCAAAATGCCCCGACGTGCAACAACCCCTCGCCCGGCCCTACTCAAGAAAACCTGGTAATAGGGTATACCCAAAGGCATCCCATAGGTCAAACAATCAATTCAATATGTAATAGAAGATAAAATGGGTCCCGCTCAAAATATCCGAAAACGCGTCGAAGGCCGCGCCACCCAAATGACCATGAAAACACAAAAAGAGGTATGTATCACCTACCCGAGACTCCTACAATGCTACTCCTCCAATAACAGACTCCAATTAGGTCTAAAACGCAGTAGATCTACAAAATAATCAAAACCGCTCAAACCCTTATAACTCGTTCTAGAACAGAAATCAAACAAAATGGCTCAAGAGGAATCAAGGCATTACCTAGGGGGTTCCAACAGATCAATCAGCATTCGAATCAGGTCTCAGATGAAGTAACGGGAGAAAAAATGAGCTCTGACCAGCTCTCCCTACTCAACTTGATGAAACAAAAGAGGTTCTGCCTCAAAAACGAGGCTACTGCCCGTTTTAGCGAGAAAAAAAGAAACTACATGGCGTGTACTTTAAGTACACGGTGTGTATCATTTTACTGTTCATAAGACGGCTGAAATTCCACTGAATTACTTTCCATAAATTTCCAACATGAGTAAAAGGCGTGTACCTAGGGGTAAACGGCTTGTACTTGGTTTTCCTTCTCTTCCTTGCCGACTTACCCACATTCCATGTATATCCCTCATACATGGATAGACTATACGGCGTGTCCAAGGAGAGCACAATGTGTAATTGGTTAAACGATTCTACCTGGCCAACAGGCCTACACGCCATGTATATCCCTCATACACGACCAGACTACACGGTGTGTCTAAAGTGGACATGACATGTACTTGGTTAAACGATTATACTCGGCCAACAGGCCTACAAGCCATGTATATCCCTCATACACGGCCAAGGGTACACGGCGTGACGATAACTAAATGTTGTGTAGTAAGAAATTTCTACACGGTCATCACATGGAATGTACTCAGAGAGCACACGGCCGGAACTCGCCTAACCTATACACGACATATACTTAAAAGTACATGGCGTGTAGTCTGGAAATTTCTAGAAACTGCCCATTTTTTCCATCTTTCTCAGGGACAAGTCAAAATTTCAAACAAGGTCGGGATTTTGAACTATTCTAAAAAATTGGGTTCTTACAATCTCCCCACCTTAATATAGCTCATCCCTGAGCTATCAAACGAAACCTAGAGATGGAACAGAACATACCACCCCAATCAAAGTAACCCGGACTTCCCCAGTCTCAAAGGTCCTGGCTAAATTCCTCAAGGGGCTCCCCACCTTAGGAATCACCTAACTCAGTCTCAACATGAAAAAACTCAAAAAAAAGGTTCACTAACCTGTTTTCCAAACACATAGTCCTTCTGTGATGCATCGTCACCTCTGCGCCTCATTGGTGCTCCTGTGTCGTTCCCGACACCCAACATACCCTACACCGCATCCTTGTCCGCCTCCATGAGGTACTGGTGCCTAGAACCTCAAGTAACCTGCATCCTCGATGCCCCGATGCCCAAGGCACCTCAAGTAACCCGTATCCTCGATGTCATGATGCCCACGACACCTCAAGTAACCCGCATCCTTGATGCCCCTGATGCTACACATCTCATACATATATATAAATATATCATGCACCTGATATGGTGCCAATCCCACTGACTAGCATCTAGTCAGTCCACATAGATCATGTGCATCACGTGAACTCAAAACAAACATGCCCATATAGGTCATGCCAAAAGGAAACATGGAAATCATGGACACACCTGTGGTGTACCTCTAACCGTCGTCATCTCACCAGCCTGCTCAGCCTCTGGCAGCTCCACAGCGTGCACTTGGCCTGAAGTACGGTTTCCTGATGCCTGACCTCCCTACAGTGATTCTCCAGCCACCAGCCACCGACCCCTCAGCTGGATCCTACTGTCTCTGTCATGTCCTCCACATGCAGCTGAACCTCGGCTACCCTCTCCTGGTACCGAACATAAACCAAATCCAGATGTCATCGTCTGTCCTGGCCCCTTCCTACCGGCTGTCTGAGAAGGCTGCCTAGAAAAACTCTCAAGGTGCCTGACCTATCCACATGCCCAACATTCCTTTGGAGGCCTATCGCACTGAGTTCAAAAATTCCCTGGATGTCCACACTGAAAGAAAACCACTGAAGAACTTCTACGAGGTGGTCTAGCTGAGTCCTTGTCCTGACTGCCCTGCTGGAACTCATCTCGTCCTCACTTTCTACTGTCTGAACCCTAACCTAAAGCCATCGTCTGGGAAACCTATGGCCTATCCCACTGGTTGCCTTCCGCTATGAGCGCCTGATTCACCGCCTCTAAAAAATAATCCAGCTTGAAGATATTCACCTGGACCCGAATGGCGTGTCGTAAGCCATCCTTGAACACCTCACCCTAGTCGCTTCATCGCTTACCATACCATATGTAAAGTGATACAGCTCAGTGAAAGTAGTTGCATATTCTATGGCGGACATGTCTCACTGTTGAAGACTCAAGAACTCATGATCTCTCTCTGCTCTTAGTGTCTCTGGGTAGAAGTGCTCAAAAAACCTGTCCTCAATGTCCTTCCATGACAATCCCTCGTGCTTGTGAGTCTGAACCTACACATCCCACCAACGCTTTGTCGATCCTCATAGCATATATGTCACCAGCTTGACCCTCCGCCCTGGAGGAATCTCTAGCTGCTCGAAGATCATCTGCATGATATCTATCCAGTTCTCAGCTACCTGTGGATCACCCTCACCCTGAAAAAGAGATAGGTGCTGTGACTGGAACTCTCACATTAGATATTCCATAGATGGATCTGTACCCTACGCACCTCTATCGATCCCCTGCAAGACATGCACCAGGCTATCTTGGAGCTTCTAGTCGATCCATGGTCTGAACACTGCCAAACCCGGTTGTTGTCCTGCCTGCACTAGATCCTGAACTTGATCATGTCCCTGAGCCTGTACCCACGGCTCCTGCTCCGCCTGTACCGGATCATGAACCTTATCCTGCACCTGCGGCACTGTGTCATCACCCGCCTGACGGTCCATTGAGACATATAGGAGGAACCCTCTGAATACCATAAATGGTCAGACAACCCATATATATATATAACAATATATATTCAACGCAGATAAGAAAGCAGTAAAAGGCAGTTCATAACTACTACCCTTACTCTCCCCAACCACAACCACGCCCCATGGCATCCAAACCTCACGGCCTCCTTACCCGCCCCTAATAGAGCCAAGTATCAAAAGTACCTTGGGTCATGCCCGTCCTGGCAACTAATGTTGCCTCAAACCGATGACCGAGTCACCCAATCATGGTGATCAAAATCACCTCAACCGATAGTACCTGCCTGCTCGTACAAGAGCTAGACCCAATTACCTTGTCACATGCAATTCTACAAAAAAAATAAAGCATGGAATATACATTACAACAACAAGAAATTATATCAAGAATTTCAACTATTCACATTTCAGAGCATACAAAGTGTGACAATTGATTTTATTCACATGGCATTATCACTTCACAAAGCATATGTGCAGTTATGAAATTGAAATACCTTAAAAAATGTGTCTATCAAAAACCAAGAAACCAAGACTTTCTATACCTGTTCAAGGTCTAATTCTCCCCTACCACACCGGGTCAAGTGTTACATATCATAATCAATAACATCACACACCAAGTGAGCTACCGAGGTGGAAATCATATATAAACTGTAATCTGAGCAAAATGCAAACAACAATTCCCACCTAAGGTAACTTGGTCCATCCCTCATACCTGGGGCTACAGGCACCCAAGCACAAGCTAGAAACCCAGTTCCAGTAAAAACCTATCTCCAGTCCACCATATCCCAAATAGTAAAACCAGCAAAAAAAAGAGAAGTCTCAATCTCATTAGTAGCCAGTAAAATGCTGATACTAAATCTCTGTCAAGAACTCCTCTGATACCACTTTGTAATGACCCGGACCCGAACAGTGCTAAACGGGTCAGGTGCTACTACCTTAGGCACACCTCCCTGAATGCCAAAGGATGATGACTAGCAGTGAGGGTCTTGTAGGTATAGTGGGGAGGCTATACCCTCTCAGAGGATAATATTAATGGTACTGGTCCAAGTATAACAATAAAGATGCAGCGGAATAAAAGACTCAGCAGACTCGAACTAGACCCGCAGAGCGGAAGCATATTCAATATCAATAAACAACAGAAGTAATAAATATAAACAACAGCAACGGAAATAAACACAACAGCATGTTGATCACTTGTAACTACTACTGAACAATAAAACATGCATCCAAAGAAGGTCATACATATCTGAATATAAAAAGGGCGCCAATGGATAACAAACTGTAGCTACAAAACAAGTAAGCATACTGATACATGAAATAAGAAAAACAAGGTAAAATCCAGTTAGGCAGGACCTCAAGGTCCATACCATCTCCATGCAACAGCTAATACAGCTCAACTCCTGAAGCTGCCCTCTTTACTGCACGTAAATCTATAAAGTCTGCATGCGTCCCAAAGGGCCCGTGCAGGGTGTGAGATGAATCTCAGTAGGATACCACCCAACGGTGCATACCTAATATAAGTGTTTAAGTAGGCATGCATTTATAAGGAAAGCAGTAAACAGAACAATGTACAAATAACACAAACTCCACTGGTGCTCAGTAGCCACCATGGAGTGTCACCTGCTTCAGCTAACACCAGAATCTTTGTCATGTAACCCGGCACCATGTGCCCCCTGACACCATGTGTCTCAAGTACCGACATCCCGAAGGCATTCCCGAGAAATAGTAACCTGGAGGAACAGCGATGCCTGTCCCCAATAAGTAACCGGAGGGACAGCGATGTCTGCCCTCAAAATAAGTAATCAGAGGGATAGCGATGTCTACCCTCAAAATAAAGTAACCAGAGGGACAATGATGTATGCCCTCAAAATAAAGTGTTTGGAGGGACAGTGATACCTGCCCTCAAATAACGACGAGCCTCTGACCCCAACCCGACAGCCTCAATTCTATCCCCCGAAGGCTCCTCACCTCCCACGTGGCTTCCTACGGCAAGCACCCCCAAACCAATAGTACCTAAACCGCAACTAACAGGGGCCTCTACCCACACAAGTGGTCAAAACCACCTCATCACGGAGTCTCTCTATGTGCACACTAATCAAAGTTTCTAGGTGAGCGGTAATCACCAAAATAGTACCCAATCCATAACACCTCTGACACCTCGTGTCTCTACGACCATGCCACTCAAGTATGATGGCCTTACCATCCCAGTAACCCTGGCCATGCCCAACCTGATAGTCATCTCACCTCAAACTGACACCCATAACACCCAATCCTGTGGTCAGAACCACCCAACGTAACTCGGCCCAAGCCCAACCTGTGATCAGCATCACTCAAGAATATTTGGGCCATGCCCAACATAACCCAATGGTTCTAATATATGAAATTCAGCAATTACATATATAACATATTTAAACAGAACGCATAAACATGCAAAAAAATCTAAACAGTTGAATTGCACTAAGAAAACGATGTCCCATACCAACACAGAGGTCCTTAAGGCCTCTAACAATTTATATCAAGGTTTAATAACTAAACTCAACAATTTAAAACAATATAATTCAAATACAACCATTTTGGCATCCCCTGGCCAAAATGCCCTGATGAGCAATGGATCCTCGCCTGACCCCGCTCAAGCAAAACTGGTAACAGGGAATACCCAAAGGCATCCCATAGGTCAAAAAATCAATTCAATATGTAATAGAAGATAAAATGGGTCCCACTCAAAATACCTGAAAACGTGCTGAAGGCCGCTCCACCCAAATGACAACGAAAACACAAAAAAAGGTATGCACCACCTACCTGAGATTCATACGATGCTAATCCTCTGATAACAACCTCTAATTAGGTCTAAAACGCAGTAGATCTACAAAAGAATCAAAACTGCTCAAACCCCTATAACTCATTCTAGAATAGAAATCAAACAAAACGGTTCAAGAGGAATCAAGGCCTTACCGAGGGGGTTCCAATGGATCAATCAAAATTCAAATCGGGTATCGGACGAAGGAAAGGGAGCAAAAATAAGCTCCGGCCGGCTCTCCCCACTAAACTCGATGAAACAAAAGAGGTTCTGCCTCAAAAATGAGGATACTGCCCGTTTTAGCGGAAAAAAAAAGAAACTACACAGCGTGTACTTTAAGTACACGGTGTGTATCATTTTACTGTTCATAAGACGACTGAAATTCCGCCAACTTACTTTCCAGAACTTGCCGACATGAGTACATGACGTGTACCTAGGGGTACATGGTGTGTACTTGTTTTTTCCTTATCTTCCTCGCCGACTTAACCATGTGCCATGTATATCCCTCATACATGGCTAGAATACATGTCGTGTCCAAGGAGGACACGGCGTGTACTTGGTTAAATGATTCTACTCGGCCAACAGGCCTACACGCCATGTATATCCCTCATACACAGCCTGACTACACGGCATGTCCAAGGAGGACACGACGTGTACTTGGTTAAATGATTCTACCTGGACAACAATCCTACACGCCATGTATATCCCTCATACATGACCAAGGATACTTGGTGTGATGATAACTACACGCCGTGTAGTAAGAAATTTCTACACAGTCATCACACGACATGTACTCAGCGAGCACACGGCCGACACTCGCCTAACCTATACACGGCGTGTACTTAAAAGCACATGGCGTGTAGTCTAGAAATTTTTAGAAACTATCCATTTTCTCTAGATTTCTCAGGGAAAAGTCAAAAATTCAAGCAGGGTCAGGATTTTGACCAGTTCTAAAAACCCAGGTTCTTACACTTTATACAATGTTTTTCCAAAAATGTGTTATGCACTTGGTTTATTCCCTAATAAAACCTTGTTTTATATAAGTCTTTGGGTCCTATGAGAGAATTGTGGTTATTTTTTTATAGTTATGTGAACTATATATAGGTAATTTATAAGAAGGGTGTATAGTGGAGGAATGAGTTATGGAATTTATATGCTTTTCCTTATGGCATGTTATTGATGTGTGATTGATATGCGATACATGTTTCCCCACCATCAGTGTCTAGTGTTATGGGAACCCTTGACATCTAAATGGGATATTGAGAGATGGTTTATATGATAGTCATGATGAAACTCTGACTAGGGTTCTCTTTTATATTATTTTTTATGACTATATGGAGTGCCATCTAGTGAGGATTGTTGGAGTAATTTGAGAGGTCATTATCTTGGAAAATCATTAATATTCTGGAAGATGGTTCCACCCAAGTATATCTAGGACTGTGTCACTAGAACCATGGGAGTTTCCAATGATTACATATACTTTATATGACTTCATTAATACTATACTTGATTATTATTATTCTTTATTTTCCTTTATTATTATATGTGATTCTCGTCCTTATGTATTTTAAGGTTTGGTTCAATTGTATTTTTATTTTTGGTATAACTGCTTTTGGTGATGGTTTTGGATGCTACCCTTGGTTCACATGGAGGTTTCCAGTTTAGAATTTTGGGTTTTCTCTCTTATCTTATACCATGTATGTATTGACCAATTTAGCTTCTCTGTATATGAGATTTTGGTTTAGATTTATTATTCTCCTTGGTATTTATGTTACGTTGGTATGTAAAATGGATTTTTTTTGTGTTATAATTTATTGATTTTTTGGGGCTGTAGTTTCTGCAAATTTTTTTAACAGCACCATATTGCGGTTATTTAAATCACCACTAAATATGGTCAAAAAATTTTATTGGTGGTTTAAACCATCACCAACTCCTCATTATTTTTTCAGAGGAAAACCACTGCTAAAAACAAAATTACCACCACTAAAAAAAATTTCACGACACTTCCCAAAAACCATCGTTAAATTGATGAAACCGACACAGGTTGTATGCCAATGCCAACTTTAGTGGCAGTTTTTAAAAACCGTCACGGAAACATTTAGTGATGGTTCAAACTGCCACCAACTTAAAAAAACCACTGGTATTCTTCTATTTTGTTGTAGTGGACCCCTATTTTTTAACATCTCGTGCAATTTCATCCTCTTTTAAGGGTTTTTTCTTATCTTTTTTTTGTGGGGACTCAATTTACTCTCAAGACTTGCACACATCTAGATATTATGGTGTTCAAATTTTGTCATTTTTCATGTTATGGTGTTATTTATGATTAAATATATACACATGTATACATATTTGTATATATTCACACAATAAAATTTAATTTTATAAATAAATATGTAAACATATTTACATATAAAATATCTTTCTATATATATAAACCATATCTAAATAATAACAATATCCATTTTATTTAAAATAAAAATACGTGAATATTTATATACCTATACAATTAATATATATATATATATATATATATATATATATATTTGTGTGTGTACACTACTACAAAACTAGGTTTTAATAGCATTAGTAAAGGACCTTTAACAGCGATTATAAAGTGCTATCTACATAGGTGCTATTAAAGGGCAGTCTAGAACAGCACAAAAAAACACTATTGAAGGGGTCCTTTAACAATGCTAAAAAAAGCGTTGTTAAAGGCCTCATTTAACAACAATTTTTTTTGTGATAATAAAGGAACATTTTAACGGTGCTTTTTTTAGCATTGTTAAATTACCCCTTTATCAACGTCAAAAAACACTGTTAAATGGGGTAAAAGGAACCTTTTAATGATGATTTTTTAGTGTTATTAAAGGACCCATTTATTTACACCAAAAAAACATTGTTAAATGGGGTGGAATTTTATTTTTTTGAACCTCTATGAGCCCGACCTTATAAGCAGTTCCACGAACACTTCCCCTCGCCCCTTTATCAACATTTTTCACCCCACCGCCCCTTTATCAACAATTTTCGAATTTCACAGCCTTCTATGCCCGCCTGGATTCATACCCTGTACCTCTCCTTTGAAAATGGAATGGCTTTACCACTTTACCATGCCGTTTTTTTGTCTATATTATGATATTTCTATATATATATATATATATATATATATCTACACATATATTTTTTATTCACATATTTATATAAATATTTTCAAATAAATTTATAAATATATTATATATTATATTCATTTTCATATACTAGAATATAATATAAATATATATCCATTTATTAATACACACATATATGTATATATAAACATTATATATATATATATATATATTTGTATAATATAAAAAATAGTTAGATATTTTTTTAAATACATTTTTATATCATGTATTTATTTACATATATTAGAATATACATATACATATATATTTGTTAATTACTGACACACACATGTTTATATATAAACATTAATTGTATAAGTATATATATATACATATTAATTAATTTTTATAAAATAAATAAAATGCATAATTTTTTTACTTTAAATAAAATGAATAATAAATATTTATTTTATATATATTTTTTTTGAAAATACAATCCTCAAAACTTAGATATCATCCAAAGAAAAAGTACATACTTTCGGAGGAAAAGACGAGATCCAACTATTAGACCCTCGGTGGTTCCTATAGGCTGCCATAAAATGAGTCACATCCCTCTCTCCTGAAAAATAAAAAAAACAAAAAGAGAACAAAGACACCAAAGATCTGATGATGTCAATAATGGACCCATAGGCTTGGTGGCCAACTTCATATTCCTTAAGAGCGTTGATAATAA
This sequence comes from Viscum album, assembly GCA_963277665.1. Taxonomy (NCBI): domain Eukaryota; kingdom Viridiplantae; phylum Streptophyta; class Magnoliopsida; order Santalales; family Viscaceae; genus Viscum; species Viscum album. Next base: position 1,693,105,994 of record OY728128.1, on the reverse strand, counting down.
CTTGACAATCAGATTTGACCACAACATCCTTCCATCCAAGAGATGAGATGAACTGCATACCCTTCTGAATAGACATATCCTCAAACATTGGAGGATACCGACCAACAATGTCCAAGGAATGATGAGCAGTAATAATAGATCCATCATGATCCCAGAGGACTAACCCTGAGCCAACAGAACCATCCCCGGGATTCGCTGCATCAGTATTAAGTTTGAGGATGCCCAAAGGGGGGGGAATCCATCTGATAAGAAAAATAAGCAGGTGAGGGTGGTGGAGCCCCCTTATCATCAAGCCACTGAGATTCCCAATTATGCATCCTAGAAATCCAAACCCTATCATATTTAACAATGTTCTAAAAAATGAAGGTGTTGTAGTGAAACCATATAATCCAGGCTCGGATACATGGTCCTATGATAGTCTGAGTGAGAAATGTTTTGAACCAATCCCCCACAATGAGGCTAACATCCCCAAGATTTTTCCAATGAATGAGATCATGTGTCGTGCATGTAGTCCAAAGTCTGGTGACCCAAGGGTAGGAAAAAATGACATGAAGATATTTCTATGTTGTAACCTCACAGAGTGGGCATAGCCCATTAACAGAGAGGTGCCTATCGGTCAGGAAAGCGTATGTGGGTATAATCCCCCTACACATTTTCCAACAGAAAATCTTGGCCTTTGGTGGGACATTAAGATTCCAAATATGTTTCCAAAGGAGGGGATAAGTACCTTCTCCTCCTGTAACACACCCTATAACCCAAACAAACACTATGGCATCCAAATGAATTAAGAGACCAGTACAGCTTGTCTGGTCCATCATCATAGACCACTGGAACTGCCAGGATAGCCTTACGATCGGACTCAATGAACCAGTGTTTGAGCCTTTGAAGATCCCAACCAGAAAGGTTATCAACCAGGAGCTCTCTGACCACTCCATGATCATGATCGGCTGCAGGCAAAGAAGTGGGAATAAAGCCCTCCAATCCACACAACCATGGATCATGCCAGATATTAATTGAATCACTGCTGTAAATTCTCCAAAAAATGTCATGGTTCAAGATAATATTAGATCTCAAACACTCTTCCAGAAATATCTCAATTGAGGACCCAAGATTGAAGACAAAAATTCATCACAGGGATAGTACTTAGCTTTGATGACTCTAGCACTCAATCTATTAGGATTATGTGAAAGGAACCGGCCTTGCTTGGCCAGGAGTGCATTGTTAAAAACATTCAAGTCACAAAATCCCATGTCGCCGCAAGCCTTAGGAGCACAAAACTTCTCCCAAGAGATACAATGTAAATGATTTTTATCATTAGCATGGCCCCACTGAAAATTAGCGAAGGCAGAGTGAAGTTGATGGGTAAAGAAATCTGGGAGATTGAAAAGGGGCATCACATAAGATGGAACAACTTGGGCTATAAATTTAATAAGAACCTATTTACCTTACCTGGATAGGTTTTTTCCAGACCATCATTGGATTTTCCTATGGAATCTATCAAGGATGAAAGAGAATACCTCTCTTTTAGAGCATCTGACGACCATTGGGAGTCCCAGATATTTATTATGTTTCTCTACGACCTCAATCCCACAAAAACTATAAATAGTGTATGTCATACCATCTTTCACACCTCGACTAAAAGACATATTAGACTTGGAAAAATTGACCCATTGACCTGAAGCATCGATGAAATCGTCAATGATTTTGAGAATCTCTTAGCACTCTTGAAAAGTTGCTCTTGAGAAAAGGAGGCAATCATTAGTGAAGAAAATGTGAGTAATGGGGATACTTTTCTGACAAAACTTGTCCCCATGGATAAGACTAGCCAGATCTTCTTTAGATAAAAGATGAGTGAAAACATCAGTAATAAGGAGAAACAAGTAAGGGGAAAGAGGGTCACCCTGTCGGAGGCCTCTGGAAGGTTTGGAATTCTTTGTAAGGAAGCCATCAAATTTGATGATATAAGAAATATTTTTAACACAAATCATGATAACTCTCACCCATTTTTGTACAAATCCTAGTTTTCTCATAACCTCTTCCAGAAAGGCCCATTCCACCCTATCATACGCCTATGACATGTCCAATTTCATAGCCAAAATCCCCCTCTTTGAGGTTGAACAAGTTTTCATTGAATGAAAGATTTCATGGGACATGATAGAATTATAAGTAATGATCCTCTTGGGAATGAAATTAATCTAGTTGTAACACCTCAAGTTTCCACGGTATGCTTCTTTTTAAATAATTCAAATAGCTTGCTTTATACACAACACCGAGTTCAAGCACACCACGACTAGCCATTTAAGAAGCGGTTATGAATAGTATTGACCATATTTTGAATTATATATATTCCATATAATTTTAATATTCATATAATTTGTTTATTAGACATTATATAGGAACCAATTCAATTTTTTAAATAAAAAATTATTTTTCCAAAAATACTATTTTACAGCCTTTTAATGGTGAACCCTTTTTAAATCCAATATTTGACACTTTTATATATTAAATTTCACAAAATAAAATTCTTATTTAGAAGTGGGGCATAAAATTTTAGTCTGAAAAAATTTTTGGTGGTTTTCTGATAACTTTCATATTTTAATGAATAGTAAAAAATACTCCATTTTAATTTAAAACTACTTTTTCATCTAATTTATTTATATTGTTTGATTATCCTTTTAATTGGTTTTAAAGTATAATTATATTATGTTTTTATAATTTAATATAATTTGGGTAATTGTAATTAATTTCACATTAAAATTGGATATAAACACGTGTCAATCTCTTGATGATTTTTACTTTTAAAAAACTCGTTTTCTCATTTTGTCAATGGGAATTAATTTTAAATTAATTGGTACAACTTTTGTGTTTTAAATATTAAAAAATAGATTCAATATTTAGAATCAGTGGGTATAAATTATATTAATATGCTACTTTTATTTTTGGGCATTATGAATAGTAACTTTAGTAATTATTTTTATTTCCATGGTTGATGGTAAATCATGTAATTATAGATAAAAAAATATTATAAAATTACCTTAAAACCTATAAAAATACTATTAGATGACTAAATTAGACCCTTATCATCTATGGTTAGAAATTTAATCACTTAATGGCCACTTTCCCATGAATAGGACATGAATATAATAAAAATTAATGAATGTGACAAAATGTCACACTCTCATTTTATATAATTATATTAATTTTAATATATGGATAAACAAGATATAACATCAACTATAGGTAGTATCTTAAAAGATACAATAATTACCTACATCATAGAAATTTATTTAGAATATTTAGAGATTAAATAATTACCATTAATGATGACACAATAGTGATGCAGGAATTATTTTATTAATAGAAATACTAAATTAATGGTTTTAAAAACATTAAAAGAAATTTAATTTGAATTAATTACGGTACTCCCCAAATTTTCAAGTTGAATATGACATTATGGGATTATATTAAATGGTTTTGTTAAAATCTATCTTCTCCGTGGATTTTATTTAAATTCAAATAAATGAATAGTGTCAAAATGGACACTATTAATATTTTATAAAAATAACATATTATTAAATTATTTAAAAATCATAAAAAACCTTAAAAATTAAAAATTGAAAATTATAAGATCTAAAATTTCATAAAGTTTCCAATTATGGAAAATTGACACCACATAAGTAAATATTTATAACCATTTAATATTTAGAATATTAAAATTAAATAAATTAAATAAGGATAAATCAACTGATAAGGTTTAAAATAAAATCAAAACATGTCTAAATTTTATTGTTTGAGAGGATTTAGACTCATACTCATCTTATCTTTGAAATAATCTACTTTGGAGCCATTTGTATTTAAAAATTAATTTATATTAATTTAATATTTTAATACTTTTCAAAGGTGCCCCTCACCTCTCTTATAAAAAAGTACTTCTCCTTCTCTTTAATTCACACCTCCAAAGCCATTTGGTTTGGACAAACCCTACCCAATTCTTATCCCAACTTCTCTAAATTCATCCTAGAGGACATTCTTTGGGCATAAATCCATTCTAAGGAGTCCTTTTATGCAAACCAAAAGAAGATACCTGAAAAAGAGGTAATTGTTTTATCACCTCATACAAAGTTATTTTCTTCTTATACTTCCTCTTTCTATGTTTTTTCCATATCAAAATAATAACTCTAGTATCATCCATATACTAATATGTAATTATAATCATGATACAACTATATTCCTCATTTTATCCATCATACGAATAACAATATCACCATGTGTGCGTATATACGACCTACCGTCTCCACGTCGTGGTGTAATTTTTTATTCAACGCTGATTTATTTTAATGGATGTGATGATGAGTATAATGGATATAAATAATTAATATAACATGATAAATATTTTTTATAATTAATATACCATCCAATTCCATACCATTTAACCATCAAGGGAATGATATTGTCGCTCGTGTATACGTACGACCTACCGTCTCCACGACGTGAGGGGATTCATTCTCTATGTTAACCATTAAATAATGATTATAAAACTTATATAATGAGTATAAATAATAATTATGAGCCTAATATAATTATATATATAAATTAAATACATCCTATTCATAACAAACATGACTTACATGAAAAAGACAAAATGGGAAAACGAAGCAGTTAACACTCAAAACAATGGTAATACTAAAATAATATTAAGAAAATGATATAAGAGGATTATATATGATATCATAAATATTGATATAGTCCTATTATAATTTAATAACATGTTTTAACCATTATACAGGAGGTTAACTCACCCTTAACTAAAGGAAAGTTTAAGGTAAGGGTTAATTTTACAATCTTATTATTATCTGAGATTGTTTATGCATAAGTATTTACCGGGACATATTTATCATCCATATCCATGTTTATTGAAAATATTTTAAAAAGAAATATTTTTAAGGTTTTATGTAATGTAATATTTAAATAAAACAAAATTTTAAATGTTTTAAAGATTTATTCTTCTAAATATTTCTCATTAATTTCCATGTTATCCAAATGGTTTTAAGGATTTATTTATGTGGACATAAATATTTTAAAAGGTTAATTCCTTTAAAATGTTTCAAGTGGTATGGAAAAATTTGATTCATAAACCTCTTTTAAATGTTTTATTTTATAAATTGTGCAACTTTTAATATTTTCAAAGTAAAAAAGGGATATTTCTCTCAAAGAGTTTTAATGATTTTATTAGATTATTTTCATCTATGTCAACATCCTTTGTTGGATTTTATGATTAATTGATATTGATTTACTATGATACAATATTCCATATTTTATTGTATGTTTATGATATATTTGAATGTGGATGTTCTATTTTGATACCATTCATGGTTTATGGTTGAAGTATTAACATTTCATATGTTAGTTTTAATATGAATGTTTATGCAATGTTTCACCCTTTTCACATGAGGAATGTATTGGACTTAGTAAGTGACGGGCAAGGCCCACTATAGCCCCACGATACATCGGTAGGTATCATGAGACAAACTAGTATCTTGGCATAAGGCATTTATGGTATGATAATGGTCTTGGCATGAAGTCTTGACGGTATGGTAATAGTCTTGGCACGAAGCCTTGATGGTATGGTTATGATGTCTGATATTGTGCATTTCCTCATTATGAGATTAGTTATTGATATTGCATGTTATTATTTGACTAGTAGAATATACATGTGAAAGTTTAAATGGAATTATTTTATTTTTTCTTTCCATATTATGTTGAATATTATGTTTAAAAGTCTTGTGTTTCAGTTTTATATATTGTCTTAAAAGATTATTCTTATTTATGATAGCTTGTGCTATATTATTTATCCTTACTGAGCATATGAGATCACCCCTTTCTTATGTTTTATTTTTTCCAGGATTCCAAGAAGTGTATTATGATTTATATGTGGGGTTAAGCTAGGATAATAATGGTGTTATCAAAGAATTATCTATATTGCATTTTATGTTTTGAATTGTAATGTAATGTTCATGTATATAATCTATTTTCCAAGACTGCTAAATTGATATATCCTTTGGGATTTGATTCCTTGTAATCATGACAATGTATTAAAATAATGCACCAGCTCCAGGCAACTGGATTTAGGGTGCTACAATTGGTATCAAAGGTAGGTTTAGTATAAACTTTTTAAACTAGATTTATAAAAACTTTAATTAGAAAACATTAGACTAAGATAGAATTTGAGGATAAGTATAGAAGAACATCCTATAATTTTGTTAATGTAAAGATTATGTGGGTATTCCTAGAAAATACATCCCTTTATGGATACTACAAGTGGAATTGGCTCTGAAAAAGATGTATTTAGGTGTAATAACTCCAACAAAGTGTTTCGGGCTTTACTCAGGGTAACCTGGTACACGACAACAGGCCTTACTGTACACCTGGTTTGACACTCCTAGGGGATATGCTTAGGATAATTCATGTTTTCTTTACAAACCATTGTGAAGAATTTATGATTAACTATTTCAAAAAATAAACCATATTTATTATTATGGGTTAGATATGAATAAATTTTTCAATTTATGTTAAGTATTTTACTTGTTTAGAATTATGAATTATGATGCATAACCTAATCTAGTGTATGTCATTGTTTAGAAATTTAACCTAGTATAAGGAATGGAAATCGTATCAACACACGTAATCCATGTATGGATTTCCCTCCCATGCAAGATAATGATAGTGGATAAGGTGATACAACTGGCGTTGAATAGCTTATAACCATACTAAGACAACTAACTCGGGTTATGAATAATAACCTTACCCATATGGAGTAGCCTGATCCACAATGCAGAGGATCAATGTTAGACCGCTTCATGAGGAAAAAAACCCCAACATTTAATGGGACGAAAAATCCTTTTATAGCTAAGCAGTGGATAAGTTCCTTAGAGAAAATATTTCTTGCTTTGGGGAGTAATCAAAGGGAAAAGGTTATTGTGGAAATCTATCACCTATCAGGAGATGTAGATTAATGGTGGTCGTTAATTGAAAACATGATGGAGTATGAAGAGGTAGCACATATAAAATACAGGGAATTTAAATAACTCTTCCTAGAAAAATATTTTCCTCATGATCTATGAGTGGATATGGAGGGGAAATTTCTAAGTTTGAGGCAGAATAAGGATGAGAATGTTGAAAATTATGAAGATAACTTCACAAGGTTAGTGAGGCATGCTGTAGACTACATACATAACCCAAGAAATAATATTGATCGATTATTTTATGAGTTAAAATCATTCATCTGAAATATATTAGTATCATAATATTTCTTATTATATGAAGATATAGTCTCACATGCTATCAAGATGAAAAAGTAATTATCTAAGTATTATGACATTAAAGTAAATTAATAAAATAAGAGAATGGTGGAGAAAGATATAGATAAAATTAAAAAGGGAAAGAAATATTTTCCCTTATATGATAATTGTGGGAAGAAACATCCTGGTACTTTCCTGAAAGGAATGAGAGTTTGTTACAAGTGTGGAGAAAAAGGTCACTAAGCTTGTGATTGTAAGGGAAATAAAGAAGCTATAAATTTGAAATGCTATAATTGTAAATAGATGTGACATTATGGAAATGATTTTCCAAAGTGTCAAGGAAATATATCTCAGAAGAAGCAAATGGATCAAGGTCAAGCTTATATTGTTACTATAGTTGAAGTAGAATAATTAATGAATTTATGTTTTTGGATTCAAGAATTATATTACTATATTTTGGATTGTAATACAGTACTTATTCTTTAAGGATTTGGAAGCATGAATTATTTCATTAAGGATTTTGAGGTTATAAAGGTATTTGTCTATAATAGATACATTATGTTGTTTAGGGAATCTGATGTTATGATTGATTTTGGAAATTTAGAAATCTTTTTAGACTGTTAATTTGGACAGAAGTATTTTGGAAAATTCTTAAGGTTGGAATGGATTAAGTTGTACATTGGATAGTATTTTTTGAGGTTAAAACATTTCTTAAGGTTATTTAAGGAATTTTATAATAATATAGATTGAGAAAAATGATAACTCACGGGTCGGGTGACAACCCGTCACGTCAGACAAGCCTGTGGGAATAAAACCCACAAACGAAGTGGAAAAAGGCTTTATTGCCTACCATTGGCCTATAGAAAGTCCCTGGTTATTATAACATAGTTTTCTTTATTTAAATGGTATAAGTTTATATTTGGAGCCTTATATGATTAAGATAAATAGAATATATTTGAGTTTTATTATATTTTAAAGAGAAAGATGAGTTTGTGGTAGGAATTAGTTAAAGGATGAAACTCTATATTTAAATTAAGTATGCTTCCTTGTGTTCTTAGTTTATGAGGTAAATTAATTCTACAACACTAGGGAAAGGATCTGTCATGACCCGTCCCCCGAGACCCGTGTTGTGACTACCCCAAGCCTGCCTTCTATAGGCCAGGGGTTGGAAACTAGCACCAGAAAGGCATTGCCTTTAAACCTGTATAAACACACAGTCCAAGAACACAACAAGATTCAACCATGAAGTAAAACTGCAATAGTAAAAGTATGTACAAAAAGTAAAGGGGCCGGAATACAAGCCCAACTGAAAGATATAACTACAACTGAAAAGAGAAAACATCTCCTGGAATTGCCCACTAAGGATCCTACCTGAAGGGTAGGTACAGCTCGTCTCCACATCTCTCCACATCAACCAGTCACCTTTTTGTACCGCCTGGTCCTGGATCCTACAGTCTCAGCCGTGTTGCTCATCGTCTACATAAGACACAACAAGGTGCGGGCGAATCCCATGCAGGGGTGAGTGTAACAATACTCAGTAGGGACCCTGAGACCCCCGAAGGTCTCTAAGAACCCCCAAAAGGAAAACCACAAAAAAAAGCAAAAGACTCAACTCAAACAAAGTATAACTTAAGTACAGAAGTACAAATGATTAGTTGTAAGGATATATAATCTTATTCTGTTAAGAGGTTGTGCTGATGACCCACACATGATCAATAGGTAGTAACCCCCACAAGACCCACATAGGATTAGTAGGTACTAACCCCCGCAAGACCCACACAAGATCGGTATAATTTTGATCCAAACAGGGTCGCTATAATTCTGATCCATACAGAGTCACTATAATGTTGATCCACACAGGGTCACTATGAAGCTGATCCACAACGGGCCGCTCTAAGTATGGTCCTCGTCAGGTTTCTATAATGTTGATCCATATAGGGTCTCTATGATGCTTATCCACACTGGGTCACTATGATGTTGATCCACACAGGGTCTCTATGAATGCTGATCCACACAGGGTCGCTATGATGCGGATCCACACAGGGTCACTATGAATGATGATCTACATAGGTTCTCTATGAAGTGACATCCAGCCATAGTATTCTAAAAAGGAGTAACCTGTAGTACCAATATTTCTCAAGGGTTACAACACAACAGACAGAGTATCAATCAGACGCCTGGTCTGAGAGTTATAGGCATTTTAGTGCCGAGGGCCTGGTTAGATTTGGGTACGATCCAACCTGGTCATACTCCAACATTCTCCAAAACTATGGTGGAGTATCTCAAAAGTAACATCTCACTCCAAGGATCTCATCACCATAGACGGTTCGTCAAATGGACGTCTGGTTCGCAAGATACGGCCTTTTAAGCGTATATGGGCCTGAAAGGGGTCCGGGTCCGGTCCGAACCGGCCCAACCCGATCTGGGCTGACCCAAACCATCTTGGGACAACCCGGTTGGTCTGTTCCATGGACCAGACCACCCCAACTGGGTTGGGCCGCAGCGGCTCAGCCCATCGGCTGGCGTGACCCGCACAAGGGTCACGCGGTCTGTCTCCCGAATGGCTCAAAGAGTCGTTCGACTCTTAATTGGCGCTGCCAAGTGGCGCCGCCTGGCTGTCTGTGGGACCCACAGGGAGTGGGTCATCTCCCTTCATCGTGTCTTTGAAGTCATGGTCTGCGTCACCGCGGCGTGTGACGGTGCGCCTCCTCTCGCCTTTGCGGCCGGCTAACAGTCGACCACCTGTCTGTCCATCGTGGTGCTAAGCGGCACCGCCCCCTACTGCAGCTGGCGAGCTTTAGTCGCTGCCGATCGTCGGTGCCACCACCCCGGTGCCGCACCAGCGGATCTTTCTCAGGCCACCAGGTGAGCTCCAATGGTCCATTTTCCATTCCACTCACACCTACATCCTCTCAGGATGTCGTCGTTGCTGCACGACTCCCGGATTCAAGGTTCTGTCAAATTTGTAAATTTTTTCCCCAAAGAATGCAATAAGAATGAAGCGGTGGAGGGTCTATGACTTTTTTGTTTGGCCCGTGCCCTCCGTTTTAACATCATAACAAGCGTAAAGTAATTTAATTCATCAAAGATAAACTTTAATAATAACCCCCAACCTTGAAAATCATTGGCGACCACTGCGGACGACAGTGCTTCCACATTCAAGGGTATTGCGGATGAAGGAGAAGGTTCACGTGTGTTATCATTCATCGATTGTTGACCTTCGGATCGATTCTACAACGGGCGTCGTCAAATCCTCTGTTCTTAGTTGGAAGAAGGTTTTTCGACGCTTCGTCGGATCATGCCACCAAATTCCTCCCAAATCTCCCTTTTCCCATGTTTTAATAAAACAAAGGAAGAGTTAAGGAATTAATTCCTCATTCAATTAAGGGCCCATTAATTGGTGAAATTAATGAGTCACATTAATTGAATGTGGTGTGGTTACACAACAGATGAGTCAAGCCATTAAATGGATTGACAACCTAGCGGTCCCGCCACTTCTGCTCAACTGTTGGAGAAAAAAAATAACAATTTCATGTTATTTTATTATTCTTTAAAAAGTTTGAAAACTAACTTTTTCTCTCGACCTACTACAATTGAAGAGAAGCCTCCCTTAATCAAATCTTGACACTGCAGATTCAACTGTGTCCTCAGATTTCAATTCTGAGCATTGGTCCAAAAGTTAGAAAATTCCACCCATACGTTTATTGAATATACCTTAAAAAAAGTTCAAAATTTTGTTCTGGGTACACCGAACATCATAATCATGCACCGTCAATTTTCGCAGACTCGTAATAATCCCAAAAAAATTACATGTAATTTCTGGGTCTTTACATTCTCCCCACCTTAGGAATTTTCATCCCCGAAATCTACAAAAAAAACTAGGGAAACAAATGGGGGTAATGAGCACATATCTGAGCCTCCCGCTCCCATGTTCTCTCCTAAATATTCTCGTGTTACAATGAACTCGCACCATAGGAATCGACCACCCATAAAGGACCCGCTCCTGTCGATCCTCTATCTCCACCAAGAACTCGGAAAACATCGCCCCATCGTCAATGTTTAGCGCGCCCTAGTCGATAATGTGCAATGGATCATGCATATATCTCCTCAACTACGACACGTGGAATACATTATGCACTTGTTGCATCTATGAGGGAAGAGCTATATGGTACGCCACCTCGCCTACTCTGCTGAGGATATGGAAGGTTCCGATGAACCTCAGAGATAACTTGCCATGTAAGAACCCAGTTTTTGGATATAAAAGACTTTGGAATAGTATTGATATTATTCTAGATCAGCTCCTTCAGACGGCGTGTGATTCCGAGCCCCGGAGTGTCCGAAGTTAAATTTTCAGTGCGTTCACACTGGGCACGCCAAATAAAAGGGATAACTCCTAAACGGTGATCCGGATCAGAGATCCGAGTATTCTAATGGGTATGTAATAATTTTTTTACCCTATTAACAACATAAAACTTGTTGGTGCGGGATGTTTGGACCCCTCGCTCGCTTTTGGAACGTGGAACGGATAAATTAAATAATTAATTAATTCGTTTAACGGCTTAACACAAGTATCTCTTAAACGGTGGATCGGATTGGAAAACTGAGGGAACCGTTGAGTTTGGAATGTTCCGTTTACCCTAGGAGGGGTATAAGTTTCGCGGGCGCGGGCCGTCAATGAAAAATGGCCCTGGGGGCGTTTTCGTAATTTGGCGACTTTGGGCGTTCAGTTTTATAACTTTCAAACGGAAGCTCGGAATAAAATTCTGATACCACTGTTGTGCTCGGGAGGTGATTTTTACCCTAGGGGAGGTTTAATTTTGACCTTGACAAAGGTTTCAGATGCGGGTTAAAATTTAGGGATTAAATTAATTAAATTTTTATTAATTTAATTCTCTATTTAAACAAACCCTCTCCTCCTCCCCTTCCTTTGGAACCTCCTGGAGGAAGGAGTTCAATAAAGAATACCACATCTCCTCCACCAAATCCGGAGAGGAATGACAGATTCAGCGAGGCGCGGTGGGAAGCGTCGGGCGAAGCCCAACAAGGTAGGAGTTTTCGGTTTTGCGTTTTCATTTCCGAACTCTACTTCCAAGTTGAATTTTAGTGTCGAATTGCTGTTGAATTTGAAAACAAAACCCATGTATGCGTATTACTCTTTTTAAGCTTCCCGACTCACATTTTGGTTTGAAAATCTGAGTTCTGACGAGTCCGGAGGCGTCCGTCGAATGTTGCAGGTTTTTGAGTTGTTCCAGCCGGTTTAGGTGGTCCGACGGGTGGCTTCGGCTCAGGCAGCGGCGCAGGCGGCTTCTCAGGTGGGTATTCAGCGGAGGTCGGTCAGGTACTGAGGGCGTCGGCCATGGGGCGCCGCGGTAGAGCGTAGGCCGGCGGAGGTGCCGGTCCGTAGGGCATCGCGGGGGAGCAGAGGTCGGCATCCGGCGTGGCGTTGTGGTCGAGGGGGAGCCGAGGCAGGGCCTCAGGCGGACGGTGGAAGCAGGACCCGCAAGTCCTGCTGGTGTGTCAACGAGGACCGGCCGACTGGCCGGTCTGTTGGGAGACAAGGACCCGCATGCTGTGGGTCCTGTGGACAGAAGAAGACCGGCCATTCGGCCGATCTGGTTTTGTTAAAAAAAGGGAAAAAAAGAAAAATGGTTTATAATAATAATAATAATAATATTATTATTATTATTATTATTATTATGGAAATGATTTTCATATCATAAATGGCGTCTGATTTGGGCACCGTCTATGGCAACGCGTCCCTTAAATTGAGACTAAATTTTTGAGATGGTTTCGGGAATTTTTAATTCCCGAAATGAGGGGCTCGGGGGCGCGACATGACCGTTAAGTGGACGGGCGTTTTTCCGAGAATCTTGTTTTGGACGGCGCGGACGCGTCTGACGTCTGTTTTGAGCATCGTTAGTGGAATTGGGACCCTAGTGCCAGGGCAAAGCTTTCCAGGGTGGTTTCAGGTGTTGAAGCCGGAGTTGAGGTGCGGGCCCCACGGCCCGTCTTTCGAGCTGCGTGCAGCGTTTCACGACTTTTTCATCAGACGTCCATTCGGGGCGTGCGAGCAGTCATTTTTGGGTGTTTTTACGAGGGGATTGCAACGGTGCAATCCGCCCGCTCTAATTCGGCACGATGGTGTGGGGCCCATGAGGGCCGTTTGGGCGTTGACGGTGATTTTTTCATCTCTATCACCAGGCGGCTATTTTGGACAAGAGAATAGTCCACCTTGTGTACTTTTTCGAGAGGAACGCAATGGTGGGATCCGTTCATTGTGTTTTGGGACCGGGATGCGGGTCCCACGAAGCGTCGCTCATGTGCGGTGCGCCGGAATGCATCTTTTTCTCCGGATATTCGTTGCACTCAAGTGAGCAGTCCTTTTGACGTGTTTTCCCGAGGGGATCGCAATGGTGCGATGCCCCCGACTATTTTCGGGGCCGAGACTCAGGATCACGGGACATCGTTCGGGCGTTAGGCGGTGTTGGTGACTTTTCCGTTGGATATCCGTTTGAGGTGAGTAAGTAGTCTACTTCGTGTGTTTCTTCATGAGGATTACAACGGTGTCATCTGTTTGGTTGTGCGGAGCCTCTTGTGTGATCTTAATAAATGTGGAATAAAAGGTGCTCTGGTGGTGGTTCGTCCTACCATGTTTGTAGCGGACCCTTGGCGTGTGATCGCACACTCTTGGGATAGTGATATAAATGATTCACAAGATGTGGTTAGTTGTGTGTGGGCCTTTGAGGTGGAGTTGTTACGTTCATGCCTTCACATTGACGTTGGGTGCCGGGTGCACGTTAGCCTTTGGGTTGGAGACGTGGTATACTCTGGAAGTATACGGGAGCGCTGGGAGGTACATGTGGATGTTGGTACCTGAGAATGTTTGTGCGCTTGGTTGGGGTTGAATTGGGGCCACCCATCGTGTGGGCCCCATGTGCGTGTCGTGTTCTGCTTCACGTACTTTTGACCTCTTGCGATGTAGAGGGTTCCTCTATTCTTGTTTGTTTGACCGGTAGGGTTGAGTTTTCCCCTGGTCCTCTTCTCATTGGTTTTGACCAGCAGGGTTGAGTTTTCCCCTGGTTCTGTTCTCATTTGGCCGGCAGAGATGGTTTGTTTCCTCTGTTTCATCATCTGTGAGGGGTTTCAGTACCGTGCCCTTTTACCGGACTGCGGCACCGTTTACGACTACGGGTGTTCGTACAGTGTGGGTGTTTTCCCCACTTTCTGGGATGAGTTGACTCGGTCCGCTTTGAAAGTGACTCAGCGGATTGGAGCGGGATCGCCTTGTGAGGCCTGGGGAGATTTTCCTGTCACTTTGTGTTCCCTGGTAGAGTTATTGTGGATTCGGTGTGACCAACACTTTACACGGGCACCGATCCTCTACCCAGGAGGTTGTTTCCAGCAGAGCTGAGGTTGTTACCAGCAGGGATGAGATTGTTTCCAGCAGGGCTGAGGTTGTTACCAACAGGGCTGAGGTTGTTACCAACGGAGTTGAGGTTGTATCGAGCAGGGCTCGCCAGTGGGTTACCATCCAGCAGGGATGGCTAGTACAGCGGTGTTCACTGAGCAGTACCATCCAGCAGGGATGGCCAGAGCAGTTCTGGGCTTACCTCTAGCTGGGCTGGGCAGTGGTCACCGATGTCGGGCTTACCTCCAGCTGGGCTGGGCAGTGGTCCCCGATGTCGGGCTTACCTCCAGTTGTGCTGGGCAGTGGTCCCCGATGCCGAGCTTACCTCCAGCTGGGCTGGGTTGTGGTCCCCGATGCCAGGTTACCTCCAACTAGGCTAGGCAGTGGTCCCGTCACCGACTTTAGCCGGGTCGCCCTCTAGTGGATTACCCTGTTACGGGACTTGGCAGTGTGGCACCCGTCGACTCTTGTCGGGTCTCCCTGTAGTGGGAACCTGTTGACTTCCAGGGACCCTCTAGTGGGGATGGGTAGGGGGTCGCCTGTCAACTTTGAGCAGACCTCTCGACTGCGGGGCAGTGACATGGTGTGGTTTGACATTCCCCCAGAACTCTCAAGTACGAGGGGTGCTTTCCCCACTGAGACGCGTCCTTGTGATGCAACCTAAAATTGTGCAGGCGAGTCAGTGCCAGCCAAAGCGGATAGTTTTGAGGTGCGGTGATTTGACCCATTGACTTGCAGTTCGGGGCAAACGTGCAGGATGTTGGGCATCGATGGTGTTACTTCTGGGACTATTCGCGACTCACTTTTCTTGGGCTGAGCTACGGGACGGAGATCCCCTTAAAATATTGTTTGGGTTTCTTGACAGAGCATATGTGTATGTATACACCTTGTCCTGATACCCACTTCTTGGGTTTGGTTACTCTCCTTCCAGGAGAGGCGAAGACGCGCGGGGTATGCCACATGATTTTCGTGTCTAGCTTCTCATGGTTGGATGAGTCTACTCTCCTACTATAGGTAGCGAAGACTCGACGGGAAGTTCATCTTCTCACCATTTCCATCTCCTTGTGTCTGGATGAGTCTACCTTCTTTCCTCTTGTTGGGTTGAGCTGGACTCTTTACTATACTCTTTATTGCACTTTCAGTTGTACTCCTCTACTTTTCCTATTTTCTCTACTGCTCACCCTTAGGTACCTCCTTTGTTTCTCCCTCGAGCCTTCAGGGTATCCTACTGAGTATTTTTATACTCACCCCTGTTTGTGCTTTGCCCGCACTTGGTGTGACCATGCAGACGACGGACAGGTTGGTCATGACTTCAGTGGAGCTTAGGAGTTCAGGAGCGTGGACCGCATGCGGTGGTCAGAGTCGGGTTCCAGGTGGGGGATCCTTCCAGCTGTTTTCTTTTTTTATTTACCTATTGCTAGGTTGTGGCACTTTTCTGGTTGGGCGCATGTTTTTTCCCTTTTCTTTTTTAGTTACTTTTAGCACTTACTTTTTACTGTTTAGATTTCGATTCACTCTTGTGGTTATTTATAGCAGTTTCTCTTTTCTTTACTTGTCTTTTCTTTTACTCTGCACTTTTGCATTGAGTGTGCTGCGTGTGCGTGTGTACAGGTACTCAGGAAAAGGCCTCCCCAAGTTGTTTATCCTTCGGCGCTTGTCGCCATCCCCTGGCCTATGGAGGTGGGCTTGGGGTAGTTGCGGCTCGAGCCCAGGTAGGGTTGGGTTGTGACAAAGTGGTATCAGAGGTGGTTCGTTCCTTGGGACGCTATTTGGACGTCTCTAAAATAAAAGGAATTGGTTGGGATTTAGGGCAACAGTGTTAACGTGTCTCGAGAGCGAATCTCAGGCCAGGGAGTCCAGTGATGGTGCGACGACCGACGTATCCATTCACCAGGACCTTGATAACCCTCTTGTCGACTCGGCATGCTGAGACACTTGTTGTAGGTAAAAGATTTTTGTGCATCACGTAGGATTGAGTCTTTGATTGTCCTTCTTGAGTCATCTCCCCATAGTTTTTATTGGTATATACATATATGATCATCTGACTGTGGCACTCCTTGATAATATTAAGGGTGTCTCCGCGAAGAAATCCAGCCAAGATACCAGCTTTGGTGCGTGACGATGACCCTGTGAGCTATAAGGCCTCAGTCCAGGACCCATCATGCGAGCCTCTTTCTCCGGGTGGGCCGGTAGCAGCACCCCCACCTGTTGAGCAGCAGACAACTTCAGCAGAGTAGGATAATCTTGAGCGCAGGTTGAGCGCGCTCTGTGAGTTCTAGCGGCATAGATCGCTGAGGTTCAGTGGTGAGCCAGACCCTCAGGCAGTAGAGGTTTGGCTAGAGACAGTGGTTAGCCTTTTCAGGCATGTGAAGACGCTGACAGATCAGAGAGTGGATTTGGCAGCCAACCTTTTTCGTGGAGCAGCTTGGTGTTGGTGGAGTCTGGTGACTCAGTTTCTTGACGAGTCGTTGCTTTCGTGGGGTGACTTTCAGTTTTTGTTCCGTGAGGAGTTTTTTCCCCTCCTACTTGCGCTATGTTTGGATTCAGGAGCTCCTGCAGTTTCAGCAGGGATGGATGACGGTGGCTGAGTACGTGGCTAGTTTCTCAGACCGTGCACGCTTTTACCCGAACATGGTCCATGACGACAACATACGAGCACGGAAGTTTGAGCAGGGTCTCCACCGAGAGATTAGTGCTGTCATAGTACCCTTGGGAATTTCCACATATGCCAGGGTTCTAGAGCAAGTGCTGGTGACAGAGAGCTTCCTATCACATTTTAGAGTTGGTGGTGGTAGCAGGCGCGTTGGAGCAGAGACGTCTGCTGCAGCTAGCGGGCATCGGCAAGCAGGACCTCAACGCAAGTGGCTTTCTGACAACCTGACTCAGGGGCGTGGTCGTACACCACAGTGGTGCCGGAGGGCACCAGTGCAGCCCAGATAGAGTCGGTGCTATGCTTGCAATGGGCGAGGTCACCTGGCACGGCATTGCCCGACCACGCATGCGGAGAGCTTCGGGCAAGTAGCAGGTGCACCACCACGACGGAGGCAGCGCCATGATCAGAGTAGTACCCAGAGGGGTGTTGCTAGCAGAGGAGCGGGAGGAACTGGTAGTGGGGGACGGCTTTACGAGGTCTTCTCATCACCACTAGGCGGTCCACGACAGGCTCCGGGAGCTGACAGTTGGGACCGCGGACAACCGCGAGCTTTGGATGTCTACGATCCTGCAGAGCATGAGGTGATAAGAGGTATGCTCTACAGCTCTTCTACTTCTTACAGTAGAATTTTTAGACTCTGTGTGTGGAATGCTTTCCTCCCTGCTCCTTGCTTGAGGTGTTACCAGGGTGGCACGGGGCGTCGTTGTAACCCTGTGTTGGTATGATAAAAGGTGTGGGACCTTTTTCTTTAGTTGATGGTGTCAACTCCATCGCTTTCCGAGCGTTTAAGTGAGTCTTGGTTGTGAGACATCGATTGTGAAATCTTATGTGACCAGATATCCTTGGGTGTTCCACCATATGGATGTTCTGAAGGAGGGAATCACTGGGCCTTGTTCTAGGTGCGGGCGGTGATTCCAGTCGCGGTGTGCGACGTAGAGGTTCGATCAGGGAGGTGAGTTACCCCCGAGGGCCTTCAGGTCATTTGAGACTGTGCAAAGGGATGGCGAGGTTCCCTACCGCCTTGCCCTAACCCCAAAGTCTAGAGTGGCTGCAGGATGTCTCCCTCGTGGTTTACCTGACGAGATGTGTGCGTGCTCCTATGCACATCATCAAAAAGGGCAGACCTCACGTGAATGGATCAAATCCTTTAGTCTATATGCGGTGATGTGGAGCTGTGCAAGAGTTCTTCTGGGTACGGGAGTGCTAGGTGCGGGCTTAGTACCCTGAGTTGTTCCCTAGTTTTGCTTTTCAGGGACGAAAACCTTGAAGGAGGGAATGATGTAAGAAACCAGTTTTTGGATGTAAAAGACTTTGGAATATTCTTGATATTATTCCAGAGCAGCGCCTTCATACTGCGTGCGATTCCAAGCCGCGAAGTGGTCGGAGTTAAATTTTCAGTGCGTTCACACTGGGCACGCCAAATAAAAGGGATAACTCCTAAACGGTGATTCGGATCAGAGATCTGAGTGTACATATGGGTCTGTAATGGGGTTTTTACCCTATAAATGATATAAAACTTGTCGGCGCGGGACTTTTGGACCCCTCGCTCGTTTTCGGAACGTGGAACGAATAAATTAAATAATTAATTTATTTTTATAACAGCTTAACTCAAGTATCTATTAAACGGTGGCTCTAATTGAAAAACCGAGGGCACCGTTGGGTTCGGAACGTTCCGTTTACCCTAGGAGGTGTATAAGTTTCGCGGGCGCGGGCCGTCAGTGAAAAATGGCCCTGGGGGCGTTTTCATAATTTGGCGACTTTGGCCGTTCAGTTTTATAACTTTCAAACGGAAGCTCGGAATCAAATTCCGAGACCACGGTTGTGATCGGGGGGGTGGTTTTTACCCTAAGGAAGGTTTAATTTTGACCTCGCCAAAGGTTTCGGATGCGGGTTAAAATTTAGGGATTAAATTAATTAAATTTTTATTAATTTAATTCTCTATTTAAACAAACCCTGTCCTCCTCCCCTTCCTTTGGAACCTCCTGGTGGAAGGAGTTCAGTTGAGGAGACTGCCTCTCCTCCACCAACTCCAGCGAGGCGCGGCAGATCCGGTGAGGTGCGGCAGGAAGCGTCGGGCGAAGCCCAACAAGGTAGGAGTTTTCGGTTTTGCATTTTCATTTCTGAACTCTACTTACAAGTTGAATTTTAGCGTCGAATTGCTGTTGAATTTGAAAATGAAACCCATGTATGCATAGTACTCTTTCTAAGATTTCCGATTCACATTTTGGTTTGAAAATCCGAGTTCCGACGAGTCCGGGGGCGTTGGTCGAAGGTTGCGGGTTTTTGAGTTGTTCCGGCCGGTTTAGGTGGTCCGACGGGTGGCTTCGGCTCAGGAAGCGGCGCGGGCGGCTTCTCAGGTGGGTCTTCAGCGGAGGTCGGCCGGGTGCTGAGGGCGTCGGCCGCGGGGAATCACGGTGGAGCGGAGGCCAGCGGAGGCGCTGGTCCGCGGGGCGTCGCGGTGGAGCAGAGGCCGGCATCCGGCGCGGCGTCGTGGTCGAGGGGGAGCCGAGGCAGGGCCTCAGGCGGATGGTGTAAGCAGGACCCGCAGGTCCTGCTGGTGTGTCAATGAGGACTGGCCGACTGGCTGGTCTGTTGGGAGACAAGGACCCGCATGTTGTGGGTCCTGTGGGCAGAAGAAGACCGGCTGATTGGCCGGTCTGGTTTTGTTAAAAAAAGAAAAAAAACAAAAAAATGTTTTATAATAATAATAATAATATTATTATTATTATTATTATTATTATGGAAATGATTTTCATATCATAAATGGCCTCCGATTTGGGCACTGTCTACGGTGATGCATCCCTTAAATTGAGACGAACTTTTTGACATGGTTTCGGGAATTTTTAATTCCCGAAATGAGGGGCTCGGGGGCGCGGCATGACCGTTAAGTGGACAGGCATTTTTTCGGGAATCTTGTTTTGGACGGCACGGACGCGTCTGACGTCCGTTTTGAGCGCCGTAAGTGGCGTTGGGACCATGGCATTGGGGAGAATATTTCCAGGGTGGTTTCGGGCATTGAAGCCGGAGTTGAGGCACGGGCCCCACGGCCCGTCTTTCGAGCTGCGTGCAGCGTTTCATGACTTTTTCATCGGACATCCATTCGGGGCGTGCGAGTAGTCGTTTTTGGGTGTTTTTCCGAGGGTATTGCAACGGTGCAATCCGCTCGCTCTAATTTGTCATGATGGTGCAGGTCCCATGAGGGCCATTTGGGCGTTGACGGTGATTTTTCCATCTCTATCACCAGGCGGTCGTTTTGGACAAGATAATAGTCTACCATGTGTACTTTTTTTAGGGGATCGCAACGGTGTGATCCGTTCATTGTGTTTCGGGACCGGGATGCGGGTCCCACGAAGCGTCGCTCGTGTGCGGTGCGCCGAAATGCATCTTTTTCTCTGGATATCCGTTGCACTCAAGTGAGCAGTCCTTTTGATGTGTTTTCCTAAGGGGATCGCAATGGTGCGATGCGCCCGACTGTTTTCGGGGTCGAGGCTCAGGATCACGGGATGTCATTCGGATGTGAGGCGGTGTTGGTGACTTTTCCATCGGATATCTGTTTGAGGCGAGTAATTAGTCTACCTCGCATGTTTTTCTATGAGGATTACAATGGTGTGATCCATTTGGTTGTGAAGATCCTCTTGCACGATCTTGTTAAATGTGGAATAAAAGGTGCTCTGGTGGTGGTTCGTCCTACCATGTTTGTAGAGGACCCTTGGCGTGTGATAGCGCACTCTTGGGAGAGTGATATAAATGATTCACAAGATGTGGTTGGTCATGAGTGGGCCTTTGAGGTGGAGTTGTTACATTCACGCCTTCGCGTTGACGTTGGGTGTCGGGTGCACGTTAGCCTTTGGGCTGGAGACGTGGTATACTCTGGGAGTATACGGGAGTGCTGGGAGGTACATGTGGATGTTGGTACCTGAGAATGTTTGTGTGCTTGGTTGGGGTTGACTTGGGGCCACCTGTCGTGTGGGCCCCATGTGCGTACCATGTTTTTCTTTCTGTACTTTTGACCTCTCACGACGTAGAGGGTTCCTTTGTTCTTGTTTGTTTGAACAGCAGGGTTGAGTTTTCCCCTGGTCCTCTTCTCTTTGGTTTTGACCAGCAGGATTGAGTTTTCCCCTAGTTATTTTCTCGTTTGGCCGGCAAAGATGGTTCGTTTCCTCTGTTTCATCAGCTGTGAGGGGTTTTAGTATCATGACCTTTTACCGGACTGCGGCACCGTTTACGACTACAGGTGTTCATACAGTGTGGGTGTTTTCCCCACTTGCTGGGATGAGTTTACTCGGTCCGCTTCGACAGTGACTCAGCGGATTGGAGCGGGATCACCTTGTGAGTCCTGGGGAGATTCTCCCATCACTCTGTGTTCCCTGGTAGAGTTCTTGTGGATTCGGTGTGACCAACACTTTACGCGGGCACCAATCCTCTACCCAGGAGGTTGTTTCCAGCAGGGTTGAGGTTGTTACCAGCAGGGATGAGGTTGTTTCCAGTACAGCTGAGGTTGTTACCAGCAGGGCTGAGGTTGTTACCAGCAGAGCTGAGGTTGTATCAAGCAGGGATCGCCAGTGGGTTACCATCCAGCAGGGATGGCTAGTACAGCGGTGTTCACCGAGCAGTACCATCCAGCAGGGATGGCCAGAGCAGTTTTGGGCTTACCTCCAGTTGGGCTGGGCAGTGGTCCCCAATGTCGGGCCTACCTCCAGCTGGGCTGGGCAGTGGTCCCCGATGCCGGGCTTACCTCCAGCTGGGCTGAGCAGTGGTCCCCGATGTCGGGCTTACCTCCAGCTGGGCTGGGCAGTGGTCCCCGATGCTGGGTTACCTCCAGCTGGGCTGGGCAGTGGTCTCGTCGCCGACTTTAGCCGGGTCACCCTCCAGTGGATTACCCTGTTACGGGACTGGGCAGTGTGGCACCCTTCGACTTTTGCTGGGTCTCCCTGTAGTGGGAACCTGTCGACTTCCAGGGACCCTCCAGCGGGGCTGGGAAGGGGGTCTCCTGTCGACTTTTAGCAGACCTCTCGACTACAGGGCAGTGACATGGTGTGGTTTGACGTTCCCCCAGAACTCTCAAGTACGAGGGGTGCTTTCCCCACCGAGATGCGTCCTTGCGACGCGACCTAAAACCGTGCGGGCGATTCAGTGCTGGCCAAAGAGGATAGTTTCAAAGTGCGGTGATTTTACCCCTTGACTTGCAGTTCGGGGAAGAGGTGCGGGATGCTGGGCATCGATGGTGTTACTTCTAGGACTGTTGGCGACTAACTTTTCTTGGTCTGAGCTATGGGATGGAGATCCCCTTACGATCTTGTTTGGGTTTCTTGAAAGAGCATATGTGTATGTATATACCTTGTCCTGGTACCCACTTCTTGGGTTTGGTTACTCTCTTTCCAGGAGAGACGAAGACGCGTGGGGTATGCCACGTGCTTTCTATGTCTAGCTTCTCATGGTTGGACGAGTCTAGTCTCCTGTTATAGGTGGTGAAGACTCGACGGGAAGTTCATCTTCTCACCATTTCTAGTTCCTTGTGTTTGGACGATTCTACCTTCTTTCCTCTTGTTGGGTTGAGCTGGACTCTTTACTATACTCTTTACTTCACTTTCAGTTTTACTCCTCTACTTTTCCTGTTCACTCTACTGGTCACCCTTTAGTACCTCTTTTGTTGCTCCCTTGAGCCTTCGGGGTATCCTACTGAGTATTTTTATACTCACCCCTGCTTGGGCTTTGCCCGCACTTGGTGTGCCAATGAAGACGACGGACAGGTTGGTCGTGACTTCAGTAGAGCTTAGGAGTTCAGGAGCGTGGACCGCATGTGGTGGTCGGAGTCGGGTTCCAGGTGGGGGACCCTTCCAGCTGTTTTCTTTTTTTGTTTACCTGTTGCCGGGTTGTGGCACTTTTCTGGTTGGGCGCGTGTTTTTTCCCTTTTCTTTTTCAGTTACTTTCAGCACTTGCTTTGTACTATTTAGAGGTCGATGCACTCTTGTGGTTATTTATAGCAGTTGCCCTTTTCTTTACTTGTCTTTTCTTTTACTCTGCACTTTTGCATTGAGTGTGTTGTGTGTGCGTGTGTATAGGTACTCAGGAAAAGGCCTCCCCGAGTTGTTTAGACTTTGGTGCTTGTCGCCAGCCCCTGGCCTGTGGAGGCGAGTTTGGGGTAGTTGCGGCTCTAGCCCAGGTATGGTTGGGTCATGACATGTCGCCCCAGCCAAACCTCTCTAATCCTCATCAGGGTGATACCCATAGAAAGACATGGTCTCACTCCTCAAACTCCAAGGGTCCCCATCTCCTATCAGCATAATATTTCTTTCATCTCTATGTAGTCTTCATCCATTCATGGATGATCTGCACCTTCTCTGTGGTAGCTTGTACCAACTTTGGACCCATAAGTGCTAACTCCCCTAGGTTTGTACAGCAAAGAGGTGATATGCATGGTCGCGAGTACAAGGCCTCAAATGGATTCATGTCGATGGTGGAGTGATAACTATTTTTATATTTGAACTCCACCAGGGGCAGGTGGTCCTCCCAACTATGGAAAAAATCGATGACACAGGCATGGAGCATGTCCTTGAGTATCTGTATGGTTCGCTCCGTCTGACCATCTTTTTGAGGGTGAAAGGCGGTGCTCAAGTGTAGCTAAGTCCTGAATTCCTCCTATAATCCCTTCCACAAGTATGATGTAAAACATGTGTTGCAATCTGATATGATCATCTATGGAACCCCGTGAATCCATACAATATCTTGTACTTAGAGATGTCCCAAGATCTCTACTATTCCCTACTCTTGGATGGGTAGGAAGTAGGCCAACTTGGTGAGTCCGTCAAAGATCACCCAAATGGAATCTTGGCCCTTTGACATACATGGTAGCCCTGACACAATGTCCATAGAGATAGCATCCCACTTCCACTCTGGCACCTCAAGTGGCTGAGCTAAGCTTGCTGGTACCTGATTCTCAACCTTCACTTGCTGACAAGTGAGGCATCAAGATATGAACTTCGCCGCTGCTTTCTTCATCCCTGGCCACCAGTATTGATGATAGAGGTCTTGATACATCTTTTACACTCTAGGATGTACCCCCAAAGTGGATGTGTGGAAATCCATCAACACCTCCTCTCATAGCGTTATTGGTGCCATGGTGCATCCTCTAAAGAGGATGGCATGCTCCCCACCTTTAGAAAATCTATTAGGAGCCTGTCCTGAGGATATCTGAGAATATCAGGCCTCGCATTCAACGTCCCCAAGTTGTGCCTCCCTAACTCGCTAAAGAAGTGTGGGAGTAACTATCATAGACTGGAGGTAATATACTCCATCTCTATCCATGAAGGAGATCTGTAACACGGCTAGCTACTATGTCACCTCACTCAGAAACTGTAGAACGAACCTCCTGTTGAGTGTGTCTGCCACCATGTTCCCATTCCTAGGAGTATAGACTATCTCAAAGTCATAGTCCTATAGGAACTCTAGCCATCGTCATAGTCTCAAGTTCAGGTCCTTCTGAGAGAAGATATACCTGAGGATCTTGTGATTAGATTAGACTATAAAACATTCTCCCATCAAGTAGTGACGCCACATCTTCAGTGCAAAGACCACTACTGCTAACTCCAGGTCATGGGTAGTATAGTTATACTCGTTCTA
Organism: Viscum album; assembly: GCA_963277665.1. Classification (NCBI taxonomy): domain Eukaryota; kingdom Viridiplantae; phylum Streptophyta; class Magnoliopsida; order Santalales; family Viscaceae; genus Viscum; species Viscum album. The sequence goes on along the minus strand of OY728128.1, from coordinate 1,693,081,015 downwards.
TCTAAACTATCGTGATCTATAGGTAATCATCACTCGCTCTTGTATCAGGACACAACCTAGTCTGGTCCCGGATGCGCCGCAATAGATTACATACCCAATGACCTCTTCTAGTAGCCTCAAGATGGGGGAACTTGTCAGTATCTGCCTCAGCTCCTAGAAACTCTGTCGGCACTTCTCCGTCCACAAGAAAGGCTACCCCTTCTTTGTCAATGCTGAAAATCTTTCCACTACTCTAGAGAAGTCAGGTACGAATCTCTAGTAGTATCCAACCAATCCCAGGAAACTATACACCACAGTCACACTTTTGGGTGGCTCCTAAGCAAGAACTGTCTCTATCTTCACCGGATCCACTACAACTCCAGCCTCCTAGATAACATTCCCCAGGAATTGGACTTCCCATATCCATAACTGGCACTTCAAGAGCTTTCCATGAAGTTGGTGATCTTAGAGTGTATCCAGAACTATCTATAGGTGTGTGGTGTGATCCTCCTCTGACGTTGAGTATATCAAGATGTCCATTACTAGAAATCTGACCTATACCAACACATATATACCAACGGTTGGAAAAAACCACTGGTATATTTCACCTTTCCCAATGGTTTGGCCAAACCATTGGGAAAATCCCCCTTTGAGGCCACTTTTTCCAACGGTTTGGAAAACCATTGGGAAAGGGTATGGATTTCCCAACGGTTTGGCCAAACTATTGGGAAAGGGTATGGATTTCCCAACGATTTGGAAAAATCGTTGGTAAAATCCCCCTTTAAGGCCACTTTTATCAATGGTTTGGCCAAACCTTTGGGAAAATACCACTTTGAGGCCACTTTTCCCAACAGTTTGGCCAAACCATTGAGAAAGGGTGGGTACCTATCCCAACGGTTCTCAAAACCATTGGTAAAGGCCTATCCCAACAGTTTTGAGAACCATTGGGATAGGTACCCTTATTTTTTATGAATTATTTTGTTGAATATCATCAAATAAATAAATATATAAATTATATATATATATCCAAATATATTCACAAAGTTAATTATAGGATAGTGGTAAAGTCTTTGATATATAACTGAGAGGTTGTGGGTTCAAACCTCCACTGTAAATTTTTTTTAATATACCTATACCAATAGTTTGGGAAATCGTTGGGTGATTTGGCGTGGGGATAGACCTATCCCAATGGTTTGGGGAAAACTGTTGGGAAAGACCTATCCCAACAGTTTGAAAACCGTTGGGAAAGACCTATACCAATGGTTTTCAAACCGTTGGGATAGTTCTTTCCCAACGGTTTTCCCTAAACTTTGGGATAGGTCTATCCCCATACCAAATCACCCAATGGTTTCCCAAATTGTTGGTATAGTCTATACCAATGGTTTGGGTACCTATACCAACGGTTCCAAACCGTTGTTATAGGTAATTTTTCCATTAGTCACGTCAATGAAGACCACCACGAAGTGATCGAGGTAAGGCTGGAAGATCCTTTTCATGAGTCCCATGAACATTGTTGGGGCATTGGTCATGCCTAAAGGCATCACCAAGAACTTATAGTGGCCATACCGGCATCTAAAGGCCATCTTCAGTGTGTCCTCATCTCGTACCCTAAGCTGATGATAGCCTGATCTGAGGTCTATCTTCAAAAACCATCGAGCTCTCTTCAGTTGGTCGAAGAGATCATCAATACTCATGAGTGGATACTTGTTCTTCACGATCACCTAGTTCAGGTACCGATAGTCCACGCAAAGTCTCATACTCCCATCTGCCTTATTAGGGAACAAACTCAGGGATGACCATGGAGAAACACTAGTCCTTATGAACTCCTTCCTCTTTAATCCCTCCAACTATACCCACAACTCACGAAGCTCTACGGGATCCATCTGATATGATGGTGTAGATATTGGTGTCATCCTGGGGTATAGGTCAATATATAAGTCTACCTCTCTACGAGGAGGTAGTCTCGGAACATCATCAGGAAAGACATCAGCATACAGGTCCACCACTTCAGGATAACTCGGAATCCTCACGTCAACTGCTCCAAGGGTAAGGTTAGACAACTGATGTGTGGTCGGATGCACCCTCATTAGGGAAAGTCCATTCTGAGCTGCAAATATTACCTTCTTGTCAGTGAAGGAAAACCTAGTTCCATACTATTGGACACACCGCACTTTGCACCTAAAATAGTCGATCTAATCATGGATCATGGATAACCAGTTCATACCCAAGATGACATCATAAGGCCTAAACGCTTCTACTAGGAGATCCCAGTCGAAGCACTCACCTCCTAGAGTGATCTCACACTGCCTTCAACAGTGTGTAATCGTCAAATCTTCTTTCGTAGAAGTATCTAATCGCAAGGATTGAGCCAGCATCTCCATTAGAATCTTTGATCTCCAAACGAGTGTCATGGCAATAAAAGAGTGACTGACACATGTGTCTATAAGTACTGCAGCTAGGGTGAAGTAGACATAGAACATACCTATAATCATTTCTAGAGCGTCGTGGTCATAGACCTCTGCTACCTGTATCTATTCTTGCCTATGTCCACCTACTCCCTGTGGTCGAGGTGGGCCACCTGGTGGTGGTGGTGGTGGTAGAACCTCAAACCGACTTACACCACCTACTGTACGAACTGCTCCTCTGCCACGTCTGCTGCCCAGCAGACCTCCTTTCTCGAACCTCAACCACTACTTTGGCGGTCTCTTGACCATCTGCTGATCCTCGGTATGGTGGGTTGGGCAGTCACGAGCCATGTAGACCTGCCCGCCGCAGGTGAAGCACAGTCTTCTTCCCTGCTGACCCCCTCTGCCTCGTGATCTCCACACCTTCAACCCTACATCATGTGGTCACCCTCTGGAAGGTCTGTCCCTCTTGGACCTCTGCGTCATATGCCTACTGCCTCATGCAGATGACTCAACTACCTGTCGTCTGGTGGTGGCTCTCACCGTTGGTGTCTTCTCAGCTAAGAATCTCTCCACCAATAATGCTTGCTCGAGCACTCCAGCCTACTTAAGGATATTGAGTGATATCATCGACGCTCTGATCTCTCAAAGGAGACCCTACTCAAAGGTTCGGGACCTGAATAAAGGGTCTCATACCATGTTAGTAGAGTAGCGTGAGAGGTTAGTGAATCTTGTTGAGTACTGGGTTGTTGATAGGATGCCCTGCTGTAAGTACAGCAGCTCCTAGATACACACTGAGCGTAAAGTCACTGGTACAAACTCCACCCTGAAGAGGGTCTCAAAGTCCAACCAAGAGAGTGTCGCCTCCTCATGCGTCCAGAGCGTTAGACTCCACCATCTCCCTGTTGTGACCTGGAATAGGCTAGCATATAGGATCACCATCCGATCTGTTGGTGTCTCAACTAAATGAAAAACACGTGCCACAGCCTCCATCTAGTCCTTAGCTTCCTGGGGATCTATCTTGACTCGAAAACTCGGAGGCCTCTGTCTCTAGAACTTGTGCAATGTGCTCAGTCATCATGCACAGTCTACTAGTGGGGCTGGTGGAAACCGATTCCCTCTGAGTGGTGGTGCTGCTGGTACACTACCCGAAGGTGCCAATAGAGTAAGAGGGCCCAACACCAAAGCCTCGTCACTCGATGGGCCGTCATTTTAAACTCACTCTAGAATCCTGGATGGTTTTTTACGTGGTGGCATCCTGAAAAGAAACAAGTGTACCACGGTCAATAAGTTATACCTGGTGAGCTGACTCAAAAGAGATCAAAAATAAAACATTTCCAAAACACACACAATTAGTGTTTTCATGCACCGAGTCAAAAATTAGAATTCAGGGTCCTAGTGTATGGATACGTCGGCCACCGCACCAACACTGGACTCCCCGAACTAAAAAACACACTCAAAACACTTAACACTATTGCTCCATTGGAAATATCAGAGTCCTAGTTCTTCGGTAGAATCGACTCCTCTGATACCACTTTGTCATGACCCGTCCCCCGGGGCATGTACCGTGACTACCCCAAGCTCGCCTTCCATAGGACAGGGGTTGGAAAATAGCACTGTAAAGGCGTATTCCTAAAACAGGAAGGCATTTTCTTTAAACCTATACAAACACACAGTCCAAGGACAGAACAACATGCAACCAAAAAGTAAAACTATAGTAGTAAAAGTGCGTATAGAAAGTAAAGGGGCCAAAATACAAGACCAACTGAAAGATACAACTACAACTGAAAAGACAAAATTGATCCTAGAATCACCCACCAAAGATCCTACCTGAAGGGTAGGTAAAACTTTTCTCCACAGCTCTTCACATTAACCAATCACCTCTATGTACCGCCTGGTCCTGGCTCCTACAATCTCAGTTGTGTTGCTCGTCGTCTACACAAGACACAACAAGGTGCAGACGATGCCCGTGTAGGGGTGATGATAACAATACTTAGTAGGGACCTTGATACCCCCAAAGGTATCTCATAATTCACAAAGGAAAACCACAAATCATAAATAAATAGTGATAAGAAACCTATTAAAGTTACCAAGTCGATTTCATGGGAGGAAGAGTTGGATTTGCAAGGCCCAATGACGCGAGGGAGATTAAAGAGGCTCAATGCTACAATGGGCGCGCATCTTGCTTCATTAAAGGAAAAAATGGATCTTTCCTTGCATGGATGGAGAAAATGGGCTTATAATATCACTTATTCAATCCAAAATTAATTTTTAAAGATTGGAACACATGATTTCACAAATTTGGATGCCTTACCCACATGGAGGATTCTAGAAATGGCATCTTCGGACACCAAAGTCAAATCCGATGGTCTATAGTTGGAAAGTTGTGTGCTAATTTTCCAAAAGTATTTGTTAGACTTTATCTTTTTGACTTTTAAGGGTACAAGGTAGGTCTAGCCTTTATGACTTTAGGTTATTAGACCCTTGACTACTATATCACCCCTTGGCTATAAATAACCACCCCATGGCATTGTATTTTCATTCAAAATAATTAATTGAGAGCTTATGCTTTGTTTCTCTCCATTGTGTGAGGATTGTCCTAGTTTTTTCCCTTGATCTTGTGCATTATTTCCTTGTCAATCTAAAAGTTAGATTGGTGATCCAAGATCACAAAGCCCCCAATTTCGTGCCTCAACCCAAGTGTGTTGTTGTGTGGATTGGATATCACATCCCTCCCTTGAGTGTGTTGTCTAAGTAGTAGGTTATGATCCTTATAGCATTGATTGACTACTATCATTTGTTATCCATACCAAAAATTCTCCACTTAGGCCTGAATCGCATCCTTCATCTACCTCCTTACGCCGTGAAGATCAGGCCACCCTATGTGTCTCACATCAGTTGGTATCAGAGCTCTGGTTGACATAGTAGGCATCTATCACTTCATTTACTTTACTTTTGTCCATTAACCTTCTTATCTTTCCTTATTATCCACCCATTCAAAAAAAAACATTTTCATTTAAAACCTTCAGAATTGGACTTTGTTGTACAAGATTGAAATATTTTTACATTGATTCAATTATTCATCCATCTTTTTTTGCCTTTAATTCTCTATATGTGATTTGTATCCGAAAAAAAAATCAAAAAAAAATTCTCTCAACTCATCATTTTGTAATTTTCAAAATTAAGCACATCCTTTATTCAAGGTATTTCAAAAAAAATTGTCTTACTCTCCCTTCAATCATCTTGTGAATTAAAACTCCAATAACAACACTTTTTGGGGAGATTTGACCAAAAAAAAAGAAGAAGAAAAGCAGATATAATTACTTTTTCACCGTGCTTTACATTATTGGTGCTTTCCATTTCCATACATCACTTTCTCCATCATTTTACTTCATCTCCGTAATATATTTGGCTCATATTGTTATTAATCTTACACAATCGGGCGAAACCCCCATACCACAACTTTCTATCCTTCTCCACCCTTTTACCCATATTTTCTACCCTCTTTTTACCCTTTACCCTTTACCACTCAAGTGGGTTGTGTTAGACCAGCCCCTAACACAATCTTGATTGGGGAAGGATTGGTGGTATGTGATCATACCAAATAAGGTATTACATCTCATAAGTGCTTGGAACTTGAATTTATTTTTTAGAGTGGAGAGAAATAATCAAAAAAAAATATTGTGTGTGTATGTACATCTTGTGTGTGTGTGTGTGTATATCTTGAATTCGTGAGTGTGTATCCTAGTGTGTGTGAGTGTGTACATCTTATGTGTGTGTGTGTGTATCTCATGTGTGTGAGCAAGTGTGTATCATTGTGTGCCCCCCCCCCCCCCCGTTGTGTGTTTGTGTTTGCATAACTTATCATGGAAGAAGATCATGGGAAGAAAATTGCTTGTGTTAGCGATGAAGGAAGTTGAAGTAAATCTCCCGCAACCGAAACTACACAAATCCAAATGCAAGATTTGGTGAGACACTTCGAGAAGATTCTTTATAGGAAGTTGTAAGTGATACATGAGAGGATTTGTGAATTGGAAAATAAACCAAGCCCAAGGATGATCCATGATAACCCACGACGCACTCCAGCACCACGCCCTCCCCACATCATGAAGGAGGAGATGGTGAACTTTGATGATGATCTTGATGATGTCCCACAAAGGAGGGGGTCTTACTAAAACCCTAGAGGATGAAGGAGACAACATTATTATGACCTAATAGGTTAGGTAAAGGTGAAGGTCCCATCATTTCAAGGGAAAAGTGATCCAAAAGCAAACATAGAGTGGGAGATGTGGATCGAGCAATTTTTTTTCCTACATATTCCGAGGAGAAAAAGGTAAAACTTTCATCCCTTGAATTCATTGATTATGCATTAATATGGTGGGATCAAGTTCAAAAGGAGAGATCCCGATATGGAGGGCATCCTATCCAAACTTGGGAAGACATGAAGTTTGCCATGCAGAAATGGTTTGTTCCCTCACACTACCGTAGAGATCTCCACAAAAAGCTTCAGCGACTCACCCAAGGAAGTAAGACCATAGAGGATTACTATAAGGAGATGAAAATTGACATGATTTGGGAAAACATTGAGGAGGATCTGGAGGCAACCATGGCACGGTTTTTAAATGGCCTCAATTGAGAGATTTCCGATCAAGTGGAGATGTACCACCATGTGGAAATACAAGATATGATCCATCAAGCCACCAAGATCGAGAAACAAATCAAAAGGAGGAGAAAATGAGTATAACAACCCGAGATTTTATGAAAAATATTCTTTTAATTTCATTAATGTCTTGTGTTGTATGCTACACCAATATTACCTTGCGCTATACGCAACACCGTATTAGCTTGCAGTATACGCCACACTATTCTTGGATCGTGTTACACACAATTTTGATAATAGTTATTCTACGCAACATTGAGTATATATATATATATATATATATTAAATGTATAAATGAAATATGGTTGGATTGTGTTATACAAAACAACGAAGGATTCTTTCACAACACGCAACCCTGACTTGGCTTGCATTACACGCAATCGCGACCTTCCTCGATAGCGTGTGTTGTACGCAATACTGGGTTTTACTAAACAACGATATATTATTATAATATTATTATGAACTAGCCGTTATGAATAGTATTAACTAAATTTTGAATTTTATAACATTATTATTCATCTTACATATTTTCTAGAACATGGTATAAGAACAAAATAAAATTTTCAGGTAAAATAAGTATTTTTCAAAAAATGCAGTTTTGCCGCCTTTTGATGGCGCACCCACTTTAAATATAGTTTTTGACATGTTTATAAGTTAAATTTGACAAAATAAAATTCTTCTTTGGAATCAATAAATAAAAATCTACTTTGGATAAATTTTTCATATTATTCTGGTAACTTTCATATTTTAATGAATAGTAAAAACACGCTATATTTTAATTAAAAACAACTTTTTTCATCGCAATAATTTATATGGTTAAATTATAATATTTAATGGTTTTAAAGTATAAATAGAATATATTTTTACCATTTAATATAATGTATGTCATTAGCATTGATTTTACATTAAATTCATAGGTTAAATCAATTCAATCTTTTGCAATATTTTAAAGAAAAACTCGTTTTCTTTCGACAACGGAATTAATTTTAATTTAATTTATGAAAATTTTGTGTATTGAATTTGGAAAAATGGATTCCATATTTGGAATCAGTGGGTCCAAATTATGTTAATAAGCTACTTTTTATTTTTGGGAATTATGAATAGTAACTACGGTAAATTTTATTTACCATAGTTAAAGGTAAATCGGGTAATTAAGGGTAAATATAATATTATAAAATTACCCTAACACATGCCAAAATTCTATTGGATGGATAAAAGTAGACCCATATAACCTAAGGGTCGGATTAGATTCATTTTATGAACTTTTTACCATGAAAATAATTTAATTATTATTAAAACCAAAGAAAGTGACAACATGTCACTCTCTTAAATCTTATAAGTATAATAATTTTAATTTAGTGATAAACATCATAAAACTTCGAACATGAATAGTCTCCAGAAATATAATAAAATTATCTACATCATGATAATTTATTTAGAATTTTTAGGGATTAAATAATTGTCATTAATGGTGATACATTAATGATACAGAAATTATTTATTAAGTGGGAAATAAGTAATATAGTTTTTATTGAAATAATAATACCAATTAAAAGGCCCACAAACCTGACCAAAACTTATTGGTAGTGTATATATACACCTTAATCATCCAATGACCTAATATATAGCCGTTTGGAGCCTTATAAAAGTGATTATGACACTTATATTATTTTATTTTAAATGATGCCAAAGTTGTCACCTTCATAATTTAATAAATATAACAATTTAAATATTGTGATTTTAAGATGATAAATTCGAGTAAAAGTATTATTGTGAAATTTAATAGATTTATCTTCATCATAGGATTTTATTTTTAATTTTTATTCAAAAATAAGTATATTAAATAATTATACAAAAATGTTGTAGTAATTATTTTATTAAGAGATAAACCAAATAAATGGTTTTAAAAATAATAAAATAAATATTGTATGAACTATTTAATGTTCTAAACTAATTTTATAGATACATATGACCTTTTATAATTCTATTAAATCTTTTAGTTCGAACATATATTCTGTATATATTTTATTTAAATTCAAATAAATGAATAGTGTCAAGATTGACACTATTGTTATTTTATAAAAATAATATATTAAAAAATCACAAATATATTTAAAAATTATAAATTTAAATTTATATTGTAGAAAATGTTATAAAGTATCCAATTATGGACAATTCACAACAAATAAGTAATTATTTGTTATAATTTAAATTTTAGAATGTTATTACCACAAATAAAATTAAATTGATTAAATAAGGATAAATTAAGTTGATAATGTTTAAAATAAATACCTAGCATGTCTAAATTTGATTTTTTGATGAGATTACAACCCTATCTCATCTAATATTTGGATATGAGTCATTTTTGGAGGTTTTTAAGTGGGGTTAGATTTATTATAAATTAATATTTTTAAGAATTCCAAAGGTGCCCCTCTCTTCCCTTATAAAAGGGCACCTCCTCCCTCTCCTCCTCACACCAATTTGAGCCTTCAAGCTCGGACAACCCCTGCCAAATTCTCTTCTCTACTTCCCTAGAAACATCCTAGAGGTCCTGGTCTTCTTCAAAGACCAAATTTAGTGCCCTAAGAGGAGGTCTCAAAGTGGCGCTTCAAAGAAGAGGTAATGTCCATTATCGATTCTTTCAACTTTATTTCTTCTTCCACTTCTTTTTTTTAGTTGTTTCATTATGAGGTAATAACATTAGTATCAATCATATACTGATATATTATTATAAGTATGAAACAACCATATTTCACAATCTATCCATCCAACAGAAAACGAAATCATCGCGCGTGCGTACGTACGGAATACTGTCTCCACGCTGTGGTGTAATCTATTTTCCACCACCACCTTACTTGGATGGGTATAATGGTGTAAATAATAACTATATGTGATTATTTTAAAGTGATATTGATTCTGTAATAGTATACATACACTCCAATAAAATTCTACGATCATGGGAACGATATCATCGCTCGTGCGTACGTACGGAATACCGTCTCCACGACGCGATGAGATTCATTCTCAATGATTAACCATTCATAAATGATTATAAAGTATATATAATAAGTAATCATGAAATATATGACATAATAATGATACTATATTTATATATATATATATGTGTGTCATCCAATTAATTCCATTCAATTCAATGAGGAAATGAAAATAACGTTCATGCATACGTACGGCCTACCGTCTCCATGAACGGTGTATTTATTTCCATTTATCGATCTATTATATATATGTATATTCTGAATATATATTATATATAAATCATGTTTTACATTCTGGATGTAATTAATCATGATCTAAGTAATCATATGAATAATTACAAGTCAAAACACGGACGACAAATGAAACGATTTTACCCAAAACGCTCTTTAACATGGAATTTACAAAAGAACGAGTAATATAAAGTCATAAGTGAACCATATATGATATCATAACAATTAATATGATTCTGTAATAAGTCAATAACATTATTTAAATCATTATACAGGAGTTTCGGACACTTACGAAGCAAATCGGACCTAAGGTAAGGGATAATTTTGCAAATCTTATTTTTATCCGAGATTGCTTATTCGTCAGTATTTACTGGGGTTATTTATATCATCCATGTCCTTTTTTTATAAAAGTGTTGTCATGTATTTTTAAATTACTTTTTACCCATTTTTGACTTTTACTACATGGTATGTATGGAATCTTTCTATTACGAGGTACTTTTTGACTTTTTCGGCAAAAGTACGAGAATAATGTTTTTTTAACTTATACGGCACGAATGGATTTTTACAGTTTTATAAAGCCTTATTTTCATGAATCTTCCTCCAAAATATTTCATGACTATTTTCAACAAAATCTCTTTCTTTTAAAATAGCATGACGTTTTGTGAAAAGAAATTCATTTTGAAGAAGAAATGATATTTTCCTCAAGAATTCATTTCAAGTGTTTTATCAAAACCTTTTTCCATCTAAGATGACATTATTTCATATGTGTATGTTTCAAGTATAAAGTCTATATGATTTACATGGTTTCAATTTACTTACTATGAAATGATATTTATTTCTTTTATATGGATTATGTGATTATGGGATGATGTTTATGAAACCCATTTTATTTATTGGGTTATTATGAATGATGTATGTTTATTTTGTGGAACAAGTAAGAATGATTTCATTATGAGATGGGTGGGACCTATATCTCCCTACAATGCATTGGGTAAAGATTTATATCTCATGAGATAGACATGTATAGAATGGTAAGTTAATCCGGTTCAGTATTACAGGACTGGAACAAGGAGTGAACTCGATTCAGAAAGGGACTTTGTCCACTAAGATGGTCTTGGCAGCAATGCCTTGGCTACTATGGAAATCATTACATGTGCTTAATGGATGCCACAATTACATGTTTTATTCCCATGCTATTTTATCATGATTTATGTTCCATTATGATCTATGCATTATGTACTTCCATGTTTTATGTCGTTGCTCAAGATTTTTAATGTTCATGTTTTTTTTAAGTTCAAATGTATATGGTTTATTTTATTTTATCCATGATTACCCTTACTGAGCATTTGAGCTCACCCTTTTTATGTTTTCTTTTCCCCCAGTATTAAAAGAAAGATTTTAGGTAAGGAAACATAAAATGGGAAGATTTTTATGGGAGATGTTGAAGATCTTTCACCACGATTAGAAGATTACGTTCCAAGTTTCCAAAGACACTAAACTATTACGGTCCTTGTGTGTCTGTTTTTGTTATGTATTAAGTATTCCGCTAAAGTAATGTAATTTCCATGTACGTCAAGATTTGGGTATCTACAGTTGGTATCAGAGTAAAGGTTTATTCATCCTTTGGAAACTAGGGTGCGAAAACGTTAGTGAGATCCCTACAGATATTTCTAAGGTATGTCTAGGGATGTCCCTAAGGATAAGTATACGTATAGGATATAGTCCTAGAACTACGGTAACGATCTTATAATTTAACCTAAGATGTTATATATTGAGGGTGCTCCCCCTTTACTATGTTATTTTCCCTAGCATGATTTTTGCCTCTCACACTATTCTTTTTGGGTTTTAGAAAATGGCTGGAAACAGGAAGATTCATGATAATGGAGGATATGACAGACAATGGAATGATATTCTTCATGAGAAACCAAATGAAACAGGATTTGGAAGTCCAAACATCGTTATTATGCCTAATCAGCAATCTCATAATATGATCAATAATCTCAACTTTGGTAAGTTTCCTGACTCAGATAATAAGAGAAAGATGGAGTTTCATGATGATCATAGAGGAAAGAAAGTTCAATTTCCCTCATGTAAATCATGTTGGAAGAGGCATCAAGGAGATTATTTCAAAGGAACTGGAAGATGATTTGGGTGTGGAAAAGAAGGACACAAAGCCATTAAGTGCAAAGGAAAAGGTTCAGTTAACACCATGGATGGGGATAATGGTTTTGCTACGACATCAATAATGGTTAAATGTTTTAAATGTGGAATGTACGGGAATTATGCAAACCAATTCCCTAAGGTAAAGTCTCATGAAGAGAATCAGTATGGTCGTATGGGTAATATTTATGTTGATGATGATGAAGAGACTACAAATGATATGTGAGATGAAAGAATTGTTGAAGCTCGGTCAATGGGTTAAGAAGGTAGTGGAATGATTACATGTTTATCAAGTGTAATGTTGTATAAGTAATCTCATGGTACTATGGAATAAAGAGACATCTAAGGATTGTTACACTGTTGTCTTTCCTTGAGTTTTGAAAGTGTATGATTAATGGTACCAGTATCCATTAAAGTTTATTCAGATATTTTTGGAATATAGATGATATGTGCATAATGAAGGGATAAGGAGAAAATTAAATGTTTTATAGTATTCATGAACTCATGACTGGTATAAGGAGAAGGTTATATCATGGTTTGAGTATATAGAATTTTTGGATTTTGGTATGTGGAAAGAGTTAACTTTTGACAGCATTCATGTTTTCACTAAGGTTTAATGGGTATTCATTTTTCAAGAGAATACATGATTAAGGTATTCACATGACTGGAATGTGACCAACAAGATATATGGGGGATAAATGATGGTATTCACATGCTTGGTTGATGACATTTCAAGTAATCGTTTTCTTTATACTATGAGCTTGGACCGAAGTATTTTAGATAATCCTAAAGATTGGAATGGATTATGTTGGACATAAGTTAGTATTGTTTAAGGATAGAAGTTTTTTTTCGATGTTATTGATGGGATGTTATAGTAACATAGTTTTAGAAAAAGGACAACATGCAGGACGGGCGACAGCCCATCGCATCGAACAAGGCTGTGGGAATCGAACCCACAACCGAACTGCGGCTGACCTTTATCGCCTACCACTGGCCTACAGGAAGTCCCTGGTTAGTAGAAACTAGTTTTATTTTATTAAGCAGTATGATATATGAAGTATAAGTTCATTTTTGGAACCATATACGATTAATATAACCATAAGATAGACTTATAACTTTTGTTATCCTTTTGTTTGAAAGAGATGGAATGACCAATCATTCTATCACAAGATCTGCTAACACATCACGAATAACAAATTCAACTTTATTTCTTTAAGGGATGAAGTGGAAATTGTTCAATTCACGAACAACAGTGAAATTGTACCAAAATCATGCAAGTATTTATTTTAATTCATCAACTATAGGGAAATGATCTTGAAAACCAAAAATGTTGTCCTAGTTCCCTTATATTCGATGAATCATATGGTACCTTATATCATCACAAATCAATATCTTTGTGATTGTTGGATTTTTCATAGCCATGTTCACTACCACTCTCCATCAGAACTTGATGGTTAGATTTTTCTTCCATATCCATATTTTCACCTATGTTCTCCTACGTGGAAACCCAGTGATGAGTTAATTTGGGTAACTGTTACATTTCATACTTTAGTTTTTAAAGCCATGTTTTGGTATTCCTTTTTACGATGTGGGTTTCTATTAAACAAACTTTCGAGTAGTAAACCATTTATAACCCCGACGAATTTCGAGGGAGAAATTCATTTTAAGGGGGGTAGAATGTAACAACCCGAGATTTTATGAAAAATATTCTTTTAATTTCATTAATGTCTTGTGTTTTATACTACACCAAGATTACCTTGCGCTATACGCAACACCGTATTAGCTTGCAGTATACGCCACACTATTCTTGGATCGTGTTACACACAATTTTGATAATAGTTATTCTACGCAACATTGAGTATATATATATATATATATATTCAATGTATAAATGAAATATGGTTGAATTCTGTTATACGAAACAACGAAGGATTCTTGCACAACACGCAACCCTGACTTGGCTTGCATTACACGCAATCGCGACCTTCCTCGATAGCGTGTGTTGTACGCAATACCGGGTTTTACTAAACAACGATATATTATTATAATATTATTATGAACTAGACGTTATGAATAGTATTAACTAAATTTTGAATTTTATAACATTATTATTCATCTTACACATTTTCTAGAACATGGTATAAGAACAAAATAAATTTTTTTGGGTAAAATAAGTATTTTTCAAAAAATGCAGTTTTGCCGCCTTTTGATGGTGCACCCACTTTAAATCTAGTTTTTGACATGTTTATAAGTTCAATTTGAAAAAATAAAATTCTTATTTGGAATCAAGAAATAAAAATTTACTTTGGATAAATTTTTCATATTATTCTGGTAACTTTCATATTTTGATGAATAGTAAAAACATGCTATATTTTAATTAAAAACAACTTTTTTCATCGCAATAATTTATATGGTTAAATTATAATATTGAATGGTTTTAAAGTATAAATAGAATATATTTTTACCATTTAATATAATGTATGTCATTAGCATTGATTTTACATTAAATTCATAGGTTAAATCAATTCAATCTTTTGCAATGTTTTAAAGAAAAACCCGTTTTCTTTCGACAACAGAATTAATTTTAATTTAATTTATGCAACTTTTGTGTATTGAATTTGGAAAAATGGATTCCATATTTGGAATCATTAGGTCCAAATTATGTTAATAAGCTACTTTTTATTTTTGGGAATTGTGTATAGTAACTACGGTAAATTTTATTTACCATAGTTAAAGGTAAATCGGGTAATTAAGGGTAAATATAATATTATAAAATTACCCTAACACATGCCAAAATTATATTGGATGGCTAAAAGTAGACCCATATAACCTAAGGGTCGGATTAGATTCATTTTATGGACTTTTGAGCATGAAACTAATTTAATTATTATTAAAATCAAAGAAAGTGACAACATGTCACTCTCTTAAATCTTATAAGTATAATAATTTTAATTTAGTGATAAACATCATAAAACTTCAAAAATGAATAGTCTACAGAAATCTAATAAAATTATCTACATCATGATAATTTATTTATAATTTTTAGGGATTAAATAATTGTCATTAATGGTTATACATTAATGATACAGAAATTAGTTATTAAGTGGGAAATAAGTAATATAGTTTTTATTGAAATAATAATACAAATTAAAAGGCCCACAAACCTGACCAAAACTTATTGGTAGTGTATTTATACACCTTAATCATCCAATGACCTAATATGTAACCGTTTGGAGCCTTATAAAAGTGATTATGACACTTATATTATTTTATTTTAAATGATGCCAAAGTTGTCACCTTCATAATTTAATAAATATAACAATTTAAATATTGTGATTTTAAGATGATAAATTCGAGTAAAACTATTATTGTGAAAGGTAATAGATTTATCTTCATCATAGGATTTTATTTTTAATTTTTATGCAACAAATCAGTATATTAAATAATTATACAAAAATTTTGTAGTAATTATGTTATTAAGAGATAAACCAAATAAATGGTTTTAAAAATAATAAAATAAATATTATATGAACTATTTAATGTGTTACACTAATTTTGTAGATACATATGACCTTTTATGATTCTAGTAAAGCTTTTAGTTTGAACATATCTTCTGTATATATTTTATTTAAATTCAAATAAATGAATAGTGTCAAGATTGACACTATTGTTATTTTATAAAAATAATATATTAAAAAATCACAAATATATTTAAAAATTATAAATTTAAATTTATATGGTATAAAATGTTATAAAGTATCCAATTATGGACAATTCACAACAAATAAGTAATTATTTGTTATAATTTAAATTTTAGAATGTTATTACCACAAATAAAATTAAATTGATTAAATAAGGATAAATTAAGTTGATAATGTTTAAAATAAATACCTAGCATGTCTAAATTCGATTGGTTGATGAGATTACAACCCTATCTCATCTAATCTTTGGATATGAGTCATTTTTGGAGGTTTTTAAGTGGGGTTAGATTTATTATAAATTAATATTTTTAAGAATTCCAAAGGTGTCCCTCTCCTCCCTTATAAAAGGGTACCTCCTCCCTCTCCTCCTCACACCAATTTGAGCCTTCAAGCTCGGACAAACCCTACCAAATTCTCTTCTCCACTTCCCTAGAAACATCCTAGAGGTCCTGGTCTTCTTCAAAGACCAATTTTAGTGCCCTAAGAGGAGGTCTCAAAGAGGCGCTTCAAAGAAGAGGGAATGTCCATTACCGATTCTTTCAACTTTATTTCTTCTTACACTTCTTTTTTTTAGTTGTTTCATTATGAGGTAATAACATAAGTATCAATAATATACTGATATGTTATTATAAGTATGAAACAACCATATTTCACCATTTATCCATCCAACGGAAAATGAAATCACCGCGCGTGCGTACGTACGGAATACCGTCTCCACGCCGTGGTGTAATCTATTTTCCACCACCACCTTACTTGGATGGGTATAATGGTGTAAATAATAACTATATATGATTATTGTAAAGTTATATTGATTCTGTAATAGTATACATACACTCCAATAAAATTCCACGATCATGGGAACGATATCATTGCTCGTGCGTACGTACGGAATACCGTCTCCACGACGCGATGAGATTCATTCTCAATGATTAACCATTCATAAATGATTATAAAGTATATATAATAAATAATCATGAAATATATGACATAATAATGATACTGTATTTATGTATATATATATATGTATGTCATCCAATTAATTCCATTCAATTCAATGAGGAAACGAAAACAACGTTCATGCGTACATACGGCCTACCGTCTCCATGAACGGTGTATTTATTTCCATTTATAGATCTATTATATATATGTATATTCTGAATATATATTATATATAAATCATTTTTTACATTCTAAATGTAAGTAATCATGATCTAAGTAATCATATGAATAATTACAAGTCAAAACACGGACGACAAATGAAACGATTTTACCCAAAACGCTCTTTAACATGGAATTTACAAAAGAACGAGTAATATAAAGTCATAAGTGAACCATATATGATATCATAACAATTAATATGATTCTGTAATAAGTCAATAACATTATTTAAATCATTATACAGGAGGTTTGGACACTTACGAAGCAAATCGGACCTAAGGTAAGGGATAATTTTGCAAATCTCATTTTTATCCGAGATTGCTTATTCGTCGGTATTTACTGGGGTTATTTCTATCATCCATGTCCATGTTTTATAAAAGTTTTTTCATGTATTTTTAAAGTCCTTTTTACCCATTTTTGACTTTTAATACATGGTATGTATGGAATCTTTCTATTACGAGGTACTTTTTGACTTTTTCGGCAAAAGTACGAGAATAATGTTTTTTTAACTTATATGGCACGAACAGATTTTTACAGTTTTATAAAGCCTTATTTTCATGAAGCTTCCTCCAAAAGATTTCATGACTATTTTCAACAAAATCTCTTTCTTTTAAAATATCATGACGTTTTTTGAAAAGAAATTGATTTTGAAGAAGAAAGGATATTTTCCTCAAGAATTCATTTCAAGTGTTTTATCAAAACCTTTTTCCATCTAAGATGACATTATTTCATATGTGTATGTTTCAAGTATAAAGTCTATATGATTTACATGGTTTCAATTTTCTTATTATGAAATGATATCTATTTCTTTTATATGGATTATGTGATTATGGGATGATGTTTATGAAACCCATTTTATTTATTGGGTTATTATGATTGATGTATGTTTATTTTGTGGCACAAGTAAGAATGATTTCATTATGAGATGGGTGGGACCTATATCTCCCTCCAATTCATTGGGTAAAGATTTATATCTCATGAGATAGACATGGCTGGAATGGTAAGTTAATCCGATTCAGTATTACAGGACTGGAACGAGGAGTGAACTCGATTCAGAAAGGGACTTTGTCCACTTGGCAGCAATGCCTTGGATACTATGGAAATCATTACATGTGCTTAATGGATTCCACAATTACATGTTTTATTCCCATGCTATTTTATCATGATTTATGTTCCATTATGATCTATGCATTATGTACTTCCATGTTTTATGTCGTTTCTCAAGATTTTTAATGTTCATGTTTTTTTTAAGTTCAGATGTATATGGTTTGTTTTATTTTATCCATACTTACCCTTAATGAGAATTTGAGCTCATCCTTTTTATGTTTTCTTTTACCCCATGATTAAAAGAAAGATTTTAGGTAAGGAAACATAAAATGGGAAGATTTTTATGGGAGATGTTGAAGATATTTCACCACGATTAGAAGATTACATTCCAAGTTTCCAAAGACACTAAACTATTACGGTCCTTGTGTGTCTGTTTTTGTTATGTATTAAGTATTCTGTTAAAGTAATGTAATGTCCATGTACGTCAAGCTTTAGGTCTCTACAATGAGGAAACCCACTAACCCTTTCACTCCATGGAGAAATATAAGGAAGTAGATTGGAGAATCATCAAATCCAAAAGAGGTGGTTGATCGCAAAAGTGACAAGGTAATTCTTCAACCTAAGAAACCTACTTTTGAGGTTAAACAAAACCGGAATTGGGATATTTGATGCTACAAATGTCAAGGAAGGGGTCACATTACTGGCTATTTCTTGAAATGGTGCACTAATACCATCAATAAGTATGGAGAATGTGATACCGATGGAGATATCTTAGAAGAGGAGGAGGAATAATCTCCATAAATTGATAGTGGAGAATTCACAGAAGATAGTGAGATTCTTGTCACTATGAGAGTTTTAAGTGCACAAATGACCATTGGATAGAAGGAGAAATAAGAGAAGCTTTTCCATACACGATGAAAGATCAATGGGAAGGTATGTAGTATTATTATTTATGGGGGAAGTTGTAGTAATATGGTGAGTAGTGAGTTGGTAGAGAAGTTGGGACTTCCAACTTTGAGGCATCAAAATCCATACCGGCTTCAGTGGTTGGATAATTGTAGTGAGATGAAGGTCACCAAGAAATTTAAGGTATTGTTCACCATTAGTAGGTAAAAATATGAGGTTTTGTGTGATGTTGTTCCTATAAAATCTTACCATTTGTTGTTGGGACGACCGTGGCAGTATGATCAGTGTGTTACCCATGACAGTTTCTTGAATCGTCACTATTTTTTACTCTGAGGGGAACCTATAACCCTCAACCCCATGTCCCCCAAACAAATTCTTTAATATCACATTTTGAGAGAAAAGAAAAAAGAGAGTTATGAGGAAAAAAAGAGTGAAAATGAAAAAGGAGAGAACGAAGGAAAGAGAGAAAATGAGAGAAGAAAAGAAATGGAGAGCAAAGAAAAATCAAGTGGGAAAATGAATTTGAGAGAAGATAAAAGTGTGCTGTTGGAAAAAAAGAATGAGGTTAAGGAAGCTTTGATTTCTAAGAAAAATATCTTAGTACTTATATACAACGAGCTAATGTTGAATACTAACGACTTAACATATCCTTTGCCACATGTTGTTGAGTCTTTGTTGCAGGAATTTGAAGATGTGTTTCCTGAAGAGGTGCCAATTGGTTTTCCACCCATTAGAGGTATTGAGAATCAAATTGACCTCATACCTAGAGAATCACTACCGAATCGCCCTGCATATCACACCAACCTAGAGGAGGAAAAAGAAATTCAAATGAAATTTCAAGAGATGTTGGATGTGGGGTATGTTAGAGAGATCCTTAGCCCATGTGCGGTACCAGTGCTTCTAATACCAAAGAAGGTTAGAACATGGAGAATGTGCATTGACTACAGAGCCATCAATAACATCACAGTCAGGTATCTTCATCTTATCCTTAAGTTAGATGATATACTAAATGAATTAAATTGTTCAACTATTTTCTCAAAAATTGATTTAAGAAGTTGCTACAATAAAATTAGGATGAAATAAGGAGATGAGTGGAAAATTTCATTTAAGACAAAACATGGATTTTATGAATGGTTAGTCATTCCCTTTGGTCTCACCAATTCACCCAACACATTTATGAGGTTAATGAATCATCGCTTACATGCATATATTGGAAAAAATTCGGTAGTTTACTTTGATAATATTTTGGTGTATAATAGGAATTTGCATGAACATTTAGATAACTTAAGAAAAATACTAGAGGTGTTAAGGAAACAAAATTTGTTTGGAAACATTAATAAGTGTGAATTTTGTCTCGATAATATTGTTGTCCTTGGATTTGTTGTGAGCGGGAATGGAGTTGAAGTGGACACCGAGAAGATCAAAGCAATACAAGAATGGCCAACTCCAACCTCCGTTGGGCAGGTAAGAAGTTTTCATGGACTTGCTAGTTTTTACAAGAGATTTGTGAATAACTTTAGCACACTAGCAATTCTATTGAATGAATTGACAAAGAAGAATGTTCATTTCAAATAGGGGACAACTCAAGAGAATGCTTTCCATACTCTCAAGGATTGACTCACCCACGCCCCTCTACTTGCACTCCCAGACTTTGGTAAGACCTTTGAGATTGAATGTGATGCAAGTGGAACTAGTATTGGTGGAGTAATCGTGTAGGAAGGTAATCCTATTGCTTATTTTAGTGAGAAGTTAAATGGTCCAACTCTAAACTATGCTACATATGATAAAGAGTTGTATGCATTGTTTAGAGTACTAGAGACATAGCGGCACTATCTTTGGACTAAAGAATTTGTGATCCATTTTGACCACGAGGCTCTTAAATACCTTAGGAGCCAACATAAACTAAATAGGAGGCATGCTAGATGGTTGGAATTCATTGAATCATTTCCATATGTCATAAATCATAAAAAGGGTAAAGAAAATATTGTGGCTGATGCACTTTCACGTAGACATTCTCTTTTATCCTTTTTGGATTCAAAACTCCTTGGTTTTGAATACATTAAGGATTTATATGCCACTGATAGTGATTTTAGAGAACCTTATGAACATTATAAACCTAGATTTAGTTGGGAAAATTTATATTTACATGATGGATTCTTATTCCGGATTGATAAGCTTTGCATTTCCAATTGCTCTATTTGTTTACTTTTATTAAAGGAGTCACATTCGGGTGGGTTAATGGGGTATTTTGGTGTTGCAAAAACTCTAAGTGTTCTTAGTGAGAATTTTTATTGGCCTAGGATATGTAGAGATGTTGAGAAATTTTTGGGAAAGTACATTGTCTACCATAAAGAAAAATCGAAATTGAACCCACATGGACTATATCTTCGTCTCCCAATCCCCAACACCCCTTGGGAGAACATATCAATGGACTTTATTGTGGGGTTACCATGGACCAAGAGGGGGAGAGATTCCATTTTTGTTGTGGTGGATCAGCTTTCAAAAATGGAACATTTTAATCCTTGTCACAAAACAGATGATGCCACTAACATTGCAACACTTTTCTTTCAGGAAGTAGTCAAACTCCATGGAATTCCAAGGATGATTGTGTCAGATAAAGACACAAAATTTCTTAGTTACTTTTGGAAGACCTTATGGAGAAAACTGGGTACAAACTTACTATTTTACACTACTTGTCATCTTTAAACTGATGGGCAAACGAAGGTGGTGAATCGGACACTATCATCCTTTTTGTGAAAAATTGTCAAGAGGAATATCAAGAATTGGGAGGAGTGTATGTCACATGTGGAATTCGTATATAACAGGGCCAAGCACTCAACTACTCAACATTCACCACTTAGCCCTGAACCACATCCTTCATCTTCCACCCTACGCCATGAAGATCAGGTCACCCCGTGTGTCTCACATCAAATAGACTCAGCTCAAACCAGGTATAACTTAAGTACAAAAGTACAGATGATTAGTTGTAAGGATAGATCATCTTATTCTGTTAAGAGGCTCTGCTGCTGACCCACACAATATCGATAGGTACTAACCCCTGCAAGACCCACACAGGATTGGTAGGTACTAATCCCCGCAAGACCTACACAGGATCAGTATTATGCTGATCCACACAAGGTCGCTATAATTTTGATCCACACAGGGTCGCTATAATGCTAATCCACACAGGGTCACTATGAAGTCGATCCATGATGGGACGCTCTAAGGCTGGTCTTTGTCAAGTCATTATGATGTTGATCTACACAGGGTCTCTATGAAGCTGATGCACACAGGGTCGCTATGATGCTGATTCACACAGGGTCACTATGAATGTTGATCCACACAGAGTCGCTATGATGTTGATCCACACAGGGTCGCTATGAATGTTGATCCACACAGGGTCGCTATGAAGTGACATCTAGCCATAGGATTCCACAAACGAGTAACCCCAAGGACCGCCATGTCGTAAGGGTTCCAACACAATAGAAGGTGCGCCAATCGGACGCCTGTTCTGAGAGTTATATGCATTTTAGTAACGATGGCCAGGTTGGATTCAGGTACGATCCAACCCATCCATACTCCAACTTTCTTCAAAACTCAGATGAAGTATCTCAAAAGGACTGTCTCACTCCAAGGATCTTAGCGTCATATATGGTTCGTCAAACAGACATCTGGATCGCAAGTTACAGCCTTTTAAGCATATCTGGGCCCGAAAGGGGTCCGGGTCCGGTCTGACCCGGTCAGACCGACCCACCCTGGCCAGGCTGGGACACTGAGGGCTTGGCTCATTGAGCTGCGGACTGGCTCGGCCTGCCCCAGTTGGGCTGGGCCATGGCGGCTTGGCCCGCCGGTTGGAGCGACACGCGCTAGGGTTGCACGATCCGCCTCCCGAATGGCTCAAAGAGTCGTTCAGCACTTAATTGGCGGCACCAGGTGGTGCTGCCTGGCTGTTCGTAGGACCCGCAGGGAGCAGGTCCCCTCCCTTCACCACGAATTCAAATCCATAGCTAGCCGAGAGCCGACTGCATGTCCGTCCGCCGCGACGTCCAGCGGCGCCGCCCCCCTTCCGTGACCAACGAGCGTCAGCGCCGGTCGCCGGTGTCGCGCCGGCGGATCTTCTGTGGACCATCAGGTGAGATTCAGTGGTCCTTTTTCCCTTCCACTCGTGCCTACGGCCTCCCGGGATGTCGTCATCACTGTGCGGCTCCCATATTCAAGGTTATGTTGAATTTTTAAATTCATCCCCCGAAGAAAGCAACAAGAACGAAGCAGCGGAGGGTTCAGGCCTTGTTTGTTTGGCCCGCGCCCTCTGTGTTAACATCATAACAAGTGAAAAGGAATTTAATTCATCAAAGATAAAATTTAATAATAACCCCCTACCTCGAGAATTTTTGGTGACCGCTGCGGACGGTTGTGCTTCCACGTTCAAGGGTGTTGTGGATGAAGGAGAAGGTCCACGTGTGTTGTCGTTCATCAACCGTCGACCTCTGAATTGATTCCACAGCGGGCATCATTAAATCCTTCATTCTTCCTTGGAAGAAGGTTCATCGACGCTTCGTTGGAGCTCAAAACCAAATTCCTTCCAAATCATTCTTTACCCACATTTTAATAAAACAATGGAAGAGTTAAGGAATTAATTCATCATTCGATTAAGGTCCCATTAATTGGTGAAATTAATGAGCCGCATTAATTGAACGTGGTGTGGTTACAAAACAAATGAGTCAAGCCATTAAATGTCTTGACAACCCAGCGGTCCCGCCACCGCCGCTCAACTATTGGAGAAAAATAAAATAACAATTTCATGTTATTTTATTATTCTTTTAAAAGTTTGAAAACTAAATTTTTCTCCCAACCTACTGTGGTCGAAGTGAAGCCTCCCTTAAGAGAATCTCGGCAATTCGGATTTAATGGTGTCCTCAGATTTCAATTCTGAGCATCAGTCCAAAAGTTAGAAAACATTGTCCGTATGTTTTCTGAACATACCTTAAAAAAAGTTCAAATTTTCATTCCTGGCACACCGGGCCTTGAAATCATGCGCCGTCAATTTTTGCAGACTCGTAATAATCCCAAAAAAAAAATTACATGGAATTTCGGGTCTTTACAGGATCAATAAACCAAAAATGTTTTCCTAGTACTTTGTTTTGTGATAAATCAAATGGTCCCTTAGATCATCATAGATTTATAGATTTATGGTTATTAACTTTCTCCTAATAATTTTCTCTGTCACTCTCCATCAAACCTTGGTGGTTACATTTTCTTTCATGTTCATGTTTTCTTATATGGAACCCTAGTATGTGTTATTTCTGGTAACCTTCATACATCCCTTTCTTTATTTTAAAATATAGGTCTCATTAATCCATTTTTCGATGTGGGATTTCAACAAAGATATTTTGAAATGTCAAACCCCTAGTTTTCAATCCTGGGTTTAAATTTCGAGCAAGCAATTTATTTAAAGAGGGGAGAATGTGATACCCCAAGTTTCCACAGTGTGCTTCTTTTTAAATAATTCAAATAGCTTTCTCTATACGCAATGCCGAGTTCGAGCACACCACGACTAGCCGTTTAAGAAGCGGTTATGAATATTATTAACCAGCTATTGAATTTTATATATTCCATATAATTTCAATACTCATCTCATTTTTTTATTAGACATTATATAAGAACAAATTCAATTTTTTGAATAAAAAAAATATTTTTCAAAAAATATAGTTTTACCACCTTTTAATGGAGAACCCTTTTTAAATACAATATTTGACACTTTTATATGTTAAATTTGATAAAATAAACTTGTTCTTTAGAATTGGTACATAAAAATTTAGTTTGTACAAATTTTTGGTGTTTTTCTGATAACTTTTCATATTTTAATGTATAGTGAAAAATACTGCATTTTAATTCAAAGTTGCTTTTTCATCTAATTTATTTATATTGTTTGATTATCCTTTTAATTGGTTTTAAATTATAATTATATTATGTTTTTATCATTTAATATAATTCAGGTAATTGAAATTATTTTCACATTAAAATTGGATATAAACACATGTCAATCTTTTGATGTTTTTTACTTTTAAAAAACTCGTTTTCTCGTTTTGTCAACAAGAATTAATTTTAAATTAATCAATGAAAACTATATGTTTTAAATATTGAAAAATTGATTCCATATTTTGAATTAGTGAGTCCAAATTATGTTAATATACTACTTTCATTTTTGGGCATTATGAATAGTAACTTTAGTAATTATTTTTATTACCATGGTTAAAGGTAAATCGGGTGATTAGAGGTAAAAATAATATTATAAAATTACCTTAACACCTATCAAAATCCTATTTTATAACTAAATTATACCCTTATCATCTATGGTTTGAAATGAAATCACTTAATGGCCACTTTCCCGTGAATATGACATGAATATAATAAAAATTAATGAATGTGACAAAATGTCACTCTCATTTTATATAAGTATATTAATTTTAATATATGGATAACCAGGAGATAACATAAACTATAGGTAGTCTATGGAAAGATAAAATAATTACCTACATCATAGAAATTTATTTATAATTTTTAGAGATTAAATAATTACTATGATTAATGACACAATAGTGATACTGGAATTATTTTAATTAATGTAAATATCAAATTAATGGTTTTAAAAATATTAAAATAAATATAATTTGAATTAATTAAGGCACTCCACAAATTTTATAGGTGACTATGACATGTTCAGAGTATATTCAAGGTTTTTTTTTTGAAGTTATATTTTGTGTGGATTTTATTTAAAGTCAAATAAACAAATAGTGTCAAAATAGACACTATTGATATTTATAAAAATAACATATTATTAAATTATTTAAAAATCATAAAAATATTTAAAAATTACAAAGTTAAAATTATAAGGTCAAAAATTTCATAAATTTTCCAATTATATACAATTGACACCACATAAGTAAATATTTATAACCATTTAATATTTAGAATATTAAAATTAAATAGATTAAATAAGGATAAATCAAAATGATAATGTTTAAAATAAAATCAAAACATGTCTAAATTTTATTTTTTGAGAGAATTTTGACTCATACTCATATTATCTTAGAAATAATACACTTTGGAGCCATTTTTATATAAAAATTAATTTATATTAATTTAATATTTTAATACTTTCCAAAGGTGCCCATCACCTCTCTTATAAAAATGAAATTCTCCTTCTCTTTAATTCACCCCTCCAAATCTCTTTGGCTCAACCAAACCCTGCCCACTTCTCCTCTCACCTTTCATCACTTTATCATAGATGCCATACTTTGGGCAGAAATCCATTCTAAAAGTCCTTTTATGCAAACCAAAAGGAGATACCTGAAAAAGAGGTAATTGTTTTATCACCTATTTCAAAGTTCTTTTATTTTTCTACTTCCTCTTTCTATGTTGTTTCCATATCAAAATAATAAATCCAATATAATCCATATACTGAGATGTTATTATAAGCATGGGACAACCATATTCCTCATTGTATCCATCATACGAATAACAATATCACCATGCATGCGTACATACGGCTTACCCTCTCCATGTCATGGTGTAATTTGTTATTCAACACTACTTTATTGTAATGGATATGATTATGAGTATAATGGATATAAATAATGAATACAACATTATAATGATTCTATATAATTAATATATCATCCAATTCTATACCATTTAACCATTAAGGGAATGATATTGTCACTCGTGCGTACGTACGACATATCGTCTCCACGACGTGATGAGATTCATTCTCTACATTAACCATTCCAGAATGATTATAAAATTTATATGATGATTAAAAAATAATTATGAGCTTAATATCATTATAGATATAAATTAAATACATCCTATGCATAACAAACATGACTTACACGACAAAACTGGAATGGGAAAAACGAAGCAGTTAATACTCAAAACAATGGTAATACTGAAATAATATTAACAAAATGATATAAGAGGATCACATATGATATCATAAATGTGGATATATTCCTGGTATAATTTAATAACATGTTTTAACCATTATACATGAGGCTAACTTACACTCGACTAAAGAAAAGTTTAAGGTAAGTTAATTTCACAATCTCATTATTATCCGATATTGTTTATGCGTAAGTATTTACCGGGACATATTTATCATTCCTGTCCATGTTTCTTGAAAATGATTTAAAAATTAATCTTTTAAGGTTTTATGTAATGGACTCTTTAAATAAAACATCATTTTAAATATTTTAAAGATTTATTCTTCTAAATATTTCTCATTAATGTCCATGTTATCAAAATGGTTTTAAGGATTTATTTATGTGGACATGAATGTTTTAAAAGGTTAATTCCTTTAAAAAGTTTCAAGATTTTATGCTTAATTGATATTGATTTATTATGATATAATGTTCCATAATGCATTGAATGTTTATGATATATTTGACTGTGGATGTGCTATTTTGATACCATTCTTGGTTTATGGTTAAAGTATTAACATTTTGTATGTTAGTTTTAATACAAATATTGATGTTATGTTTTACCTTTTTCATACGAGGAATGTATTGGACTTAATAAGTGATGGGTGGAGCTCGCTATATCCCCTCGATGCATTGGTAGGTCTCATGAGACAAAATAGTATCTTGGCACAAGGCCTTAATGGTATGGTAATGGTCTTGGCACGAGGCATTAACGGTATGGTAATGGTCTTGGCACGAGGCCTTAACGGTATGGTTATGATGTCCGACATTATGCATTTCCTCGTTATGAGATTAGTTATTGATATTCTATGTGATTATTCGACTAGTAGAATATTCATGTGAAATTTTAAATGGAATTATTTG
Source organism: Viscum album (assembly GCA_963277665.1). NCBI lineage: Eukaryota > Viridiplantae > Streptophyta > Magnoliopsida > Santalales > Viscaceae > Viscum > Viscum album. The sequence continues at coordinate 1,693,052,929 of OY728128.1, read as the reverse complement.
ATTTATTCTTTCCATATTATGCTGAATATTATGTTTAAAAGGCTTGTGTTTCAATTTTATACCTTGCCTTAAAAGTTTATGCTTATTTATGATAGCTTCCTCTATATTTTTTTATCCTTACTGAGCATCTATGCTCACCCCTTTCTTATGTTTTATTTTTTCCATAATTCCAAGAAGTGTATTATGATTTATATGCAGGGTTAATCTAAGAGAATAATGGTGTTCTCAAAGAATTATCTATGTTTCATTTTATGTTTTGAATTGTAATGTAATGTTCATGTGTGTAATCTATTTTCCAAGACTGCTAAACTGGTCGATCCTTCAGGATTTGATTCCTTGTAATTATATCAATGTATTAAAATAATGCACCAGCTCCGAGAAACTAGGGTCGGGGCATTGCACTGGTTCTCAGAAATAATATAGGGGAGGACTCGACCCATGTGGCAGGAGAGGACTTTGGAGAAAATCTTGTCAACCACATTGCACAAGCTGATAAGAATAAAATCAAAAAAATTAACCAGGCCAGAGATTTTTTGGATTAGCACAATCAGAGTTTCGTTAATGTTGTACATACTTATAGAACTGACCCATAACCCCTGTATCAAAGAAATAATATCTAGTCCAACAATATGCCAGAACCATTTGAAGAAAAGGCATGGAACCCATCAGGATCAGGCACCTTAGAGGAATGAATGCTCTTTAGGGCCGTCATAACTTCTTCTCCTGAGATATCAGCCTCAAGATTCGCGGTCATGACCTCAGTCACCTTAGGCCCAAAACAGCTCAGAAGATCCCCTTGGTGGGTGCCTCCATCAAAACAAAACATATTTTTAAAGAAGGCCTCAATTATCTCTCAAATCGCCACCTCATTTGTCACGACCCGTCCTCGGGACCCGTGCCGTGACTACCCCAAGCCCGCCTTCCATAGGCCAGGGGCTGGCGACTAGCACCAAGGCGTAAATCCCAACAAAAAGGGAAGGCATTGCCTTTGAAAAGTAAACAAGCACCACAGAGTAAGCAAGCGGAAAAGTAAACACTAAGTAAAAACTGTACAAGCTGTGCTGAAAGTAAAAGGGGCCGGAAATACAAGTCCAACTGTAAAGTACAACTGAAAGGAAAAACAGCAACTGAAAGGAAAAACTGCAGCGTCGAGCCGTCCTCTGGAAGTCCCACCTGAAGGGTGGGTACAGATAGCCTCCACTGCTCCTCGGGTCCACCTAACCGCTCCGAGTACGTCCCGCTCAGTGGTCCACCTCCAGGTACTGTCCTGCTCCGCACGCCTCCTCCATGATCAGCGTTGTCCGTCGTCTGCAACCAACACCACGAAGTGCGGGCATAGCCCGTGCAGGGGTGAGTATAAGCTACTCAGTAGGGACCCCGAGACCCCCGAAGGTCTCCCGAAATCCACAAAGGATAAATCACGAAGAAGAGATACAATCACGAAATAACATCTGACACGGCTTAGGTATATGCCCATACATATACCTAAGTCATCAATTCCGCGATCGGCTCCAACGTCCGAGCCCTAGCACAACCCAGTCCACACAGGAAAGCAAAACGCATACCCACGCAGGATAGAACAACACAATCCACAAAGGAGAGTAAACAGTAAATCCACACAGGATAACTCAACACAATCCACAAAGGAGAGAAACACAAGATTCAGCTCACACAGGTATACTTCTTCGGATGACGATAAAGATGATCACTGAACCATCTAAGTCGTCGGACCCACGAAGGATCGATAGGTACTAACCTTGCAGTGACCCACACAGGATCGGACCCACACAGGATCGGGCCCACACAGGACCGGGCCCACGCAGGACCTGTAGGCGCTGGCTCACACAGAACCGCTGAGTGCTGACCCACGCAGGATCGAACCCACACAGGATCGGGCCCACACAGGACCGGGCCCACGCAGGACCTGTAGCACTGATCCACGTAGGATCGCTGAGTGCAGTAGTCGTCGCAGTCCGCTGAGGATCTCTGCACAGTCGTCGTCGCAGTCCACTGAGGATCTCTACACGGTCGTCGTCGGAGTCCACGGAGGATCTCTGCACAGTCGTCGCCGCAGTCCACTGAGGATCTCTGCACAGTCGTCGCTGCAGTCCACTGAGGATCTCTGCACGGTCGTCGCTGTCGAAGTAGCAGTCGCAGCCAGCACTAGGGTTCCCGCACACAGCGAGCTCGTTCGGGAGGGTCCGCTCCACGAGCCGAGAGGCTGATACATCAACTGTCACGAAGTCCAAAGTTGATGCATCCAAAAGTTCCGTATCGTCAACAGGAACTCAACGTCGCAGACGGCGCGTCAATCGGACGCCCGGTCTGAGAGATATTGGCATTTTCGTCCCAGGGGCCCGGTTGGTTTTTAAGGCAAAACCAACCCGACCGCACTCCACCTGCGTCCGAACCTCGGGCGGAGTATGCCAAAAGATCTGTCTCACTTAGAGAAATTCAACAAAGCTGACGGCACGTCAATCGGACGTCCGTAGCTCAAGATATGAGCGTTTCTGCTCCGAGGGCCCGGTTGGTCTCGTGTACGAACCAACCCGGCCGAACTCAAAGTATTCCGAAACCTTGAGTGCGATATACCGAAACGACCGTCTCGATCCAAGGATCGCGTTGCCGCTGAAGGCGAGTCGTTTGGAGGCACGAAGCTCAAGTTACGGGCGTTTGAACGAAAACGTCCGAAGAAGGGGGGTACGGGCTCGGGCCGACCCGGCCCGACCCCCCCCCCCCCCCTGGGTCGGCCCGAACCGGGTCGACCCGAACCAGGTCGACCCGACTCGGGTCCGACCCGGTTGGACCGGTCCGGCCCGGCCAGGGCGCGGCCCGGCCGAGCGGCCGAGCGCCGCGGGCGTTGACCCGCGGCCTGAGAAAGTCGCGGCCCGCGTGGGCCGCGCTGCTGAACCGCGGACGCGGCTGAGCCGCGTCCCACCTGGGCGAACCGGACCCGCGGGTCCGTTGGTCGCCGCCGGCGTCGCTCCGGTGGCCCGTTTTCCTTCCCGTCTGCGTCGTTGCTCCTCCCGGGATCCGTTCTTTACTGCGGGATCGTCAAACATCCGCTGCGGCACGTTCCGTCGTCGTCCGTCAAATCCGCACAAAATGAAGAACGGCGGAGGGTTGTCGGGCCGTGTTCGTTTGGCCCGCACCCTCCGCGTTAGAGATAAACAACCGGGAGAAATTTATTCCACAGGAAACAACAATTTTTAATAAGATTAGAAATTGTTCACAAAACGGTTCTTTAATTTCTTTAAAGAAATATTGATGGGGATAAATTAAAAAGGGGTAATTCCCATAATATAAAAATCCCTACCTCGTCGATTGTCGCGCGCGGGCGTTCTTCGCGGAAAAGATCGTCGCGGAAGAGAGGGATCGTCGCGTCGTCGCGGGGAGGCGTCGCGTCGTCGCGGAATCCGGCGTTGAGTCGGCGAGCTCAACGAACCAAGAACAACAGATTTAAATTATTAATATTTAAATCTGTGTTTCGTTTAAAACCAAAAGAAAATAACCTTTTAGAGGAAATCCGAAATAACTCACCTCAAACGGTCGGTGATCGGAGATCAGAGCGTGGAAGAACGTCTCGGACGGAAGCGTCGTCGATTTTCGGGTTCGGCGTTCTTCGCGTTCTTCGCGTTCTTCGTGTTCTTCGCGAGGGAGAAGAAGCAAGAATCCTCTCAAACCTTCTCCAAAGCGCAAAAAACCAGAGGTCGAGCGTTGGCCTTATTTTATTATTACGCCAACGAATTTGAAAAACTGGTTAAGAAACGATCCATCAATTCGTTGAATTAATTCAACGAAAGAAACAGGCCATTTAATTCACGAAGGAAACAACCCATTTAATTCACGAAAGAAACAGCCCAATTAAATGGTCTGTTAAGAAATTAGAAAACGCGTCGGTTGACTTTCATTAAGACGGGTTTTCACGGGTGCGTTTCTTAGCGGAAAGAAACGGCGGGGCTCGTGCGGGCCCCACCCCACAAATATCCTACCAAGGGGGGTAGGATATTTCTAGATAGCATCCTATCCAGTTCAACTCAGTTCAAGCCGCCTTTAAGTGGCTTCAAGTGGCTTCCAAGTGGCTTAAGTGAAATAAAATAAAGTTGTCGCAAAATTATTTTATTTCTTAACTTTAAGCCTGAAAATTAAAAACCACACCCGAGCAAACGCAACTCCGGAAGAGGCGTTTCTAAGCGAATACCGGCGCTGCGATTTCATCGGTGCCCTCAGAATTCGATTCCGGGAACCGGTTCAAAAGTTAGAAAAACTTGCTCGTCCGTTCACTGAACGTACCCGAGCCAAACTTCGGAAAATGATTCCGGGCACACCGGGCCTCGGAATCAAGTGCCGTCAGAAACTGCGCTCTTGTAAAATTCCAGAGAAAATTAAGAAAAAAATTTCCTTGAAATTTACGAGTCTTTACATTACTCCCACCTCAGGACTTTACGTCCTCGTAAAGATACATCAAAAACTAGGGAAACAAATGTGGGTACTGAGCACGCATCTGAGCCTCCCGCTCCCAAGTGCTCTCCTGGAGGTTCCCGTGCTGCCATCTGATGCGCACAAGAGGAATCGATCGCCCACGTAGGACCCGCTCCTGTCGATCCTCTATCTCCACTGGGACCTCCGCAAAATTCGCCCCATCATCCACGTCTAGCTCCCCATAGTCAATGATGTGCGTCGGGTCGTGCACGTATCTCCTCAGCTGGGATACGTGGAAGACGTCGTGCACCCGGTGCAACTGAGGTGGCAGAGCCAGATGATAAGCCACCTCGCCAACCCTGCTGAGGACCTGGAAGGGTCCGATGAAGCGTGGAGACAACTTGCCGCCTCGGCCAAATCTCCTCAAACCACGTCGAGGTGAGACCCGCAAAAAGACGTGGTCGCCATCCTCGAACTCTAGTGGCCTCCGCCTCCTGTCAGCATATGACTTCTACCGGCTCTGTGTTGTCCTCATCCGCTCCTGGATGACCTGGACCTTCTCTGTCGTGGCTCGGACCATCTCTGGTCCCACAAGTGCTGACTCTCCAGGGTCTGTCCAGCACAAAGGAGATCTGCAAGGCCTGCCGTACAACGCCTCGTAGGGTGCCATCCCGATGGTGGAGTGGTAGCTGTTGTTGTACGCGAACTCCACCAAGGGTAGGTGGTCCTCCCAGCTGCGACCAAAGTCGAGGACACATGCGCGGAGCATGTCCTCGAGAGTCTGAATGGTCCTCTCCGTCTGACCATCCATCTGAGGGTGAAAGGCGGTGCTCAGACGTAGTCGCGTCCCGAACGCCTCCTGCAACCCCTTCCAAAGCCGGGAAGTAAAACGAGCGTCCCGATCGGAGACGATAGTCGTTGGCACACCGTGAAGTCGTACAATCTCCTGAACGTAGAGACGCCCCAAGCTCTCCACTGAGCCCTGCTCTCGGATGGGCAAGAAGTGTGTCGACTTGGTGAGTCGGTCAACAATCACCCAAATGGAATCGTGACCTCTAGAAGTGCGAGGAAGTCCAGTCATGAAGTCCATAGATATCCCGTCCCACTTCCATTCCGGGACCTCCAAGGGTTGTACCAAACCTGCTGGTACCTGATGCTCTGCCTTCACCTGCTGGCAGGTGAGGCACCGTGAAACGAACTCTGCCACAGCCTTCTTCATGTCTGGCCACCAGTGCTGTCGTCTGAGATCCTGGTACATCTTCGCCACTCCAGGATGTACCGCCAAAGGGGAAGTGTGAAACTCTCTCAGCACCTCCTCTCGTAAAGTGACTGGTACCAAGGTACGTCCTCTGAAAAGGACATCGTGCTCTGCTCCAAGGGAGAAACCATCTAGTGCCTGTCACGCGGATATCTGTGCACGCCGGGTCTCACAGTCAGCGTCCCCACGCTGTGCCTCTCTGACCCGCTGAAGAAGTGGAGGAGAGACTGTGAGAGACTGAAGGAAGGCTGCTCCGTCTCTATCCACGAAGGATATCTGCAAAGCGGCTAGCTGCTCTGTCGCCTCCTCAAGTAGCTGGATGCCCGTCCTCCTGCTGAGGGCATCAGCCACCACGTTCCCCTTCCCAGGAGTATAGCCTATCTCAAAGTCATAGTCCTGGAGGAACTCGAGTCATCGTCGCTGTCTCAGGTTCAGGTCCTTCTGAGAGAAGATGTACCTGAGACTCTGGTGGTCAGAAAAGACTGTGAAGCGCTCGCCCATCAGATAGTGCCGCCATGTCTTCAGGGCGAAGACCACTGCTGCCAACTCCAAGTCATGGGTAGCGTAGTTCTGCTCATGCGGCCTCAACTGACGTGATCCGTAGGCAATCACGGCCCGCTCCTGCATCAGGACACACCCGAGACTGGTCCCTGATGCATCGCAGTAGACTACGTATCCAACTCCCTCCTCAGGCAACCTCAAGATAGGTGCGCTGGTCAACCTCTGCCTCAGCTCCTGGAAGCTCTGCTGACATCTGTCTGACCACACGAAGGGTTTCCCCTTCTTCGTCAACGCTGAGAGTGGGGCCGCAACTCTGGAGAAGTCCGGCACAAATCTCCGATAGTATCCGGCTATGCCCAAGAAACTCCGCACCTCTGTCACGCTCTTGGGTGGCTCCCAAGCTAGCACTGCCTCAATCTTCGCGGGATCCACTGCAACTCCCGCCTCAGAAATGACGTGCCCCAAGAAGTGGACCTCACGTAACCAGAACTGACACTTCGAGAGCTTGCCATAAAGCTGGTGCTCTCAGAGTGTGTCTAGTACAACACGCAGGTGGTAGGCATGCTCCTCCTCCGTCGTCGAGTACACCAAAATGTCGTCGATGAAGACCACGACAAATCGATCGAGGTATGGCTGGAAGATCCTGTTCATGAGGCTCATGAACACTGCTGGAGCGTTGGTCACGCCGAAAGGCATAACCAAGAACTCATAGTGGCCATATCGACACCTGAAGGCCGTCTTCTGCACATCCTCGTCTCGAACTCTAAGCTGATGATAGCCTGACCTGAGGTCTATCTTCGAGAACCACCGTGCTCCCTTGAGCTGGTCGAAGAGGTCATCAATCCTGGGTAGCGGATACTTGTTCCTCACTGTCACCTGATTCAGGCGGCGATAATCGACACACAGTCGCAAGCTCTCGTCCGCCTTCTTGGCGAACAAAATCGGGGAAGCCCAGGGCGAAACACTGGGTCGGATGAACCCCTTGCCCTGCAAGTCCTCCAACTGTACCCGCAGCTCTCGAAGCTCAGCGGGGGCCATCCGATATGCTGGAGTGGATATCGGAGCTGTCCCGGGGTACAGGTCAATATAAAATTCTACCTCTCTGCGAGGAGGTAGTCCTGGAACGTCGTCGGGAAAGACGTCCGCGTACTGATCCACCACTGCAGGAAAACTGGGACTCTGCACGTCAACTGCTCCCAGGATGAGGCTAGCCAACTGATGAGTGATGGGCTGACCTCTCCTCTGCGTGAGTCCATCCTGTGCTGCTAAGGCTCCCTTCTCGCCGGTGAAGGTGAACCTGCTCCCGTCGGTGCGCACACATCGCACCTTGTGCCTAATGCAGTCAATCTGAGCATGGACCGTAGATAACCAATCCATGCCCAAGATGACGTCGTAAGGCCTCGACGCCGCTACAAGAAGATCTCAGCCGAAGCTCTCACCTCCTAGAGTAAGCTCACACTGCCGGCACCAGTGCGTAATCGTCGAGTCTGCTCCCGTAGGAGTCTCTAACCGTAAGGATCGAGTCAACGGCTCTGTCGGAATCTCCGAGCTCCGAACAAGGGCAGTGGCTATGAAAGAGTGACTCGCTCCTGTGTCTATCAGAACTGCAGCAAGGGTGGAATAGACACAGATCGTACCTCGAATCATCTCTGGCGCGCCGTGGTCGTAGGCCTCCGCTGCCTGGAGCTGAGCCTGTCTCTGCCCGCCAGCTCCCTGTGGTCGGGGCGGGCCTCCTGGTGGTGGTGGTGGCAGAGCCTCAAAGCGTCGCCCACCACCTGCTGCTCGGCCAGCTCCTCTGCCTCGTCCGCCTCCTCCCTGCGAACCGCCACGGTCGACCCTCTGCCTCTGCCTGGGTGGTCCCTCCACCGTCGATTGCCCCACGGTACGACGGGTCGGGCAGTCACGAGCCATGTGGCCCTGCCCGCCGCACTCGTAGCACTGTCTGCCTCTCGGAAGGCTGGGTCCGGGCTGGGTGCCCTGCACTGCTGAGCCAGTGTCCCGAGGTCGCCTGCCGGAAGGTCTGGTCCGCCTGGAACCTTGAGTCATCCGCCGGCTACCAGCTGCCGAAGACTCCGCTATCTGCCGCCCGGCGGTAGGTCTCGCTGTGGACTCAGCCAGGAAGCTCTCGATCAGGAGTGCTCGCTCCAGTACTCCTGTCTGGGTCGGGATGCTGAGGGAGATCAGCGATGCCCTGATCTCGTGTCTCAATCCCTGCTCGAAGGTCCGGGCCCGGAAGAAGGGGTCCCGTACCATGTCTGTCGAGTACCGAGAAAGGTCGGTGAACCTCGCCGCGTACTGAGCGACCGTCAAGCTGCCCTGCCGCAGCTGAAGAAGCTCCTGGATGCGCACCGCACGGAGGGTGGCCGGGACGAACTCTGAGCGGAAGAGGCTCTCGAAGTCCGTCCAGATGAGGGTGGCCTCATCGTGTACCTGGAGCATCAGGCTCCACCAGCGTCCGGCTGCTGCGTGCAGTAGGCTCGCCGCGAGGATCACCATGAGGTCTGCTGGTGTCCTCACTAGCCTGAAAACTCGGACGACCGCCTCCAGCCAGTCCTCGGCTGCCTGGGGGTCCGACTCCCCACGGAACCTGGGTGGTCGCTGGCGCTGGAACTCGTGCAGAGCTCCGAGGCGTCGTGCGTCGTCAGCTGCCAGTGCTGGAAGCATCGGGGGCTCGGCGGGTAAAGGTACCGCCGGTGCCTCTGCTGTCAACGGGCCCTGTACCGAGGTCTCGTCGCTCGGCGGGCTGTCGTCGCGCACTACTCTAGGAACCCTAGCTGGCTGCTGTCGTCGTGCCATCCTGAAAAGGAAACAAGTATGCCACGGTCAGAACAGTATACCTGGTGAGCTGACACAAGTAATCACCGAGAAAACTTGAAACACACATGCAATCAATGTTTTCGTGCATTAAGTCGGAAATCAGAAGTCAGGGTCCTGGTGTATGGATACGTCGGCCGCCGCACCAACACTGGACTCCCTGGACTGATAACCACACTCAATACGCTAAACACTATTGCTTCACATAGAAGAAAGATCAGAGTCTGCGGTAGAACCGACCGCCTCTGATACCAATTTGTCACGACCCGTCCTCGGGGCCCGTGCCGTGACTACCCCAAGCCCGCCTTCCATAGGCCAGGGGCTGGCGATTAGCACCAATGCGTAAATCCCAACAAAAAGGGAAGGCATTGCCTTTGAAAAGTAAACAAGCACCACAGAGTAAGCAAGCGGAAAAGTAAACACTAAGTAAAAACTGTACAAGTTGTGCTGAAAGTAAAAGGGGCCGGAAATACAAGCCCAACTATAAAGTACAACTGAAAGGAAAAACAGCAACTGAAAGGAAAAACTGCAGCGTCGAGCCGTTCTCTGGAAGTCCCACCTGAAGGGTGGGTACAGATAGCCTCCACTGCTCCTCGGGTCCACCTAACCGCTCCGAGTACGTCCCGCCCAGTGGTCCACCTCCAGGTACTGTCCTGCTCCGCACGCCTCCTCCATGATCAGCGCTGTCCGTCGTCTGCAACCAACACCACGAAGTGCGGGCATAGCCCGTGCAGGGGTGAGTATAAGCTACTCAGTAGGGACCCCGAGACCCCCGAAGGTCTCCCGAAATCCACAAAGGATAAATCACGAAGAAGAGATACAATCACGAAGTAACATCTGACACGGCTTAGGTATATGCCCATACATATACCTAAGTCATCAATTCCCCGATCGGCTCCAACGTCCGAGCCCTAGCACAACCCAGTCCACACAGGAAAGCAAAACGCATACCCACGCAGGATAGAACAACACAATCCACAAATGAGAGTAAACAGTAAATCCACAAAGGATAACTCAACACAATCCACAAAGGAGAGAAACAAAAGATTCAGCTCACACAGGTATACTTCTTCGGATGACGATAAAGATGATCACTGAACCATCTAAGTCGTCGGACCCACGAAGGATCGATAGGTACTAACCTTGCAGTGACCCACACAGGATCGGACCCACACAGGATCGGGCCCACACAGGACCGGGCCCACGCAGGACCTGTAGGCGCTGGCTCACACAGAACCGCTGAGTGCTGACCCACGCAGGATCGGACCCACACAGGATCGGGCCCACACAGGACCGGGCCCACGCAGGACCTGTAGCACTGATCCACGTAGGATCGCTGAGTGCAGTAGTCGTCGCAGTCCGCTGAGGATCTCTGCACAGTCGTCGCCGCAGTCCACTGAGGATCTCTGCACGGTCGTCGTCGGAGTCCACGGAGGATCTCAGCACAGTCGTCGCCGCAGTCCACTGAGGATCTCTGCACGGTCGTCGCCGCAGTCCACTGAGGATCTCTGTACGGTCGTCGCTGTCGAAGTAGCAGTCGCAACCAGCACTAGGGTTCCCGCACACAGCGAGCTCGTTCGGGAGGGTCCGCTCCACGAGCCGAGAGGCTGATACATCAACTGTCACGAAGTCCAAAGTTGATGCATCCAAAAGTTCTGTATCGTCAACAGGAACTCAACGTCGCAGACGGCGCGTCAATCGGACGCTCGGTCTGAGAGATATTGGCATTTTCGTCCCAGGGGCCCGGTTGGTTTTTAAGGCAAAACCAACCCGACCGCACTCCACCTGCGTCCGAACCTCGGGCGGAGTATGCCAAAAGATCCGTCTCACTTAGAGAAATTCAACAAAGCTGACGGCACGTCAATCGGACGTCCGTAGCTCAAGATATGAGTGTTTCCGCTCCGAGGGCCCGGTTGGTCTCGTGTACGAACCAACCCGGCCGAACTCAAAGTATTCTGAAACCTTGAGTGCGATATACCGAAACGACCGTCTCGATCCAAGGATCGCGTTGCCGCTGACGGCGAGTCGTTTGGAGGCACGAAGCTCAAGTTACGGGCGTTTGAACGAAAACGTCCGAAGAAGGGGGTACGGGCCAGGGCCGACCCGGCCCGACCCCCCCTCCCCCCGGGTCGGCCCGAACCGGGTCGACCCGACTCGGGTCCGACCCGGTTGGACCGGTCCGGCCCGGCCAGGGCGCGGCCCGGCCGGTCGGACCGGCCTGGCTCGGCTCGGCCGAGCGGCCGAGCGCCGCGGGCGTTGACCCGTGGCCTGAGAAAGTCGCGGCCCGCGTGGGTCGCGCTGGCGAACCGCGGACGCGGCTGAGCCGCGTCCCACCTGGGCGAACCGGACCCGCGCGGCCGCGGGTCCGTTGGCCGCCGCCGGCGTCGCTCCGGTGGCCCGTTTTCCTTCCCGTTTGCGTCGTTGCTCCTCCCGGGATCCGTTCTTTACTGCGGGATCGTCAAACGTCCGCTGCGGCACGTTCCGTCGTCGTCCGTCAAATCCGCACAAAATGAAGAACGGCGGAGGGTCGTCGGGCCGTGTTCGTTTGGCCCGCACCCTCCGCGTTAGAGATAAACAACCGGGAGAAATTTATTCCACAGGAAACAACAATTTTTAATAAGATTAGAAATTGTTCAAAAAACGGTTCTTTAATTTCTTTAAAGAAATATTGACGGGGATAAATTAAAAAGGGGTAATTCCCATAATATAAAAATCCCTACCTCGTCGATTGTCGCGCGCGGGCGTTCTTCGCGGAAAAGATCGTCGCGGAAGAGAGGGATCGTCGCGTCGTCGCGGGGAGGCGTCGCGTCGTCGCGGAATCCGGCGTTGAGTCGGCGAGCTCAACGAACCAAGAACAACAGATTTAAATTATTAATATTTAAATCTGTGTTTCGTTTAAAACCAAAAGAAAAGAACCTTTGAGAGGAAATCCGAAATCACTCACCTCAAACGGTCGGTGATCGGAGATCGGAGCGTGGAAGAACGTCTCGGACGGAAGCGTCGTCGATTTCCGGGTTCGGCGTTCTTCGCGTTCTTCACGTTCTTCGTGTTCTTCACGAGGGAGAAGAAGCAAGAATCCTCTCAAACCTTCTCCAAAGCGCAAAAAACCAGAGGTCGAGCGTTGGCCTTATTTTATTATTACGCCAACGAATTTGAAAAACTGGTTAAGAAACGATCCATCAATTCGTTGAATTAATTCAACGAAAGAAACAGGCCATTTAATTCACGAAGGAAAGAGCCCATTTAATTCACGAAAGAAACAGCCCAATTAAATGGTCTGTTAAGAAATTAGAAAACGCGTCGGTTGACTTTCATTAAGACGGGTTTTCACGGGTGCGTTTCTTAACGGAAAGAAACGGCGGGGCTCGTGCGGGCCCCACCCCACAAATATCCTACCAAGGGGGGTAGGATATTTCTGGATAGCATCTTATCCAGTTCAACTCGGTTCAAGCCGCCTTTAAGTGGCTTCAAGTGGATTCCAAGTGGCTTAAGTGAAATAAAATAAAGTTGTCGCAAAATTATTTTATTTCTTAACTTTAAGCCCGAAAATTAAAAACCACACCCGAGCAAACGCAACTCCGGAAGAGGCGTTTCTAAGCGAATATCAGCGCTGCGATTTCATCGGTGCCCTCAGAATTCGATTCCGGGCACCGGTTCAAAAGTTAGAAAAACCCGCTCGTCCGTTCACTGAACGTACCCGAGCCAAACTTCGGAAAATGATTCCGGGCACACCGGGCCTCGGAATCAGGTGCCGTCAGAAACTGCGCTCTTGTAAAATTCCAAAGAAAATTAAGAAAAAAATTTCCTTGAAATTTACGGATCTTTACATCATTGGAGGTAATGTTTCAACTCTCGTCCTCTAACTTGGAAATAAGGTTTTTTTTCTTCTGGTGGAGGCCATTTGATGAAAGAATTTAGTATTTTTGATCACCTTGTTTGATGAAGGCCTCCCTTGACCAATAAAACCAATAAATTTCTTTGTCTCTCAGGGCCTCATCTAGATTCTTTTCCAAAGTCACAACCTCCTCCAGAGAAAAACCAGAAGAAGGATTATCATAACATCTAGCAAGAGCTTTCTCGTGCCAATGAATTCTCTGATCAAAATCCTTCAAGTGATTTCGACTTCATCACTGTAATTGAGCGGCCACCTACTTAGTTTTATCCCAAACATGATCGTGAGAGGAGGACCAAGCAGCTTTGACAACATCACTAAAACTATCATTGTGGAGCCACATACATTTGAAACGAAAGCTCCGCCTTGGCTAAACGCCCATGGGCACAACCTGCAGCTGAAGGAAAATGGGATAGTGCTCAGAAGAGACCGGAGGTAAGTGTAAAACCCCATACATTAAGAATGACTACATCCAGCCACAAGAGGCCACAAACCTATCTAGCCTTTCAGAAATTCTGGAAGCATGATCGCATCCGTGAAACCAAGTAAACGGGCTCCTCGAGAAACCAAGGTTTGAGAGACCAGCCTGAAGCAAATAGCCCCGAAAAAGGTGCATGGAAGAAACACTACGACTAGTGTCACCAAGCTTCTCAAGGTGGTACAAGATCTCATTGAAATCCCCACCAAACAAAATGGGGCCCTGAAACAGATTCCTGATAGAAATGGCAAACTCTCAGGATCTCCATTTATCGCTCGCTCCTGGCGAGTCCTAGAAACCCACAAAGTACCACATGGGTTCCTGGGGATGGCTGATCGTGACGGCAATGTGGTGATCAGAGAAATTGACCACTGAAGTGTTAAAATCCTCTCTCCACATGAAACAAAGGTCTCCATCATGGCCCGAACGTCCGATCGAGAAACAGTTCTGAAACCCGACCTTCAAAAAAATACCTCTCATTTCCTTGCTTTCTAGCATGGTCTCGGACAAGAAGACCATGTTAGGGCTAAACTTAGCGCTCCATTGGTGGAGCATTCGAACTAACCGTGGGTTGTCAAGCCCACGACAATTCCAGTATAGGGTCTTCATGGTGGTAGGCGGGGCTGGTTCCTACCGGCCCCCACCTCTGAAATATCAAGAAGAGAACCATCGTCATCAACTCTTCATCTTTTAGGGAGACATTCTTCTGGTAGCAAGCCCTCAAAACCTCGCTTAGATCCACAAAGAACTGGGAAGGAAGCAGCAGAGCCCATGTCTGCTTTAGAATATCTCTTCCACATACAATGATGTTTTTGAGATGTCCTCATCACACCAAGAAATTCACTGCCTTCCACAAATGAAGGCATGGAAGGAAATTTAGGCGGGAGAGACTTGGGTTCGGTGGGTCGGAACAGATTCGTTTCGGCTTATAGGAAATCTCGAACGTATCCTCGATCCTTGCTTGAATCCCTACAGGTGGGCCTACCATCACAACGCCAGAGATATCCACATCGGACGGGAAAACTACGGCACTGGAAGCATGTTGAGGTGTTGACTTCATCGAATCTTTCGACAGGCCTAGAAGAGTAGTTTGGGTAGTGTAAGGAGCAGGGACGGTCCTAGGGCAAGCCCAAAAAGCACATGGGTTAGGGCAACACACAGTAAATAATAAAAAAAATACATAGAAAGAGGCATCAATTTTATTAGTTTACTGTAGGTCTCAATGTATTTAGGGCAAAATTTTTAATGTGAGTCTGGGGCAACGGAATTCTCCAGGCCGTCATCGGTAAGGAGGTTACCCTTCCTGATAAGATACCTCGATCCTCGAGAAGTTGAGGCCTGGATACGACATCTCCCCCGAAAGAGGTGGAGAGAGACCCTCCCTCACGGGCAGAATGATTTGAGGAAAGAGACCCTTTGATGCCCAAAAAGCACATGGGCTAGGGCAACACACAATAAATAATAAAAAAAATACAAAGAAAGATGCATCAATTTTATTAGTTTACTGTAGGTCTCAATGTATTTAGGGCAAAAAATTTATTGTGAGTCTGGGGCAACGGAATTCTCCGGGAGGATACCCTTCCTGATAAGATACCTCGATCCTCGAGAAGTTGAGGCCTGGATACGACATCTCCCCCGAAAGAGGTGGAGAGAGACCCTCCCTCACGGGCAGAATGATTTGAGGAAAGAGACCCTTTGATGCCTCCACCACACCCAGTGAAGGGATACATGGCTGGTGAAAAGGAGGAGGAGCCAAGTTCTAGTGCACTACTTCCTTATAGGCGATCTGCAATGAGGACGGTTGGCAGATCTTCATTGTACTATTGTTCCCAGCGACCAAATCCTCATTATCCTGAGGCCTGTTATTCGCTAACGCCTGTACAGGATGGCTGAGTGGTGAAGGACCCAGGATCGCTGGACGGGGGTTGGACAGGCTTCCTGAATAAGTGGGGAAAGACGGCGACCCCAATGGGACAATGACTGACTTTGTGGCAGAGGGGCTTTGGTCCGCATGTCTGTAAAGCATATCCCTCACCTTGCAGTTTTTTACCTCTGGAGTGGGAGTTCGCTTGGAGGGTTTGGCCTGTAGCCAAGGACCGTATTGCAGCAATAAACATCCCTCTGAATCCGATTTTTTTGTTCCACAATCCTTGACACCATGGCCAATGATGCCACAGAAGAAACATAAAGATGGAATTTTTTCGTATTCAAATGACCCCCAGAGCTTGGAGTCCAGAAAAAAGTTTGAGAAAAAAACGTCCCACCAGATGGGATCTGAAACCCCACATGAGGGGTTGAGATATATCCACCATAACCTTCACCCGTATCGATAGACCCCACCAGATGGGATCTGAAACGTCCCACTCCATAAACTCCCTGATTGTATTCCCAATCCCATGGATAGTTTGCTCGTTCCTCCTAGAAAAAGGAATGCCTTCACTCGGATCCAGGAGGAATGAGAAAACATCATACCGCTGATATTAAAGTCGTCTGTGAAATCATTCAACACAAAAAAGACTATGGATGTCCATTCAAAACATGGATCTTGTCTGATTCCTTGGAGAATTCCAAAAATAATTGTCCTGGAATCAATTTCTCTGATCGCAACATCCTCTTCCAATCTCCATATTGACTGCATCGTATTTCTTAGGGCGTTCAAATTAAAAGATCTGTTTGATGCTATCTTACCCACCAGGAGGCAGGACAAACGATTTCGCAGAATTGGATCCTCTGATGCAGACATCGTATGTGGATTTTTCCCGATCGGAAAGCGAGAACTTCTCCCAATGTCCCAGAAAATCTTCATCCACGATGGCAGAAAGAAGCGCGACAAATCTGTCACGATTCCAAAAAGCCTTCGGAACCCTATCCGTAAAAGAACGTCGGAGAAACCCCGTCGAGAGAGACGAAGTCCAAACACGGAAGAAGAGACAGAATCGGCCGAGTACCGCTCAGGTAACCCGATCGTCTTAAACGACGGCGAGGCACCTTCCACGTCGGGGAATCAAGCGAGGCCCGAAGAGGATGATGAGGCGAAATCGGATGAATGTCGATGTGAAGGAATCACCGACGGGACTGCCACACCGCACGCCCCTTACCGAGAGGAGACACCAATCCTGTCGAGAAGAAGCCAGAGTGATGGCCAAGTTGAACTCGAGCCAGAGAGAAGAAACCACCCAACGGCGCAAAAACGCTCTGACGAGAAGCCCAGAAACCCTAGGAAATAAATCCTCCCACCGCCGAGAGACTTCAATTCTTCGTATATACATGTAAATGAACTTATTATTTTATTTTATATATTTATAAATACATTTCTACGTAAATATGATGATATATGTATTTATGCAATTGATTTATTATAAATAAATATAAAGAAATATATATATATTTTATTATAAATAAAACTACATTGTGAAAAATGATAAAATATCAAAATGAATGTAAGTCTTTCAAATAAATTTAGTCCCCACATCAAAATGGGTAAAAAGACAATCTTAAACGAGCATGAAATTCCATTGAATGTTAAAAAATTGGAATATTTTGACTAAAAACTCAGTTTTAGAGGTATTCTGGGTCTTTT
Source organism: Viscum album (assembly GCA_963277665.1). Lineage (NCBI taxonomy): Eukaryota > Viridiplantae > Streptophyta > Magnoliopsida > Santalales > Viscaceae > Viscum > Viscum album. Next base: position 1,693,035,984 of record OY728128.1, on the reverse strand, counting down.
TTGACCTCAAAAAATGTGATCAAATGTTCTCCCACCTGGGCGTAGAGTTCATCGCGAACTTTGATTTGATATGTGATAGTGTCCAAACAGACATTCTGATCAAAAATTACGACCATTTGAAATTCGACTTGAGTTTTCAACTTATTTTAGATTGTTATTTTTTTGATTTTTTATCTATAAATTGTTACTAAATGACTATTAATCAATAATAATTAGCATATTATTAATTAAAAGTATTTTTTTAATTATTTTATAAGTCGTTTTCACTGAATATATTATATTCTAAGTGTAAATTCCTATTTAGCTCTATCTGAAACATATTTAAAATATATATATTATATTTATATCAATATAAATATATTTATATATTCATGTATTGTTTTTAATGAAATATATGTATTTTTTGAAATATATCCTTTATCATCACTTTTTTAATAACGCTGATAAATGAGGAGCCTTTATAGACACACACACTCATGCATGTATGTATTTATAAACTCATACGTACACACACACAAAGCATGTTTTATGTGTATTTAAAAATTCTATCTTTTCTTTAGCGCATAAAAGGGGTGGGGTTTCGAGTCATTTTAAAGGGGTTGGGGGGTTTCTAGTGCTAAAAAGAATCTTTTTAAAATTTTTTTTTTTACCTTTATCATTGTTTTTTTAGCGCAAATAAAAGAGGGTTTCTTAACAACGTTTTTATTGTTGATGAAAGGGACCCCTTTTAACAACGCTGAGATTATCGGCGTTTTTTTAGCAATGTTAAAAGTTTGTTTTGTAGCAATGCCTTTTATCAGTGCTGAAAACAAACGTTCATAAAAGTCTCATTTTATCAGCGTTTTTTGAGCGGTGATAAAATTGAACTTTATCACCGTTTTTTTAGCACCGATAAAGAGAACCTCCTTTTAACAATGATGATATTATCAGTGCTTTTTTAGCATTGTTGGTGATTTTTTAGCGTTGTTAAAAGTATGTTCTATAGTAGTTGATGATAAAATATGACAAAAGCTCAAATCACGGAGGGGCTATCACCGGAGAGGCTAGGGTGGTGGAAGATGAAAGCTTGTTTTTTGGGTAGTTTTCATTGGGTTCTTGTGGCAATGACCTTTCCCCTGTTTTCATTTTCCATCTCCCATCGAAAACGCTTTCTTTTCATTTAATAAAGGAGCCATGAAATTGGTTCTCTAATCTCATGGTCTCGGGGTGTCTTTGAGTAATTATTATTAATTACATTGTTATTATTAATTATTATCGTTTATATTATAATTACTAAGTACATTATTAATGATCATTAGTAGTTACATTATTACTTTAATTAATAATTATTATTAATTACATTATTAGTTATTTATTAATTTTATTATCATTATGAATTATTATTAAATACATTATTAATTACTGAATATTTCATTATTAATTAATTATTTAGTTGATTGCAGTTTTAATTATTATTAATTTAGTTATCGATTACACTATTATTATTAATAATAATTACTAATAATAATTATTACTTATTTTATGAATTACACTTATTATTAATTACATGTCATTAGAGGTGTAGCCTAGTGGTTATGTCTTTGTGGGGACTTGGAGTGGTATCAAGTTTTGAGCCTCCTGCGTGCGTGTGATTTCTATGTAATTTGTACTTATATTATTACTTTTTGTTATTTATTATTAATAATGTATTACTATTAGCAATGATTATTATTGAAATGTTGAAAAATATGAATGTGAATCCTATATCCAAAATCTTGAAAAGATGTCAATGACAACTTCTTTATAAAAAGGGGGAGATTTGAAGTAATATATCCGGAATGATTTAATGAAATTAATACCAAATATAAAAACCGTTTAATACTATTTAAAATTATGTTATTTGTGCGTGTGTGAAAACAAAATAATATTTTTTTTTTTTTTGAAATTTTGTTTTGTATAAGTTTTATTTTTCTATTTTACCAAGTCATGAGCCAAGATATTAGCAGGTATATAAAGTCGTGACAGCATGTGGTTTTGAAAAAGGGTGATGAGAGAGCAATGGTGAAAGTCCCTTGGATTGCATGGAGATGGTGGGAGGCGACTTCCAAGTCAACACACGCCCTTTCTCTTTCTAACCCTTGATTTTTAGGGCATCCATGAACTTGTCAGTCCCACTCACGCGGAAACCTTTAAACTCCACCACCATTCATAATTTAGGTTTTTTTTTAATGATTTTGATATCCGTTTATATTGGACGTCAATGTCAGTGAACATTCAAATATATTCTTTAATATCGATTATTATAAATGATGTTATAAACTATTTACTCTTTAAACTTTTAATACATAAACCGTAGTAAATGATAAAAAATAGATATTTATAAATTACAATGATCGTTGATAAATAATCATATTGACAGTTCCTAGTAATATGATCATATAACCATGAAAAAAAAGAGATGATAGATTCTTTGCATGCATAGAACCTTTGATCAATTCATCATTTTTTAACGCAGATCCTCTTCGTGGTGATAGTTTTCAAAAATATTTGCATGATTTTTTACTGTTGTTGGTGATACCACTTCTCTCATTGTTGATGTCGCCCGCTCCTCTCCTCCGCCGCCGCTCTCATTATTATTGTTGGTAAATTGGCGTGTTGGTTAGAAGTATTTAACCATGAGTAATTGTACTATGAAAGCTAGAGTGAAGTACGAATTTTGAGAAATGAAGATGTGTGGTGTTGGGGGTACTACTACATAGATATGTCATTTAACAATGCACAAAAAGGGTTTTATCATCACTAAAAAAACAACGATGTTGTAACAACCTCTAAAATCTGATCTTTTTTATCAACGCTAGAAAAAACGTTGATAAATGGTCTCTATCTCTACTAATTTTATCATCGTTTTTTTAGCGTTGATAAACACTCCATTTATCAACGTTCAAAAACGCATAGATAAAAGTATAGTTTATCACCGCTCATATATATTTTCTTTAAATTGCTCAACACCCACCACACCACTTTTATCAGTGCTCGCCATCACCCCTATATCATCACTCCCCAACCCTCTTCTGTGCCTTTGTCAGTGCTCACCAGACCCATTTATCATTGCTCACCCGCTCTTGCCTTTAACATCGATCGCCAGACCTACTGCCTGCGTGCGCCTAGTTGGAATTGAACCCGAGACCTCCAACTCCACGCCCCCTGCCCTTACCACTTCTCCATATTATTTTGATCTATATTTTATGATATATCTATCTATTTATATATATTTAAATACATCTTTTTTATTAATATATTTATATATAATTATTTTAAATACATTTATAAAATATGTGTGTGTATGCGTTCATTTGTGTCTATTTATATTTATATTTATGTATGCGTGTTCATATTTATATTTATATATATTTATATATATTTGTATAATTATTTTTAAATACATTTATAAAATATATTTGTGTGTGTTTCTGTGTATGTGTATGTTTATATATACGTGCGTCTATATATAAATATAAATATAAGTGTAAATATTTATTTACATATATATATTATATATTAATATTTATTGATATGTATTAGAATATATACATGAATATATATCCGTTTGTTAATACAAATATACACAAAAACATATATTTATATATAACATTACATATACATTTGTATAGGTATATACATATTCACACCTTTTTATATCATAAATAAAATGGATAATTTTTTATTTTAAATAAAATGAATAATTATTTTTTCATTGGCATATGGTCTATATATTTAAGAAGACATTTTATATGTAAATATATGAAAATATGTATATATTTATTTATAAATAACACTACAGTATGACAAACATTAAAATTTCAACATCATAATATCCATATAAGTGTAATCGCTAGGAATAAATTCATTCTTCACAAAAAAAAGACAAGAAAACCCTCTTAAATGAAGGTGAAATTTCATTGAATATTTAAAAAATAGGATATATCAACTAAAAACTCAATTTTAGAGATCTTCCAAGCCTTTTTTGACATAAAAAAAGTAATCAAGGTTTCCCTGATCAATATGGTATAAAACTCTTCGCAAACTTCAATTTGATATGTGGAAGAGCCTAAACAAACATCCATATCAAAAGTTACGATCGTTTGAAATTCAAGTCATATTTTCAACTTATCTTAATATACTAACTAGTTTTTAAATGTTTCTTATCATGAAATTGTTATTAAATGTATATTACTCAATACTAATTAGCAAATTATTAATTAATATTTTTTTGACTGTTTTTAAACCATTTCACTGAATATATTATATGTTAATTGTAAATACATATTTAGTATTATATAAATCACATTTATGCAAATATTATATATATATATATATATATATATATATCAATTTTAACATATTTACATATTAAAATGTGGTTTTTAATAATATATATATATTTGAAGGGCACCTTTTATCAGCGTTAAGAAAAGCGGTGATAAAACCCCCTTTTATCAACGCTAAAAAACACTGATAAAAACATCATTTATCCGCACTAGGAAAAAATGTCAATAGAGGACATTTTTATCAATGCTTTTTTAGCACTGATAAAAGATGTATTTATCAACGCTTTTAGCCAGCGTTGATAAAAGCACGTCCTTTATCAACATTTTTTTAGCATTAATAAAGGGTAACGCCGAATAAGCGTGATTCTATGGTAGTGAGAATCCTCCTCAAATGGGGACCCTATGTGCTCATTAAAAAAAACACAAAAAAATAAATATGTGAAAAAAGGGATTACGTTTTTGGCTGAGGAAGACATTTTTGGGGTGTGACTCTCTCTCTATCACGACTTTCTCTTGTGACTTTTGACCAATTTTGTAGGATTGAAGAGTATATCAATGGCTACAAGAGGGGGGATGGATTGTAGTTTGAAAACTTAAACTAACTAAAAACTCAAATCTCTTAATTAAGATTTATCGAACACATGTATCATCTGATCTTCAGAGTTTATTAATCAGACACATAGATCGTCCGTGATATCGGAATTTAGTAAAGTTTTGTAGAATTAACTTTCTATACAAATGTAGAGTGGAAATAATAACTTGTTAAAACAAAGTAAAATAAAAACTTAAAACAAAAGTAATAATGACTTACAAAAAACTTTATAAAATATTGCTACTCTTTAACCTTAAGAGTTAAGGAAGTCACAAACCATGACTTTGGGTATCCTCGATTTTCAACCCAACCGTAAGGTCTATATTTCTACAACAAGAAAGTCATCGATCGCAAAGATCGGAATCTACGTATTCCATTCCCCGAAAGCTCTCGATCAGCTAGATCAAAATCACCGGTCTTCCTATCCCTAGAAACCCTCAATCTAAACCCATATTGGATGCAATGAATACAATTGAAAAAAGTTCAAAGGAATTTACAATCCTCACTCTGATTCCTTAGAAAAAAACTCTAGATATTTACAAAGCATAAGTAATGAGATGTTACAGTAGAGTAAGTTTCAGACGGGTTGAGTCATAAAAGCATCTCCTTCCAGCTCCTAGAATGCACCTCTATTTATAGGCACAACTCCAATGGTCATATTCCGTGATTCTCGGAGTTGGTTACAATGGCCTCATATGATCTCAAGCTTGATAGATCAACATGTTTTGTACATCTTTATCTGATTCTGTTTTGATAACATCATCACAATGCTATAAAAGTCTTCCGTCCGGTAGAAATAATTCCGACCATCAGATTATAAACTTTATTATTCAGATAAAATAAATTATGTGTAGTTTAATGGATCAAAAACTACATTAGTCTGATGGACAATACTTGGTCAATCCGATGGACTAAACTCAGCCAGTTCGATGGACCAGACTTCATCAATCCGATGGACTGGAATTCGTCAATTTGATGGACTAAACTTAGTGTAAAAAGTTTATATTCATCAGTTTAAAAATATTTTTGTGCCATGTAGAATAATTTTTTATACAAAAACATTCTAAAAGACTTGGGAAATATAAATTTAGTAAAACATAGTTTTTAAGAAAGAGTGTTGTGATTTTCAAAACTAAGGATATAAAGTGTAAAAAGTAAAACTTTCGACTCAACAATATCCTCTTTTAAAAGTACAAAACAAAACACTTAAAGATAAAAACTAATAACTTTGAAAAATTTACAATCCCTTTATACATTTAAGAAATTCATTTTATTCTTCTACTTAAAAACACCTATCCTCCTTTCTTTCTCATCTCCTCTTATCTTTGTAACTCCATTTTTGTTCAAAAAAATATGTCCAAAAAACTTGTTAGAACACTTGTAAGATAAGAAATTCATAAAAACAAATTCTCCCCAATAAAAACTCCTTCAATAAATTCTCCTCCTTTGTGATTTTAAAAAATAACAAGGGAGGTAGAAAGTATACTTGAAATGTTAGAAAACCAAAACTACAAAACAATTTAGTTTAAATAATCATTCATATAGGAATATAGAAAGAACATAAAACCAAATATGATTGAAAAACCATTCAAACAAAATATATAGAGAATGATTCATTCAAAAAAACATTCAATCAAAAGTTTGATTTTTACAACATTAAGAGTTCAGATAAAAATAATCATTCTTTCTTCTGTAATTTCTTTACAATGACTTTCATCTTTCTAAATTCATCTTGATTCTTATTTGACACTGCTGTTGATGACTCCAACTTTGAAACCATCTCTTCCATAACTTAAAACTTATTAATCTCTTGCTCCATATTGGTAACCTCTTCTTTAATAAAATAGATTTTTCTATTCTCTTCTTTCAACTTCACAACTTCTTTTTCATGTGACAAATTCTTTTTCCTCAGTTTTGAGATTTCGTGATCTTGAGATTCTGAAAAATTCTTCAACTGATCAACAAGATTGAACTTCTCAGAAACATCACATGATAACTTTCTAAAATAATAAAAAATATCCAAAGATGGATTCTTAACATATTCAATTTGGTCATCATGAAAATTTAAGTCTCTTTCTATTTGTTTTAACCATCTAACAATTTGATTTATTCTTCTTCTTTATGTATTAGAATTGTATTTGAAGGATTTGAACATAGCTTTATTTTGAACAACAATGTCAATTAGATATTTCAAAGCATCATATTTTTCTAAAACATTCATCCTTATTTGAATGTTCTTGAAATAGGATTAAATATTAGGAAAATATGTAATAACATCAAAAACATTTTGTAATGATTCATTAAAATAAGTAAATCTTGTTTTAACCCTTTGATTAGATTCACTGGTTGGAGAAAAGGTTGAATCTAATGACACATTGAAAACATTTTGATGAGAAGTATCAGTATCTACTTTCTACTTCTCTTTGTTTTTTATAGTACCCGATACTATAACAACATCAATATTCTTATCAGGCTCACTCTAGTCGGATATCTTTGTGTAGGATTATTGATTTTATACTTCCTTATCAAAACTTTGTTCTTTCTCAGAAACTTCCAACTCAACATCTTTTTCAAACTGAGTGGTAAAAGATGAGGTCTCAAAAGAACACTCTTTTTCTTCTTCTTCATCATATTATAAAGATTATTTTTAATCTTCTAACTCTTTTTATAACTATCTTTCCAACTTATCATCACTTCCTAAATCTTCTTTCCCATATTTCTTCACACTTTATTGAACTTAAACTTTAGTACATTTTGAAATAGATTTTTAAACTTGAAAACTTTACTTTTTTCCTTTCTCAACAGATATAGAAACTGTGGAGGTTCCAAATTGTTATGGTTCCAATGGATTTATTAAGCAACATCAAAAATTGGAAAAAATGATTTAGGATTGGTCACAGGATGTATCAATTGAATAACTGATAATGGATAAATTGAAAGAGATCCTTCCTGATCAGTAACATGGAAGTCTCCATGAGCTCGCTCCACACCGTTCATAAAACTTTCAACAACTTTAGATTTATCAAATCTTTTCTTTTGCTTATTGTTTTTCTCTTCAATCTTCAAAAATTCATGAGTTTTCTATTTCAAAGATAAGGCCTCTTACTTATCAAGACCAAACTATGTATCCCTAGGATTATTTTTAGCTTTTTTCTTTATTAACTCTCAATACACCACATCAGACCTTGCTTTTAACTTCTTTTTCGACCTTGGTGGAGAAGAATTGACTTTCCTTTTTTCTTGAATCTTCTGCTTTAGTTGAAGAAATTTTACATCAGATGTAGATTTGTCTGATTTTTCAACAAATTTATTCAACTCCGACACAAAAACCAACTTCATTCAAGAAATAGTTTCTTCATTGATCAAAGAAACCTTCTCTCTCATCTTGATTCTTAATTTTCATCACAATCATGAAATTTACCAACATTTTGTTGATGAAACATGGAAATAACAAAATCCTCAACTTCATAGAAATTTTCTTAACTGGTTCAATCAAGATAAAAACAAACTTCACTAAATTAAACTTCCTCATATTCACTAAGAAATCTAATACAAAGATATACAAAACTTTCAAAGTATCTCTATCCCCTTTACTTGGGATAATACACCCCTGCATCCAAAGAGATAAAACTCTTACATACAACGTTAAATGAAAAATTTTACTTATCTTTTTATAAGAATAAAATAAAGAATTCTCAGCCTTATACTTTTCTAAACATTTAATCTTATCCAAAATCTTTTGGGTTACTAAATAGGCTTATCCTTCCAAATAAACTTATACTAAATCATCTACTTGTTGAATATTCAAATTATAACATTTATAAAAAATATTGAAATTAATAACCTTCAAATCATCTTCAAAAATAAAAACCACATAAGAGTAAAACTTATTCACTATCACTAGATAGTAAAGATCAAAATCTTCTTTTTCAACACATACCTTTTCCCATCCCAGAAATTTGATAAATTATTTTAGCAATGAATCGGTATTATTAAACCATGACTTTTCAATAAACCTTTCCTTCACCACATCTCAGTTTTCAATTTCTTTAGCAAAATTCATTTTGCAAAGACTGATGAAGATTACTAATCAGATGAGGAAAAATGATCAGATGAGGAAAATTGATCGGATGAATGCCATATTATAGAACACATAAAATATTTGAGGGTTGAGATTTGAGATCAATATAATAAATCGAAGTGGGATTTGGTGACCCGCACTTGTATTTATAGGCTCATGGGTGACCTTTCAACTTCCAGAAATCTAAAAACTTGAAATGAAACCCATATATGATTCAACATTTGATATTTATCCTCAAAATATTAAATATAAATTCATAATTCTTAATGTTTTTTTAATAAAACTACCATTGGATGTGCATATTGTTAGAAAATAAAAACTTCAAGATTCATAAAAAATTTGAAAGTTTGAGAACTAAAAAAAATGTAAACAACACAAAAAGACAACAGTAAAGGATAATCAAAAATAAAGATTCGAAATTTTCTCTAGGAGTAAAATAAAAAATTTCTATGGGAAAGTTTGTTCAGTAATTGTTTTTTTTGTTTTTCTTAAAATAAATTTGGTGTGATAAAAGAAAATTTAAAAAAACTATAAAATAGAAACACCAATGTTTTTAGAAGAAATAAAAAATTTAAAAAACCAAATTTTTTAGAAAAACTAAAGTTTTTTTAAAACAACTAAAAAATTTAAAAAAACCAAATTTTTTAGAAAAACTAAAAATTAAGAAAAACCAAAGTTTTTATAAAAAATATTTTATAAAAACCAAAGTTTTTATATATTTTTTGAAAAAATAAAAATAACGATATATGTACTCCCCTTTTGAAAAGGATTATATTATTATAAGGATATGGATAAAAAAGTGTAATATATGAATGATCATTTATTATTGAACGTCACTAGATTTTGTTTAATATATTCAAATCTATCAGAATTAAGGGGTTTAGTAAATATACCAGTAATTTATTCTTTCTTTCTGATGAATTGTAAAATAATATATCCTTTTTTATGTGGTATTGAAGGAAATGGTGTCTTGTATATATATGTTTATCTCGCGAGTGATGTGTTGTATTTTTACTTAAATTTGTGGCACTTGTGTAACCACACAACATTGGAGATTTACTAAAACTCAATCCAAAGTCAATGAGTGTGTGTTTCATCCACAACACTTGTTCATAACAACTTCCAAGTTCCACATATTCAAGTTTAGTAGTAAAAAGTGATACTAAATGTTGTTTCTTACAAGACCAAGAAACTAAATATTCTCCTAAGAAATGACAAGTTACATATGTACGTTTTCTATCCATTTTACATCCACTAAAAATAGCATCTAAAAAAATTTTAAGTTCAAAATCATTTCCAAAAGATTAAAATAAGCCTAGATTCATAGTTACCTTAAGATAATGAAAATTTTGTTTTATAGACTTAATATGGGACTCCTTTTTATTATCATGATATCTTACACATGAGAATTTAAAAAACATTAAATCTAGACGACTAGCTCTTCAGTATAGTAAAATACTAATCATTCCTCTAAAAATATTTTGATCAACTGGATTCCCAAATTCATCAATATCTAAAGTATTTGATGTTCTAATAGGAGTACTTATAATTTTGGTGTTTTCATATCCAATTTTTTTAATAAGATCTTTTATATACTTATACTGAGATATAAAAGTCTCCCATTTTTGATGATCACAAAACCCATAAATTAAAACTATAAATGTAGTAACCTAATTGAGAATTTTGTAAACATAGAGTGAAATAAATTCGATTTCATAGAATTATTTTGATAAAAATAAATGTTGTGTTAATATAAATTTCTCCCCAAATATTTCAAAATTTAAAATAAATGTTGTGTTTATCCAAATTTCTCCCCCTTTTATGAGATCAAAAAGAAAGTAAATAAATAGATTAAAACACATTTAATGTTGGACATATTAGTAAGTGAATGTTATAATAAACTGAAATGGATAATGAAGACTGGATGTTTGTCTATTAGATAAAAATAGAAATGAATATAAAAATAAAGTGCAAAAAATAAAAATGAAGACAATTTCATTAATTAGAAAATGTACAAATACAATAAGGATGCGACTAAGAAACAAAATAGTCACTATTAGAATGAGGATAAAAGGTTGGTTAGGGATTGGTTTCTAACAAGATAGAAAAAGGTTAGAGATTGGCTAGGTTGGAATTCTGAATGGATTGAAACATATCCTTCAAATCAGCCATCTGTAGTCACAACTTTTGCATCAAACTATCACCCAACTGCATTAACAAAATTTTGGAATCATGATTAATATGAAAATCTTCGACAAGATTGAATTTCAAAAAGTCATGTAATCTCTCCTCTTGATTCATAAATTGTTCCAAATTTTCTATAAACTAATTCAGTAGAAATCCAACGAGCCCGTACCCGAGTGGTAAGGGCTCCTGCTTGGAATCCAAGAGACCCGGGTTCAAAACCGGGTGTAGGTGAATTTTCGGGCACTGTAGCAGCACTGCAGCAGATACTGTTCAGTACTGTAGCAGTCGGAACTATTCACTCGATTTGGGCCTTTGGGCCACCAGTTTGGGCCTACGGGTCTTCAGGGCCTTCGGGTCATCAAAGGCCTTCGGGCCACAGGGCCTTCGGGTCATGTAGACCATGGAGTAGCCCAATTCACATAGAACAAGCCCCAGAAGAGGATCAGAGTAGCAGGAGTAACAACTACCAGATGCAGAGCTAACTGGATTGGAAGAATGAGAGGGTATGGAAACCGCCATCGGGACCAGGCACCGTGCAGTTTTGTAAGGGGCAATGCTAGCCGATAAACAATGCAAGGTGGGGAGCTAAGGCGATCAATGATGCAAGATGCTGGGGAGGGGAATCTCTAGTGGGATGGGCCTACGGGTCATGTATGGGCATGGTATGCCTATGGGCCTTCGGGTCATGTATTTTGGGTCATGTCGGGCCTTATGCCTTAGGACTATGGGTCATGTACAGGTTCCCCTTCAACACTTAAAAGAGGGATTATCTATAATAATAATAAAAGGTTGTCGGTCCATTCAGAGTGATTCAGTAGAAATATGATGCTGGGTTCACTCCGAGTCAGCTGATCAATTAGAAATTTCTGATTGTCCAACAAAAATGACAGAGGAGCAATGTCGCATTGAAGAACCTGAATATGAGAATTCATGCCCTCCATAACATATGTAATGGCCTGAAATATTCTAATCAAATATGGGCTGGTAGCCGGATTAGAAGTAGATGTACTGGTCTGATTTACTGAACTTTTCACCGATTCAAACTGACTTCCCAAGTACCACTTCAAATATGTAAAATCTGTCTTGGAAACAGCTTCAAATCTGATCCTCCCTATCTCATTTAATATGTCTCTATTGAAGTCATCAAAATCCCTTCTAGAAACAGTATTCACATTAAGTTCCTAAATCTTTTTCTTTGCAATTTCAATCTCCTTCCGTAGAGTGGAATTCTCTTCCTGAGACTTGTTAAACTTATACACAATTTCTTCAACTTGATGAGAAAATGAATCAGATGCTCATTATTTTGCATTCAGTGTATGATCAACAATATTAGGTAAATGATTCTCCACTGATCTCTCCACATATTTTTCAGATGAATAAGATTGATTATCAAGCACTCCAGTCTATCCTCCTGAAACATGACCTGACTGTTCCACAGTCTGATTCAAAACCACATCTATAACTTAAGTTACTAATTTATGTACAATTTTTTCTTCTTGAGTAGTTTCTTTATTAATAGTTTCTTCTTGAATATTCACTTGTTCTTGATCACTGATCAGAGGTACAAAATAAATTTCTCTAGCTTGACTATCCACTAGTATTTCTTCTTCAAAAACCAGTTCATCCAAATGAACTGAATAGGTTGATTCTCTAGAAGCCAACACTTGCTGCTAAACCTGTTGAACATCTCTGTTTCTATGTTTCACAACAAGTCCCTCATAACTTTTTTCTTCCTCAACTTCCTCTACTTAGGTATTAAATCTAAGCCTTCTCTTAGATGGTGGAGAAACTACATCGATTTGTGATTCAATAACACCCTCCTTTCGAACAGCTCTTTGCTCCCCCTGAGAAAAATCTCTCGAGCTATGTTCTTCTTCATCACCAACTGGTAAAATCTTACCTTTCACTCTACTAAAAAAAATCCAAATTTCCTTAGAGTTACAACATTTAAAACATTTTTATGACGAAACTTCAGCCTAAAATCTACTAATCAAATCTTATCCTTTTTTTTAAAAATTCTATAGATTATTTTTCCACAAGGATATAAATTCATCCCAGAATCCGGTTGACAACAATAATTCCAATATCGAAACATATACCATGGAAAATTAAACTTAATTTCACTTAGAAATAAAAACATGATGTACATATTAGGGTAAATTTTTTTTCCATCTCTGCCATCCTTGGTGTAATGCCAGTCTGAATGAACTCAACAAAGATCTTATGATCTACCTCAAGATCCTTAACAAACATTTTCCTAATGTGTGTTGAGTTAAACCAAAAATACATAATGTCTTTGGAAGAGTGATTCTTATCTCTAATCGATTGAGGATCAAAGTGAAAATATCCTTCATGTGGGAAATCTAAGATTTGTGAAACTTTAGTTGAAGAAATTGAAAAATCCTTATCTTCAATACTTGAAAACATCATATCCTCAGAATCACCAAAAATGAACTATACACTCTTATAAAAATAGTTCAGTTCTACCTTGTAAATAAATTCGGAATTGATGTCATTGCAATTAGTCTCCAGCCCTTGAAATTCTAATGCATGTTATAGGAGCATATTTGTCTGATATAACCAATGAAAATCAACCACTTTTCCTTGAAGTATTTTTCTACCTGTAACACAATGTCGCTTAGGATCACTTGTGTATCCTTCTTCAACTTGCTTGGTTTTTTTCATTCCAAAAAAATTATGAAAGTCTGAGGTTTTCATCTTCTAGGGTTTGGAAGGAAAAATGAGGGTTTCAGGTTAGACGAAACAATTTTGGTAAAAAAAGGGTATGAAAGATGAAGGGTTTCTGACAGGTGATGCATATCTCCATTTCTCGTGTCATAGAGTAATTATGAATTTTTTTTAATGATTATGCAGTGTAAATAAATTTAAGATTAAATAAAATAACTAAAATATAGTAAGATAAAAATACGAAAAATAAATAATATTTACAGTAATAAACATAAGATAAAATAAAATAAAATAAAATAAAATAACTTATTTAAAAATAAAATAAACCTAGATCCCTCTTAATAAAATCAAAACTTATAGTAGGAAGTGTTTTAGTGAAAATATCATCTAATTGATATTAAGTGTTAATAAATTCAAAAGATATATCATTTTCAAGAATATGATCTCTTAACAAATGATGTCTAATATCAATATGCTTAGTTCTAGAATGAATTATTGGATTTTTTGAAATATTTATAGCACTTGTATTATCACATAAAATAGGCATATTATTAAAATTAAGTCCAAAGTCCATCAGTGTTTTTTTCATCCACAACACTTGCGCACAACAACTGCCTGCAGATACATATTCTGTTTCGACTGTTGACAAGGAAACTGAGTGTTACTTCTTACTTGACCAAGATACAAAATATTTTCCTAAAAAGTGACAGGTTCCTAAGGTGATTTTTCTATCTAATCTACAACCTCAAAAATATTCATATGAATATGATATTAAATTAAAATCATAAGTTTTTGGATAAAGAAGAGATTAAAAAATAGTTCTTTTTAAAAATCTAAAAATACTTTTGACGCCAATAAGATGCGATTATTTTGGATTTGTTTGAAATCTCGCACATAAACATACTGAAAACATAATATTAGGTATGCTAGTAATAAGATATAATAAACTACCAATCATACCTCTATAAAACTTTTTTCCACTAGTTTTCTTACATTATCAAAATCAAGTTTAATATTAGTACACATGGGAGTTGAATATGTCTTGTTGTTCTCAAGACCAATTTTTTCAATAAATCAGTAATATATTTTCTTTGGTTTAATAAATTTCCATATTCTTTTTGATAAATTTGAAGTCCTAAAAAGAAATTTCATTATCCCATCATGCTCATCTCAAATTATTTTTGTATGAGTTCTGAGAAATCATTACAAAGTTTTTTATTTATTGATCCAAAAATAACACCATCAACATAGATTTGAACTAATAATAAATTAGAACAAACTATTTTCTTAAAAAGGGTTGGATCTTCCAAACCAACAGTAAAACCATTTTCAAGATAAAAGAAATTAATCTTTCATACCAAGCTCTAGGTGCTTGCTTAAGGCCATAAAGAGCTTTAGTAAGTTTAAAAACAAAATCTGGTTTTTGAAAATTTTCAAAACCAGGGTTTGTTCAACATAAACTTATTCCATTAAATAAACATTTAAAAAGGCATATTTTATATCCATATGATATAATTTAAAATTCACATGAGATGCATAAGCTAAAAGGATTCTAATAGCTTCTAATTTAGCTATGGGGGAAAAGGTTTCATCATAATCTATACCTTCTTGCTGATTATATCATTTAGCTACTAATCTATATTTATTTCTAGTTATAGTCCCTTGATCATCTTGTTTATTTCTAAATACCCATTTTGTTCCTATAACTGGATAATTTGACGGTCTTTCAACTAATTCCCAAAATTTATTTCTTTTAAACTGGTTTAATTCTTCTTGCATTACTAACATCCAACTTTCATCTTCTAAGGATTCTTCAAAAGATTTAGGTTCAATTTGTGATAGAAAGGAAGATAATTCAACAAGGTTTCATGTATTTATTTTGGTCCTTATTCCTGTTTCTAGGTCTCCTATAACAGATTCTATAAGGTTATTCTTTAGGGTTCTAGACTGTCTAGGAAGATCACTTTTAGGTTCATTAGTATCATGTTCTTCTGAACTAGACTAAATTTTATTTTCAAAAGAATTTTTCAGTTTTTCAAGTTTCATGATGTCAGAAGAGTCATAAAATTCATCAGTTTGATCTTTCTCTTTATTAAAAGGGCCAGTTTCATCAAACTTCACATGAACTGATTATTCAAAAATCATTGAATTTTTATTAAATACTCTATAAGTTTTAGAAGTTGCAGAATATCCTAAGAATATTCCTTAATCATATTTTAGATCGAACTTACCAAGATTATCCTTGGTGTTCAAGATATACACCCTGCATCCAAAAACTTTAAAATACTTTACCTTAGGCTTTATTTTATTCCAAAGTTCATAAGGTATCTTTTTGAAAATAGGCCGAATTAAAACTCTATTTATTATATAAAAGGATGTTCTTATAGCTTCTACCCATAGATAGGTAGGAAGATCGTATTCATTTAGCATAGTCTTAGCCACTTCTTGAATAATTCTATTTCTTCTTTCAATAAATCCATTTTTTTGAGGTTTTCTTAGTACAATGAAGGTATGTTTAATACCCATGTTTAAGTAAAAGGAATTGAATTCTTGATTTTAAAACTCTCCACCATGATCACTTCTTAATGAAATTATTTTAAAACCCTTTTCATTTTGAACACTTTTGCAATTACTTTCAAAAATAGTAAAAGGTTCATTTTTTAGTTTTAGAAAATAAACCCAGGTAAATATAGAATAATAATCAACTAAAAGATATACATATAATTTTCCAGCCAAACTTGCTACTCTATATGGTCCAAACAGATCCATGTGGATAAGTTCTAAGGGATTTGATATAGCAATTTTGTTAACAGATTTGAAGAAAGATTTGTTTTGCTTGCCAATATGGCATGCATCCTAGAATCTATCACCGTCAACCTTGAGACTAGATAAATCTAAAACTAATTATTTCTTAGATAATTTATGTAAAGAATAAATATTGCAATGACCAATTCTTCTGTTCCAAATCCAAGATACATTTATCTTAGTAGTTAAACAACTCACTTTTTTCTTACACAATGAATTTAAGTCCAAGGTTTAGACATTATCTATTCTGGGTGCTCTAAATTTAAGCAAATGACATTTAAATACATAATAGGAATTATTAGATAAATCAACACAGTATCCATCATCACAGAGTTGAGAGATACTTATCAGGTTATGCTTCAATCCTTGTATATAAATTACTTTATTGATTGAGACAGACTTTGTATCTCCAAATGTTTCAAGTCTAATTATCTTCCCTTTGGCATTGTCACCAAAGGTGACTAGACCTCCATCAATATGTGTCAATGTATTGAAGTTAGATGGATTTACACTCATGTGTCTAGAGTATCCATTGTCTATATACCATATAGTTTTTCCTTTTTTATAACCTATTACCCACAAAGACAATTTAAACAAAAATTTGTTTTGGTACCCATATATTTTTGGGTCCAGCAATGCTAGCTAACAAGGATTTAGGAATTCAAATCTGCTTTATTTTTCCATGATTTATGTTGTTTACTTCAGATAAAACTTTTTTAATAAAATATATTTTAATCCCACTTATTTTAGGATATCTAAAATGAAAATTTTCTGTTATATGTCCTTCTATTCCACAAAAATGAAAAATAACAGATTTTGTATTGGGAAAAAAATAATTCTTATATAGTTTGGATTTTTCACCTTTAATACCTATAGCAAATATTTCCTTTTTTAATTACATTATTACCAAGAATTATATTCATTATATTTTCACCTTTTGTAAAAACAAGAGCAATATTTTTGTAAGTTTCTACTTCATCCTATAGTGTTTTAATATTAATTTCATGATTGGTACAGTTAGCGGTAGTTGAGTTAAATTTTTCAACTAAATCTTGATGTTATTTAAGTAAATTATTCCTTTATCCTAAAATTGCATTTTGAATATTCTTTAAAGATTTATGTTTCTTTAATAGGGAGTAGTATATTTATTCTAATATAGTATAGTAGGAAACCATTTTATCATTTGAATAACTAGAATCAGAATCAAATGAATATTAGGTTTGTACCTTATCTTCTTCAGCTATAAAGCACATATTAACGTTTATATTTGATTCTTCCTTCTCTGAATCAGAGACTGATGAGCTGCTTGAGTCTTCAAAAACACTCAAAGTAGACTTCATAGCTCATTTTTCCTTTGCTTTCATAATCAGTATTTTTATGAAACTTCTTTTCTATCTTTCTCTTTTCACTTTTTAATTGAGTAGATTTAGGTCTTATATGATCCAATTTTTTTCATTTTTAGAATCTAACTTCCCTTGACTCTTTCTCATCCTTTTTGAAGGGTTTTCTAAATCTTCTATTCTTCCTATAAAACTTGATAAACTTTTTGTCTAATTGAGCCAACTCGATTTCACAATCAGATGAGTCGGAATTTCTTTCTTCTTTGACTTATTGTTTCATTTTTCTGTTCTAATTTTGAGATGTAACCTTTAAAACAGTGTTATCCCTTTTCACTAAGACTTTGTGATATTCAAATTCATCTTGCATTTCAGATTAATACATCATTAGATTTCCAATCAATTCTATCATTGTCAGATTCTTGATAGGTGTTGATTGAAAAATTGTAGCTGAAATTCCATTCAACTGATTAGACAATACTATTAGTACTTTCAATGTTTGATCAACTTGTTTAATAGGTTCACCTAATCTTGTAATGTTATTTATAATTTCTATGAGCCTTCCATTCATTTGAGTGATGATTTATCCATCAAACATTCTGAATGTATCGAATTTCAATTTCACTGTTGCATACCTCATCTGTCTTACATTGTCCATACCTTCATAAACAATTGCAACTGTCTACCACATTTCATAAGTTGCAAGGAATTGTGAGACACAGTTGAATTTGTTTGGTCCAAGACCAAAAATTATAGCATTCATAGATTTAGAATTCATGTCATACTCAGCCTCTATAGAAGCAGTCTGGGCTTTGGGTTTTTCAGGGATTTCGTAAGGAGTAACGATCTTTGAGTATAATTTAAAACCAAGATTTTTAAAATAGATTATCATACGTGATTTCCAGCATCCATAGTTCTCACTATTAAAATATAGAGCACAAACCATTGACATTCTTTCTTTGATATTCTCTATTGATCTTCGTTTGAATCTTTAACTCTGGTTTGTTAGAACTAAAGAAAATTTGTAGAGCCCAGCCTTTGATACCAAATTTTAGGTCAGAAAGTTGATGATGAAGACACAAGAGGGGGGGGGGGGGGGTGAATTGTGTCCATTTAAATTTTTCAAAATTATGTCTCTTAATAGTAAGATATGATAGAGTGGTGTTTCTGTTATGAAAGAATAAGCAGTGGATAAAAGAAGAGAAATAGAACACAACTATTTATAGTGGTTCGGGGCATGAAGATCCCCTAGTCCACTCCACCAATCACCCTCTCTGTGGGCTTGGTGAATTTCACTAGTCAGTTCCTCTTCTCATAATACTGATCCACAACTAAGTGAGGAAGTTGTCACCCTTAAAAAAAAGCTAAAAACAGAGCCTTCTGGTTCTTTTACAAGGAACCAAAATATCCACAACTTAGCACAAGAAGCTGACACTCCACCATGAATGAAACCGAGCATCCAATACTCAAAATAATCAATAGAGATTTATTTGATAAAACACTTTAAACTTCATAGTTTTATCATCATGAAAATGACAAAAGATAGATCTTCGACTTCAGAATAATAATAATATTTGAAATATGTATGAAGAGATCTGGTTGCACAAAAGATCTTTGATTTTAAGAACAATAACAAAAACAGAGCATCATGCTTCCAAGATTGAACATGTATATCTCCAAAATTTAGTCCCCAATGCTCAATAATTGTAGCACTGTAAATTAAATTTCATAAGAAAACTAGAAAAATAAAAATCATCCACACAACTAAGAGATATCCAAAACATCTGATGTAGAAAGATATATATAACAATATATCTTGCATCAAGATTTCAGATTCACAAAATATTCCTGATAAATTGAGAGAATTAAAATTCAAAAAAATACATCTCAGAGTAGTCATAACTTCCCTTAAGAATAGGAGAGAAAATATCCGCTGAATACGATCCTTTAAAATAATTATGATGAGCTTTGAATTGGTCAAAATCGAGATTCAAATCGCCCTAAAATTCCACAAAGATTGTTGCATGAAACTCCAATAAAGTCGTAAATTCAAATCTCCAGTGTTGAAAACTCAAACATAAGGTTCCTTCATAAAATGACAAAACCACAAATGTAGGGTTTAACTACGTAACATAGGGTTGATGATCCGTATGTTTATTTTTTTCAGTATAAAATTCTGAGCGTAATATTGATCATACTTATATTCAATTTTTTAAAATGTAAGGTTTAAAATGTAAGGTTTATCACAAAAGTAAGGTTGATGATCCATATGTTTTATTTTCAAAATTAGGGTTCTGTACTAACGTAGGGTTCTTTTACCATACTTTTTCTCTTTTAAAAACGTAAGGTTTCATTCAAACATAATGTTCTTTAACCATACATTTCTTCCAACGTAAGGTTGATAAACCATACGTGCTGATCATTTACCATAAGATTTAATAAAAACTTAGGGTATGTTCCTTACATTATGTTCTTCAACATAGGGAATGAACAGTGATTCCAAAAAATGTCAAATAGTGAATAGTGTTTCCATAATATTCTTAAGAGTGTTCTGAACACTTTGACGAATATTTCTCACGAATAAATACTTGAATATTATTCCAAAATAAGAATTATAAAGAATATAAACTTCCTGAAATACAATTAAAATAATATCATTAGTAAAACAAACAAGGGTATTTGTGAGCATCAAAATCAATAATATTTATAGAGTATTGTTGAGATAATACATTCCCAACAAAAATTTCCTTTTGGTTTTTTTGAAGTTTGAAAACCAAAAAAATATGTAAGTTCACCCATCACACTCATCTCAAACTCATATTTCATAAGATATACAATGGAATATATAAGATATTTTTAATTTGATCCAAATACAATGTCACCGATATAAATTTGAACAATGATGGTGTTCTTAGAAACCGTTTTAATAAAAAGTGTTGGATCCACAACTCCCATAACAATTTTTTTGTAACAAAAATCTAGTTAATCTATCATACCAGGATCTAGGGGATTTTTTAAGTCCATAAAGTTCCTTAGTAAGGTTAAATACATGATCTGGAGATTTTATATTTTTAAAACCAGGGAGTTTTTCTACATAAACTTCCCCCCTGTAAATATCCATTAAGAAAATCACACTTCACATCAATTTGAAAAAGTTTGAAATTAATAAATGCTACATTTTCTAGAAGAATATGAATAGATTAAATTCTAGATACTAGAGAATAAATTTCTTCATAGTCTACACCATCTTTTTGATTATAACCCTTTGTAACAAGTCTAGCTTTATTTCTTACTATAATTCTATTTTCATCACATTTATTTCAAAAAACCTATTTTACACCAATAACAGGTGAATCTTTAGGTCATTTAACTAAAGTAAAAAACTTGATTCTATTTGAATTCATTGAGTTCATCTTGCATAGATTTTATCACATATTCATTACCTAAAGCCTAATCATGTGTCTTATGTTCAAATTTTGATAAAAACACACAATGTTCAACTTTGTTTATTAAGGAACTTCCAGTTATAATAGGTTGTTCTACATCACCAATGATATTATCACTAGGATGATTCCTACGGATCAATCAATTCCTTGGGTTTATAAAATCAATAATAGGTTGAAATTATTCCTCAGGTAAAATTTTAGAAAAAATTATTCAGTCTTTATCTCATAAGAACTTTCTAGCATGGGTTGAAAATTAGTTTTTGAAATAAATTTCAAATATGTGAATTAAGGTTGTTTGAAAAAAAAAGGATCAGTTTCATCGAATTTAACATGAATTGTTTCCTCAATAATAACTGTGTTTTTATTAAAGACTCTATAGGCCTTACTAGTTATATAATAGCATATAAATTTCCCTTCATAAGATTTTGGAGAAAATTTATGTAAATTATCTTTTGTATTCAGAATGAACACTTAACATCCAAAAACTTTAAAGTAAGAAAGTTTTGGTTTTCTTCTAGTCCAAAACTCATAATAAGTTTTACTAATAAAAGGTCTTATTAAAACACAATTTATATTATAACAGGAAGTACTAAATAATTCAACCCAAAAATTTTTAGAAAATTAGTATTCACTTAGCACGATTCTTGTAATTTTCTAAAGAATTCTATTTCTTCTTTAAACTACACTATTTTACTGTAGAGTTCTAGGTGATGAAAAGTTATGTATTATACCCTTTTTACTATAAAAAGTTTCAAATATAGAATTTTAAAACTCTCAACCATGATCACTATGAATAATTATCAAGAGTATATTTTTCTTATATTTTACGCAACATACAAAAAATTTAAAAAGAAAAGGGCTTATAACTTTTTTCTAGAAAATAGACCCATGTATATCTAGTGTAATCATAAATTAATATATATATATATATATATATATAATATTTTCAACCAATACTTTCAGTTTGCATAGGACTAAAAAAATCCATGTGCACTAACTATAAATAATCATAATTTGAGACTTCACTAATATATTTAAAACATGACTTATGTTTCTTTCCAAATTGACAAGGATAAATTTTTTAGAAGAATCAAACTTAAGATCTGGTAGATATTTAACTGGTCCTTTATTAGAGATTTTGGATAAATTTATGACATCATAGTGTCATAATATTCTATTACATAGCCAATATTGATCCTCCATTGCACTAATGTAAGGAAAATCTTGTATTCTAAGGTCTTCCAAGTTAAGTGTGTAAACAGTCTCATTCCTGTTGGCAGAAAGAATAAATTTATCTTCTGAACTCTGAACAATACATTTATCATTCATGAAGTTACCTATTCCAATAATTTCTACTTGACAATTATCACCAAAGGTAACTTTTCCACCTTTCATTTTAATAATCTTCTTGAAAAAATCCTTGTTCCAAATCATATTTCTGGAATATCCACTATCCATGTACCAAATTTTATTATTGTTGGTACACTTTTTATTTTCCTGAAAGTAAGAAGATTAGTATTTTGGAACCCAAATCTACTTGGGTCCATATTTATTAGAAAATATAAGTTTTATAATCCATATCTGTCTAAATTTATTATGTTGATCATTTTTCAATTCTTTAGAAAAATAATCTTTGTGAAAGCCTAAAGATTGTACTTTATTTAAAGAACATTTATTCCTCTAATGTCCTATACTTTGAAATTTTATACATAATATAACACTCTTTAGAATGAAATAGTTGTTTTGAAAATTTGGTTTTTATTAGTAAAACTCATTCTATGATTTTTTATCTATCTATACATTTTATCACAATTTTATCTTCCTGTAGTAAATTTTTATAACATTTTTTCAGACTTGAAATTTTAGAATTTAGTTTCACAACTAAATTTTTATCCTCAATTTTTTTTACTATAATTAAGTTTTTCTAACTCTTTTGAAAAATTATTTTTATCAAGATTATATTTTTTCTAACTCTTTTGAAAAATTATAAATTTTAGTAGTAAGCATAGATATTCTTGAAATTTCTTTAACAAGTTTTTCCTCATTAGCCTCAAGTTTAAAAAAAATCATTTTGGGTTTTCTAAAATTTAATAAAATATTGAAACTTCCTCAAAGCCATGTAAAGTATTATTCTATTCGAATGAAGTAGAGTCCTCATTTGAAGATACTGAATTATTCTCAATTTCACTATCAGGATGATTAGCATTTAAAGTAAGACTAGTTAAGTTTTTAGTAGATACCTTGGCCAAAAAACAATTATTATTCTTTGAAATTTAATAAAAAAATAAATATTCTTTTGATATTCATTTCCAATATCTGATGAATTATCTAAATAAATATCAACTCCACTAGCACTCTAAATATTTGATGCTTTCAGACTTTTCTTACCATTATGTATGTAGAATTTCATAGAATTCCTATCTGAATGTTGAAAGCATGGTATAATATGATCTTATATGAAAAAATTTATTACACTCATAATATTTAATTTCAAATGAATAATTTCACTCACTTTTATCCTTAAAATTCTTCTTATACTTATATCTAAAATATTTCTTCCCAAAAATATTGTTCACTCTCTTAGAAAAATTGGATAACTTATTATCAAACTATTCAGAAGAACTACTCTCTATTTTAAATTGAATTTATTTCCTTTTAAGACTTATAAACTTTCTCTGTAGATCTCACTTGCTTAGAAATAGTTTAAATAGAAGAAAAAGCGACTACATTTTTATTTTTTTTATATTTTAGCATCATTTTTCAATATGCCTTTGTACTGTATATGAGAACCAATCAAATAATATTAACCCAACTTAGTAATATACTTTGTATCATCAAGATATTTTTTATTGGATTCCCACTTTCTTTACATGATTTCAATGATATTTTCAATTAAAATCTCATCTTTAAGATCTGTATGACTGACAGGCCCAAAGGGTGGTGTTATTTTTCTATGGATCTAATCAAAATAAAAAATTTATAAAGCTCATACTAGTAAAATTAATTAATTAAAATGTAGTATGTAGTAGGTCAAGGTCTAACCCATATAGATGATGAAATTAGTTTAATTGGGCTTTTAAAGAAAATTATTCTATTGGAGTGATTTTTAATAAAGTGGGTGAATAATAGATGTTGGTTATAGAAGTGATTTTATGAAATATAGAGAATGAAGCAAAGCTGTTTTGGTTTTGAAAATAAAGTTTTGAAATCATGTCGGGGTTTTGTAGTTTCAGGGTTTAGGTGTAATTGTATTTTTATAGATAAATTTATTAATCCATGTTTGGTGTCAGATTCAAGATGAGGTGGATCTAATGGTTATGGTATCCACTCCTCAACATGACAATCCCATGTTTCCCTTGGTATGGTAATTTAGGTTTTTTCCGAATCGAGTTAGTCTCAATACCATTTTTAAACTTGGGTACTCTAAATGTGATAATGGTCATGAGTCAAATCAAGGTAACCAGTTGCACAATTAAATGGTTCCTTTCATATTTATTGACCAATGTTCAAGAATAAACAAAAAGAAAGGGATTGGAATTAAATAAATAAATTATGGTAAACCAAATACATGAATAAAATAAAAAATAAATCCAATGGTGCCTTCCCCCTTCAGCTACATTACCCTAGCACAAGGAAGTACTTACCCTCTTATCCTAGTTATGAGAGAGTAAAAGGGATGGAAAATAAAGGAAATAAAACATAATGAAAATACATAGAAATTGAATTGGTGAGGTCCCAACACAACACATCTTCTCGCTCCAAGACTTAGCCTTTGGATCCATCCTTAGCAGCATTAGTAGCCCTATCTATTTATAAAACACTAGAGGGATCATGTATCATTTAATGGTGTAAAATTTTCACTCTAGTTGGTCCTAGGTTTATAAAACAGGTATCTACCACTTGATACATCTAATATGGTCATCTTTGGGTTGTTCTGACACTTTCAAGTGATGTAAGTGTTTCATGACGTGTAATGTTCGGGGCTTTGAATTATTCTCTGCTTGTTTTCAAATTCAGTCTTGGGTTCACGTATTGTAATTTTTCATGATGTGAAATGTTTTCATGATTTTATTTGAGCAATTCCTTCTTAATTTAAACTTCATTTATCTGTTGATGTACCTCCAACTCATAAAAATTTTCTCTTTTTATTTGTTTTTTGAATACTTATAGCATCCTTCCATAAATTATAAATCAAGTTAAATAGTAAAAATATTGGGAAGAATATAAATTATATTACAAAAAAATAATATATTAAAAAACCTTAAAATATATGCATGAAATATACATATCAATCACCCATATACTATAAACTATTAACAATTTTCATGAATCTTTGATGCATCTTAGCAACAGATTACCCAGGTAAGAAATCAAATGCTTGAGTAATATCCAACTTATTCTAAATATTGTTTGTGGCTTCACAAGGAAAAATTTGATTTTAGACATTCCTTATCATGGAACATAACAAAGTATTCCTTACATGACAATTTAGTCAATATTCAATATTCTCTTAATTTCTAAACATAGAAACTTCTTTATCAGGTATTTGATAATTCCTAGTAATTATAAAAAAATAATATACTCCAGTGTTAATAACAAACGTTTTCATATGAATATACAATATTCACAATCATCCCCATCAAAAATCAATGGTCTTCTAGGATTAATATTCTCAAGAGTTCTGATATTTAAACTTTCTATCTTTATAAACAATAAAAATACTCTTTCTACAAAATAAATGTTAGTATAAAACAATTTATTAAAAAACCTATAACCAATAGTTTATAATAGAAGTTGTAAAACTTTAGAAACTTTCTTAAAAAAAAAAGAAAAAACTAGTAAGCTAAGCCATATAACAGATCTGATAACAATTTTAGGATTTAAGAGTATATCAATTACTACAAGAGGGGGGTGAATTTTAGTTTAAAAACTTAAACTAACTAAAAATCCAAACCTCTTAATTAAGATCTATCAGCCACAAATATCATCTTATCTTAATATTTTATTAATCAGATACACAATTCATTTGAGATATCATAATTTAGTAAAGTTTATTAAAATAAAATTTCTATACAAATGCATAGTAGGAATAATAACTTGTTGAAACAAACAAGTAAAAGAAAAACTTAAAAAAATGTAATAATTACTTCAAAAAAACTTTATAAAATATTTCTAATATTTAACCTTAATTTTTAAGGAAGTCAAAAATTCTGAATTTGGGCATCCCCAGTTTTTAAACTAATCATAAGGTCTATCTTTCTTAGTAGTAAATCCCTTGATCAAAAACATTAAAATCTATGTCTTCCTAGCCTCAGAATCCCTTGATCAACTAGATCAGAATCACTAATATTCCTATATCTAGAATCCCTCGATCTAAACCCATATCAAACACAATGAATACAAATGAAAAAGGTTCTAAGGAATTTACAATCCTCACTCAGGTTCCTTAGAACAAAAAACTCTAAAGATTTACAATGCATATGTAATGAGATGTTACAGTAGAGTAAGCTTCGAATGGGTTGATTTGCAAAAACATCACATTCCAGCTCCTCAAATTCACCTCTATTTATAGGAACAACTCTAATGGTCATATTTTGTGATTATTAAAGTTGGTTGTAATGGCCTTAGATGATCCCTAACTTGACACCTCATCATTTTTTTGTACATCTTCGTTTGATTTTGTTTTGATAACATCATTACAATACTGTAAAAGTATTCAGTCTGGTAGAAATAATTCAGACCATATTATTATAAACTTTATTATTATGATGGAATAAATTATATTTATTCCAGTGGATCAAAACCATGTTATTCCAATGGACTAGACTTAGTCATCCTGATGGACTAAATTTAGTTAGCTCGATGGACAAAACTCAGTCAGTCTGATGGACTAAAATCAGTCAGTCAAATGGACTAGACTTCATCAATCTGATGGACTAGACTTCATAAATCCAATGGATAGTACTTTGTAAATCTTATGTACTATACTTAGTGTAAAATATTTATATTAATCTATTTAGAAAGATTTATATATCTGATAAAATAAAAAGTTTTATACAAAAACATTATAAAAGACATGGAAAAAAAGTTAGTAAAACAAATTTTTTAAGAAATTGTGTTTTTATATTAAAAAATAAGGATATAAAGTGTAGAATTAGAAAATTTGACTCAATTTTACTTTCAAATTATCCACTGAGGAAATTATTCTAGTTTGATTGGATTTTATCTGTGGTGGGATTTATTCCAATCTTGGTGTTTTTATGCACCTTTCATTTAGACAATGATCCCTCGATCTATACAGATAGATTTTATTTGAATTTCTTTATTATGTTATTTTCTTCTTTTTAGGATGATTTTAGACCGCATTTCATTTCTTCCTTTGATCATATTCCATTGTGTATTACTTTTGAGATCTTGTCAATTTTTTGGAAGTCTCTATCATGTACTCTATGATTATAGTGTATTATTATTTTCTGGACTAGGTCACGTTGTTTTTACTATTTAGGTTTTCCATATTAAAAATATTCGTTGTTGACCTTTATTTTTATGCACACATTTTTTTGGTCCATTGTGAATCCACTTTAACTTTTTAGGCATTCTTAGAAGGGAAAGAGATTTTATTTTCTATTAAATGTTCATGTTTTTGTTTGTTTTTCTCATCTGTAACTCATCATCATTCCCAAAATTTAGTATTAAAGGTGCAATATTTATTATATTAAATCATGGATACAAATTATAGTTGAATGATTTTATTGGAATACACCAATTATGATATGTGGTGATTAAAAATGAAGGATCTATTTTTTTCAACAGAATGCATCTATTAGTGTTTAGTACCCAGAATCCAGAAAGAATTTTTGATGAGGAATGAGAGTTTTAGCATGAGATGGTTTTTGGTTCATTTTTCAGTCATATGAAGACAATGTGATGAACCATATTGTCAAAATATTTCATTCTAGAACTTTTTAGAAGAAGTTTGAGACCACCTATGCTTCCAATACAAGAAATAATAAATTGTTTCTTCTCAAACAAGTGATTAATTTGAGGTACAAAGAAGTTGTATCTATTTATGGTTGTTTGAGGAAATTCCAGGTCCATTTTTATCATTTTTTGGTACTAGTATTAATTTTGAATATGAGGCTTTAACATTTTGGCTTTTTAATACTTTACCTAATTCATGAGATAATTTTTCATGTTACTCTAACTAGTTTTTCTCCCGATGGTGTTGTGATGATTATTTTTTTAAATTATACTATCTTGAATGAAGATGTCAAGATACATACTTAGGAAAGATATTCTTTAGAGATTTTGTTCATAGAGAATAGGGGGATAACTTAGGAAAATAATCAATGGAAGAACAACTGAGGTAAGAGAAAAGAAAGAAGCAAATCTAGGTTAACATAGAAGGAGTTTGAATGTCTTCATTGTGGTAAGAAATGACATGTTAATAAGTTTTTATATCATATGAAAAAGGAAAAATAATGAAGAAAAATAAATAGAAGAAAAATGGTATTGGAGATGATCATGTCATCACCGCTACATGGGAGATATTTTTATTATTTACGACTCCATTAATATCACTTTTGATGATTCTTGTTGGGTTATTGAAAGTGGTGCCTACTTTCACGTGACATCAAAGAAGGGGATCTTTACATCTTACAACCTAGGTATTTTTTTTTTAAATATTTTTAATGATGGTCATGTGAATGTTTTAGGTATGGGGATTGTGTGTTTGGATATCAACATAAGAAGTAGGTTGATTTTGGTGAATGTTCAACATGATCTTGAGGTTCATATAAATCTCATTTATACCAATGTTCTTGATGATGATGGTTTTATAAGTACTTATGGTGATGGATAATGGAAACTTTAAAATATTACCTTGATAGTGGATCAAGGTTAGAAGCAGTTAGGTTTGTACTAGACTAGAGCTTCTATTTCTTTTGATACCACTTACATTGTCTAGTGTAGTGTTTTTTATAAGTTATGGAATAAAAGGATCAAAGAAATTAGAGATAAGTGGATTTTTTGTTTAGAAAATATAAATTTGATTCTAGGTTTAAAGGGTGTAAAATTGGGCATTTATGATCATTATATGGATAGAAAATAGATTAGGGTGAGTTTCAATAATCATCATTTACACAGGAAGTCATAAGTACTTGAATTAGTACGTTATTCCATTTTTGGTCCTTTAAAGTTGAATACTTTTAGTGGAAATATTTATTTTTCAATGTTTAATGATGAATACTCATGTAATATTTCAATTTATGTTTTGAATTCCAAAAGTTAGGTGCTTAGTGATTTTAAGCAATTTTAGGTTCTAGTTAAGAGGGAAATCAGTAAGAAGATGAAATGTATTCACACTGAAAATGGGGGTGAGTATTATGGTTGTCAGGAACCAACCCAAATTACCCAAACCACATGTATCCAAAATCAATCCTGACATAGACCGAAGGGTATTCTTGATCCCCACAGGCCGACGAATAATGCTTAGGAATCAAGAACTACATTTGGGAATGATTTTTTCATAAGGAACCTGAAACAAGGAAATATAAAATATAAAATATACCGGTATGTAAAAAATAAAGATATTTGTATAAAGATACAATCATCATGAAAAAAAAGTTCCAAGATACAAAAATAACCGAAGTACTCAAAACAATTAAGTCCCAACTCCATGTGGCATGATGTTAACTCCAAAATCTCACACCCTACTAACGAATAAACCCACAAACTCCCTATAGAACCTTGACCTTACCTACATTAGATACAACAAGATCTACATACACCTAAAGGTGTATGGAAGGTGTGAGAAAAATATCCCAGTAGGATCCCACCAATTATTTCATAAAACGATTTTATAAAATAAAAAAATTATTCTTAGATAATCTAAAATAAGGAATGAGATACATTTTAACATAAAGAATGGATAGAATAAGCCCATGAGTACAAAAAATACTTGTTCAATGAGGATTTTCATTACATTATCATGATTATTAAGCCACCTGGTGTGTAGATTACCCCAAAAGATCAGGTCTAGGGGGAAAGACTATGCTCCCAAGAGAGGATCTTTACCAAAACTTAGGCAACTTGGTTCACATATTACCCTTTCAGAATAGATCTAGGGTAAATAGTTCATCCCTGAAGATGGATCCCTACCTCATCATCGATCATGTTCAGGTTTACTACAACAATATCATTCAAGGTCATTTAATCTTTGAAACCACGAAAATAATTCTTTACAACCATTTACATTAAAAACACCAAGGGGTATTCCATTTTAAAAACTACTATATTCATCAAAACTATTTCCATGCTTTTAATCAAATTTATAAATAAATTTAGAAGAGGAAGAAAGCAAGGTTCATACCACAAAGCTGAATCATAAAACCACATACCTTGAAACACATAAAATTAACAATTCCAATGGTACACAACAATCCAAGATGAGTCGAGGGTCTTAGAAATCGATAAGGGATCCTAAATCAAGCATTCCCAAATAATAATCTCCAATTCATCATGTCTAAAACCATATGAGAGAGAAAACACATACCTCAAAGATTCTTTAAGAACACACAACAACCAATGTAGATCCAAAAAACAAAACCCAATTCCATGATGAATCTATAAGAAACCAAAATAGATCAATCCATAAACCTTATATCTAGCATCAACAACCCAAATATAATATTCTGTTTAAGGAGAGAAGATCAGATCTATAATATCAATGAATAATGACATAGAATAGGCACATACCATTGAAATACTAAATCTAGTACCCAAAGATCTATCAAAATCCACCACCAAGAAGCAAGGAATCTTCAAAATATCCATATGAATTCTCCCAATCTAAGATCCAAATTCATCAAAGGAATAATGAGATAAAATAGAGGTGTTTCAAGTTTTAAAATAAAAAATTTGGTATGATCAATATTTTTCACACAGTTTAGTCACATATTTTTTCAAACCATGCACCAACCATGAAACCCTTTATAGACTAATGGAAGAGCCACATGGTTTAGTCTCATGGTTTGAAAAACTGTGTGCCAACCATTTATGGACCCACTACCCCAAGTCACATGGTTTGCTGGGTAAGACACATGTTTTTTTCCAACCATGCACCTAGTCGTGCACCCTCCTTTGGAACTCCAACATAAGGTACAAGGTTTCCTAGGATGACCCGCATGGTTTTCCCTAACCATGTGATTATCGTGAACCGGCTCATAAACCTCCAAAAAACTAAAAAATCCTCCCAAAATAACCTGAGAGAAGACACAAAAAAATACAATCAAAAGAAATTTTGTGTGTACCTAAAAGCAACATTAGGATATGATAATTCCCCCCACCATATTGCGTTCTTCCCCTAGAAATCTAAGTTGAAGAAGGTTGGTCCCCAAAGAGTGGTGGCCATTTCTCCCTCATCAAAGAATCCCTATCCCAAGTATCATGGAATTAAGAACCATGTTTCCATAGAACTAAAACCAAGGGTATAAACTTTACACATAGAACCTTTACTTGATAATCAATAACCAAAAGTGGTTTCTCAATAATAAAAATATCAAGTTCTATGTCAAGGTCTTCCTATTTTAGAACATGAGACAGATTTGGATGATACTTATTGACTTGATACACATGGAAAATGTTATGGATTGAAGACTAAGGTGGTAAATCCAAGCAATGATCCACCTTTCCAATACATTCCATGATCTGAAATAGTCCCACATACTTGGGAGTGAGATTCCCTTGTTTTAAAATTTGTAAGTGACCCAACTGAGGAGATACTTTTAGGGACACCTGATCACTAATCGAAAACTAAAAAGGACAATGACATTGATCCACGTAAGACTTGTACTAGATCCGATTCATCACCACACACTAAAAAACTAAATAGATCTTCATATTTGTCTCCTGAACCAAACTCAGTCCAACCAAGGAAGCTTCTCCAACCTCAGACCACAAAATAGGAGAACTACAAGGATAGCCATATAGAGCTTCGAAAGGTTTTATTTTGATAGAATACTGGTAACTATTGTTTTAAGAAAATTCAACCCACCTCAAATGACTATCCTATGATCCTCTAAATCCCAAGACATAGACACAAAACATATCCTCTAGAATCTGGTTAGCCATTTCTGTCTACCCATCCTTCTGAGGATAATATACTAAGCTCAACTTGGCCTGTGTGTCCATTGCCTCATGGAATACCTTCCAAATTCATGAGGTAAAAGGAGGGTCCCTATTTGAGACAATGGACAATGGAATTCCATGTAGTCTTATAATCTCTCACACATACAAATTTCTTAGTTCCTTCACTTTAATGGTGTCATAGATCGATATGAAATGAGTTGACTTAGTCAACCAATTTATCTCCACACAAATATAATTATTACCTCGGGGAGTTTGAGGTAACACAATAATAAAATCCATCAAAATTTCATTCCACTTACATGTTGGAATAGGAAGAGGTTAAAGTAACTCAGAAGGAATTTAATGATTATCCTTAATATGTTAGAAATTATATAAATGAGATACAAAGTCAATTATGTCTCATTTAATTCTAGGCCACCAAAAATGGAATTTTATACCATAGAATATCTTTGTGGTTCCAGGGTGAACAACCTACAAATAATAGTGATAATATCCCACAATAGCCTTTCTTGCAGATAAAGGGACAACATATCAATTCATTAATAAAAAGATACCCTCTAAGTAAAGAGACCAATCACCTATGGTCTCCCCACTATATAAATAACACTTGATACTATGGGACTCATCATCACATTGTTTCTCCTGAAGAATCATCTCAAGGAGAGAGGATGTCATGTGAATACTCACCATAACATTATGAGACTCTTATTCCTTTAATCCAAAATGTATCTGAGAAAAAAGTTCCATAAAGTTCCATTCATCCTTTTCCTTCCTTATAGCCTATTAAGGTATATTATTTCTAAGAGTTTCAATAACTATTTTATCTTTTCTTGGTGTATAGTAAATTACAAAGTCTAAAAAATTCAAGTTCTACAGCCATCACCTCTGCCAGAGGTTCAAATATTTTTGAGAAAAGATATAATCTAAAATTTTATATTCAGAGTAAAGAGTAAACCTTTCCCCAAAAAGATAATTATTCAAACTTTTCAGGGCATGTACAACCACTTCAATTTATAAATCATGAGTGGGATAATTTCTATCATGAGGTCAAAGTTAATATGAGCTATAAGCCACTATATGATTTCCCTGTATAAGGAAACAACCCAAACCTGAAACTAAATAATCATAGTACACTACAAAGCCTTGAATTAACTCTGGTAAATTCAAAACTGGTGTTGAGGTTAAGAATTTATTTATCTCATCAAGGGATGCTTGGAACTTTGAATCCCAAAATACCTTCACCCCCTTCTAGGTGAGAGCAGTCAAAGGAGGTTCAAGTTTCAAGAGTCCTTTACAAAGGGTTGATAGTATCCTTATAAACCCAAGAATATATGTATCTCAAAGAAGTTTCATGGTTCTTATGATTACATGAAAATCATCACCTTTTTAGGATCAACTAAGATTCCACATTCTAAGATCACACATCCCAATAATTTGACTTCAGGGATCTAGAATTGGAACTTTGATAATTTAGCATAAAAGGCAGCGATCCATCAGAATTCCCAAAACATGCCTCAAGGGACACACATAATCTTATTTAGTCTTAGAGTACACCAGAATGTTATCCATGAACAATAATGACAATAGTTTCAAGATACTCATGGAATATTCGGTTCATTAACTCCACAAATACAATAGGAATATTAGTCAGACCAAACAGTGTCACAAGGTACTTGAAATGACCATACTCACTCCTAAAAGAAAACTTTAGAATATATGATTCCTTGATTCTGATTTGGTGGTAACCAAATTGAAGATCAATTTTAGAAAACCACATATCCCATTTCAACTAGTTGAAACAGTAATTAATGCAAGGCATATGATATTTTTTCTTGACTGTCACTCGATTTAGATTCTGATAATCGACGCATAATCGAAGAAATCTATAATCCTTTTGAAAAAACATGGGGGTTTCCCAAGGTGACAAACTTGGTTGTATAGATACCTTATCTATAAAATCATAAAACTGATTTTTTATCACCTTTAACTCAGCTGGAGCCATGCGGTATGGATACATCGATATTGGTTGAGTTTTGGGCATTAATTTAATTGATAAATCTACCTCACGATCCAAATGAAAACCTTATAAGTCATCCAGATTCACTTCAAAAAAATAATTGACCACCAGTGGGAGAATACCATAGCTATATTACTTTTCCAAAATGGAAATAGACAAAAACAACAAATAACTAATTAATAGAACAAATGCCCCTTCCTAAATGGACCTTGGATCTTAGTATCCCTAAAACACATGGGAGCTCTCATCAGAAGTAGCGAAGAACAACCAATGATGGTAAAAATCAATACAATCCCTATGAGAAACTAACCAATCCACCCTAACAATTAAATTCAAGAGAAATACCAAACCAGCTCTACACCACACATAAATTAAACACATGAGGGACATCAGAAACCCTTCCCCCTCTCCTTTCCTAGAGGTGTCTCCAATTACATAAAAAATGGTATGAGTTTAATTGCAAGTTTTAGAAGATCCACCATACAATTTGATATAAAGGAGTGAGATAAAACTGTATCAAATAGAGCAGTCACTGAAGTAGAAGAATTAGAAATGGTATCTCTCATAATCGCAGGACCCGCATCCACTTCCATAAAAAACTCCTCAACTATGTGTAATTGCTTCATTATAGAGGCTTAAAATTGTAATAATATAGTCCATGAAGAATATAAATACATAAAATATCCTACAGGTTCCAATTAGGTTGTAATTTAGTGAGGAGAAGATAGATATTGACAAAACTTGTACAGGTGACCACGATTCCCATACAAGTTGCAAACCTTTAGAGGCATATGGTAAAAGATTTTGTGTGTATAGTCTAGAAACAATGGTAACATTTCAAGATACTTGACACTGATGATGGTGTAAGAATATACCTATAAGAATCAATACCACTATTTCCCCAATGGAACTCATTTTTCTTTCTTTCACCCTTGAAAGGATTATTGGAACTACCACCAGAGGAAAGGGAAACTCCGGTTAGTCCTGTCTTACCTACCAGGTCAAGCTCAACCATCAAGGATTTATACACCACTTCAGCATAGGTGGTCAAATTTAAAATAATTACTTGTGAAAAAATATCATCTCGAATACCCATTTTAAACCTCTAATCCATCATCTTCTCATTATACATGGCCTCAAAAGAAAACGCAGAGAGCTCAACGAAGCAGTTAACATACTACATTACAGACTAATCTCATCACTCAATCTTGAGAAACTCTATGGATTTATCCATGGTCATAAATTATGGGTATAAATACTTGGTGAAAATGTACTTTATACCCTTACAATCCAATCCCTTATGCTTCTTAGCCAAGACAACTGAGTCCCACCACCTCTACTCAAACCTTCCATCTTAAAGACAACACACTTTACTTTGACTGAGTCAGAAGTATCTAAGAATTAAAAAATACTATTGATCTTTCCCAACAAATTATATAACTACTAAGGATCATTTCCCCCCTATAAATATGGTGGCTTATAGTTAAGAAACTCTTAGGGACAAATCATGTTCTCATCCTTTCACAATTTCACCTCTCTAGCTTGAACAAGAGTAAGTGGGAGACATTGGTCCATAGATTGAACCATGAAAACCACCGCTTCGATTAGATTTTGATCAAATGGAGGGATTAACTATCATGGTTCATTGGTAACAACCTCCCTAGGAATCACTGGGAGTCTTTTAGGGGGCTGTTACTACACCAAAATAAACAAATAAACACAAAAACATGAGATCCACAAATCAATTACAGTTTAAAAAAACATAAATCATATGGAATTATCAAGATATATATAAAAGAAAAAAAGGATTTAAACTCTCCTAATTCCAAAGACACATTTCCCAATAACTCATGGTAACTTAAGGCTCATCACGATGAGATCTATTCAGGCACTCACTCACAACATGACCCTTAACTACCCACATTCTTATCTCATGTCTATAAAGATATTAAAAAATGAATACGAATGATATAAATAGAAAAAACACATTTTGATACCAAATTTTCATGAACCAACCCATATTACCCAAACCATCTATAACCTAAATCAATCCTAAAATGGCCCGAAGGGATTTACCGATCCCCATGGGATGGATACTAGCACTTTGGTATCAAGAACTACCTTTGGGAACAATTTTTCCATAAGGAAACTGAAACAATGAGATATAAAATATAGAATATGTTGGTATTACAAAAAAAAAATTTAAAATAATATAAAGATACAATAGTTAGGAAAAAAAGTTCCAAGATACAAAAACAAACAAATTACCCAAAAATAAAAGTCCTAACTCTATATTACATGATTCCACCTACATAATCTCACACCCTACTGATAAACAAACCCTTTGGATCCCCATGATGACTTTCCATTAACTACATTAGATAAAAAAGATCTATATACACCCAAAGTTGTGTATAGGGTGTGAGAAAAAGAGCCCAGTAGGATCCTACCAAGTGTTTCATAAGTAGAATTTATAAAATAAACTAATTATGAGCAAATAATTTAAAATGAGGCATAAGATATGGTTTAACATATATCATGGATAGAACACCCCTTTCAAAATTTAACAAAGAATGCCAATAAATATGTTTCCAAATAATTTCAATACACATACCAGTAAATCATTTCAAAGATACCCAATAGATAAAACAATCCCATGAGTACAAACAATTCCAGGTCAATGAGGATCCTTGTTCCATTATTGTGATAAGTAATACACCTGATGTGCACATTAACCTATAAGAATAAGTATAGGGATAATAATATACTCTTGAGAGTGTATCCTTTCCACAATTTATGTATCATGGTGTGCATATTACCCAAGAAGAACATGTCTAGGGGGAAAGAGCTCATTTATGAATATGGCTCCCTACCTCATCGCTGATCATGCTTGGGTTTACCACAATAATATAATTCAAGGGAATTTAATCTTTTAAGTGACAAAAAGAATGATTTAAAATCATTTTCATTAAAAAACAAGTTGGGATTCTATTTTGAAAACCATATTCAGAACCATTGTATTAATCAAAACCATTTTAAGCTTTTAATCAACTTTATACATTAAATTATAAGAGAAAGCAAGAAAGATTCATATCACAAATACAAATCATGAATCTACATATCTTAAGACACCCAGAATTAACAACGCCCATGGTACTCAACAATCCAAGATGAGTCCTAGGTCTTTTGAATCAAGAAGGGATCCTAAATCAAGAATTCCCAAATAAGAATCTCCAATTCACCATTTCTAAAACCATGAGAGATAGAGATAGAGAAAACATACCACAAAGATTCCTAAAGAACACACAACAACCAACATAGATACAGAAAATGAATCCTAATTTCCTGATGGATCTATAAGAAACCCAAATAGACCAATCCACAAACCATAGATCCATCATCAATAGCCCCAATATAAGGTTCTATTTGAGGAGGAGAAAATCTAGAATATCAATGAATAATTATGAAGAATGGGAACATGCCTATGAAATACTAGATCCAACACCCAAAGATCCATCATAATTCACCACCAAGAGGCAATGAATCTCCAAAATATACAAATTGAGTCTTCGAAGTCAAGAAGAAAATTCACCAAAGGAAGAATGAGAGAAAATAGAGTTTGTTCAGATCTAAAAAGAAAAATTCAGAATAATTAATATTTGATGCATGGTTTGACTGCACAGTTTTTCAAACCATACACCCCTTTTTAGACTACTGGAAGAGCCAAGAAGTTTAACTGAATGGTTTGAAAAACCCCATGCCAATAGTGCATGACCCTATATTACCAAGTAGTATAGTTTGAGGGGTAGGACACATAGTTTGTACTAACCATGCACCCAAACATGTTCCCTCCTTTGGAACTCCAACATAAGGTTCATGGTTTCCTAGGATGACCTGTATGATTTTCCATAACTTTACGCCAATCATGAATAGACCTAGAAACCTCTATAAAACTGAAAAATCCCCAAAATTAACTTGAGATAAGACCCAAACAAAATATGATTCAAACAAATGGTTTTGAGTATCGGAAAGAAACACCAAGATGTTTCAGCGATCCTTTTGATCAGTATTGTGGGAATAAAGGTATTAAACATCAGAAAATGCCTCCTATGATACCTAAGCTAAATGGTGTATCCAATCAAATGAATAGGAATTTTTTGTAAAGATTATAATGTTTATTTTGGAAACAAAGTTTCTTGGAATTTTTTTGGGGTGATTCTTTTTTTTCTTCTATATATATTATCAATTTATCACCCACAATTTCTTTGCCGGCAGACACTCCTAATAAGTTTTGGTTTGGAAAAGAGATCAAGTATGATCACTTAAATGTTTTTGGTTGTAATGAATTTGTTCATGTGATTATATATAAGAGATACAAGATGGATGGTAAGTTATGATTTTTTATTATTATCCATGAACATGATGAATTTGGATATAGATTTTATTATCCTACTTAGAAGAAAATTGTCAGAATCCATGATGAAATATTTATAGAGGATCAAAATATTATAGACATTGACATGTGATAAAAATCCACTTCAACAACTCCTGATGGTTTTGTTAGTATTGAGCCACTTTCTAATTCATGTTTACCTTTTTTTATTTAGATGATCATATTGATGTGTAGAATAATATTCAATGTGAATAGTTTAGAGTTAATGTTTTTTATGCACCAATTTTTTTTAATGATCCAGTTCTATGGGTTATTAATGAACATGAAGTCCCAATATGGTAATCATCTCAGCATCGTACCATTTGTACTTGGTATTCACCTGATGATTATTTTCTCCTGATCGAAGGGGGAGAACTGGAATCTTTTGATGGGGTAATGAAAAGTGATCAAAAGGAAAAATGGGTTGTAGAAATGGATGATGATATGAGGTCATTATATGACAACTAAACTATTGAGCTGGTGAAGTTACCTACAAGTAAGAGAGCTTACCATAATCGTTGGAATCATCATATTAAAAATAAATAATCCAGTTTTTCCATGATACAAGTCAATATTAGTTGTTAAATGATTCTATCATAAGAAATCTATTTTTTTATGATATTTTTTTACTTGTTATCAAAATGCATTCCATTTGATTTATTCTTGGTTTGGATGCTAGTTTGGATCTTTAGATTAAGTAGATATATGTGAAAACATCTTTCCTCCATGGTAATTTAGAGGAGGATATTTATATGGACCAAATTGAGGTTTTTTTGAAATAGGTAAAGAGAATTATGTGTGAAGGTTAAATAATAGTTTGTATGGTCTAAAGAAAGCTATGAGGTAGTGGTGTAAATAGTTTGAATATATCATTTTTCATCAGAGTTTCAGGAATAATACTTTTGATCATTTTGATTTTATTTAAAGATTTACTAATGATGATTTTATTATATTTTTCCTTTATGTTGATGATATGATCATTGTTGGATATGATGTTTCTAGAATTGATAGGTTAAATAGGGATATTTT
Organism: Viscum album; assembly: GCA_963277665.1. NCBI lineage: Eukaryota > Viridiplantae > Streptophyta > Magnoliopsida > Santalales > Viscaceae > Viscum > Viscum album. The sequence continues at coordinate 1,692,995,915 of OY728128.1, read as the reverse complement.
TTAGTCTTTTGTGATGAAATATTTGAGGTCAGTGTGATCTATTCTTGGAATGATGACCTGTCATGACAAAACAGACAAGAAAATTTGGTTATCATATGAGATACACATTGAGAAGGTGATTTATAAATTTTATATGGATAGATACAAAGTGGATAGTACTCATACTTCTCTACATTTTAAGATCAATTATAGTTAGTTAACTTTTACTGATGAGTAGAGATAGTATTTTTAGCACATACAATATTCACCTATTGTTGGTTGTTTGATGTATGCGATGATATGTACTTGATATTATGTAGCTCATATAGATGGTGTGGTCAATAATTTTCTATAAAATCTTAGTAGAGAACATTGGAGATCCATGAATTATATTTTTTGATATCTTAATGGTACTTCTAATAAAATATTTTGTTTTATAAGTGGGAACCCAATGCTTTGTGGCTTTACATATTTAGATATGGAAAGAGATATGGATTTGAGGTAGTCAACTTCATGATATTTGATCACTTTATAGGGGGAGTTGTATCTTGGTAGTCTATATTGATGAGACATGTTGATTTATCTTTACCAAGTTTGAGTTTATTGTATCTAAATAGGCATTCAAGGAATTGTTTTGTATGAATAATTTTATTTGAGAGCTCAATTTTAATTATGATAGGTATGTTTTATTTTGTGATAGTTAGAGTGATATTTTTTTGGGAAAGAATATCACTTTTAATGGAAGATAAAAGCATGTCAATGTTCAGTATCATTGGATATGAGAAATCCTTGATTCTAGATAGTTGAATCTTGATAATGTTCACACAGATAATAGTGGGTTAGACATATTAACCAAGATTTTACTAAGAGGTAAATTTGATACTTGTTGAATAATTGTAAGGTTGATGGTGATCCCCACTTGAATCGGAGGGGGAGTTTATTGATGGGTTCATCCTCAGGTGGTTAACCCATGCAATCATTCAAAAAAATAAAGAAAAAAATAGATATGATAAAAAATGGGTTACTATTTCAGTAGAGGTGATTTTTTTGGGTGCAACTCTATCTCTCTATCATGACTGCCTCTTACAGTTAGGGTTTTGGTCAGTTTTTAGATCTAAAGCTGAGGAAATTATTCTAGGTTGATTTTATTTTATCTAAAGTGGTATTTTTTATGATCTTGTTGTTTTTTATTCTTAACTTTTCATTTGGACGATGATCCTCTGATCAACCTAGTCATATTTTATTTGGATTTCTTTACTTGGTTGTGTTCTTATTTTCAGAATGATTTTAGATTATATATAATTTCTACCTTTGATACTATTCCATTAGGTATTAATTTTGAGATAGAATCAATTTTTTGGGAGTCTCTACCATGTACTTTTAAATTATAGTGATTTTTTTTCTGGACTAGGTCCTGTGGTTTTTTCCTTTTGGGGTTTCCATGTTAACAATATCTGGTGTCAACCTTTATTTTTATGCACACATATTTTTGGCCTATTATGAATCCAATTTAAATTTTTAGGCTTTCTTAAAAGGTAAAAACTAATCTTCATTTAACATTCACATTTTTATTCATTTTTCATGTTTTTCACTCTTTGTATTCCCCAACACAAAGAATATATGGGACAAAGGAATCTTTGAAAGTGAAAGTTGAATTTGGGTGCTATGATAAATTTTTGGATGAATTTTTTTTAGATTTAGTCAAAAATAGAACCAACATATATAAATAATACTATTGATATTGCAGTGTCCAAGGATCAGTTATATTCCACTCAGAGGGGGGGGGGGGGTGAATCAGTGGTATACTATTTTTAAAAATTATTTTACTTTTGATTCAATCACTATGACTGATTAAAGTCTCAATCCATCCTATTTAATACTCATACTCACCCTAAAAATAATAACAACAAATAAAGCACATCACATAGGGATTTACAAGGTTTGGTACAAATACCTACTCCTTGTCATGTTGGTTATACCCCCCAACACAGATTCTCCACTATATCAGAAGTTGATTAAAATAGTAGCTGGTTAGACCCCCCAATTACAAACTAGTTATACCCCCCAATTCCAATCAACCTTCAATAGTTGGTTAGACCCCTAACTGTACCTTCTTCAAAGTGATTGTTTAGAAACCACAATCACAAACTTTAGTAACTGGTCAGAACCCCCAGTTGCATACTTCAACTTCATATGTCTTGATCCACTATATAAAGATAAATTAAAGATCCTCCTCTATAAGATTTTTGGATCACATTGGCTTGTATAAAGATTCAAGCACATTTTCATTGATTCTAGTCTTACTCAAATATTCCTAATCACCTATAGATAATCATTTTTATTAGTAAAACAATGTTTGGGTAAGAATTATTTCTTCTGTTGAAGACTCCACCTCACTGAACACTAAAATCTTGGATATAAAAATCTTCTGAAATAAATCTTTGGCTTCAGTCTAAAAAATCACCGCACACTATGAAACGTATATTGCATGTGAATTTATTTAAGCATCATGCATGTGTTTAATGCACTACATGGTCTTATCATTTTATGAGTGCATTAATTCATGTGAATGAAAACTACCTTATGAAATGTATACTGCGTAAGAAAATAGACATTGTCTTCTTATTTCTTCAAGTGATTATATAATCACATGAGTATGATCATACACATGCATTGACTCAATTTTATTTATTTACTTCCTAATTAAATGTACACTGTCAAAGTAAAAATAAAATTTATTTCCTTTTAGATTTCTTTAAGTGATAAAGTAAACTTGTGAATATGAGATTAATTATATTTATACACACACACACTGTTCAATCCTTGTGCTCCACTACTTATCTTCATTCAAGGAGATCACGTGATAGTGTGTCACACTATCTCTTCACACAAAAATCCTTATCAAGAACTCAAGTCCTTTGGTCGCAAGATTATTCTATTCCTCAATTCAAACACACAGTTTACTCAACTCAAAAAATAAACACATGAAACTCAATCATGATTGAATACCATTTTATGCCTGATGATTATGATCCATCACAAAATAGTACATGGTATCTCCTTACACTTTGTAAAATAGTACACAGTTTCTCCTATCTCCTTCACAAAATAGGTTCATGGAAACTCAAATTCTCATCATTCTCATGAAACTCTTTTACACACGAATATTAAAATTCATTTTATAACTAGTAAGCATGACTGATACCTTCAACTTAACATAACAACAATGTACATGGTTCTTATTGTGATTTGTGGAAACTCAAACATACATCATCTTCCTGTGATTTCACAACTCGAATGCATGGGATCATCTTATGAAATCAGCGCTCTCTCTCAGCTCCATTTCTCTCTCAAGAAATGGTCTCGAATGTGAGATAAACTACTACTTGAAAATTATATACTCTCAAGTTTTTATAGGTAAAAATCACCAAACAAGTTCTCTAAAAAACATGGAGATCCATACGTTTAATCAGTTCATGCGCATTGCCTCTCCTCATGCTTCATGATCATAGAAATCACCATCATCAAAAAAACGATATTTTATATACATTTCATCTAATCATTTTGATCTTTATAAATACATACAAAAAGATATTCATGTGATTTCAATCATATTATAATCAATAAAATGAATAAATGGAGCTCGTAAGTCTTTGTTCGATCTTATGTCGATGTCACTGCATGGAGATCTCCTATGGAACAGGACTATCAGATGAGCTTGAGGTAGAAGATGATGTACAATATTTATCCAATAGTCTGAAGAGATTTGATTAGACGATGATCTTTCTTTCCATATTTTTTAAAATGGATTAATAATATCCGATGTAGTCCCACATCAAAATGTCAGAGAGTTGAGTGCACCTTTATATTACAAGTTGTATCCTAAGAGGCTCAGAATTGGTTACCTCTAGACACTTTTAACTCCTCCTAGCATCGCCCCATGAAAGTGGCCTCATCCACCACCATGATGCCCTGCATTGTGGCTCCACATTGCCCCTCTATGACTCCCAGAGGGCCATGCTTTTCCCTCAGCTCTCTATTGTCTGACACTGTGGTTGATCCTAGTTCCCACCTAAGTAGTGGTGAACCTGGATCCCACATGCTGGTTGGTGATTTCTCATCATTTTTTTATAAACACTCCATTTAAAAATGTCCATATTCCATATAATAAAAATCCAACAAAATCTCAAAAATAAACCATAAACAACATCAAAACCTCATGAAAAATAAATAATTTTACATGGAATCTTCTTAAACCAAAAAATGAAAAAAAATTGTGTCAATTTACCAATAACACATGTATTTATGAACTTAAGACCAGCTCTGCAATCATCACACTTAAAACCTCAAAACATATTCCCAAAAAATTATTGACAACAAATGAAATTCATTGGAATCTTTAATATCCCCCTTTGTATTTATTGTCAATACTCATGGCAATATTTTCTTTTATTTATCCCCATTATTATCAATGGATACAAAGATGTATTTAGAATTTCTTACTAAAACCAACTTATCCTCCAATTTAATTTCTTATTAAAGAATTAAACCACACTCAACAAAAGAAATGAGCTTTCAGTTAATCAAATATAAGTCTACGTGGGCAAGACCAATATACAAAATAAGAGTGATGTCACCTAAGCATCAAGGCTATTCCAATTCTGTAATGTGATACCATTCTCAAAATTTTTTCAACAACTTCATCATAAGGGAAATTTGAGTAATATTATTAAGAGATTTCCTAAAAATATCTCAAAAAAAATCAGAAAGTTCCAATGTAAAAATAGATTGATCCCCCCTCCTCAGCTGAATATCAATCCTCTTAAGATAATAGTTTTTCAAAAATATTCATATTATAAATTTGAGAGTGATCATCATTTTCACAAGATTGTGAATATTTGAAAACTTCAAATCATCAACCCCCCTTAAGGGATGAATCCATATCCTTCAATTATATGCATGTTAGCATAAAGGAATTTATATAAGGGAATAAGGAGGAACCTATTTGTTTCTTAAAAATAACACTTAGTATTAGAGCTGCCTCTCAACCTTGCTTTTCCCTTATTCCTTTTAAAATCATATTTGGAAGATTTCTCCTTCATATCTTGGCCTATTATAAGTATCATGCAATTTTTTGGGTGTCATGCCCAATTTTTTGACACCATTCACACTTCATAATTTTCAAGTCAACATTTGTAGATGAATCCTCATCATCTTTAAATTATTCATATTTCACCACTTTATTTTCTTTTTCTTTGACAATCTTCTGATCTTTTTCAAATTGTTTCAGCTTCTGACACAATTCACTAGTGACAGTAGATTTCTTCATTATCTTATTTCTCTTCTAATTTTCATTATGAGTAATATCACTTGATAAAAAAACTCTGCATTTCTAAGATTTTTAACCTTCTTGAACAAATATACCAAAAACTTCATCCATGCATTCATATAAGTTTTTCATTGAAATTTTAGATGAATTCTTGATCACAGGCTACTCTTCCTGATAATCTGATCTCATCTGCTCAACATTGATCCCCCTTGATTCACAACTTATCCTTGGTAGTGAAATGTTATACCAACATGAATATGATTTGTGACCAAACACTCCACAAAAAAATAGCATCCTTTGAACTCTGATCTCATAGACTGATAGTAATTTGGATATAAAGATTGTAGTTGTTGCTTTTTCACAAATTGTGGATGTGCCTTCTTGTGAGGAAACATCATGGATGAATCAGTACACCCTTACTTTATGGAAAAATATTTTCTCATTTGTTCTTTTGATCTAGTTTGATATATCCTTGTCTTTAAGACCTCCATTTTTAGAAATACCACATGTACATTGATATTCTTTTGGTCTAGAATCAACCTTTTTCTATAAACCTATATTCTCAGCAAATTTAGAAGATTCACATTTAATCTCAACAACTTTGGTGAATTCTTATTTCAGCTTATTTAGTTAAATTTGAGCTACAAGGAACAAATATTGTTTCTCAAATAATTCTTCCTCTTTCTCAACAAGTCTTTATTCAAGACAATTCACCGTCTTCTCAAATTCAGCTTATTTCAAACAATTTTGTTTATTTTTTTCAACAAATTTTGATTCTTCCTAGTAAATATCCACATTTCCAATAGTTTTTATATTTACTCCTTTCTTAGATATCTTCATATTATTTTCTCTTATTTCATTAAGATTAATCTTCTATTTCTTGACACATTCTTTATTTTCAAAGGAGATCTTGTCAATTTATTTATTTAGTTTTTTCTTTTCCTTCTTGAATTGCATATTGTCCACAAGAGTAGCTTCTAGATTTTATTTTAACATACATTATAAATAAGTTCTCTCATAACCTTAATCACCTTAAAATGCATCTATAGATTTATTAGATTTATCTATAAAGCACATTTGATTTTTAGAATATCTTCTATCTTCTAACTCACTACTTGATGATGCAAATTCATCCATTTCTCTACTCATCGTATTTATATTCTTAGAAGTAAAATTGTTCTTAAGATTCTTCCAATTAATTTTCTAATACTTCTAATCCTATTCATATGATTTAGTATCATTAGCCTTCTTCTTAGGATAGTTACCAGAAAAATGACCACATTTATGACAATTCCAGCACTTCGATGGTTGTTTTATATTTCCTTTACATATACCCCCTTTTAAAATTCTTATAAACAAAGACATAATTTGAATAAAGTCCTATTCATATTCTTCATCCTCAAAATCACTTGATTTTGGTTATTATTTGATTTTAGTTTTACCTTTTATCATAGTTTCAAAGGCCATATCATCTCTTTCCTTTTTCTTGAATGCTTGTACTTTTCTCATTTGATAAGATATGAGAGTATTATGAAGTTCATCCAATGATATATCTTCTCTATCTTATAGTGATGAAATATTTGAGTTGAATCTATTTGGAAAACTTTTTATAAGCTTATTCACAATAGTAGAATCATCCAGATTCTCACCAAAACCTCTGATATTGTTGACAATCTCATTTACTCTTGTAAAGTAGTCATAAATACTTTCATAATTATCCATTTTGATATCTTTGAACTTGATTCTCCATATTTAAAACTTGGATTATTTAAATTTGAGATTTCCTTCATAATTTCTTCCTAGTTTATCCGATATCCCCTTAGAAGTTTGGAGACCCATAACTTTAGTATATAACTTTTCTGATAAAGCAACCAAGATGGAATTTTGTTCCTTTCCATAAACTTCCATATTTATCTTATCATCTTGAGTTATAGAAACATAATCATTGATAGGTGGAAACCCATTATTGTTACATCTTTCACTTCTAGGCCAAGAGATAGAAGGCAAGGAAGCATTCTATTCCTCTAGCTGGGATAGTTCATTCCATAAAAAGTAAAAATTCCTCAAATGTTCACTGAATTCAAATTCTCCATTTCTCAGAAATGTTTCTTGATTTACAGAGGGTGGCTTATGATCTTATACCAATTATAGTGTTTAAGGATCAATTAGATACCACTGAGATGGGAGTGAATTAGTGGTATACTATTTTTAAAAATTCTTTTACCTTTGATTCAACCTCTATGACTGATTAAATTTCTGATCCCTCTTCTTTAATAATCAGCCCCACCTTAAAAGTAATAACAACAAAGAAATCACATCACATAGAGATTTACAAGATTTGGTACAAAGACCCACTCCTTATCATGTTGGTTATACCCCCAACATATATTATCCACTATATCAGAAGGTGATTACAATAATAACTAGTTAGACCCCCCAATTACAAATTGTTTGTACCCCTCGGTTCCAATTATCCATTAACAATTGGTTAGACACCCCAACTTCATCTTCTTTACAGTAATTGGTTAGACCCCCCTAATCACAAACTTCAGTAACTGGTTAGATCCCCCAGTTCCATTCTTCAACTTTAGATGGATTGATCCATTATAGAAAGATCAATTGAAGATCCTCCTCCAAAAGCTTGTTGGATCACACTTGCTTTTGTACAACTTTAATCACCTTTGAACTGATGTTGGTCTTGCTCAAATAATTCAGATCACCCATAGATAATCAACCTCTTTATTACAATATTGCTTAGGCAATAATTCTTTCTTCTACTGAAGACCCAACCTCACTGAACACTGAATTCTAAGATAAAAAAATCTTATGAAATAAAGCTCTAGATTGAGTCTCAAAAATCACTACTCAATATTCAATTTATATTGCATGTGAATTTCTTCAAGCCTTATACATGTGTTTAATACATTGCATGGTCTTCTCATTTTATTCCTGTATTAATTCATGTGCATGAAAGCTGCCTTATGAAATGTATATTTCATAATAAAATATACACTACCTTCTTGTTTCTTCAAGTGATTATATAATAACATGTGTATGAGAATACATATTCATGTACACATGCACTCCCATAATTTTCCTTCTTCACCACCTGATTAAATTTACACTGTTTAAGTACATATAAAATTTATTACCTTCTAGTTTTCTTTGAGTGATGAAGTAAACATGTGGATATGATCATACTCAAATTTATGCACACACACTGTTCAATCCTCATGTTCCACTACTTCTCTTAATGCAAGGAGATTATGCGACAGTGTGTCACACTATCTCTTCACACAACACTCATTCACAATCAATCAAGTCCTTTGCTTGCGTGATGCTTCTTTTCCTCAATTCAAACACACAATATGCTCAACTCAAAAAACACACGTTCAAAACTCAATCATTCATGAATATAATTTTATTAATGATGCTTATGGTCCTTCATAAAATAGTACATGGTGTCTCCTTCCACTTTGAAAATGTAGTGTCTCTTTCCACTTCACAAAACAGTACGCGGTGTCTCCTATCTCCTTCAAAAAATAGGTTCATGAAAACTCAAATTCTCATTATTCTTATGAAATTATTTTATGAATTAACATTAATATTCTTTGCATAAACAATACATGTGATTGTTTCTTTCAACTTCACAAAAAAATAGTGTACACAGTTATCAATGTGCTTTGTGGAAACTTAAACATGCATCATCTTCATGTGATTGCACAACTCAAATGCATGGGATCATCTTTCAAAATCATAGCTCTCCCTCGGCTCTATTTATCTCTCAAGAAATGCTCTCGGATGTGAGATAAACTCTTACTTGAAAATGATACACTCTTGGGTTTTTATAGGAAAACTTCACTGAAAAATCGCTCCAAAAAATATGGAGATCCATCTGTTTAATCAACTCATGCAAACTTTCTCTCCTCATGCTTTGCAGTCATGGAAATCACCGCCATTAGAAAAACAAAATTTTCTACACATTTCATCTCGTCGTTATAATCTTCATAAACACATAAAAAATCATGTGATTTCGATCATATTAGAATCAAAATAATGAAGAAATGAAGCTCATAATTCTTTTTTAGATCTTCTATCAACGTCAATGTATAGAGATCTCCTTGGAACAGAACTCCCGAATGAGCTTGGGGTAGAAGATGACATGCAATCTCGATCTAAGAGCCTGAATAAATTTGATCAAATGATGATCTTTCTTTCCATATTTTTTAAAATGGATGAACAATCTCCAAAATAGTCCCACATCAAAACACTGTAGAGTTGAGTGATTCTTTATATTACAAGATGCATCCTAAGAGGCTCAAAATTGGTTACTATTAGACACTCTGAACTCCTCCTGGCACTACCCTGGGCCAGCACCCTCATCCACCACCGTGTCTCCCCGCACTGTGGCTCCACACCACTTCTCTCTGCCTCTAGGCACACGATGCATGTCCCTCAACTCTTTTTTGGCTAACACTTTGGTTTATCCTAGTTCCTACCTAAGGAGTGGTGCACCTGGATCCCACATGCTGACTAGTGATTGATGGCATTTTTTTGAAATTTAAAAAAATGTAAATATTCCATATGATATAATACCAACCAAATATCATAAATAAAACATAAAAAACATCAAAACCTCATGACAAATAAATCATTTTTCATGGCCTCTTATTAAACAAAAAATGAAGTCACATTGTGTCAATTAACCAATGACGCTTGTATTTCTGAACTTAAGACTACCACTACAACTGTCACACATAAAACCTCAAAAAATATCCCCAAAAAATTATTGAAAACAAAGCAAATTCACTGGACACTTTAGATATAAGCTTTATCAGCACTATAAATTACTTTAATCATCACTAAAAAAATACTGATGGTTTAAGCACCTTTAAAATCAAATAGTTTTTTGGCGCTAAAAATAGCATGAATAAAATCTACCTTCATAGGCACTAAAAAACACTAATAAAGTGGGATCTTTATCATCTCATTTTTTAGTGTTGATAAAGGTGGCCCTTCATCAACACATTTTTTAGCACTAATGAATGAATATTTTATTAGTGCTAGAAATAGAACTGATAAAAGCTCACTTGTAGTAGTGTGCTACTACAATTTATAGCACACCGCAATAAAAAATGGTGGAATTTAATTTCAATTAAATTTATATAAAAATAAAATAAAAAACATTGTAAAATATATAAAAACATTTCAAACTTTAGTATATAAAATTACATTGGTATGTACAATTACATTATTACATACAATTTATTACAAACATCAAAAAATTCAGAAACATTGTTTCATTGCCTTTGGACCCCCTTCCAAAAGAGCTTGATCATGCAACCAGTTTTCGAACAAACCAGTGAAACTTGAACAAAATATTGTACCTATATAATTTTTTATATGTTAGTAATACTATAAATAAATAAATTAAACATAAATATGATAGAAATGCTTTAATAAAATGTCACTTTTAAAACTGAAAACATGCACTTCGAGTCATACTAGGCACACTATGTGTCAGATTAATGTGTGGTTGATTCCTACATATCAAAAATGATTTATGGATCATTATACTAAAGTATCATGACATTATGAGCACATTTTCTTGATTTTGAGTATGTGATGTGTGTTTTGAACTAAAATGTCAATTTTAAATAAAAACATGCCCTTTGAGTGATATCGATCAGACCATGTTTCAAATTGATGTGTTTATAATTAATATACATCAAAAATGATTTATGTATCATTTTCCTAAAATATAAATACAATCCGGGTGTTTTTCTTGGTTTTTAGTGAGTGACACATGCTTTTAACTAAAATGTCATTTTTAAACTGAAAACACGCGCTTTGAGTCATAATGGTTACACTGTGTATCAGATTGAAATGTGGTTGATTTATACATAAAAAATGACTTATGGGTCATTTTTGTAAATTATTAAGACCATTTGAGTGTGTTTTCTCATTTTTCAGTGGGTGACACATTTTTAAATAAAATGTTACTTTTAAACTAAAAACATGCACTTTGAGTCATACTGGTTGCACTATGTGTCAGATCGATGTGTATCTAATTCATATATGTTTTATATTAATTATGGATTATTTTCCTAAATTATCAATACAATTCAATATTTTTTTCTTAGTTTTTAATAAGTGATGGGAATTTTAAACTAAAATGTGACTTTTAAATTGAAAACACAAATTTTATATCATATCAGGCACATCATGTGTTGGATTGATGTGAGGAAAATTACTAAATTTCAAAATTTACTTATGGATAATTATTATAAAGTATAAATAATATATTATTCAATTTTCATGGGTTTCAATTAGTGGTTCATTTTGAACTAAAATGTTACTTTAAAATTAAAAACACACATTTTGAGTATTTCTAGGAAAACTATGGGTTAAATTGATATGTAGATGATTATTATATATCAAAAATTAATTATGGATCATTATACTAGATTATCAAGACAATAAGAGTTTTTTTCTTGGTTATTAGTGAGTGATTCATGTTTTGAACTAAAATGTCACTTTTGAACTACACACACTTTGAGTCATATCAGGCACATCGTGTGTTGGATTGACATGTTACTTATTCCCACACATTAAAAATTAATTATGGATTGTTTTTTTAAATTATAAAGATGATACAAACACATTTTCTTAGTATTTATTATGTGAAGCGTGTTTTGAAATAAAATGTCACTTTTAAATTGAAAACACGTGCTTTAAGTTATATCGAGTAAACCATTTGTTGGATTTACATCTGATTGAATATTATAAGTCAAAAATGATTTATGGATTTTCCCTAAATTATCAATTTAATACAAGAGTTTTTTCTTAGTTTTAATATTTGATATTCATTTTAAAACTAAAATCTTACTTTAAAATTTAAAACATTCAGTTTGAGTCATATTAGACACACCATGTGTTAGATTGATGTGAAGATGATTCCTACATGTCAAAAATGGGTTATAGACTATTTTCTTAGAAGTATCAAGGAAATTTGAGAGTTTTTGATCATTTTTGAGTATGTGAAATGCATTTTTAATTAAAATGTCAATTTTTAATCAAAACATGCACTTTAAATCATATTAGGAACACCATGTATCAGATTGATGTGTGGTTAATTACTACACATCAAAAAGTACTTATGAATATTTGTACTAAATTATCAAGATAATACAAGTTTTTTTATTGGTTTTTAGTGAGTAATTCATGTTTTAAACTATATTGTAACTTTTAAACTAAAAAACAAACACTTTGAGCCATATGAGGCACACTGTGTGTGGGATTTACATGAGGTTGATTCCTATACATCAAAAATGACTTATAGATCATTTTCTTGAAGTTTTTTCATGGAAAATTTATTAAAAAGGCTTGGATTCAAAATATAATTTTTTATTTTACTATTTAACATAAACACTTTAAATGAAAAACTAACAATTCTTGTAGATAACATTAAACATGTACCTCAGTGCATCATACCTATTGAAGCCTTCATCAATAATTTATTTTTTTGTATTAATTTTGTGATAATAACGAGAACAAAATTCCTCTATACATATTTAATGGTCCTTCTTAAAATTTAAAATCTAATTTTAGCCTTCAATAAGGACCATGAAATCTATATGGAGGCATTTTGCATACTTTATAGGCACAAAATTCTTGCAATAAAATAAATTATAAATTGACTCTTCATGATATATGTGAAAATTAACTAATTAAGTAATATATAAAAATAATAATAGAATTAAATAAATAATAAGTAGGTAAAATGGTAAGAAAAGTTACTAATTATGTAGTAGATAAATAAACTCTATATTTTTTTAAGCCTTTTCCAAGAATTGATTTTTCTCTAAGAATTGTGTACGCTTCATAGAGCACAAAATGGTTGGAGAAAAATCAATTATTGATGAAGTCATTTCTTCATGATCTCTGTGAAAATTTACTAAATAAGTGGTAGATAAAAATCACAATAAAATAACTAAAAAATAAGTAGATAAAATTATGAGAAAATTAACTAAATAAGTAGTGTAAAATATCATATTCATGATTTCTAAAAACAATCTAACACCATGTATTCTTTCCACTCATTTCTAAACAAATATATATCCTTTTTGAATATGTGGACCATTGAAAGTGCTTATGGTACTAGAAAAATATAAATAAATGAAAATTTAATAAATATATTAAGAGAAATTGTAATTATAATTATAAATACTTTTTTGGGGATGCTATTTTGTTGATAGAATATGATGTCATTCATAAATGTGAAAATATAATAATCATAATCTTTGATATTAGTTTGTTTCAGACACTTCAAAAACATTGATAAAAATAATTAATTTCTTTTAATATATGATTTGATAGTGAAATATTATTATATATACCCTAATTATTATCTTGTTGTAGAAATTGATAGGCTTCTTGTGCTCATGGATCGTCCTCATACCATGATTTTGATGATACTTAAACACCACCCTATCATAACAAAACTTCCATTAAAATATAATACAAAACAAATAACTTGAAGTTTATTTGTAAAATGTTGAGTGTAGTTTATTAAAAATTGATAAACTTCACTATGTTTGGTTGATTTATTATTAATTGGTGCATTTGATCAAAAAAATATTTAGATCATCCAAATTGATTTCAATGACCAACCAATGTCCCTAAAAATAGAAAGGAATAAGTAATGAAAAAAATTAAAATATATTTGATATGATTATATTGTTTAGTTTTATCCTTTCATCATGGGTATTAAGTATATTTTTTCATCTATAAGTTTCTTTTCAAACATTGTTGTCAGACGGTCCTCTATTTCTAAGTACTCATCTTTTTCCAATGATATTTTTCGTATATAATTTATGTGAGGAATAATGAGTCCAAAATTGTTATTTGTAGGGTTTTCCCTTATCATATTACTGATATATACACCTAAAAAAATATAAATGGTATTTAACTATAATTAATATAGTATATCAACTATTAGAAAAATAGACTATGAAAATTCACCTGGTGTATTAATTTATAACTGAGACTCTCAGCCATCCATGCTTGAGGATTTAATCTACATTATTAAGACCAAACAAGTCTATAACGACCTCTCCATACATTTTTTCTTTAAAATAAACAATATTGGTATTATTATCTTTTAATGTTGCATCTTCATAAACTTGTAATATTAGTAAATTCAATGGTTAAACTGGTGAGGTAGAGGTACTCTCTAAAGGTTTTTTTGATTGATTGGTTGACCCTTTAGATTGTTTTTATTTGATTATCTATTTACTATTCCTTTTCTACATCTATAATAACATTCCTCAATTAAAAACTTTTTTCATTAATTGTTAAATGTTTTTTTTAAAATGATTTTGAAAGGACATACCTCGTTATCGACATATATTTTTACAAGATTAAATAGTCATTCTATGAAAGTTACAATAACAGTTTTGATTGTGTGAACATCGAGATCATCAAGGGGAATAGAAAGATCGACACTCATCTCATGAGATACATGAAACCATACTATTACATGATCTTTTATAATTTGTTTTTTGTGTATAATATCTCCTTGGATATTGTATATTGCATCCCTCATAAAAATGAGATGGGTGTTTGCTGATAGATATAAATAACAATCGATTTCACATTATAGAATATTAGTACATGAAAGGTATTAGTATCTTCCTGATTCACATTTCACAGAAATAGTTATGAAAATTTTGATTACCACTAATAAGGTAGACCTTCGAGGGGAATGGATATACTCAAAGATAGAGGTGGATATTCATGTAGTGTTTGTTGTTGTATTGTTTCTTATATTTGATTACTTCCTAAAACACTATATAATAAGTCATTATTACAATTAAGTATTTCTTTTAGAACATTTATTCATGATTATATCTCATATATTTTCTTTTGTTTATCCCCTTATGCATTTCTTTTCTCAAAATAAATTCAAGGATACACTCCAAAACCCACACCTCTAACATGGCCATGTTATTATGGCCATTTTAAGACCACTAAAAGTAGTCATTCATTAGGTACATATTATCGTGATTCTTATTTCTAAACCAGATAAAAAATATAGTAAAATAAGTAGTCATTATCATATAATATATATTTAAAGCATATTTTTTTATTATGTCATACATATACATGATTCTCACACTTTTTGTGTTTTCATCTACAAGTATTCTATATTTATTTACACAATACTTCTTCCTTATCACATGACATATGATAGAAGTAGATTTTTATTTTGATTTATTAATCTACATATTATTAAAGGAACACTATTATGTTTTTTTTCATCCTAAATAAAATTATTACTATATATTTAAAATACATACCATTTTTTCATGTGAAGTGTACCCCATCCTTGTTTTATGGTAGGGGTATATTGTTTTTTATGTGTGGTGATTATTATCAGCGCATAGTTTTTGTTTTATAAATTAACAATTCTTAATAAAAGTGATTAATATTAATATTTCCAAGTAATTTATTACAAATAACATTGTACCTAAAATGTTTCCTCCTCATTACAACCAATAAAAACATTTAATGTATCTTATTTTATTATTTGTGTATATATATGTGGTGGATGTGAGTTTACTTTCACTTCAAAATCCTTAAGATGATGATTCATAGAATTTGTTTGAAAGGATTTATGAGCCTTTCTAGTGACCATTAATTCAAATTTCATTTCATATTCATCTAGTATAAATATAATTTGTAAGGTATAATGAAGAGTAAATAAATGTTTCATTATTTTATTTTTTAGTAAAATAGAGAAAGTATGTCATAATATTACCTTAATATATTCCAAAATTATTGACTTTAGTATAGACACAATAATGTCCCATGTATCTAAATCAATCAACACATGCATTTGAGTGGTGACCCTGATATAATAAATGAAAATAGGCTTTTTGGGGTCAACAAACTAGTAATGTGAATTCTATCCAACCTTAAATTTTATTCATTTTCTTCTTACCTTAAATTTTTTTGTTAATACTATCATGTTATGACACTCCTATTTTTTTTATCAAAAATAGGTTGTTCACCGTATACCATTTCCCTAGTTTCAACATTGTCAATATGTTATTACTTGAGATTAGTAGCATCACCATATGTAGAAACTTGTTGTTCCTCTAGATTGAAAGCATCAAAATGTGGACACACCTGTTGTTCCTCTGGATTTGGAGAATTGGTGTATAAAGAAGTCATTATCTAAAGAAGTTGTTAAACATTTAATTTTGATTATGTAAATATAGTAGTAAACACATAATATTATGAGTTAACCCAACGTATATTAAAAAAAACTTTAACCTAATTATCGAACTCTCTTTTTTCTTTTAAATATTTAAGGGATTTGACCCCTCTATCGAGTATCCAAATCTTCTCATTGTGGTATCCTTTGACATACAAGACATCATTCATATTGGGACCACTGTGAAATAATTGTGAAGTCTCAATGAAAGGGGCATCCTTAGTTTAATTTACATCTAACCCAGTAGTGATTTTGGTCGATAAAAAAACAATTGGCCACCTTCTATTTACATGATCCATGAGATAAAATACTTATACTAACTATGATTCCATTATTAAAAGTTTTTCATTGTATCCTTCCTTAATGAAATACACTTTTACAAATATCAATTCATTGATGTTAACTGCAATATTGTTATCAATCCACTTACACTAAAAAATATGTAGTTGGAATGTTGTATAATCCAACTCCCATGTTTGTTCTATATTGTCAAAGTATGGAATATTCGCATAAATTGTATTTATGTATTTTGTACCAAATACATTAATTATTTACACTACAAGAGTAACTCTACTATTTTATATGATACTTTATTCATCATGTTTCTTTGTATATAATATATAACCATTAATTGCACAACCATTATAAGATAATATATGCACACTTCGTACCCAATCTATCCCTAAAAATCATTCTGAAATTGAATTTGGATTTGTATACGAATCCTTAAAAATATGGTCTTGAAGTCATCCTATAAACTGTTGGTTATGTGTATTTGATATCAATATTTCATCCCTTCATGGATTCAAATGCCTAGGAATTACTTCACGTGTTTAAACATATGGAATAACCTCTAAATTGTTATATAAAATGTAAATGTGATCATGATCTCTCTTTGTAATGTTAATTGTGACAACATATATTCCAAAAATTCCTTAACTCACAAGTCGTCTGCTATGATGATATTTTTATAGACCAATTCTCTCTACATCGAATAGGTGTTTGATATAGAATTCAATGACTTCCTAAATAATACATCTCTCTTTGATACAACCTTCTGACCAAATTTAATTTTTTTACATAACCATTCAAAATCTTTATATAACATTCAATGACGTATATTAATCTATAATGTATAGGACCACATAGTTGTATCCCTATAACCAAGTGGATCATCAATTGAACCATCATATCAAAAAAATTAAGGTGGGAAAACATCTCCAATTCACATAACATAAAAAAAATTTCCTTTCCATAGTTGGAAAATTTGTTTGGTCTGTAACTTCACTACATATAGCATTGAAAAATAAACAAAGTTTGGTTAATTTATGATGGAAATTTTTAGGCAAAATGCAATGTAAAGCTAAAAACATTAAAATTTTCATCAAACCATGAAAATCATGTGATTTAAATCCATTTAACTTTAAATCAGTCATTAACTTGATATTCTTGATATTTGATGAATACCCCTATGGGACCTTTATATCATTCACAAAGTTTTAAAATTGATATCTCTCTTTCATGGAAAGAGTGTAAGTATCTGGAAGAATAAAAGTATGTTTTTCACCCTTCAATGACAATAAATCTTCCTGCATCCCCATATTAATCATGTCCAACCAACCTTGATTTTATCCTTTATTTTTCTAGGTAAATTTAGTATCATGTTAATGACACGATCACACACATTTTTTTTCTATATGCATGACATATATAAAGTGTATACCGCACAAAAAATTTTGGTATCTTAATTCAAAAAAAGAAATATCTTTTTCCAAATGGTTTTCGTGAGGTTTTTCGAAGAAGGTTTACCAAAATAAGTGACCATATCCTTTACTTTCTCAACTAATCAATCACCTGTTAGTGGATACGGGGTTGTACCTTCTTCTGAATTCCCATTGAATGATGTCATCCAATATTAGTATTTATATTTCTAGGCTAAAAAATTGTGATGTCTAAGAAACACAATCTTCAATGAATGTTTCAATCTAACCGAGTGTATAACTTTTTCACAAATGGGGTTGAAACAACTTGACTTGGTCTTCCATCCAAATCGGCACCCAAACTAGATATTCACTGACCCAAGGATAATTCCTAATCCCCATGGGAACGTGAAAAGTGTCAGGGTTTTAAATACATAAAATGGGAATGATTCTCCACATAAATCGGAGTTAAGAAATAGAAAAATTCTATCAAAAATACGACATGGCTCATCCATAGGTCGGATGTCTATGCTATAAATAAAATAGTGGATATAAAAAAACATGAACAAGTAACTAATATAAATAGAAATAAACCAATACCTCAACTTACCCTTTAAACTACCTCACTTAGATATCATACCTACACTCACCCCCAATCTCATTCAATAGACATCATCACCACAAAATCACTCAATCTCCACATGAAATTGTGTAATCCACTGATAACCAAAATGGAAAGTGGTAAAGAACTCATTTAAAGGTCCACACACTAGAAGTTATATAAAAATAAAATCAATTACTACAAAATCATGTAATAGGAACACTTGTCTAAATACAATAAAATAAAACTACCTCAAATATCCCAAAGTTAATCAACACCCCCAAGAGTGTCCAGGAAGTGAACCAAGAACCTACAATTGAGATAATATAGGTGTGATCATAAAAATACTCATAAGGTCACCACCCAACTTGAAATCTTCTAAGATTTTAATTAATAAACCATTTTCAATTTAGTTTGAAATACAATTCAATAATAAATTTTCCAATTTTATTTAATTAAATGAAAACAATCACTTAAAATCTATTTTCTATTGACATAAGATACTTTTGAAAACCCAAAACACCCATTTACAAATCCATTTGAAAATCCAAAAAAATCATTTAATTTAAAATAGTTTCCAAAAAACACTTTTAAAAACCATTTAAAATAAAGTGAACCAAAAAACCCAATTAGAGCATGTTATAATTGGAACAAAAAATAAAAGCATATAATAAAGAAAATCATAAAAAGTAAGGGTCCTATATGTAGGGGAGAAATCAATCAAGCATAATAAAAGGATTACCTACATCAACCACCAATTAAGAAAATATGTTTCATGGGATCTAATCTAGCAGCTCAAGTAATAAGATCCTAAATTGGCAATAAAAATCCTATGTTGGACTATAAGAAACTGTATGTCTCGATAGTCCCATCATACTAATTGATCCATATCCCTTCTACCTAGGAGTGCAAAGCTACCATGGGGAACCATTAAGGCACACTCAACAACCCGATATCACTTTAGTTATCCCCAGAATAAATGAGAGCTTCACTCATCTAGGACTCTACTTAGTGACCAAGCACTCTCATGACAAATATAAAAGCGAAGGTGTGAAAAAATTCAATAATAAGTAGAATGAAAATAAAGATAACCCATCCTAACCTCTGATTACATCACAAAAGAAAAACTCCTATCCTTTGATCCATCCTTTATAATAAAAAATAACCCACAACGGATGCAAAAAAAGAAAGGGGCAACAAAGGGGCATTGCGACAATGAGAAATCCATTTAAAATTTCCAACTAGGCCTTTTAAAAAACCACTTGTGATGTTGAGTACTTTTATAATAAGTGAAAATCACTTATAGATCATTTCTTAAAATCACCCTTTGGAATATATTTGAAATAAATCAAATTTATTTTTATAAAAAAACATTTAAGGCTTAAAATACCATTCTTGAATTTCACTCATGACTTAAATGGGTTCTAAACAGTTTTAAACCACCCAATTTATTTAAAATAATTCTTAAAATAATTTAAAAATACTTATAATTTTAATTACCACTTGAAATTCCAAGTAAAAAACCTTTGAATAAATTATTTAAAGGCATAAAACATTTTTAGAAACCTTAAGATAATTTATAAATGCCAATCAGGTTTTTTTTAAATAATAACCAGCAAGTGCCACTAATTAAATTCCTTTTTTCACAATACATTGAAACTGGAAAACCTATTGAATAAAATGAGAAACATGATAAAATGACATAGTAGGTATAATTAATTAAATTCAATGTTTAAAAAATCAATAAATCAATAGTTTAGAAATTAAAATCTTAGGGCATGGAAATCCTACCTCAATGTGATGATGATCGAGTCACTACATGCCGCCTTCAATGGAAAAGGCTCCAATAATCATAAGAATGACCCTTTGAGCCCTAGAATCATGAAATACCTAAAAATAAATCTAGGATGAAACCCCTGGGGTTTGGTTGATTGATGTACAGTGATAGGGGAATATAAAATCTCAAGATAAAGAAGGAATGAGGGAAGAGGATCCCTTACATAGGTGAGTTAGGCATAAATCACCAAGAATCTGAGATAAAACACCACATAATGGGGATATCATAGGGGGGAATGGGGTTGTGGTATGGGTTTTCATGCATGAGTGAGAGGGGACTTCAAGGGGATGAGGACACTGGCGGATAAGGTTCGTACGAGGAATGAGGCTGCTGGAAGGGAGGGGTCACGTGAGGGAGCTCGCCGAGTGGAGGGGAGTGCGAAGGGGGTGGGATTGATCCTGGGGTGGTGCATGACAAGGGGGGAGGGGATAGGATGGTAGGGGTAAAAAAAATTCAATAAAACAAAATTAAAATTTTAAATCATTAGGTGTGGTGCATGGTTTACCCACACAGTTTTTCAAATCGTGCGGTTATTGTTCGACACCTACTAGGAACCCAAAAAACTTATGCATGGTTACTCCAAGGACCTCACATAGTTCAACAGACCATACACTAACTATTTAAACCCTCAATATATAAGGATATATCCAAATTCACAAGATTCACATGTTTAAAAACTATGTAGGCTAACTATGCACCCCTAAAAAACATTTAAAATTTTGAAAATTTCAACCTGAATCTCCCTAAATCACATAAAAACTCAAAATAATATCAAATAATATTAAATAAATAGTAATATAAAACACAGTGACACATTGGGTGTCACAATTCTCTCCACCATAATGCTTTCCTCACCAAAAAAATCATTTCCAAAGGATAAAAGATATAAAAGTATCAAAAATAAAATAGTTTAAAAGATAGGTAGAAGGGTCTATAAATTAGAATAGTCCCTAAATCAAAGAAGACACTCACTATAAATATTCATCAAGATCAATGAAATCATCCTCAAACATCATCCAACATCTCTAATATAAAATCAATCAACCATCGAAGTACATAAGGGTTCACTAACACCGAGACCTACCAAGGCCTCCCCATCATTTAGACTTCATCTAAAATAGTGGGTCAACAATGCACACACTCCCCAAAAGACACAACACCAATAAAGTGGTGTGGAAAAAAATATCCAATGAAGATTAAAATTCCTTAAAACATCCAAATAACCATAAATATAACTCACCTTTAATCTATCTATACTTCCTGAAGGTGCGTTTGGTTTCTCTGACGGTGTCATGGGATGGCTCTTGTGTATCATTGGAGATTCCCCCCGTAGCATTTTTGGAGGTTGTGGATTGCCTCAGGTAGACTCTTATGGATTGCTTCAGGGCTGAGAATCTACCCCTTATGATCTTCAGACGTTTTGTGGATTCATGGGGATTGGATGGTGCGGTGTGGATTTATGTTATCCACCGTCATTCCTTCTATATGGTTTTGGATTCAGAAATAGATTTTGTTAAGGCATGGTGAAAAACACCAAGATTGTTTAGTCACTAGCACTTTAGATTGGCTCCCTTATCTATGGAGGCCCATAAGCGGAAGGAATGTTCCTGTGTTGCGGTTTGGATTGGTCTTCTCATCCTCCCTATTCCTTTCTAAAATGATGCGCTTCTCAAGGACATTAGAGATTATATTGGGGGTTTCTTATGTGTGGATGAATTCATCCTTTCCTATGAAGATATTCTAGTACCTCATATTTGTGTCAAGCTGGATATTTCTCTCCCAATTCTAGAAATGATCGCATTAAATTTGTAGGATTCGGTGGATTGGGATCAAGAGATTATCTTCTCGGTGTTTCCCAAGTACTATTCCTCATTCTGTCTTCACGGAAATTCAAGGAAGGTGTGTAGAACCTAAAAGTCAAGTAGACCTATCTAGGTTCATAGGGACCGAATGTGTGAGGTGTTCCCTTATCCTCGTCTAGAAGGCTCCGTGACTGACCCTCCATGGGCGGAGGTCATAGAGGTGGTGGATGATCAGGCTTCCCTAGAGGCTCCAACTATCTTGCCCAAGATCTCCTCTCCTCCTGATGGAGACATTTTCCTCAGTAAGAGCCTAAGGCCTCACAAAGCAGAGGTTCCCTTTATGAGGCTTGATATTCTTTCTTCTAGTTTGTTCAGTACTCATCAGCTTCTCGTAGTAGGAAGAATGTGGGTAAGGCTCTAGGCCTCCCTCTTGCCCACCCTGGCTAATTGGGTGTTTCTTATGGACCAAAAAGAAACCCTCCATGTGATTCCTATAGAGAAGGTGAATGCAGAATGTGTGCCTTGTTATCCCCCTATTAATGGAACTGGTACAAAGGAAGGTTCTAGGATGGTCCTGGATGATCCAGAGAGTTCTGAGTCTAAGAATATGGAGGTGAAAAATCCCCTCTCTCAATGTCATCCAACAATGATGAAAGGGTTGTCTTATGCGTTCCCCTATCCTTTGTCTCCCTTAGCTACCATTCCTCCAGTCCAGATCCATGGAGTGTGTACGCATGCTAGATCAAGACTCTTTATGGAATGCTCCTCCACCCACAACAACAAGACTGAGACGCCTGGGGTCAAAACTGGGATTCTGTTGATTTAATGTTTTCTATGATCATATGGAAGTATCGCAGCCTAGGGGATTAGGTTAATACTAATTGCATTGCCTTGGAAGTGAAGAAAAACAAAGTATCTATTGTGGCAGTCCAAGAGTATAAAAAGAATCTAGATAAAATCAAGGAGTTCTATTGTAGAGTTACGATTCATGGATCCATGCATGAGGACCCTGTGAACCGCCACATCTATCTTTTTTGGAATAAGGATATTTCTTTGGATGTGATTTTGGTAGGTGATCAATTCATCACTATGAATATCTTAAAAGAAATGGAGAGATTCTTTGTTTTATTTTTCTATGGAAGTTATGATGCATAGAACAGAAAATAGTTGTGGAAAGAACTTGGCTCCTTCGAGCCGAAGGACCTCCTATGGTTTGAGGTAGGGGATTTTAACATCGTTTCTGGTCCTGATGAAAGGAAAGGAATATGTTATTTTCCTCATTAGGATAGCTTAGACTTTGTTCAGTTTGTGAAGAGCTCAGGGATTCTTGATATAGGGTATATTGTAGATCACTATATGTGGAGCAACAACCAGTAAGGAGGTAGGCGATGCTAGATCCGACTTGATCGGTGTCTAGATAACAGCAATTCTATCAACTTGTTTTCACATTCCAAGGTTAAACATCTAGTCTACGACATATCATATCATTCCTCATTGCTTGTTTCTTTACTTACTAGTCTAGACACACAGGAGTATTTTAGGTTCTACCTTCAGTGGGCCTGTACTCCTGGATACTAGAGAGTGGTTTGTGGCCTATGGGAAGGAACGATTCGGGGTTATTCGTGGGTTTCTATTCACAATAATCTTTAGAGGATAAAGTAGGGGCTTCAAGAATGGTCCAGGAACTTACCTCTTGTTGATCAGAACCTGGAGGACCTAAAACAGATCATCGACAACTTGGAATCTAATATGGAGGAGGAATGGAGTGACACATTGTTTGAGGAGTTAATGGAAAAGAGGAATTGTTGGGTGGAGCTTCTTCTAAAACAGGAACGGATGGAATAGGACCGCTCCTGTGTGAAATGGCTGAAAGAAGTAAAGAAAAACATGACGTTTTTTCATGCATGTATTAGAGAAAGAACATGGTTGATCCAACCCAACATTTTACTTGAGGATGGAACCTATACGAATAATAGAGACACAATGTGAAGTATGGAACATTCATTATTCAAGTATCTCCTTGCTGGTCCTAATCTGAGGATGCTCAGAGGCTACCCAAGTGGAGCCGCAGATATCTGGGAGGCGATTCCTAACTTTGTGTTTGTTCAAGATAATAAGGGTCTGGAAGAGGTCCCGAACGAGGAAGAGATCCATCTGGCTATGATACATCTCGACCCTGAGAGTGAACCTAGGCTAGATAGTGTTCCAGGATTGTTTTATAGAGGGGTGTGTTATGTGGTTAAGGGAGACATCATTGAAGATATCCAAGAATACTTTTTGTGGCAGGAGCCTCCCTCTGGTTGCTTGTCCTACTACCCTTGTTCTCATACCAAAGGTCAGGGATACTTCATCTCTTTTGCACTATTGACCAGTTATATTGTGAAACTTTCCATATAAGATCCTTGCATGTATTATTAATCTAAGGTTGTCCAAACTCTTACCACAGTGGATCTCTGTTGAGCAGCACAACTTTGTGGGGGGTCGCTCCATTCAGGGTGCAATTTCTTTGGCGCAGGAGTTTATTCAGGACATCAACATTAAAACCCACAGATCCAACTTCACAATCAAACTTGACATGAATAAGGCATATGATATGATTTAATGGAGCTTCATTAAGAGAGTTCTTGAAGTTATGGGTTTCTCATCTAGGTCTATGGATTTACTCTTCCATTGTTTCATCTCATCTTTGATGGATCTTTCTTTCTTGGGTAAGTCTCACGGCTTCTTCAAGGCTATTAGAGGTCTCTGGTAGGGGGACCCGATCTCTCTAAGTATCTTCATCCTATCACAGGATGCTCTCAACCACCTTTTCAACTGGGGCCTGTTTAATGGAGTTATTCTCCTGTATATAAGGAAACATAATATTCCTACAATTTCCCACCTGATGTTCACAAACGACACAATCATCTTCATTAATGGTGGCAGGGACTCTGTTCTTGATATCAAGAAGATCCTTGATGAGTACTACTACTGGAGTGGGAAAGTTCTTATAAAATCCAAAAGAAATACTTTCTTTAATCATAAGAGTGCTCCCAGTCGAGTTGCATCCCCTATTTCACCGTTTGAACATGCAGTGTGGGTCCTTTCCCATAGAGTATCTGGGCACACCTATTTCATCAGGAAGGCTTTAGGTTCAGGACTTTGACCATGTTTTTAATAGGATCACGTATCATATACTTAACTAGAAGAACTTCTATTTATCTTTGGGGGTCATATTGCACTAGTTAACAGTGTCCTGTCTGCCATTCCAGTTCACACTTTGGCCTCCATCAACATCCCGCAGGGTGTAATCAGAAACATTGACAAGGTTTTTTGCATCTTTATTTGGGATGATCTATCAGAGGGTAAATGACACTGGTCCTTGTGGGAAATAATGGTGAGACCCATCGATGAAGGATGGATTAATGTGAAAAGCCTTCAGTGTATGCTCGACTATATGTAGGACTTTCTTGTGTGGGAAGTTATTGAGTAATGCACTTTATGGGGTAAGTCAATGTCTCTCAGTTGTGGGGGTAATGAGGAGTCTTTGTATGGCTATGCTTACCCCTTTTGGTAAAAAATATTTCCTCTCACCCAATTCCTTCAGTATAGTTCTCATTGGATTGTTGACGAAGGTAATATTCTTTTATGGTACCAGAATTGGGGAGGCTCTATTCTTAGTTTCCCTGGTTTTATGGCTCTAATGATCATCCTTAAGAAAGCTTAGCGTTATCCTAGGTTTACATCAGTGGTTTTGGACGAGGATCAACAATAGTTTCTCGAGTCCATTGTGATTACTTCTGATCCTGATAGGTGTGTGTTCACACCATCTACCTCAGGCGCTTTCACCACCAGGGATTTTCGCAAACTTTCTTCTCCTTAGGATCAACTGGACAATTGGAATGACTTGGTGTGGTGTAACATAATCCCAGAAAAATATTACTTCCTCACCTATCATATTAGGAACTCTGATATTTCTATGGATGATAACATCAAAAAATTGGGTATAAGCTTTGCCTCGAGGTGCCATTGTTGTAACACCATGCGGGAGGAGAGCACAAATCACCTGTTCTTTGAAGGCGATTGGGATCTTGCGGTTTGAACATTCTTTGGAGGCTTCAAGGATCTCTCACCACAAGAACATAGGGGAACTTATTTTCTATAATGGCGGTTCCATGGTACTCACGACTCTGGTACAGAGAGGATGGCTCAGGCGGTGATTCTCAGTGGAGTGTGCTGGAGCTTGTGGCATGCCAGAAACTAGGCTAGGTTTGAGGGGTCTCTCCCCACGATGAGGTCCATCATCTTGATAAATTGTTTCCTATTGGCAGACAAGGTTTTGATTATCCAAAACTGGAGAGACACCCGTTCCTTGTGATTTTTTTAGGTCAGTATCCCATCTTCTCATCCCTCCATGGATAGACCGCAGGGGAGATGGGTTTTTTGGTGCCCTCCTAGTACAAGATTCAAGTTGAACACCGATGGGTCCTATATTCTGGGCAACATGAGAGGGGGGAGTGGTTTTTGGTGCTAGGGGTAATTTGGTTCTTGCCTTAACCTCATCTTTTGGAAATCTTATCTATCTCATGGCCGAGACCAAAGAAATGCTTAACAGGATCACTCTTTGTACACAGTAGAACATTGAAATCTCTTGGGTGGAGACTGACTCTTTGATCCTGCATGATTCCCTACACGGTAAAGGATCCACCCCTTGGTTCATGTCCTACATTTCTAGGCAATTTAAAGCACTCCTCTGCAACAACATTCAAGTGACCCATATGTGGTGCGAGGGAAATAAGGTTTCTGTTTACCTTGCTTATTTGGTAGACTAGAGCTCCATCAACACTCGTCTCCTTAATCATAATTTCTTTAAGCCCTATAGTGTTAATTTGATCAGAGGGGATGCCCTTAGTTTGCATCATTTTAGGCCCCCCTAAATATGTTGTGTCCTTTTTGAACTTTCTCTCTCTTTTAAATAAAATTTTGATTTGGAAGGAACCATAAGAAACATGATCACCATTGAACCATAAACACTATAGGAATAACCATCATCCCATAAATACTCTCATCCAATCACCCAAAGCACAACCAAATGAAATAAACCTAAATAATCCCACTAACTCCCAATCCCACCAAAAAAAGAGAATCATCAAATCAAAGAACCACCCCAAAATGTCACGAACCATCCCCCGATGCCAGTTCCGTGACTACCCCAAGCCCGCATTCCATAGTCCAAGGGCTGGCAACTAGCACCGAAAGGCGTATTCCCTAAAACCAGGAAGGAATTGCCTTTATAACCAGTAAACAAACGCAACCAAGCACACAAAAAGATACGTACACAAATAACTTGTATATTAAAAATAGAGTTTACAGTAAGAAAAAGGGTCCAGAATACAAGCCCAACTGTAAAAGTACAAGAAAACTGAAAAGTACAAGTAAAACTGGGAGGTAAAAGTAAACCGAATAGCTCCTGTGAACACCTGCCAAAGATCCTACCTAAAGGGTAGGTACAACTCTCGAACAATCATCTCTGTGGTATGCCTCATCTAAGTCCACCATCGAGCTACCTCTAGTCCCGGTACTCTCATCCTCAGTCAGTATTGTCCGTCCTCTACACCAAACACAACAAGGTGTGGGAATATCCCATGGAGGGGTGAGTATAATAATACTTATTAGGGACCCTGAGACCCTAAAGGTCTCACAAAATCCACAAAGGATTAACCACAAAGCATGAAATCAAGTGAAAATCCTACTTAAGTATATGCCCATACATATACCTAAGTTATCAAGTATACCCATCTCACTCATGAAGAAACATAGGGTCCAAATCAAAATCTCAAAGCTCAAATGTTCCAAAAAGGAAGGAATACCATGAAGGTAAGTACCACACATGTACGCCGCATAGAATAATACCACCAAGGTATCACCATGAAGGAAATTACCACACAGGTACGCCACACAGAAGAATACCACAAAGGTATTACCACAAAGGTAAGGACTCAGCTCATACCAGGTATAAATTAAGTACAGAATTATAGATGATTAGATGTAACTACTTAATCATCTTACTCTGTTAAGAGGAAAACCCACGCAGGATCCTAATACATCATCAGACCCACACAGGATCCTAGTACAGCAGACCCACACGGGGTCCTAGTACATCATCTGAACCACACAGGATACTAGTACAGCAGACCCACATAGGATCATAGTACATCATCAGACCCACACATGATCCTAGTAAAGCAGACCCACATAGGATCCTAGTACATCATTAGACCCACGAAGGATCCCTTTCTCATGTTACAGCCAGTTACAGGTTTCCCGCACTAAGCTCGCTTGTCTCCAGGAGGGCCTTCTCCTCAAGCCACTGGTCGATACTCCAACTGCCATGAAGTCCCATGAAGAAGTATCCCAAAGTACCGTCATGTTGTAGGGGTCTTAACTCAATAGATCGTGCATCAAACGGACGCCTGGTCTGTAAGTTATTATCCTTTTAGTCCCAAGGGCCCGGTTGGATTTATGCTCGATCCAACCCGACCTTACCCCAACTTTATCCAAATATCAAGTGGGGTATACCAAAAGGACCGTCTCTCTTTAAGGTTTTTGACGCCGCATATGGTTCGTCAAATGGACGCTTGTAGCTCAAGTTATGGCCGAAAGAACGTATAGGTTCGAAACTGGTCCGGGTCCGGTCCGACCCGATCAGACCGACCTGACCCAGCCTGACCCGGCCTGGGTCGATATGACCCGGTTCGGGGCACCCGGCCTAGCCGTATGCAGTGGGATTTGTGCACCCCCCGCTCTCAATCACCGAACGGCTGAAGCCATTCGGTTTCCAGGTGGCACGCAGGACCCGCCATGGGTCCCGTTCGGTCCAACTCGGCCGACCAAAATGGCCAGTCTCTTCTTCTCCTGGCGGCGCATCGTGAGGCGCCCCTCCGTGGTCGGCTGACTTCCGCCATCCGCCACGGCTCCTTGCTCTAACAGTGGCGCGTCGTGCGCCTCCCCTTTGCAGCCAGCTGAACTTCGGCCGCCCTCTGTCCACTGCCACGGCCGATGGGCCGCGACCCTTCTCTGGTGGCGTGGTGGTGCCACAGCCTTCGTCTCAGCCAGCCGTGGTTCCGGCCGATATTCCCGAACCCCACCAGTTTCAGTCACCATTATACTCCATCGTGAAGAACACAAAAGAACTACAAGATTTGTGGAGGGTTCGGGCCATGTTCGTTTGGCCTGTACCCTCCGCATTAGAGCGGTAGCAAGCGGTTCAAGGGAGGTGATTCAACGTGAGAGAAAAATTAACGTTGATCAATCAAAAACACACCCCTACCTCATAGTTTTGTTGACATTGAAGAGGAGGGAAGGACTAACATCGGTTTGTCATTGTTGAAGATATCCCACATTGGAGGTGGTGCGTTCCTCGTTAGAGAAGTTGGTGCATTCCTTGTTGGAGAAGATGGCGCATTTAGAGAAGATGGAACATTCTTCATTGGAGGATGAGTTTCTCCAAGAGCTCTCTCCAAGCCTCCCTTTCACTAATGATTTATCCCAAGAAAAAAGAGGATTCAACTCAAATAAAAATATATTTGTCCATTTTTAAATTGTTGGCACAAATTAAGTTGGCATCCTTAATCAATTGATGAGGAATAATTAATGTAAAGGAAACCTAAAGTCACCTCCCTCATTAAAGAGGGAATTAAAGAGTTGGGTGGTCCCCACATTTAAGAATTCAATTTGGGGGGTTTAGGCTTGGGTGGTCCCCACCATAGAACAATCAATTTGAAGGATAAAAATAAAATAAAAGTTATTCTATAATTTTCTTTTTATTCCACGAAAAACACGAAAACTAACTTTCACCCTCGACCAACTATAGTTGAGGTGAATGTATCCTTAAGTGAATACTTGTGCTACAAGTTCAACGGTGTCCTCAGATTTCAATTCCGAGCACTAGTTCAAAAGTTACAAAAACCCACTCACACGTTTACTGAACGTACCCAAAGAAAAGTTCAGAAATTCATTCCGGGCACACTGGGCCTCGGAATCACGCACCGTCAATTTTCACAGACTCGTAAAATTTCCATATAATTAAAAAAATACATGGAATTTATGGGTCTTTACACTCCCCCCCCCCCCTTATGGCTTTGCATCCCCGAAATCCACATTTACAAAACTAGAAAAACAAGTGGGGGTACTGAGCATGAATCTAAGCCTCCCGCTCCCATGTGCTCTTATGGAGGTTACCATTCTTCCAATGTACACGCACCAAAGGTATCAACCACCCATGAAGGTCCCGCTCCTGTCGATCCTCAATCTCTATTAGAACCTCTATAAACGTCTCCCCATCATCGATGTCCAGCTTGTCATGGTTGATAATGTCAGAAGGGTCGTGCACGTATCTCCTTAGCTGGGATATGTGGAAAACGTCATGCACCTGGTGCAACTGAGGTGGAAGAGCTAGGCGGTAATCCACCTCCCCAACTCTGCTGAGGACCTAAAATGGTCCAATTAACCTCGGAGATAACTTTCCACCCCGGCCAAATCTCCACAAACCTCATCGGGGTGAGACCCGTAGAAAGACGTGGTCACCATCCTCGAATTCCAGAGGTCTCTGTCTCCTGTCGGCATAAGACTTCTGACTACTATATACAGTATTCATCCACTCTTGGATGATCTGTACCTTCTTCGTGGTAGCCCGTACCATATCTGGTCCCATGAGTGCTGACTCCCCTGGGTCAGTCCAGCACAAAGGCGATCTGCAAGGTCGGTCGTACAATGCCTTGAATGGTGTCATCCCAATAGTGGAGTGATAGATATTGTTTTATGCAAACTCCACCAAAGGAAAGTGATCTTGCCAACTACGACCGAAGTTGAGGACACCAGCACACAGCGTGTCCTCGAGGGTTTGAATGGTCTGCTCAGTATGGTCATCTATCTGAGGATGGAAGGCGGTGCTCAAATGAAGGTGTGTCCCGAAAGCCTCTTGCAACCCCTTCCATAGCCGGGAATTAAAACGTGCATCAAGATCGGAGACAATCGTCGAAGGTACTCCATTTAGCCGCACAATCTCCTGCACATATAGGTGTCCCAAGATCTCTACTGAACCCTACTCTCTGATCGGTAGGAAGTGGGATGACTTGGTGAGTCGGCCGACGATCACCTAGATGGAATCATTACCCTTGGATGTACGTGGAAGTACCGTCACAAATTCCATGGATATCCTGTCCCACTTCCACTCTGGGACCTCTAAAGGCTGAACTAATCCCACTAGTACCTGATGCTCTGCCTTCACTTGCTGAAAAGTGAGGTACCGAGAGACAAACTCTGATACAACTTTCTTCATTCCCAGCCACCAGTGCTATCGTCAGAGGTCCTGGTACATCTTCACCACTCCTGGATGTACTGCTTTAGGGGATGTGTGGAACTCCCTCAACACTTTCTCCCGAAGAAACACTGGTACCATGGTATGTCCTCTGAAGAGGATGACGTTCTCCTCACCTTCAAAAAATCCATTAGGTGTCTATCTTGTGGATATCTGAGCACGTCGAGCCTCACAGTCAGTGTCCCCATGTTTTGCCTCCATGACTCACTGAAGGTGTGGGGGTGTGACTGTAAGAGACTGAAGAAAAAATGATCCATCTCGATCTACAAAGGATATCTGCAAAGTGGTCAGATGCTTTGTTGCCTCACCTAGTAGTTGTATACCAGATCTTCTGCTGAGTGCATCCGCTACAATGTTCCTCTTCCCAAGAGTATAGACTATCTCGAAGTCATAGTCCTCGAGGAACTCAAGCCATCATCACTGCCTCAGGTTCAGGTCCTTCTGAGAGAAGATATACCTGAGACTCTTGTGATCCTAGTAGATTGTAAAATGCTCGCCTATCAAGTAATGTCTTCACATCTTCAAGGCGAAGACCACTGCTGCTAACTCTAGGTCATGGGTAGCATAGTTCTTCTCATGATGTCTCAACTGTCAAGAACCATATGACATCACTGCTTTCTCCTGCATTTGGACACATCTGAACCTGGTCCCTGATGCGTCGTAGTAGACTACGTACCCTACACCCTCCTCCGCTAGCCTCAAGATGGGGGAACTAGTTAGCCTCTGCCTCAGCTCCTAAAAACTCTGTTGGCATATCTCCGACCAAATGAAGGGTTGACCCTTCTTCTTCAATGCTGATAAAGGTTCTGCAAATCTGGAGAAATCTGTCACAAACCTCCGGTAGTATTGAGACAAAACTAGGAAACTCCGTACCTCCATCACACTCCTGGGTGGCTCCCAAGAAAGTACCACCTCGATCTTCACTAGATCCACTACAACTCCAGCCTCTGAGATGACATGTCCCAAAAAGTGAACCTCTCAGATCCAGAACTGGCACTTCGAGAGATTACCATAAAGATTATGCTCTCAGAGTGTGTCTAGAACTATCTGCAAATGATAGGCATGCTCCTCCTCAGTAGCTGAGTAGATCAAAATGTCATCGATTAAGACTACTACAAAGTGATCAAGGTTTGGCTGAAAGATCCTGTTCATGAGTCCCATGAACGCTGCTAGAGCGTTGGTTACACCGAACAATATAACCAAGAACTTGTAACGGTCGTACCGATATCTAAAATCCATCTTCTGCACATCCTCATCTTGTACTCTAAGTTGGTGATAGCCTGATCTGAGGACTATCTTCGAGAAACACCATGCTCCTTTCAGTTGATCAAAGAGGTCATCAATCCTTGGAAGTGGGTACGTGTTATTCACGGTCACCTGGTTCAAGCGCCGATAGTCGACACAAATTCTCAAGCTCCCATCCGCCTTCTTGGCGAACAAAATTGGGGCTACCCAAGGAGAAACACTGGGCCGAATGAATCCCTTCCCCTGTAAGTCCTCCAGCTGCACCTGTAGCTCACGAAGCTCCATGGGAGCCATCCGATATGCTGGTGTAGATATCGGTGTCATTCCGGGGTACAAGTCAATGTAAAAGTACACCTCTCTACAAGGAGGTAGACCCAAAAAATCATCAGGGAAGACATCCGCATACTGGTCCACCACTATAGGATAGCTCAGACTCTCCACATCAACTACTCCAAGGGTAAGGCTATCCAACTGATGAGTGATCGGCTGCACTCTCCTCCGAGTAAGTCCATCATGTTCTGCAAAGGCTCCCTTCTTGCCGGTGAAGGTAAACCTAGTCCCATCCATACGGACACACCACACTTTGTGCCTAATATAGTCTATCTGAGCATGGACTGTAGATAACCAGTCCATACCCAAGATGACGTCGTAAGGCCATGACGCCGCTACTAGGAGATTCTAGATGAAGATATCACCTCCTAGAGTAAGCTCACACTACCGAAACCCATGTGTATTCGTCAAATCCTCTCCCGTAGGAGTCTCTAGTCGTAAGGATCAAGCCAACGGCTCCGTCGGAATCTCCGAGCTCCGAACGAGGGTAGTGGCAATAAAAGAATGATTGGAACCTATGTCTATGAGTACTGCAGCTAAGGTGGAATAGACATAGATCACACCTCGTATCATCTCTGGAGCGCCATGATCGTAGGCCTCAGCTACCTGGAGTTGAGCTCTCCCCTGTCCACATGCTCCCTGTGGTCGGGGTGGACCACCTGGTGGTGGTGGCGGTAACACCTCGAATCGTCTCCCATCACCAGCTGCATGGCCAACTCCTCTACCACGTCCGCCTTCTCCCTGCGGACCTCCTCGGTCGAACCTATGTCTCTTCCTAGGTGGTCTCTCGACCATATTCTGATCATCCGTATGGAGGTTCGGACAATCACGAGCCATGTGACCCTGCCCGTCGCAAGTGTAACATCGCATGTTCCTCGCATGACTGGATCTGTCTCTGGTGCCCTGCACAACTGGCCCTGAATCTTATGGTTATCCACCTGTTGGTCTAGTCCTCTTGGACCTCCGTGACTTCTTTCTGCTTCCAGCTATAGAATACTCTGCTACGTGACGGCCGGTGGTGGGTTTCGCTGCTGGTGGCTGCTCAGTAAGGAAACTCTCCACTAAGAGGGCTCACTCTAACACCCCCGCCTACGTCGGGATGCTAATAGAAATCATTGAAGCCCTAATCTCCTACCTGAGTCCCTACTTGAAGGTTCGGGCCTTGAAGAATGGGTCTTGTAACATATCATTGGAGTAGTTTGAGAGGTCGATGAACCTCACTGAGTACTGATCCACAATCATGCTTCCCTGCTGCAGATGAAGAAGCTCCTATATACGCACTGCGCAAAGGGTCGCTGGGTAAACTCTACCCGAAACAGGCTCTCAAAGTCTGCCCAGAGGAGTGTCACCTCATCATGAACCTGGAGCATCAAGCTCCATCATATTCTTGTTTTTGACTATAGAAGACTAGCGGCAAGGATCACCATGAGATCAGCTGGTGTCCCTACCAGTCGGAAGACTCTCACTACGACCTCCAGCCAATCCTCAACCGCCTGTGGGTCTATCTCTCCCCTGAACCTGGGTGGACTCTGGCACTGGAACTCGTGTAATGCGCTCAAGCGGAGTGAACTCTCTGCTGCTGGGGCTGGTGGCATCAGTGGACCAACAGGTAATGGTACCGCGGGTGCCTCCACTGGTGCCTCTATTGGAAGAGGGCCCTGCACTAAGGCCTTGTCACTCGGTGGGATATTAGTGCATACTAGACCTGGAACCCTAGTTAGCTGTCTTCGTGGAGGAATCCTGAAAAGAAATAGGTGTGTCATGGTCAATAAGTTATACCTAGTGAGTCGACTCAAATAGATCACAAAGAAAACTTTTCAAAACACACACGCAATCAGTGTTTTCATGCACTGGGTTAGAAATCAGAAGTCAGGGTCCTGGTATATGGATACGTCGGCTATCGTACCAACACTGGATTCCCTAAACTGATAACTACACTCACTACACTTAACACTATTACCATTAAAAAAGATCAGAGTCCAATTTTCTATGGTATAACCAACTCCTCTGATACCAATTTGTCATGACCCGTCCCCCATGGCCCGTGTTGTGACTACCTCAAGCCCGCCTTCCATAGGACAGGGGCTGGCGACTAGCACCGAAAGGTGTATTCCCTAAAACCGAGAAGGTATTTCCTTTATAACCTATAAAAAACGAAACCAAACACACAACAAGATACCAACACAACTAACCTGTATAGTAAAAAGAGTGCGTACAGTAAGGAAAAGGGGCCAGAATACAAGTCCAACTGTAAAGTATAAGAAAATTGAAAAGTACAAGTAAAACTGGGAGGTACAAGTAAACTAAACAGCTCCTGTGAACACCGGCCAAAGATCCTACCTGAAGGGTTGGTACAGATCTTGAATGATCGTCTTTGCAGTATGCCTCATCTAAATCCACCACCAAGATACCTCCAATCCTAGTACTCTCATCCTCAGTCAGCGTTGTCCGTCGTCTGCACCAAACATAAGAAGGTGCGGGCATAGCCCGTGCAGGGGTGAGTATAACGATACTCAGTAGAGACCTAGAGACCGTCAAGGTCTCACAAAATACACAAAGGATAAACCAAAAAGCATGAAATCAACTAAAAACCCTACTTAGGTATATTCCTATAAATATACCTAAGTTATCATGTATACCCATCTCAGTCATGAGGAAACACAGGGTCCAACTCAAAATCCCAAATCTCAACTGTTCCACAAAGGAAGGAATACCCGAAGATAATTACCACACAGGTATTCCACACAGAAGAATACCCCCAAGGTATCACCACGAAGGAAAGTTCTACACAAGTACGCCACATAGAAGAATACCACAAAGGTATCACCATGAAGGTAAGGACTCAACTCATACCAGGTATAACTTAAGTACATAAGTATAGATGATTAGATGTAACTATTGAATCATCTTACTCTGTTAAGAGTCAGACCCACGTAGGATCCTAGTACATCATCAGACCCACACAGGATCCTAGTACAACAGACCCACATAGGATCCTAGTACATCATCAGACCCACACAAGATCCTAGTACAACAGACCCACACAGAATCCTAGTACATCATCATACCCACACAAGATCCTAGTACAGAAGACCCACATAGGATCCTTGTACATCATCAAACCCACATAATATCCTAGTACAACAGACCCACACAGGATCCTATTACATCATCAGACTCACGAAGGATCCCTTTCTCATGTTACAGCCAGTTAAAGGGTTCCCGCACTAAGCTCGCTTGTCTCCGGGAGGGTCCGCTCCTCAAGCAACTGGTCGATACTACAACTACCATTAAGTCCCATGAATAAGTTTCCCAAAGGACCTCTATGTCATAGGGTTCTTAACGCAACAAACGGTATGTCAAACAGATGCTCGGTCTGTAAGTTATTAGTCTTTTAGCCCCGAGGGCCCTGTTGGATTCATGATCGATCCAACCTGAACATACACCAATTTTATCCAAATATCAAGTGGGGTATACCAAAAGGATCGTCTTGCTCCAAGGTTTTTGGTGCCATAGACAGTTCATCAAAAAGATTCTCGTATCTCAAGTTGTGGCTGAAAGAACGTATAGGTTCGAAACTGGTCTGGGTGTGGTCCGACCCGGTCGGACCAACCTGACCTGGCCCGTGATGGGCAGCCCAGCCTGGCTGTATGCGGGGGGGGGGGGGGGGGGATTCACGCGCCCCCCACTCTCAATCACCGAACAGATGAAGCCATTCGGTTTTCAGGCAGCATGAGGGCCCCGCCGCGGGTCCCTCTCGGTCTAGCTCGATCGGCCAAAACGGCCTGCCTCTTCTCCTCCTGGTGGCACGTCGTGCGCCGCCCCTCTGCGGCCGGCCGAACGTCAATTGCCTTCCGCCATCTGCCACAGCAAGGCAGGTCGTGGCCCCTTGCTCCAACGGCGGCGCGTCATGCGCCACCCTCTGTCCACCGCCACGGCCAACGGGCCAAGACTCTTCTCTGGCAGCGCGGTCATGCCGCCGCCTTCGTCACGGCCATCTGTGTTGTCGTCCACTGTTCCCGAGCCTCACTGGTGTCGGTCGCCATCCTCCTCTATCGCGAAGAACACAAAATAACTACAAGATTTGCAGAGGGGTCGGGTCATGTTCATTTGGCTCGTACCCTCCACGTTAGAGCGGTAGCAAACGGCTCAAGGGAGGTGATTCAACGTGAGAGAAAAATTAACATTGATCAATCGAAAACACACCCCTACCTCGGAGTTTTGTTTATGTCGACGAGGAGGGAAGGAAAGACGTCGGTTCATCGTCGTTGAAGATGTCCCACGAGAGAGGTGGTGTGTTCCTCGTTAGAGAAGTTGGCGCGTTCCTCATTGGAGAAGATGGTGCATTTGGAGAAGATGGTGCATTCTTCATTGGAGGATGCGTTTCTCCAAGTGCTCTCTCCAAGCCTCCTTTTCACCAACGATTTCTCCCCAACAAAAAGAGGAGCCAAACCAAATAAAAATATGTTTGTCCATTTTTAAATTGTTGTCACAAATTAATTTGGCATCATTAATCAATTGATGAGGCATAATTAATGTAAAGGAAACCTAAAGTCACCTCCCTCATTAAAGAGGGAGTTCAAGAATCAGGTGGTCCCCACCATTATGAATTCAATTTGGGGGGTTTAGGCTCGGGTGGTCCCCACCATAGAACATTCAATTGGGAGGATAAAAATAAAATAAAAGTTATTCTATAATTTTATTTTTATTACATGAAAAACACGAAAACTAACTTTCACCCTCAACTAACTGCCATTGAGGTGAAAGTCTCCTTAAGGGAATACCGGTGATGCGAGTTCAACGGTGTCCTCGGATTTCAATTCTGAGCATTGGTTCAAAAGTTACAAAAACCTGCTCGCATGTTTACTAAACGTACCCGGAGAAAAGTTCAGAAATTCATTCCGGGCACACCGGGCCTCAGAATCACACGCCATTAATTTTCACTGACTCATAAAATTCTCATATAATTAAAAAAATTACATGGAATTTTCGGGTCTTTACACAAAAAAACCAAATATTTACATAATTTGATAGCACCCACCTTAGTCCTCACACACTCACGATAAACCTAGACCACCCCATGAGAAGGGAAGGATATGATTCAATAAATATCAAACCACATCCAAGATAAATAATGATCTTGGCATCACCACTCTATTATGATTCTAGGTAGTTCCACCAACTAGATAATCCACACCTAACAATAAAGGGAATCACCTAAATATTCTTCTTGAAAACAACCCATCTATACATTCCATGATTTCTCTAGGAGGTAGAATTCAAGTAACATGAGACATAAACTCAACTAGCTCATGTACCACCTCAACCAAGGTACAAAACCAAAATAAATAACCCAACCAAAACATGGTACACTAAGAACGTATCATAAAAATCTAATTTTCCTTTAAAACTCCAAAATTACTATAAAAGGTTTTAAAACCCATTTTACCAAAAGAAACCACTTAAAATAAACTTTTAAATAAAGCACCTCATTTAAAATTTGAAAACCACCTCCACTTTCCAAAACATTTTCTCAAAATGACTATTTTAAAACCACCCAAAATTGGTTTGAAAATAAATAGTTTTAAATTCCATTTTCCATCCAAAATGATTTTCACAAAATGCACACAATCAAAAAGACACCAAAATCCAATCAAAATCCAATGAATAATCAAAATATTACAAGAGTCCCATGAATTCACTCATATCACTAGGTTTCACCCAAGGGTAGTCTAAATATAAAAACCAGATAGGATGAAAAATCATGCTCGACTAGGCCACATGGGTGACGGTCATGTGCCAATCATGCAATGGTTCTTAAAACAGGTCCAAAATCAAGTGCTCGGTTACCGCATAGTTTTTTCAGGCCATGTGAGTCAACCTTACGCTTTTGATTCAATCTCTATTTTCATCACAAAACTTAGAACGACCCCCAAGGCAACTCAACTATTCCAATGAGGATCAATAATCCATCAAAAATAATCAAAATAAAATCCAAAATTCAAAATTTAAATCCCACTACCAATGGAAAATAGAGACTCCAAATGGAATAGATATCATGATACTCTCACCCATGTGTACCTCTCAAGTTCCAACCAGAAAAATTAACTCAAACTTACCCTAATATCCCAAATGAAAAAAGGTATAGTCATGAGTATGGTCTCCCACTGTAGAACCCAAACCAGCCTCTGATACCTTTTGTAACGACCCAATCCAGGTTGTCATCCAAACCAGCACTTGAATCGGCTTTCCACTGACCTGAGGGGTGTTCCATATCCCCAATGGATGGAGGAAATTTCTATAGCATCATATATATACAGTGAGAATGATTTATCCCTTAAATCGGAGTTTAGAAACAACAAAATCCTACAAAAAAAACTGGCATGACCCATCCATAGGTTGAACCTGCATACCATAAATAAAACAATAAATATAAAAAAACATGAACAAGTAATATATTTAAACAAATATAAACCAATCCCTCGTCTCTCCCTCAAAACTCCCTCACATTTCCAACATACCTCCTCTCACCCCAAGCTCCCTCAACAGATATCATTGCCACCAAATCACTCGGTCTCCACATTAAATCATGCAATCCACTAATAACCAAAATGAAAAGTAGTAAATGACTCATTTAAAGGGACACACACTGAAAATTATATGAAAATAAAATCAATTCCTATAAAATCATGTAATAGGAACACTTGGATGAATGAGATAAAATAAAACTAACCTCAAATCCACCAAATTCTATCAATGCTCCTAAGAGTGGCCAGGAACTGAACCAAGAACATACAAATAAGATAGTATAGGCATGATTATAAAAATAATCAATAGTCTACCAATATCCTTTCAACATTCTAAACTTTTAATTAATAAACCATTTTTAAGTTAGTTTTAAATACTGTTCAAAAATAGGTTTTACAAATTTATTTTATTAAATGAAAAATATCACTAGAAATCTATTTTTATCTAGCCTAAGACACTTTTGAAAACCAAAACACTCATTTAAAAATCTATTTGAAAATACATCAAAAGTATTTACTTTAAAATGGTTTCCAAAAACCTCTATTAAAAGCCATTTTAAAGAAATTGAACCAAAGATCACAGTTAGATCATGGTAGAACTAGCACCATAATTCAAAGAAGATAATAAAGGAAAACATAATAAACTAAGGGTTCTACAAGAAATAAAATCAAGGGAGATAGAAATCAATCACAAGAGAAGGATCCTTTATATCAACCACCAATAAATCAAACAGGTTTCATGGTATCTAATAGAGGAACTCGAGTAATACTATCTTGAACGGGTGACATGAATCCAAGGTCGGCCTATAATAAATTGTTCATCTCAGTAGTCCCATCGAACTAGTCATGCCATGTCCAATCAACCTAGAAGCATGAAGTTTCCATAGGGAACCATCAAGGCGCACTCAGAAACCTGATATCGCTCTATTTATCCCTAGACTAAACTATTGTTGCACTCATACATGACTCTACTTAGTAACCTAGCACCCTCAGGACCAATATAAAAGTGAAGGTGAGAAAATATACAATAATAAGCAGCATGAAAATAAAGATATCTCACCCTCGCCTCTCACACCCTCACACAATAACAACCCTTATCCTTTGATCCAACCATTGCAATAAAATAGATAACACAAAATGGGTGTAACTAGATCAAGGGGAAATAAGGGGGCATCACAACACTGAGCAATTCATTTAAAATTGGAAATCAATCCTTTTTAAAAACCACTTAGGATGATGATTCCTTTTATAACAATTTAAAATCACTTAACCATTTCTTAAAATCACACTTTGGAATCTGTTTGAAAGAAATCAACTTTCTTTTTATAAGAAAACATTTAAGGCTTAAAACACCATTCTTTAATTTCAATCATGACCTAAATGAGGTCTAAATAGTTTTAAACCACCCAATTTATTTAAAATAATTCATAAAAAAATTTAACAATACTTGGAATTTCAAGTACCTTTTGAAATGACAAGTAAAAACCTTCGAATAAATTATTTAACGGCCCAAAACATTTTTTACAACCTCAAGATAATTTCCAATGTCCAATCAGACAGTTTTAATTAATAACTACTGAGCACCACTGATTAAAATCCTTTTTTCACAATGATTTGAAACTAAAAAACCCTTTGAATCAATTGAAAACGATGATGAAATCACATAAACATGTATACTTAATTAAATTATATATTTAAAAACATCAAGAAATCAAAAATTTAAAAATTAAAATCTTAGGGAATAAAAATCCTACCTAAAAGTGATGGAGATCAAGCCAGAACATGTCGCCTTCAATGGTGAAGGATCAAATAAGTACAAAAACGAACCTATGAGACCTATAATCATGAAAAACCCAAAATTCAAGCCAATATTAAACCCCCATGGTTTGGATGATCAAGGTTTAGTGATGGGGGAAGTTGAAATCACAAGATAAAGGAATAAGAGGGAAGAGGAACCATTACCCAAGTGAGTCAGCCCTAAATCGCCAAGAAGCCAAGAGAAAATATCAAATTAAATGGAGCTTCAGAGGGGGAGGGTAGCCATGGAGGTTTGTTCTAGGGTGTCACGCATGAGTGAGATGTGATGTTGGAGGGGGGAGTTCTCCAATAGGGAGATTCACATGAGGGAGGAGGTCATTAATAGGGAGGGGTTGTGCATGGGAGCTCAACTAGGGGAATGGGAGTGAAATAGGGAGGGGGCTCAATCCCAAGGTGGTGCACTATGAGGGCGAAGGATGAGAAGAGGAGAGAGATAAAAAAATAAAAAAAATTAAAATAAAACAAATTAAAAATTTAAATTTTTGGGCATGACGCATGATTTACCTGAATGGTTTTCCAAATCATACAG
The DNA here is from genome assembly GCA_963277665.1 of Viscum album. Lineage (NCBI taxonomy): Eukaryota > Viridiplantae > Streptophyta > Magnoliopsida > Santalales > Viscaceae > Viscum > Viscum album. The sequence continues at coordinate 1,692,953,579 of OY728128.1, read as the reverse complement.
TGGTCATGTGACACCCACTAAAAACCCAAAACACTAACACACAATTACGTCTTGGAGATGGCACAATTCAACGGAATGTGTGTTAACCGTGTCAACTAGAATTGTCTATGGATAGAGCCAAATTCACAGGCTCCGCATGGTTTACTAACTGTGCAGGCTAACCACGTGCCCCTACTAAACTTTTAAAATTTTGAAAATTCTGACCTGAAACTCCTATAATTGCATGACAGCTCAAAATAATATCAAATAAATAGTAAAATAAAACAAAGTTATAAGGAATGTGTCACAAGGATACCCTATCATTCATTTAATGTTATATCCTAAAAAAATTCTATAAGACTAAAAATCATTTATCATCCCCTATAATATGGCTCTCGATGTGAAATCTTCATTTATATAAGCATCATACAATGAAACATGTGAATTCCATATTAATTTCAAATATACAATCAATGGAGTCAAATAAACATCAATATAATTACTCAGTTGTTTTGGTTCTGATATAAGTAGATAAAACATAATGTATTTTTACTTCACCCATAACCACGATGGAAGGTTATAATTTACCAACATAATTGGTCATGTAATTTGAGAGAAACTTTATACACCAAAAGGATTCACTCCATATTTAGATAGCGCAAGACAAAGGTTTCCCATATCATTCCAAAATTTAGGATACTCGTAAACATTTTTCTTTCACTAAGGAGAGATAGTTGGGTGATGAAATTTCCCATCTTAATTTCTTATATCTACATGTCATATCAATTATCTTCCAGTATTCTCACTTCCATATAGGCACCTAAACCTTGTAATTATTGGAAATTACTGTATAAATTTCAAAGAACTTGATTAATCCCTTTTATATCGAGACACACCACACTTTGGGAATTTTTTAAGTGATTCATGGTCCTTGCGAAATAATATAAAGTAATTTGAACAAACATGTATTCTTTTAGAGATTATACTCATCAAACGTAATATTCGTTTAGCATTGTATTTTAACAAATAAGTTTGTTATCTTCTAGTAGCATATCATTTAAGAGAGCAAGTAGTTTAGTAAAACTAGTGTCACTTCATCAATTGCCATCTTTTATATTATATAGCTTCAGTATGGCTGACAATGTTGTATATTTAGTACAACCATCATACAATGGTGTCTTTTCAGAACTCTTAAACTTCTAAAATATCTTTGGATATTCATGAAGTTCATATTAAACTATAATTTTCATTTTCTTGATACGATATTCGTTATTGTTTACACTTGTAATCATATCCTTGGTATGATCTTCATCATCATTCACATTTGTAATCATATCAAACGATTCATAAAACGCAGTGTTATCCCAGTCACTAGTCACATTCAGTTCTTCCTCGTGTTTAGTTTAACATTTATAACTTTGATATATTCAGTGGTGGTGCAATGGTAAGGGGGAAGGGTCATAGCAATGACATTTCTTTGGAGGTATAGGGTTTGAATCCTGGGATCCTACTCTTGGCGGGATTTCCACCTCCCATGGCCCGCTCGTCTTGTCAGGTCACCCAGTGCTGCATCAGGTGGACAGAAGGGTGCAACCCACCTAGATGATGGATTAATGTTTCAAACCATCACTGATCAAGCTGCCACCCCATGGGATGCTCTTCCTTATCGGGTGACAATAGCTCTTTCCCGGTTGGGGCTCTCTCCGGAGTAATCCCTTCGTGGTGAGGGGGGGTCCTGGGGTGGAGGGTTCAGAAATTCCACTCCTGGGGATTACCTTTTTTTAAGAAGTATTCTTCCAAATCCTCTAGACTAATTAGTCCGGAATAACAAAAATATAAACACATACAAGGGATTTGAGAAGTGTCATATAAATGATTTCTTACAAACTTGACGAACTATTTAACCTCATCTCCATACTCTTTTGTCACATGATTCACATCCATCCAATTTCGATTCATATTCATCCTATTTTATTCAGTAATATTCATATTTAATAAAAAATTACACATAAGTTATGAAATTAGAATCTTAAAAGGATATTCTTTATATAATAATACATATAGTCATCATATTTGATATAAATTAAAAATAATGTAAACTTTTAAAATGAAGTTTAAAAATATTGGGTGAATTATATTAGTTATAATGGGAAAAACAATATTTGTATGAATTTTTCTGAACTTTTGAATTAAAAGATCGATAAAATAATTATTTTTCTTTATTTCCCCATGAAAATTATGAAATTGATATAAAATATTTTCAAATTATTTTTCATTGTTCAAATAAAATTATAGATAAAATTCAAATAACAATGAACAAAAGAAATCATACTTCCACACAAAATGTTTGTGAATCAATGCAAAAACCATAATAAATATGCAAATTCTAATGAGAAGAAGAATAATAAAAAATTGTCCGAGGAAGGGGCCAAACAATGTGTGATTTATTATGTATTATTTGTAGTAGAATAATTGTATTACATATGAAATAATTTCTTATGTATCAAATATATTTCTTAAGTATTTTTTTAACATTTTACATATTATGGTTTCTGACAAAAAAAATATGTTACATATTCTATAGAATGTATAAATATATTATTTATGAAACTCTCTATTTAGAAATTATATTATGAATTTACAAAGTTGTAAATTTTCTTAAGTGTTTCTCTCTTATGTTTCTAGTTTTTTATCATTATGTGTTTTGCTAAAAAAAGTGAGGTGGTGGGGAGATTTTTTCATGTGAATTTTTCAAGTTTATTTCTCATTGATAGTTTCTTTGTGTTGTTGGCTATGATGTTTAAACCTTGAATGGGATGAATTTTGTAACGACCTGAAATTTTGAATAAATCTTGTTTCCTAATTTTGTGTGTTATTTTATTTTATACTCAACAAAATAGTTTCATTTGATAACATGAGTATAATTAAAATGATACCATTGGGTTTCGACTGTTATTTGACCATTCGTCAATATGACCACTGGAAACAAAACATTTCGATTATTGTCTCTAAATACAAGTGATCTTGGTTAATTAATATACAAAGAAGATTTGATGGCCTCATCCAGTAGTCTCGGGCCAATCGAATCCCGTCTAACAGAACTTGGGAAGAAGGTAGCACCACTAGGCTTTGCTCTGGACCAAACCCAAGCCGAACTTCATCACGTGAAGCTAGAACGGAATCGCCTTCGCGAGAAGTTCAAACTCATAGAAATTACTACTCGTGCAATGTTGGTCGAGCCGCCCCAAGATTCTCTCACCTTAGCACACCATACTCTTAGGTCCTATGCTGGTGTTATACGGGGCTATATAACGAGACCGTAACAGCCTTGTGTAATCCTTTGACTTAAATAAAAAATTTGATTTCTTCTTATGATGAAGTTTTTGAATTTTCAAATGTCTGGATAAATATAGTATGCATATTTGTTTATGAATTCTAGAAAAATGACATTTGAAAATTATTTATGTAAACCTTAAATAATTAATTGTGTGTAATGATTTTCAAAAAATGGTCTTTTACAATTATGTTCAGTTCGAAATTTAGAGTCTAATAAGATCAACTTAATTTCTGATGAATAGTAAATTATGAATAGTGATTTTATGCTTAGGATTAGTAATGTGACCAAATGGATTAGTAATGTCACTTAAAGAAGGTGTTAATATAATTTAGGCACCTTGATTAAGTAATGTGATTCAATAAAATAGGTAAATAACTATTTCAGAAATTATTAGTCAAGTATTACTTTTTTCAGGTGAATAGTGTTTTTTAAATAAAAATTAAATTAAAAATATTTAGAATTTTTTTTATAAAATGGATTTCATTTTTGAACTCAGAGCATCGATATTATGTTAAGATAATTTTTGGGGATTTTTCTGAAAAAAATGAATTTTCGGTGAATAGTGTTTTTATTTAAAAATTAAATTAAAAATATTTTTTTATTTTTATAAAATGGATTTTATTTTTGAATTCAGATCATTGATATTATGTTAAGTTAAATTTTTGGAGTTTTCTGAAAAAGTTGAATTTTCAGTGAATAGTAAAAATACAGTTTTAGGGTTTCAGTATGTTTAATGACATCATGACTGCATCATGATGATGCCATGAGATATTTTAAGGGATGGTCGACTTGTGAATATTAATATAAGGTATGAGGTGTCCCAAGTGGTCAAAACCATGAGAAAATACCACTTGTTTTTCCAATACCACCAATGAGGTGTCCCTTGCCCATTAATGCTTTGTCCCCTCACTTTCTCTATAAATACCAAGACATTCTCTCATACTTTACATTCCAAAATCCTCCTCAACAAAGTTCTAGTCTCCTTACCTCCCAAGGAGTCCTCCCAAGGTTCCCTCAAGCCTCCCAAGGTCCCAAACTTCAAGATTTTGAAGTTACTCTTCAAGGTAATGGATCCTAGCTCTCTCTTTCTTTCCAAGTACTCTCTTTTATGTCATTTCTTTTATGCTCTATGTTATTATGTTGGGAATGTTATTTTATATTCATACTACTTTAATTTTAATTTTCATATGATGAGAGGCCCCCTCTTTCTCCCATCAATTCATTTTAAGAATGTTTAAGTGGCGCCGTTAGGATGCCGCATTTTTAAGGGATTCTTTCACCCTTCTCATTTTCAAAATCTATTTTCATGTCAAGTCTTTCAAGTTACTTTTTATTATGTTGGGGTATTATCTATATATATATCATACTAATATTTTATGTTCATATTATGAGATACCCTATTTGATCTCATCAATTCATTTTTTTGAAGTTTTAAGTGACGTCGTTAGGTTGCCGAATTTTCATAAGAGAAATCTTATTTTTGTCTTCCTTCAATGTTTTTTATTTCATATGGTATGTATTTCAAATTTAATTACCATGTTCTTATATCCATTATATTTTGTCCTTATACTATTTTATAGATCATTTATGAGTGGGTGACCCATGTCCTCTCTCTTTTAAATGTTTTCTAAAACCCTGCAACATAGCCGTTATGCTGCCGAATTTTCGTCTCAAAATGTCTCTCTCTTTTTCTCAAATTATTTTATCTTATTAAGTGAATAATCAAAGATCTTTCTTCTATAGGGGTATTCACATATATATCAAAATGATCTATTTTAATCATGGGACTTACATACATAAAACCCTCTTTCCTTTTTCCGTGGGTTTAAAGTGACATATAGATCACGTCTTTAAAGCAGTTTTTGAAATGTGATGACTATGAAATGAAACCCATTTCTTTTATGCTATGTGGGTTGTTTATGAAATTATTTATGGAGATATATGTGTCTCACATGATAAAAAAGGAAAATTTAAGGGTGCGCCCTGATAGCGCTCCAATGCATTGGGTAAAGACTTAATCTCTAGAGATGACCATTTTTAACGACGCCTTGGTGAATAACCTTGGTAATTTTTAATAACACCTTGGGGATGGACCTTTGTGAAATGGAAATGATTTTCAATGTTAAATGTTGTAGCCACATATTCAAGTTATGAAACACGTTATTTTTATTATGATATGCCTCATGAACTCTTTCTCATGCCTTAAAGTTATTTTTCATGACTTTTGATGTATCTCAAGTTCTCGTGTAAAGTGTTTCCCTTGTTTCCCTTACTGGGCCTTCTAATCACCCTTTCCTTTGATGTATTCTCCCAGGTTATGAGATCCTGTAATGAACTTAGGATGAACAAATGAAGAAGCCTTTCAATTTTTTAAGAAGAATGTTTTTGTTGTTGTGGTCATGTATTAAGTTCCTGGTTTCCAAGACACTAAACCTTAAAGATCCTCAGTTTTGTATAATGTAATAAAATTTTATGTGATAAAAGGAGAGATTCCATAGTTGGTATCAAAGGATGGTTTAGTTATTTTTGGAAATTAGGATATGAAAAATTTAGGAAGAACCCTATAGAAAAGTTTAAATATAAGAAATCTTCCTGGTATTTTGGTGAGTATTGAGTAAGGGGTTGCCAAGAAAATACATCCCTATCTGGATACGAGCAGGTAGAGGTGGATCTGGCACAGATGTACATAGGGGTAAAACCCAAAAACACCGCTTTGAGCTAGACTCGAACGGGAACTGTTACACGACAACAGGCCTTGCTGCACTCTTGGTTACGACACTCCCGGGGGATATGCTTTGGTGAATTCATAAGCTTAGTATGAACCATTATTAAAGGAACAAAGATAAAATAAAATGAAGATTCACATAAGAATATATGATCATGGATAACCTAGATTGGAACCTAGGGGATAACAAGTTAGGCTATACTTTCCTTCTACAAGTTTATCCTTCTATGCTTAAAGTTTCCTTTTAATGATTGTTGGATAAGTATTTAAGCCTCTAATTATACTTTCTTTTCTTATTTAATGGCGGGAAATGGAAGAACGTGTCCTAACAACCAATGTGATAGGAAATTTTATGATTTCCCTATTAATGTGAAAGAGATTATGAGAGATCAAGTTGAACATATTGTGATTATTCCAAAACAGCTATCAAAAATTAAAATTAATAATTGGTACCTAGTTGAATGCCCAAATTAATCAAGGAAGAAGAAGAAAAAGTCTCAAGGATGTTCATCTGATCAAGTTGATAAGGGAAAGAAGACCCAATTTCTTTTTTGAAAAAATTGTGGGAGAAGGCACCAAGGAGAATGTCACAAAGGAACCGGGAGATGTTTTAAGTGTGGGAAGATAGGGAATAAAGTATCCAATTGCTTTAAAAAAATAGACAATGTGATGAATGGAGATAAGGTTCAATCTAATGTACTTTATACTATTCAATGTGGTAAATGTGGAGAAGTTGGACATTATCCAAGGAAATTATCTCTTGGAATGGATGAGAAGCATGATGAGAATCAACAATATTCAAGGACAAGGGAACAATGCAAGTCCTATGCTGAGATGGATCATGATGACTGAAGTACATGTAACTTCTTCGCAATAGTTGTCTATGTCATGTTGTATTTTAGTTCGTGCTCTATGAGCATATCTTTTATGTTTTCTAAGATCATCGAGTCACTACCTAAGATGATTTTATATCATTAAGGAAAACATCTATTGTTATGTACCACATGTTGATGTAGTGAAGTTGTTCTTAAAAAAAGGTGATTAGGGGATTAAAATATGATTATTATTTTGGAAGACGTTCACTATTTTGGGAACCCTATATGATCAAGGTAAATAGATTACTATGTTATTTTCTTTAAGGAGTAAAGGTTGACTTATATTTTGAAGAATCGATGAATTTAATGTGAACTTATAGTAATTTAGGTTACTTATGGAAATGATTAACCTATCTTGGGGAAAATATGTTTAGGTTAGTTACTTTTTTTATAAGATGTTAGGAGTGGTTGATGTTTTTTGGAGAGGAATGATAAAGTCTATCTTGGAAGACTATGTTATGAGATCGTTCTTATAATTGGGTTTCAATCTTAGTTTGGTTTATTTTGAGGATTTTTAAGGACAGTTATTTATGGAATGGTCTATGATGAACTTTGGGTAGTACCATGGAATTTTGAAGATTTAAAGAAGTTTCTCTTTATGACAACCCTGCTTTTTATTACAACTTAAACATGCTTTATTACATAAAACTTCACTTGATACAACAAATAAGATCGAGAGGTTTAGCGTCTTTGGGGCTTAGGATCATTACATAAAAACTTTAAACTTGAAATACAACATCTTTATTGAAAACTTCCTTTACATGACCACTACATTCCTTCGTACTTAGCATTGCATGGGATAACCTGAGGACATGCATAAGAAAAGGGTGAGCTATAAAGTCCAGTAAGGGAGTAAACAATGAATAACATGAGGAGTGAAATACATGTTAGGAAATAGGCATATCAATAGAGCATAAGAGAAACATGAACATAAAGGCATGATAAAGCATGATAATCATAGCATGGAAATGTGGCAACAACACTTAACATTGAATTAGCATGAGCCAAGGCTCATTGCACATGGAGCATGAGTAAACCCTCATTGCACTTGAAGCGCGAGTAAACCCTCGTTGCACTTGAATTAGCATGAGTAAACACTCATTGCACATGAAGTATCATGATACTATACTTTACCCAATGCATTGGAGCGCTATAAAGGGCGCACCCTTCTTAAACATTTCATTTCATGCATAAGTGTACCACATGGATCATAAAACATGGATTCATAAAACATAATCATTTATTCCACGATAAAGGGATGTGGAATTCATACATGAAACTTTATAATCAATAAGTAAATGTGCATAAAGGTGAATACCCTTGATGGAGAAATGGGCATGGTATTCACTACACAATGATATTGTCTTAGAAAATCGGTGTGATTTCGGCAGCGTAACGGCGTGACATAAGAATTCATAAAAAAAGGTTGATGAGAGATAAAGGGGTTCCTAATCATATTTAAATGAAATGGACAGTAAGGAGGTCATATATATACATGTCCCAACAATAGAAATGGAATTTTGATTCATGATACAAAAGTATTGCTTGAATGTAAAAGAAGAGAGAGAAGTTCCTTTCGGAATTTCGGCATAGCAACGGGTATACATGGGAGGCATTTAATGAGAGAGAAAGGGTTCTCCCATCATTAAAACAATAAGAGGGAAGTATGGGGGAGATTTGAAACCATACCCCAACATTCATAATTGAAATAAAAAGGGCAATACAACTTAAAGAAAATTGACAAAAATTAGAAAGGAAGAAAAACCCTTACTTGAAAGTGTGCTTCCAAAGGCTAGAGAGAGGCTTGTGAGAGGCTTCTTGGGAGCTTGGGGCACCTTGGGAGGATTCTAGAGAGAGTAGGGAAGAGTTTGGACGAAATCCAAGGGATTTTAGTGAGGAGGAAGTGGGAGCTTGGGTGGGTTTATATAGGAAAGGTGAGAGAATTCTTTATTATTTAGGTTTGGGAACCCTTATATTCAAATAATCCAAACCACAAACCATCCCATGGTATTTTCCCATGGTTTCTGGAAAAGGAAAGATGAAAACAATATTTTACAAGGCCAAGGTCCGAACTTATTAAAAAAATTAGGGTTGCTTATGTGGAGGTGAGTCACACTCCCATGGAAATTAATTTAAAAAGGCAAAGTGTTGAATAAGTCTTGAGGGCTCCATTAATGCTTTGAAAAGTAAGTCAAAAAAACCCAAAACCTCATTATTTTAATGATAAAACACATATTGGCCGAACATAAGGATTATGGTATTTTATTACATCACCATTGGGTCATTATGATGTCATAAAACACATTATATATTTAAATGGTATTTAATTTTTACCCAAAAATTTGACTGTCTCAGAAAATTATGAAAAATTCACCATTGGATAATTTCGACATCCTGATTCCAAAAATAATATTTATTTTATTTAAATAATTTTTCTAAATATGTGAATTTTCACTTTTAAAATAAAAACCGACATTTATAAAAAATTCACGGGTTTTGACAGAAATGGCTTTCAAACCTTAATAAAAATTTTAATTGCATTCATAAAATTATAAGATCATTTATATTTAATAAAAATTAATTTAATATTAATAATAATATTTTATTAAAATATTATTTAATTCAAAAATCCTTTAATTTAATAAAATATAATTCTTAATTAAATAATAACTAAAAACACCATTTGTACTTTAAAAACTAATTACAATGTATCAAAAATGACTAGAAATTATATTCATTATTATATAAAAAAAATGTACATGAACATGGTGCTACTTATTTGTTACATAAACCCTTAAAATAGCCGCATAAGACCTAAGGGTAAGGTGCGCGATGGTGACAGACTCTTGGGGCTGCTCGGATAACATCGCTCAAGTGGTAATCTCTATCAACTTCCATTTTTCCCGTAGACGATCACGTTCGAGCTTGACTTGATGAAGCTCAGCTTAGGCTTGGTCAAGGGCAAAGCCCAAAGACGCCACCTCTTTTCCGAGCTCCGAAAAATGGGCTTCGTAAGGGGCAATTCTACTGGATGAGGCCATCGCTTCCTTTGTCTGAGTAGAAATGGTTTTGTTAAAGCCTTATATTTATACTACTCAGATGATCACTGTTCAACGGCTATAAAAGTAACAGTCACAAATCTTAACATAAAACTAAAGAAGTTGACATCTTATAAAAACATTTTTTTCATAAAGAAACATTTAACTGGATCAAGAGGGATTTTCCATTAATGAAACTTTTGGTCGTTACAACATTCCCCCCTTAAGAAATTTCGCCCTCGAAATTTTCCTTTTCCCACACTAAAACAAATGTGGGTAACTTAGCTTCATCATATCCTCCGACTCCCAAGTTGCTTCTTCAAACTTGTGGTTTCTCCACAACACCTTGACGAGGGGCATTGTCTTATTTCGTAGAACTTTTTCTCTACGATCTAAGATCTTCACTGGTTGCTCCTCATAAGAAAGATCGTCTTCTAATTGTACCACCTCAGAAGAGAGTACATGTGAAGGGTTTGGTATGTACTTCCTTAAGAGGGATACATGGAAGACATCATGCACCTTGGCCATAGTAGGTGGAAGTGCTAGTCGATAGGCCACAACCCCAACACGATCAAGAATCTCGAAGGGGCCGATGTACCTTGGACTTAACTTCCCTTTCTTTCCAAACCTCATGACCTTCTTCCACGGAGATATGCGTAAAAACACCATGTCTCCGACTTTAAACTCAAGGTCTCGTCGACGATTATCTGCATAACTCTTCTGTCGACTTTGGGCTACCTTGATATGCTGCTGAATGGTTTTCACCTTCTCCACCATTTCTTCGACCATTTCTGGTCCAAGAAGCTTACGTTCACCGACCTCATCCCAACATGCCGGTGTTCTACACCTTTTCCCATACAGGGCTTCATATGGTTCCATTTGGATGCTTGAGTGGAAACTATTATTATAAGAGAACTCAACTAGAGGAAGATGTTGATCTCATCCTCCTTTAAAGTCCATTGAGTACGCTCTCAACATATCCTCAAGTGTTTGGATAGTCCGCTCGGATTGGCCATCAGTTTGAGGATGATAGTCCGTACTGAAGTTCAGTTCAGTATTCAAAGCATGTTGAAGACTCTTCCAAAACTTAGAGGTAAATCTTGGATCTCGGTCAGACACAATAGATAGTGGTACTCCATGCAACCGTACCACTTCCCTGATATATATCTGTGCCAGTTGATCCAAAGAGAAATCCTCTCGAATAACAATGAAGTGTGCAGTCTTTGTAAGACGATCCACAACAACCCAGATTGCATTGTTGCCTTTGGATGTCCTTGGAAGTCTAGTGACGAAGTCCATGGTGATGTTCTCCCATTTCCATTTTGGTATGGGCAATGGTTGCATCATCCCCTTAGACTTCTGCCTCTCTGCCTTCACTTGCTAACACACCAGGCACTTTGATGTATATTCAGCGATCTCTTTCTTCATATTATCCCACCAAAAGTTTTCTCAGAGATCTCGATACATCTTTGTGCTTCCTGGGTGAATAGAGAAATTTGAACTATGTGCATCATCCAAAAGTTCCTTCTTCAGCTCCGAACTTGATGGAACACATAGTCTTTTCCCAAACCGCACAATTCCTTCTTCATTAACATTAAACTCTGAGGATTTTCCCTTTTTGATAGCTTCCACTTTTTCTTGGATTCCCGCATCATCCTTTTGAGCATCCTTTATCCTTTCCAAAAGAGATGGTTGAGCAATCATTTGTGAAAGGAATGATGATGTTCCCTTCTTTATGATTCCCACGTCCATCTTCATCAAGTCTAAGAAGATTGGGTCCTTCTCAATTCTCATCATTGATAGAATTGCTGGATCCTTTCTACTTAGGGCATCCGCCACCTTGTTCGCCTTCCCAGGGTGGTAATGTATTGAACAGTCATAATCCTTGATGAGCTCTATCCATCTTCTCTGGCGCATATTAAGCTCTTTCTGTGTGAATATATATTTAAGACTCTTGTGGTCAGTATATATCTCACATTTCTCTCCATAGAGATAATGCCGCCAGATTTTCAAGGCAAAGATCACCGCCGCCAACTCCAGATCATGCATTGGATAGTTTCGCTCATGGATTTTCAACTGCCTTGAGGCATAGGATATCACTTTATCATTCTGCATCAGCACACATCCTAAGCCCTTCTTCGAAGCATCACTGAATACCACAAAAAGCTCCCCACTTGTGGGTAAAGTGAGCACGGGTGCAGTGATAAGCCTCCTTTTCAACTCCTTGAAGCTTTCTTCGCATTCATCACTCCAAGAAAACTTTACTCCCTTTCGAGTTAGCTTGGTAAGAGGGTTGGACAATCGTGAGAAATTTCTCACAAATCGTCGATAATATCCAGCTAACCCCAAGAAGCTACGGATATCAGTTACCGATGTTGGCCTCGTCCATCCCTCAATTGCATCTGTTTTGGAGGGGTCCACAGATATCCCATTGCTTGTGATGATATGGCCCAAGAATGAGACTTCCTTCAACCAAAACTCACACTTGCTGTACTTTTCATAGAGTTTCTCCTTGTGCAAAGTCTCTAGTACAGTTTTTAAATGCTCCTCATGGTCCTCCTTGGTTTTGGAGTATATTAGAATATCATCTATAAAGACTACCACAAATTTGTCTAGGTAATCTCTAAAGACTCTATTCATCAAGTCCATGAATATTGCTAGAGCATTGGTGAGTCCGAAAGGCATTACTATGAATTCATAGTGCCCGTACCTTGTACGAAAAGCAGTCTTGGGGATATCTTCCTTCTTCACCCTTACTTGATAATATCCCGACCGCAAGTCGACCTTGGAGAAGTATTGTTCTCCATGCAGCTGATCAAACAAGTCATCGATTCTTGGGAGAGGATACTTGTTCTTTATCGTGATTTTGTTAAGTTCACGATAATCGATGCAAAGCCGCATTGACCCATCCTTCTTCTTGACGAAGAGGACTGGTGCACCCCATGGTGATGCACTTGGGCGTATAAACCCTTTATCTAGATTCTCCTGTAGTTGTTTCTTCAGCTCTTCAAGCTCAACAACAACCATTATATATGGAGTCTTGGATATTGGTAGCGCCCCAGGTATAAGTTCAATTGAGAACTCAACATCTCTTCTTGGAGGAAGACCATGAAGTTCCTCGGGAAATACTTCAGCGAATTCCCTCACAATAGGCATTTCTTCAAGGGTGGTTTCTTCCTTGGACTCAATCATCTGAGCCAGATATGCGTGCTCATAAGGTAGTAATATCCATGCTTGAGATGATGGAGCTAAAGGAGATTCATCTTCCTCCTGACACTTATAAAGAATCGGGGGTCGATTCTCCATATGGAGTGTGATTTCCCTCTCCCGACAATTTATTTTGGCTCTATATAAGGAAAGCCAATCCATGCCAAGAATTGCATCAAATTCCACCAAAGGGAGTATGACGAGGTTCGCTGGGAAATTCAATCCACATATTATAACAGGGGAGGACTTATACTCATGGGATGCAATGATTTCCCCATTTGCCGTACTCACCGACATCTTTACTTCCATGATTTGTGGTGGTGCAAGGATTGTTCTACTAAACTTTTGAGATATAAAAGAATGCGTAGAACCTGAATCAAAAAGTACGTTCGCTATTCTTGAATGAATAACTAGCGTATCTGTCACCACTTCGTTGTCGGGGTTCACTTCGGCAGAAGTGATGGCAAAAGCTCTTCCTTGCTATCTTGGAGGTTGTTGATTGCCTCCGATAACCCTTGGATTAGGGAACTGATTCGCAAAATGACCCGATTCTTTGCATTTGAAGCATTGAACAACGCGTTGAGGTTTGAACGGAGCGTTCCTCTCCTCTGTCGCAGCCGCGGGTCCTTCTTGCTGACAGTTAACAGCTAGGTGCCCTTCTCTTCCACACTTGAAGCATTTTCTTGTCCCCCTAAGGCAATTTCCAGGGTGCTTCTTTCCACACTTTTGGCAAGTGGGGTGCTGGAATTTCTTAGCGCCGTTGGATTTATCCATCGGACCACCAGCATTGAAGTCCACCTTACGCTTCTTGTCCCCATGGTACCCCTGTGATTCTCCGATCTCCATTTCAACCTTGAGGGCACATCGGACAATTTCCTCATAGCTGTCGAAGTCACGGATCGCTAATGCTTTCCGCAAGCTAGGCTTCAGCCCACCAAAGAAGCGGTCAACCTTGCATTCGGGGGTAACGACAAAGCCAAAAGCGTATCGTGCAAGCCTTGTGAAGTTTGCCTCGTACGCTCCCACCGATTCTTCATCTTTCTGTTTGAGGGAAAGGAAGTCCCTTTCCATCTTAAGACGGAGGGTGCGTGGAAAATATTTATCGAAAAACATCTTCCGGAATTCCTTCCATTCCAAAGCCTCGATATCCTCCTCAGGCTTCGTATTTTTTATCAACGTCCACCATTGATCAGCTTCACCCTCCATACGATAAGCCGCCAGGAGAACCTTCTCTTTTTCAGAGCATTGGAGGATGGAGAATATCTTTTCAATGGAGTTGATCCATTGTTCAGCAATCGTGGGATCGGATGATCCACTAAAAGTAGGAGTCCTTTGTCTCATGAAGCTTTCAATAGCGACTTGTTCTTTCTTAGGGGGGGTTGAACATTCCTCTTGACCAGTGTTTCTATTCAAAACTTGAGTTAGCTGAGAGAGAAGCATGACAAAGTTCGCGATTCCCGCTCCCATTGGATTGGGCATCTCATTGGTACAATCATAACACTGATCTTCACAACGGTTGTTAGCCCGAGTTCTCCTATTACCGGCCATTGGCTGGAATAAAAGGAAAGTTAGGGGTAACACATATAGGGTAATCCAAAGACAAAAGTTGATGACTTATAAATAAACTTTAATCTCTTTAACTCATGAGTCTATAGGATTCAATCCAGGCTTTTCATGATCTTCCTTCTAATATATATTCTTAGGGGCATTTTTCCCTTAATAAGGGTTCATACTAAGATTGTATATTTATCAAAACATATCCCCCGGGAGTGTCGTAACCAAGAGTGCAGCAAGGCCCGTTTTCGTGCACCAGTTCCCGTTCGAGTCTAGCTCAAAGCGGTGTTTTCGGGTTTTACCCCTAGGATACATCTGTGCCAGAGCCGCCTCTACCTGCTCGTATCCAGACAGGGATGTATTTGTTTGATAAACCACTTACTTAGTATTTACCAAAACTTAGGGATGTTTTTATTATGCTTAGTCTTGTATCTAAGGCTTTACTAGGGTTTCCTAATCCCAAAAATAACTAAACCTATCCTCTGATACCAACTATGACAACCCTGCTTTTTATTACAACTTAAACATGCTTTATTACATAAAACTTCACTTGATACAACAAAAAAGATCGAGAGGTTTAGTGTCTTTCGGGATTAGGATCATTACATAAAAACTTTAAACTTGAAATGCAACATCTTTATTGAAAACTTCCTTTACATGACCACTACATTCCTTCATACTTAGCATTGCATGGGATAACCTGAGGACATGCATAAGAAAAGGGTGAGCTATAAAGCCTAGTAAGGGAGTAAACAATGAATAACATGAGGAGTGAAATACATGTTAGGCAATAGGCATATCAATAGAGCATAAGAGAAACATGAACATAAAGGCATGATAAATCATGATAATCATAGCATGGAAATGTGGCAACAACACTTAACATTGAATTAGCATGAGCCAAGGCTCATTGCACATGGAGCATGAGTAAACCCTCATTGCACTTGAAGCACGAGTAAACCCTCGTTGAACTTGAATTAGCATGAGTAAACACTCATTGCACATGACGTATCATGATACTATACTTTACCCAATGCATTGGAGCGCTATAAAGGGCGCACCCTTCTTAAACATTTCATTTCATGCATAAGTGTGCCACATGGATCATAAAACATGGATTCATAAAACATAATCATTTATTCCACGATAAAGGGATGTGGAATTCATACATGAAACTTTATAATCAATAAGTAAATGTGCATAAAGGTGAATACCCTTGATGGAGAAATGGGCATGGTATTCACTACACAATGATATTGGCTTAGAAAATCGGTGTGATTTCGGCAGCGTAACGGCGTGACATAAGAATTCATAAAAAAAGGTTGATGAGAGAGAAAGGGGTTCCTCATCATATTTACATGAAATGGACAGTAAGGAGGTCATATATATACATTTCCCAACAATAGAAATGGAATTTTGATTCATGATACAAAAGTATTTCTTGAATGTAAAAGAAGAGAGAGAAGTTCCTTTCGGAATTTCGGCATAGCAACGGGTGTACATGGGAGGCATTTAATGAGAGAGAAAGGGTTCTACCATCATTCAAACAATAAGAGGGAAGTATGGGGGAGATTCTAAACCATACCCCAACATTCATAATTGAAATAAAAAGGGCAATACAACTTAAAGAAAATTGACAAAAATTAGAAAGGAAGAAAAACCCTTACATGAAAGTGTGCTTCCAAAGGCTAGAGAGAGGCTTGTGAGAGGCTTCTTGGGAGCTTGGGGCACCTTGGGAGGATTCTAGAGAGAGTAGGGAAGAGGTTGGACGAACTCCAAGGGATTTTAGTGAGGAGGAAGTGGGAGCTTGGGTGGGTTTATATAGGAAAGGTGAGAGAATTATTTATTATTTAGGTTTGGGACCCCTTATATTAAAATAATCCAAACCACAAACCATCCCATGGTATTTGCCCATGGTTTCTGGAAAAGGAAAGAGGAAAACAATATTTTACAAGTCCAAGGTCCGAACTTATTAAAAAAAATTAGGGTTGCTTATGTGGAGGTGAGTCACACTCCCATGGAAATTAATTTAAAAAGGCAAAGTGTTGAATAAGTCTTGAGGGCTCCATTAATGCTTTGAAAAGTAAGTCAAACAAACCCAAAACCTCATTATTTTAATGATAAAACACATATTGGCCGAACATAAGGATTATGGTATTTTATTACATCACCATTGGGTCATTATGATGTCATAAAACATATTATATATTTAAATGGTATTTAATTTTTACCCAAAAATTTGACTATCTCAGAAAATTATGAAAAATTCACCGTTGGATAATTTCGACATCCTGATTCCAAAAATAATATTTATTTTATTTAAATAATTTTCTAAATATGTGAATTTTCACTTTTAAAATAAAAACGGACATTTATAAAAAATTCACGGGTTTTGACAGAAATGGCTTTCAAACCTTAATAAAAATTTTAATTGCATTCATAAAATTATAAGATCATTTATATTTAATAAAAATTAATTTAATATTAATAATAATATTTTATTAAAATATTATTTAATTCAAAAATCCTTTAATTTAATAAAATATAATTCTTAATTAAATAATAACTAAAAACACCATTTGTACTTTAAAAACTAATTACAATGTATCAAAAATGACTAGAAATTATATTCATTATTATATAAAAAAAATGTACATGAACATGGTGCTACTTATTTGTTACATAACCCCTTAAAATAGCCGCATAAGACCTAAGGGTAAGGTGCGCGATGGTGACAGACTCTTGGGGCTGCTCGGATAACATCGCTCGAGTGGTAATCTCTATCAACTTCCATTTTTCCCATAGACGATCACGTTCGAGCTTGACTTGATGAAGCTCAGCTTGGGATTGGTCAAGGGCAAAGCCCAAAGACGCCACCTCTTTTACGAGCTCCGACAAATGGGATTCGTAAGGGGCAATTCTACTAGATGAGGCCATCGCTTCCTTTGTCTGAGTAGAAATGGTTTCGTTAAAGCCTTATATTTATACTACTCAGATGATCACTGTTCAACGGCTATAAAAGTAACAGTCACAAATCTTAACATAAAACTAAATAAGTTGACATCTTATAAAAACATTTTTTTCATAAGGAAACATTTAACTGGATCAAGAGGGATTTTCCATTAATGAAACTTTGGGTCGTTACACTCTTCCTATGGGATTCTTTCTTTTTGAAGAGTTGTTTTATCTTACCCATTCTGTTTTTTGGATAATGTTTAAAGATAGAAGAAATAGATAGTTAATCTTTTGTGGATTATGTGATTCTCTAGAAGATGATTCTTGTACTTTAATGATACTAAGTAGTTTTGAATGCTCATTGTTTGGAGAAAAGATTAGTTTTGGTAGAAACTTATTAAAGGATGAAACTCTACATGAAGGTAAGTATATTTCCTTATGTTTTTATTCTATGTAGTAAATGAATTCCTCAAAATTATGAAAAGGAATGTAAAAAAAACGTTGTTGGTTTACGTTTCCTATTGGGTAATCAAAGACAGTTTACACACATCATAAGTTTGTGATTTTCTTATGATTAACTTTCTCCTAATCATGATTTCTATCACTCTCCCTCAGAACTTGACTCTTTGTTTTCTCTTCCATGTCCATGTTTTCCTACATGGAATCCTAGTGTGGGTTAACTCGGGTGACCTTTGCACTTCCCTTTCTTTCTTTTAAAGTAATAGTTTTACTGACTCCTTTTCTGATGTGGGACTTTCAATGAAATTTCCAAAACCAATTTTAAAAATTGTGAGGATGCAATTTCTTAAGGGGGGAAGAATGTAACGACCTGAAATTTTGAATAAATCTTGTTTCCTAATTTTGTGTGTTATTTTATTTTATACTCAAAAAAACTGTTTCATTTGATAACATGAGTATAATTAAAATGAGACCGTTGGGTTTCGACTGTTATTTGACTGTTGGTCAATATGACCGCTGGAAACAAAACGTTTCGATTATTGTCTCTAAATACAAGTGATCTTGGTTAAATAATATAGAAAGAAGATTCGATGGCCTCATCCATTAGTCTCGGGCCAATCTAAGCCCATCTAACGGAACTTGGGAAGGAGGTAGCACCACTGGGATTTTCTCTGGACCAAACCCAAGCTGAACTTCATTATGTGAAGCTAGAACAGAATCGCATTCGCGAGAAGTTCAAACTGATAGAAATTACTACTCGTGCAATGTTGGCCAAGCCACCCAAAGATTCTCTCACCTTAGCACACCTTACTCTTAGGTCCTATGCTGGTGTTATAAGGGGCTATATAACGATACCGTAACAGCCTTGTGTAATCCTTTGACTTAAATAAAAATTGTGATTTCTTCTTATGATGAAGTTTTTGAATTTTCAAATGTCCGGATAAATATAGTATGCATATTTTTTATGAATTATAGAAAATGATATTTGAAAATTATTTATGTAAACCTTAAATAATTAATTATGTGTAATGAATTTTAAAAAATGGTCTTCTACAATTATGTTTAGTACGAAATTTAGAGTCTAATAAGATCAACTTAATTTTTGATGAATAATAAATTATGAATAGTGATTTTATGCTTAGGATTAGTAATGTGACCAAATGGATTAGTAATCTCACTTAAATAAAGTATTAATATAATCTAGGCACCTTGATTAAGTAATGTGATTCAATAAAATAGGTAAATAACTATTTCAGAAATTATTAATCAAGTATTACTTTTTTTCAGGTGAATAGTGTTTTTTAATTAAAATTTAAATTAAAATTATTTAGAAAATTATTTTTATAAAATGGATTTCATTTTTGAACTCAGAGCATCGATATTATGTTAAGATAATTTTTGGGGATTTTTCTGAAAAAAATGAATTTTCGGTGAATAGTGTTTTTATTTAAAAATTAAATTAAAAATATTTTTTTATTTTTATAAAATGGAGTTTATTTTTGAATTCAGATCATTGATATTATGTTAAGTTAAATTTTTCGGAGTTTTCTGAAAAAGTTGAATTTTCAATGAATAGTAAAAATACAATTTTAGGGTTTCGGTATGTTTAATGACATCATGACTGCATCATGATGATGCCATGAGATATTTTAAGGGATGGTCGACTTTTAAATAGTAATATAAGGTATGAGGTGTCCCAAGTGGCCAAAACCATGAGGAAATACCAATATTTTTGACAATACCACCAATGAGGTGTCCCTTGGCCATTAATGCCTTGTCCCCTCACTTTCCCTATAAATACCAAGTCATTCTCTCATCATTTCCATTCCAAAATCCTCCTCAACGAAGTTCTGGTCTCCTTACCTCCCAAGGAGTCCTCCCAGGGTTCCCTCAAGCCTCCCAAGGTCCCAAACTTTAAGATTTCGAAGTTACTCTTCAAGGTAAGGGATTCTAGCTCTCTCTTTCTTTCCAAGTACTCTCTTTTATGTCATTTCTTTTATGCTCCATGTTCTTATGTTGGGGATATTATTTTATATTCATCCTACTATCCTTTTCATGTTCATATTATGAGATACCCCCTCTTTCTCTCATCAATTCGTTTTAAGAATGTTTAAGTGGCGTCGTTAGACTGCCGAATTTTTAAGGGATTCTTTCACCCTTCTCGTTTTCAAAATCTATTTTCATGTCAAGTCTTTCAAGTTCCTTTTTATTATGTTGGGTTATGATATCCATATCTATCATACTTATATTTTATGTTCATATGATGAGAGACCCTATTTGATCTCGTCAATTCATTTTTTTGAAGTTTTAAGTGATGTCGTTAGGCTGCCGAATTTTCCTAAGAGAAATCTTATTTTTGTCTTCCTTCAATGTTTTTCATTTCATATGGTATGTCTTTAAAATTTCATTGACATGTTCTTATATCCATTATATTCTATCCCTATACTGTTTTATGGATCATTTATGAGTGGGTGACCCATGTCATCTCTCTTTTCAATGTTTTCTAAAACCCAGCAACATAGCCGTTATGCTGCCGAATTTTCGTCTCAAAATGTCTCTCTCTTTTTCTAAAATTCTTTTATTTTATTAAGTGAATACCAAAATCTCTTTATTATATAGGGGTATTAACATATATATCAAAATGATCTATTTTAATCCTGGTACTTACATACATAAAACCCTCTTTCCTTTTTCTGTGGGTTTAAAGTGACATAAAGATCACGTCTTTAAAGCAGTTTTTAAAATGTGATGACTATGAAATGAAACTCATTTCTTTTATGCTATATGGGTTGTTTATGAAATGATTGATGATGATATATGTGGATCACATGATAAAAAAGGAAAAATTAAGGGTGCGACCTGATAGCGCTCCAATGCATTGGGTAAAGACTTAATCTCTAGAGATGACCATTTTTAACAACGCCTTGGTGAATATCCTTGGTAATTTTTAATGACACCTTGGGGATGGACCTTGGTGAAACAGAAATGATTGTCAATGTTAAATGTTGTAGCCACATCTTCAAGTTATGAAACATGTTATTTTTATTATGATATGCCTCATGAACTCTTTCTCATGCCTTAAAGTTATTTTTCATGACTTTTGATGTATCTCAAGTTCTCATGTAAAATGTTTCCCTTGTTTCCCTTACTGGGCCTTCTGCTCACCCTTTCCTTTGATGTATGCTCCCAGGTTATGAGATGATGTAATGAACTTAGGATGAAAAAATGAAGAATCCTTTCAAGTGTTTAAGAAGAATGTTTTTTTTTGTCATGTATTAAGTTCCTAGTTTCCAAGACACTAAACCTTAAAGATCCTCAGTTTTGTATAATGTAATGAAAGTTTATGTGATAAAAAGGTTGGATGCCATAAATTTCCTTTTTGATGATGTGGAGATCTATGCTTAAGGAGAAACAAGTGTTTAAGTGTTGATAGCTTAAATTCATGCATTATTTTTTAAATTAATAATTTAATTTTTTAAAATAGTTTTTCTTACCTAATTAGTGGTATTTTAATAGATAAATATAGGAACTATTTTATATATGAGATTAGATGGATTTTGGAGAAAAAGAAAAAAGAAATAAAAAATGGAGAAAATGAAGGCATGTACTGGTCAAAGTGATCACACGAGATAGGCTGGTGCACATGAGGCATAGTCGGAGTGGGGAGGCACTACAGATAGAGGGCTATAGCGCGGGGTGACGTGAGGGGAGAGCCGCAAAGACTGTTGGGTGCATTCTCGCTTATGAACTTCGTTCCAAATGAAGCGACAAACAAATGTAAGACAAATGGAAATATAGACCGTCTCTTAAAATTAAAACAAGTGTTATACAGTTGGTGTGTGTTGGACTCAAGTGAAGAGCCAAGAAGAATAACAAAAAAATCATGAAAACATTGTCAAAAGATTAAACAAACAAGAAGAACCCAATGAGAAGAACAAAAAAACAAGAAAATTGATGAATTAAAAATGAGTAAGGAATAATATACATTTTATTTAAGGTTCTATTAGCCTGAAATATTTGAAGGATACAACGACGAGATTCGGCTTCCGCGATAGCTTGAACGGCGCGAGCATGTGCGGTCTCGGTTAGGGTTCTTTTACAATAGGGGAAGATGTTTTGTAAACTCTAGTGAAAAAGTGATGATAAAATATACATATATCAGTGCTAAAATGAAAAAGCATCACGTGACTTGAGATTCACAGGAACCGAGATGGGTGGTGATGTTTTTTGAAAGTTGTAATTTGAAATTGAATTTTGTGGATTATGGCACACCATTTTGTTTGAAATGTAAGGTTTCCCACTAATCCTTAAAGCGGCTTTTTGAATATGAGAAAAAATTGATTTAGAGGTAAGTGGCATCTTTATCAACGCTAATTGATAAGTGTTGATAAATGAATCGTTTATCAACACTTATCAGTTAGCGCTGATAAATGAATCATTTACCAACACTTATAAACAAAATAAATTAAAAAAATAAATACTAGTGGTAAATAAAAAATTTAAAAATAAATTTAAAATTTGCAATAAATTACTAATTATATAAAAATTAATTTATAATAAAAAATAAAAAATATTAAAAACAAATAAATGACAAAAATATAAAAAATAAATAAACAATGTTATTTATATTAAAAGTATTAATAGATTTGATAATATTATAATAAATGTATTAATATTATGATAAATAATATTAATTTTTGTAAGTCATGAAAATATAAAAACCGAATAAATTATATAAATTATATATATTACAAAAATAATATAAATGAATAAATATTAAAATAAAAATGAATAAATGCTAAAATTTTCTTTTAAATTAAAAATGTTAAAAATAAATTCATAATTAAAAATCAGTAGATAATAACTACATAAAGAATTAAATAAAAAATATTAAAATAAAAATAAACAAATATTAATTATGTAAATTACAAACATATTAAAAATATTAAATATTAATAAATAAAAATATGTAAATAAATATTAAAAATGAATAAATTACTGAAATATTGAACGAATCAATATTAAAAATGAATAAATTACAAAAATATTAAAAGTGAATAAGTATTAAAAACGAATAAATAACAAAATAAATAAATAAATATTACAAATGAATTAAAGATAATAATTAAAAAAGAATAAGCATTGAAAATGAATAGATAATAAAATAAATGAATAGATATTATAAATGAATAAAATTTAATATTTAAAAATGAATAAATTACAAAAAATATTAAAAAAGAATTAATAATTTTAATTATATAAATTAAGGAAGTGTTAAAAATAAATAAATATTAAAATAAAAAAATATTAAAAATTAAATTTAAAAACAAGAGATTTATAATGAAGTACTGGTTATTAATGAATAAATAATAATTGTATAAATATTTAAATATAAATATATTAAAATATAAATATATTAATATAAAAATGAATAAATATTAATTATATAAATTGAATACATATCAAAATTATTAAATATTAATATTTAAAAATGTATAAATAATAAAAAAATGAATATATTACAAAAATATTAAATGAATAGATATTAAAAATGAATAAATTATGGAAAATATTAAAAATGGAGAAATATTAAAAATGAAAAAATAATATTAAACGAATAAATGTTAAAAATGAATAAAATTTAACAATTAATTAAAAAATATTAAAAAAAATATTAATTATATTATTCACAAAATATTAAAAATGAATAGATATTAAAATTAAAATGAATAAATATTAAAAGGTATAATTAAATACAAGAGACCCACAATAAATTACTAATTAAAAATGAATAAATAATAATTGTATAGATATTTAAATACAAAACGTGTTGAAATAAAAAATAAAAAATATTAATTATATAAATTACAAACATATTATAAATATTAATTACTAACAATTAAAAATGTATAAATAAATATAGAAAATTTAAAAAATTACAAAAATATTAAATGTGTGTATAAATATATATAATTGCATTTGAAAAATCAAATGACTTTTCATGTGATTATGTGTACGTGCGCGCGCGCAGACACATATATTATAATGAGATATGTCATATTGAAAAAAATGGTTTTTTGTTATATAATGACATATTCATATACATATACACAAACATAAACATTATATACATACACACGCACACTCATACACATAGACATACACGTGCACATACCTAGACATACACATACATACACATACATTCACATACATATGTATACATGCATATACATGCAAATACACATACATAGATGTATACACATATATACTCCTATACATACATATACAATTACATACACGTGCATACACATACATCCATATGCATATGCATACATACACTTACTACATAAAACATACACATAAATACACACATGCATACATACACATACATACACAGACACATACACACACACACACATACACATGCATATATACATGTACATCCACATACACACACATACACATGCATGCACACACACACATACACGTACTCATAAACATAAACATACATCTATATACACACATAAACATACACACACATGCACACACACACAACACATATATACACATAAAACACATACAAACACATACATACACATAAATATGTGGCCCAAGCTATCCCCTCTTATGCCATGTCGCTTTTTAAATTCTCGTCTACCCTTGTTGATCGGATACATTATAAGTTGGCTAACTTTTGGTGAGGATCTAGTAATTGCAAACACAACACCCACTAGGTCTCATGGGATAAGTTGTGTGTTTCAAAGTCTTGTGGAGGCATCAGATTTAAGAACCTAAAATGGTTTAATGGATCTCTTTTGGAAAAATAGGGTTGGCACATTTTGTATTATCCTAATACCCTCTTCGCAAGGGTATTCTGTGCAAAGTACTTTCCAAATTCCGATCTATTACATGCGTCCCTTGGACTGAGGCCTAACTTCATGTGGATAATATTCTAGGGTGTCATTCCTCTACTTAACCAATGATGTGTTTAGAGGATTGTAGATGGGAATTTGGTTAATGTTTGGAATGATCAGCGGTTGGCTAAGGGGGGTAATATGATAATTTCTTCACCAATGGTTCGAGGGTTTGAAGATGTTGGAATTCTAGATCTTATTGATGACTATATGGGGGGATGGGATCGAGATAGAGTTTGTGGATAGTTTAATGAGACAGATCATTACCCCCATGTTTGGGTGGGGTGTTAAGGGTGGGGAGGGGTTTGGGGTGTGGTCGTGGGGTCAAGTCCTCATGCTAGTGATTTAAATGTATTTCTTTCTTACGTCATGTGCCACTTTCTCGGTTGTACCAAATTTTTTAATGAGATAGATCGACACCACATTTTTAGTATTACCCTTTTGATTGGCGTGGGGGTGATCAAATCTTCTGGGTTGGGGAAGCTTCTGGGAAGTATTCAATTAGTTTGGGATACATCACTTTGGTTCTCACCTTCTCTCAGGACCTACCATATGATTGGTGGATGAACTTTTGGTTGCTCGTTGCCCCCCCCCCCCCAAAAAAAGTTGTGTTTTTTCTGGTGGTAGGTCTGCTCGGGTGTTCTGCCAACTTGGGATCTTCTGGCCAGACGCCACATGGTGGAGGATTGATACGTTCCCTCTTTGCCTCCAACATCTCGAAACTCCTTTGCATGCCATATTTTTTTGTCGGGGAGTAGAACAAGTGTGGAATGAATTGTCCCTGGATTTTAAGGATTCTTTATGCCCATCTTTGGAGCTGGCCCATTTTTTCAACAATTGGGTGTCATCACTGGAATGAAAGGTCATTGGGTTTATGTGTACTCTTTCTTGGCTTGTGTTGGTCCCCTGTAAATTAATGGAATTTCTAGGATAAGTCTACACTTGATCGGATTTGGGTGGAGTGGGCATCTGAATGGATGAACGGATGGGTGATGAGCAGGGAGGTTTCACTTGCACTTCGACTGGGACGAGGTCCTCCTAGATGGATTTCTCCTCCAGAAGGTTTTATTAAAATTAATACGGATTGTGTTGTCTCGGCAGGGTCTAGGATAGAAGTGGGGCTCATTGCCTCAAAGAGCAACGACCAGGTTGTTGAAGTTCGGTGCATGGATTTCCATGGATATTGGAGCCCGGTTGTTGTGGAAGCATCATCTATTCTTCAATGGGTCTTCCTCACTCAGGTCAAATGATAGAATCATGTGGTGGTGGAGTCTGACTATCTTGAGGTCATTAATTCCTTGTCAAATAAAGGTGAGGACTCACAAATGTTTGGGCTGGTTCTGAGGAAATTTTGGTCTTATGCTAACTCCATCTCCTCTTGCAACTTTTCCTTCATCTTGCGTGAGGGTAATCAGGAAGCTTATCAACTGGAGAATTTTGGGAAGATTTGGGGTTACTATTGCTGGGTTAATCATTTTCCTGATTGGATTTGTTTGTTTGATTCGATTGATAAGTAACATATCTTTTCTTTTTTACTAAAAAAATTGTAAGAACCCGGTTCGTATTTGAGGTACGAGTTTCTTCTTTTCTCTTTTCCTTGAGTGTTTTTGAGAAAATATGGGAAATGGGGAAAATCCTAAATTTTGGAAGTACACGTCGTGTACTTTTTCCACATGCCATGTACTTTTGGCCGTGTGGAATGAGTACACAGGGCATGTGGTCATGCCGGCGATGAAGGGTGTAGGAACCGACTACACGCCGTGTAGTGGTCCTTTACATGCCGTGTAGTCAGTCGGCAGGAACATAGTAAGGCGGTGGCCAGCTGTGCGATAGAACAGTTTAAAAATGGGAAGTAAACGCCGTGTACTCGGAAGTACACACCGTGTACTTTGTTTTTTTCGCTTAAAATGGGTAGTAGCCTCCCCTGTTCACAGGGAAGGCTTAGAACTGGAGGAAGGAGCGGGAGGGGATGGATGAACCTTTGAAGATCCGTCGAGTGTTCGTCTGGAATCCGTTTCCTCCTCAGACGATCTCGTTGGAACCGCACAGGTAAGCCCTCTGCTCTCCTTAAGCCGTTCTTACCAATTATTTCCCTAAAGGGAGTTATTTGAGGTTAAGAGGCTTTTCTTCTTCATCATATCTACGTAGTAATTGGGCGTTTCTGGGATCGACGATCGTGTATAGCGCTCGTTGGAGTTAAAGGTAGGTGGTTTGGTATTTGTTTTTCCAATTGTCGTGTGTTTTGTGCATTTTCATGCCACGAACCCATGTTGGGGTGTCGTGTGGCTGAGTCCATAGCTATTTTAAATACCTAGATTTGGATAGGTGATTTAAATGTGATATTAAAATGCTGGTTGGGATCGTTGCTTGGATCCAGAACCACCCCGGGGGTGTGTTCCACTGTTTAGCCGTTTGGCGAGGATACCCGAGGGTATGCCTTTAAAGTATTAATTATAGAATTGACTTGAGAGGAATTTATTGTTTACTGCTTGTTTATATGTTGGGCATGGCCTGGTTACTTATGCCTGAGGGCGGTGTTTTGCTATAGCCTGAGGGCGTGACTGTATTAGTCTGAGGTCAACGTTCTATTTCTCCTGAGGGAAACCTTTCATGCCTGAGGGCTTGACTTATGTGCCTGAGGGAGACACTTCATACGCCTGAGGGAAAGTTTTTGTTATGCCTGAGGGCTATACCTGTGAGTTGGATTCTGATTACCTGAGGGTGAGATTTTACTTGTCTGAGGACGCTGACTGATTATTTAAAAATTCACCATGGTGGTTTCTAAATATTAAATGGATTAAATGAATAATTAAATGGAAATATAACTGGTAAGTTAGTTACTTTTTAATACTGCTTAGTTTATTGAATTTTACTACTGCACACTTGTTGCATGTTTTACACACAGTTGAGCACGGGCCTTTGGTGGGTGCCTACTGAGATATATTTCTCACACCCTGTTTGGGTCATGCTTTTCAGCCCAAACAGATTTCGTTTCTGTAGGTGTGGATATGGGAAAGAGTCCCTATACAGGTACTTGACTGTTGCTGAGGAGTGGGAGGGAATGGGACCGAGCCTAAGCTCGCGATGCTACCAGCTGTTTTGTTTCGTTTTGCTGTACTCTGTATTGTATTGTATTGCACTTCTTTGTAACATGTTCTAACTGATTTCTTAGAACTTGTGGCATTTTGCATCAACATTTATATACTGGTTGGTTATATCTACTGAAGTTGTTTATTCCAGTTATGTGTATGGTTTATTGCTTCCGCTGTTGTTGTATGTTTTTTATTATAATCCGCTACGCTACACTTTGAAAAATGAGGGCATAGTTTCCCCATTATCATACCTGGGCCCTCGCTGCTAGTCGGAAGCCTCTAGTGTTTGGGGAAATGCGCTTGAGGTCTTGTGGAAAACCGGGTTCGGGACACCAGTTGAGTGGCACCCAGAACCGGGACGTTACAAAGTGGTATCAAAGGGGTTCTTTTCTTTGACTTATTATTTAGAGCCTTAGTCAGGGATAGGAAGAACGATAGTTGGTAATAAGCTGTGCCCAGGCGTAGCTAACCCATGTACAGGGAAAATCCAATTTACCTCGAGTTGCAGTTTTACTGATTTTGCAATTTACAGTTGACTTGATTTCACCGTTGGGTGACGCACTTGTGATTGTGTTATTTATATTTTATCTATGGGTTCTATTTAGTTGCAACCCGATGAGATGAGGGTATGTCGTATCATGCATTGTTTAGGCACATGCTAGAAATCACATTCCATGCATAGTTTCCATGCCATGTAGGTGCATTAGAAATTGCATGTTGTTGTGATAGTTGATGTGCTAGAAAAGCATGTTGTTGTGATAGCTTCTTGATAAATACCTGATATGTGATAGTGTATTTTTGTGTGAGCCTGTTTATAGAATGAACGCCAAACTTTGGTTTTTGGGGAGTATGGGCCCCTATTGACCGGAATTTGGTGGATTGTTAGTTGTTTATTTAGTTATAACACATATAAGATGTCAAACTTTGATTCGTGGGGAGTATGGGCCCTCACGGGTCGGAATTTGACACTTAGGTGTTGTTTTTCAGTATTTTCTGGGTTCCGGAGAAGTTTCTGAGGCATACTGTCCGGAAGCCCAGTATACATGTCGTGTAGTACTTTAAACACGCCGTGTATGGCCTTCTGTTCGGGAAGAAAAATAAAATTTTTGAGTACACTTCGTGTACCCAGAGTACACGCCGTGTAGTCTCTTCCCGTGTCACAAACCATGTAGGCGGCGACACGGGGAAGTGAAGAGCTTGGGTAAAACACACTGTGTACTTGATATACACACTATGTAGTGTGTACCTAGAGTCCGACTGTGTAACTGACAACACAGGTCGGTGAACTCCTTTATAGAACACGTCGTGTCAATGATGAACATG
Organism: Viscum album; assembly: GCA_963277665.1. Taxonomy (NCBI): domain Eukaryota; kingdom Viridiplantae; phylum Streptophyta; class Magnoliopsida; order Santalales; family Viscaceae; genus Viscum; species Viscum album. The sequence continues at coordinate 1,692,924,121 of OY728128.1, read as the reverse complement.
CCGTGTAGTGTGACCTGGGGACTCGGCCGTGTAACTAACAAACACGGGTCGGTGTCACCTCTCCTTGAACACGCTGTGTACCTGTGGGAAACATCGTGTAGTCTTGTCCAAGGACAGACCGTGTGGTGTTAGCCATGTGGCTGGGAAACGGGGTGATGTACACGCCGTGTGCGGGTGTAACACGCCATGTGGTGTCAAGCTGAGTAGTCGGCCGTGTCACAAACGACACGGACAGTTGGAAAATAACACCATGCACGCCGTGTAGATTATATACACGCCGTGTAGTTTTTTTTCAAACGGGAGTTGTGTGGCTTAGCCGTGTAGAAGGACTCGAGCAGGGGAAGGGAAGTCAAATACGCATCGTGTAGTCATTGTATACGCCGTGTAGTATTGTTTTACAAATCTTGAAATGTCATCTTCCTCTTGTTCCCATTGTGGTTCCTTCGATTTCAGTCTTTGATAAATCTTAAATCTAAGGCGTGCTTTTGACCTTCTAGTGTCATGCCGTCTAGACGACCGCGTGTTGTTTTCCAGGAGAGCGGCGGCGACTATACTCTAGAGATAGTGGGCCATGGGCTACCAGTTGATCCTTCAGCAGAGCCAGATGCGGCACCCGTTGTTATACCAGACACAGGCGCGGAGGCGTAATTCCGTGAAAGCTTTATGCGGTTCATGCAGACCTTTAAGGGAGCACCGCAGGCTGCCACATCTATGGCCGAGCTGACTCGTATCTTCCAGTAGTAGCATCCGCCTATGTTTTCAGGGGATGGTGGACCGCAGGCTGCGGAGTCTTGATTGGGGTCGATGCAGACTATTTTTGAGCATCTTGAGACGCCTCCAGGGCGGAGGGTCAAGCTCGCGACATATATACTGCGTGATTCCACCAAGAGGTGGTGGGACATTACCACCCAGTCAGATCATCACAGAGACATGGCGTGGGAAGATTTTCAGGCAGTCTTCTATGACTTATTTTTCCTAGAGACGCTGAGGGCAGATAGAGCTCGAGAGTTCATGAATCTGCAGCATGGCGCTATGTCGGTGATGGACTATTCTGCTCGTTTCACCAAGCTTCAGCGCTTTGCACCCATGCTGGTGGGTGATGAGACGTTGAGAGCCAGACGTTTTGAGGATGGTCTTCGTTATGACATCTGAGCGCTGGTAAATGTTTTCAGGTTGCCTTCAGTACATGCTATTGTGAACCAGGTGCTAATTACAGCGAGGAACCTGCGGGAATCTAGTGGTGTGGGTTAGGGCAGATCAGCACCAGTTACTGGTACTATTTCTGCTAGCAAGAGGAAGAGACATATAGACTTCTCTCAGGGTGGCAGTACCATCCAGACAGTTTCTTCAGGTGGCCCAATCAGGTGCTACCAGTGTGGCAGAGAGGGGCACAAGAGACCGCGGTGTCCACGTGACCCAGTGGAGTGTCGAGCTTGTGGCAAGATGGGTCATCTGCAGCGCTTTTGCAGGGCGTTTCCACCAATGTCTAGTGAGAGGGGTTTTGTGCAGACTCAACGTGCGGGAGCAGGACCAGTGGCTTCTTACCAGTCGGGGAACTGGAATACGTCAGGGCGTGCAGGCAGAGATGGTGGTCATGGCCGTGGTAGCCAAACACCAGGATCTCGGAGGCAGCAGGGCGGGACCGCTCAGGGTATCCAGGCTGTGTCGCAGGTCCGCGGCACTGGGCAGGCATATGCAGTGCAACAGACCCAGCAGGAGCAGGATCCCAGACCTTCTACAGTCAGAGGTACTATTCTAGTAGCTTCTGTCTTATCTTTAGTACTTTTCAATACGGGTGCTACACATAGTTTCATATTTTTACCCGTTGTGGAGAGTCTTGGGCTCTGTGTTTCTACTTCTTCTGATATTATGATGCTAGACACTCCGTTGGGGACTAGAACGGCTGGTGTGCATCAGTGCAAGGAGTTCCCCCTTGAGGTTGGTGGGTTACACTTCCTTTGGGACCTCTATGTCTTAGAGATGACAGCTTATGACGTCATTCTCAGGATTGACTGGTTGGTTCCCTTTCGAGCCTTTGTAGACTACTATCGTCGCAGGGTGAGTTTCACGTCACCAGAGGGCGGAGAGTTTCTATACAAGGGTGAATGGGATGTTCAGGCGAGTCGAGATGGACTAGAGCATCATGGGCGAGGTGGAGTCACAGCCCAGATTGCGAGTTTATATCTGGATGATCAGGGGACTTGTCAGACGGATTTCCCTCCAGTGGTTGATCGTTTCAGGGATGTCTTCCCGAACAACTTTTTAGGTTTACCTCCGGAGCGAGAGGTGGATTTCTCTATCGATCTTGTGCCAGGAGCAGCATCGGTGTCCATTCCTCCGTATAGGATGGCTACACCTGAGTTGCAGGAGCTCAAGAGGCAGTTAGAGGAGTTACAAGCGAAGGGTTTTATCCGACTCAGTACTTCTCTGTGGGCTTCGCCGGTCCTTTTTGCGAAGAAGGCGGATGGTACCCTCAGACTTTGCGTGGATTATCGGAAGCTGAACTTGTTGACGGTCAAGAACCGATATCCTTTGCCGAGGATATATGATCTTTTTTATCAGCTCCGAGGAGCACGAGTGTTATCGAAGATTGACTTGAGATCCGGATATCATCAGCTGCGCGTGAGACCATCGGATATACCGCTTACGGCTTTTCAGAGCAGATATGGTCTGTACGAGTACTTGGTTATGTCGTTCAGACTCACGAACGTGCCAACAGTTTTCATGGCTCTGATGAATCGTGTGTTCTATCCGTATCTTGATTCTTTTGTGGTAGTATTCGTGGACAACATCTTGGTGTACTCTCACACTCGACACGACCATGCCACCCATCTTGAGATCGTATTGAGTACACTGAGAGAGCATCGACTATATGCTAAGCTCTCAAAGTGCCACTTTTGGATGGACCAGATTCACTTCCTGGGTCATATCATCTCAGAGGCAGGAGTTGTCGTGGACCCAGAGAAGGTGAGAGCAGTAGTTTCCTGGGAGCAACCTAAGAACGTGTTTGAGGTACGGAGTTTCTTAGGGCTGGATGGTTACTACAGATGTTTCATCCAGGACTTCTCCCGCTTAGCAGCGCCGTTGACGGGTTTGACTAAGAAGGGTGTGAAGTTCGTTTGGACATAATCTTGCGAGATAGCCTTTCAGGACCTGAAGGGAAGGTTGACATCAACACCGATCCTGATACTCCCAGAGCAGGGGAAGAGCTATACAGTTTACTGTGACACATCAGGTATTGGGCTGGGAGCAGTGTTGATGCAGGGCGATCGATTTGTTGTGTACGGGTCTCGGCAGTTGAGGCCACATGAAAGGAATTACCCGACGCATGATCTCGAGTTGGCTGCAGTTGTGCATGCGTTGCGTTGTTGGAGACATTATCTGTTGGGAGAACGTTTTGTGGTTTTCATCGACCACAAAAGTCTCAAGTATATCTTTACTCAGCGTGACTTGAATCTGAGGCAGCGAAGGTGGGTTGAATACCTACAGTCCTTCGATTTTGAGCTTGCCTATACACCTGGTAAAGGTAATGCAGTAGCTGATGCACTGAGTAGGAAGACTCAGATACAGGTTGTGCAGGAGGCCAGTGGTGAGAGGTAGCTTATGACTTTGTTCTCTGAGATGCATTTGGAGGTGCACGACAATCAGGGATAGACTTATCTTTCATCTTTAGCTATGACCTCTACCCTCCTGGATAGAGTGAGGATGAGACAGCTATCTGATTCGGAAGGCCTAGTTCTACAGGAGTCGGTGGCAAGTGAGGACCCTCGTCCTGGTTGGACGACAGGCGATGATGATATTCTGCGTTTCCATGGACGAGTATGGGTTCCAGGGGATATATGTGAGGAGATGATGCGGGAATTTCATGCTTCAGCTTGGGCAGTTCATCCCGGGGTTACCAAGATGTACTGTGACTTGAGACGTCAGTACTGGTGGCCGGGTATGAAGAGAGGTGTAGCTGGTTTTGTTACGAGGTGTTCCACCTGTCAGCAGGTGAAGACAGAGCATCAGAGACCAGCTGGACTGTTACAGCAGTTACCCATTCCGGAATGGAAATGGGATGATGTCGCGATGGATTTCGTGACTGGTTTGCTGAGGTCACCTCGAGACAATGATGTCGTGTGGGTTGTTGTGGACAGACTCACGAAGGTAGCTCACTTTTTGCCGATCAAGGAGACCTTCGGTGTTGACGAGCTCGGAAAGTTGTATATCCGAGAGATCGTACGTCTTCATGGGGTCCCTCGTTTTATCGTTTCAGATAGGAACGCCCGTTTTATGTCTCGTTTCTGGCAGAGTTTTCAGAGGGCACTGGGTACACAGGTGCTTCTGAGCACAGCTTACCACCCTCATACCGATGGCCAGTCAGAGCGTACGATACAGGTGCTTGAGGAAATGCTGCGAGCATGCGTCCTAGACTTTGGGGGCTCTTGGGAGAAACACATTCCCCTAGTCGAGTTTGCCTATAATAACAGTTTTCAGGCAACTATTGAGATTACACCATACGAGGCTTTATATGGTAGGTCGTGCCGATCACCCTTGTACTGGTTAGAGGCAGGTGAGACAGCTTTACTGGGACCACGTCTCGTGCAGGAGACTTCTGAGCAGGTCCAGTTGATTCAGAAGCGGATGGCTACCGCGCAGTCCTGTCAGAAATCTTATGATGATCGTTGTAGACGACCTTTGGAGTTCGTGGTCGGGGATCAGGTTTTATTGCATGTTTCGCCGAGGCTGGGACACAAGCGGATCCAGAGACAGGGTAAACTTTCACCGAGGTATGTGGGGCCATTTGAGATTCTGGAGAGAGTCGGGTCGGTTGCTTATCAGTTGCAGTTACCTCAGAGGTATCGGGCCATGCACGACGTCTTCCATGTATCTCAGTTGCACCGCTATCATTCTGACCCATCTCACGTTTTTCAGCCCGAGGAGGTTGAGCTTGAGTTAGATGCCTCCTTTGAGGAGCATCTGATTCGTATCGTTGAAAGGAGCACAAAGGTTCTCCGAGGCCGGTCAGTTCCTCTCGTACGGGTGCTATGGCAGCATGGCCGAGTGCAGGACGAAACGTGGGAGCGGGAGACCGATGTACGTGCTCAGTGGCCAGAGTTATTCTCAGCTATATCTTCGCCACCCTTGGAAGGACAATTCGGGGACGAATTGCTTGAAGGGGGGAAGTTTGTAAGAACCTGGTTCGTATTTGAGGTACGAGTTTCTTCTTTTCCCTTTTCCTGGAGTGTTTTTGAGAAAATATGGAAAATGGGGGAAAATCCTAAATTTTGGAAGTACACGTCGTGTACTTTTTCCACACGCCGCCATGTGGAATGAGTACACAGGGCGTGTGGCCATGCCGGCGATGAAGGGTGTAAGAGTCGACTACACGCCGTGTAGTGGTCCTTTACACGTCGTGTAGCCAGTCGGCAGGCGCATAGTAAGGCGGTGGTCAGCTGTGCGACAGAACACGCCGTGTACTCGTGAAGACACTATGTGTAGTCATGTCGGCGGGTGAATAGTGTCATGCTGGCGGGAAGCCGTCAGATGAACAGTTTAAAAATGGGAAGTACACGTCGTGTACTTTGTTTTTTTCATTTAAAATGGGCAGTAGCCTCCCCTGTTCACAGGGAAGGCTTAGAACCAGAGGAAGGAGCGGGAGGGGACGTCCGAACCTTTGAAGATCCGCTGAGTGTTCGTCTGAAATCCGTTTCCGCCTCAGACGATCTCGTTGGAACCGCACAGGTAAGCCTCCGCTCTCCTTAAGCCGTTCTTACCAATTCTTTCCCTAACGGGAGTTATTTGAGGTTAAACGGATTTTCTTCTTTGTCAGATCTACGTCGTAATTGGATGTTTCTGGGATCGACGATCGTGTATAGCGCTCGTTGGAGTTAAAGGTAGGTGGCTTGTGTTTGTTTTTTCAACTGTCGTGTGTTTTGTGCGTTTTCGTGCCACGAACTCATGTTGGGGTGTCGTGTGGCTGATGCCATGACTATTTTAAATACCTAGATTTGGATAAGTGATTTAAATGTGATATTAAAATGCTGGTTGAGATTGTTGTTTGGATCCGGAACCACCCCGGGGGTGTGTTCCACTGTTTATTCGTTTGGCCAGGATACCCGAGGGTATGCCTTTAAAGTAGTAATTGTAAAATTGTCTCGAGAGGAATTGCTTGTTTACTGCTTGTTTATATGTTGGGTATGACCCGATTACTTATGCTTGAGGGCGGTGTTTTGCTATAGCCTGAGGACGTGACTGTATTAGCTTGAGGGTAACGTTCTATTTCGCCTGAGGGCAACCTTTCGTGCCTGAGGGCTTGACTTCTGTGCTTGAGGGCGACACTTCGTACGCTTGAGGGCAAGTTTCTGTTACGCCTGAGGGCTATACCTGCGGGTTGGATTCTGATTACCTGAGGGTGAGATTTTACTTGTCTGAGGACGCTGACTGATTATTTAGAAATTCACTGTGGTGGTTTCTAAATATTTAATGGATTAAATGAATAATTAAATGGCAATATAACTGGTAAGTTAGTTAATTTTTAGTACTGCTTAGTTTATTGCATTTTACTACTGCACACTTGTTGCATGTTTTACACACAGTTGAGCACGGACCTTTGGTGGGTGCCTACTGAGATATATTTCTCACACCCTGTTTGAGTCATGTTTTTTGGCCCAAACAGATTTCGTTTCTACAGGTGTGGATAGGGGCAAGAGTCCCTATACAGGTACTTGACTGTTGTTGAGGAGTATGAGGGCATGAGACCGAGCCTAGGCTCGCGATGCTGTCAGTTGTTTTGTTTCATTTTTGTGTACTCTGTATTGTATTGTATTGCACTGCTTTGTAACATGTTCTGACTGATTTCTTAGAACTTGTGGCATGTTGCATCAACATTTATATACTGGTTGATTATATCTACTGAAGTTGTTTATTCCAGTTATGTGTATGGTTTATTGTTTCCGTTGTTGTATGTTTTTTTTATAATCCGCTGCGCTACACTTTGACAAATGAGGGCATAGTTTCTCCACTATCAGACATGGGCACTCGCTGCTAGTCGGCAGCCTCTGGCGTTTAGGGAAATGCGCTTGAGATCTTGTGGCGAACCAGGTTCGGGGCACCCGTTGAGTGACACCCGGAACCGGGACGTTACAAAAATACACACATATATATATCCACATACAGACATACGCATACATCAACATGCATACAAATAAATACAAATATATGTGTGTATTTTAAATTATTCGGTATAAATAAAAATATATAAATTCAAATAACTATATTTAAATAAACAGTCATTTATATATTTATATAATTGTTTAAATATGATATTAATATATTATATTTATATATTCATTTTGTAATTAATGCATATAAATATATATTTAAACATTTTTATTGATTAATATAAAATTGATAATTTTTTATATAAAAAATTTTGAAAAGAAGATTTTAATATTTTTTTATTATAATATAGTTATATAAATCTTATTAATATGTTATATTTACATGTACATACTTATTGATATATAAATCACATTTAAAAATATATAAATATGTATAAATAAATTAAATTATCCACGGCGTCCTTTATCGGCGCTAAAAACGCTGATAAATGAAACCCTTGTCACCTCTTATTTTAGCGGTGATAAAAACTTCATTTTTCAACTCTTTTTGTTAGTGATGATAAATGAATCCCCTTCTTTGTTATTGAATTTTTAATATTCATAAGGGGCATTACTCAATAAAGAGAGATCCTTGGTAGTGAAAATGATCCAAATAAAATATTTTTGGTGACCATTATACTCATCGATGTTATGAAAAAATGGGGAAAAATGTGAAAAAACTGTACATGGAACAATAAATTTGCGGATGAAAATGTTTTTATTGTTGATTATAAGAACTAATAATTTTTTTTATTACTTATAATAAGAAACGATGTTAAAAATACTTCAAAAAAAAAAATAACGTTGTCCATACAAAACCGACATAAAAACATTAAAATAAAACATTTTGGAATGATAAACATTAATTTGTTATAACAAAAACAAAAAAAATCAGCGGAAAATACTATAATAATAATGTCGATGAAAATTTGCATGCTAGATGATTTAGAAGGCGGCTTAAACGATGGGTATGACAAGTTTTATTGTGGGTAATAAATGAGTCGTATTATTAAAATAAAAAGTTTGAATGAATGGATAAAAATATAATTTTTTATGTATTTATTTAAAGGTAAATCTATGAATGGGGAATTGTGTGAGTAAAAGGACGGAGTCAAGGTGTGAAATTATTTTTGGTTCCTTTGATGAGAAAATTGACCACTGAGGACGCCTTGAAATGGGGACGGAAAACTTTTGGCCTTTCAACAATTCAAAAACTTAAAAGGTGAAATTGTCCTTTTGGCCACTTTGAAAATTTCAAACCCCTCCATCCCCATCACCTTACGGAATGCATATTTGTGAAAAACAAATCTATTATTTATCAACTTTAAAAATACACTAATATGATTATATATTATAAAATTTATAAATAGATATTTTAATTTTTTTACATATAAAATGTATATTTAAAAATAAAAATCATATTAAAATAAAAATTATTATCAATCTTATTTTCATAATTTATATAACAAAAAAATCAAAAACTTATATTAATCATTTTTTTTATTAATGTATTTACATACATTAAAAAACGTATATGTAAACAAACGTATATGTAAATATAATATATTAAAATTTTATTTAAATAATTATACAAATATATAAATGAACATATATTTATTTTTAAAAAATTAGGTACAACCGCGAAACCAACACACGATGTAAAGAAGAAAATACAAATAAACCGCTAGATGTGGACTTGACCCTACGACTGTGCCGCAAACCCCTCACCACCCTTATCACCCCAGCCGAGCACAGGGGGCAACATGTATTTATTTGAGTATATTTATATTAATATATGTAAATAAATATAAATGTATATCAATACAATTGTTGGTGTTGTGATGCAAATCTAATTTGATATGGTCTGAAAATCTCACGGTGTGATAAAAGAAAAAAACAGTGAAAAAAATTGGGGTGTTAGTAATGGAAGGGATTGGGTCAAAGGTCTGAGACCGCATCCCATTAGAAATGTAACCTCATTACACATTGCGTATGCAAAGTAACTCCCATTTTCTATAATAAAATTTTGACTCGTATGGATTGGGTAAACAACACATATATTTATTATTATTATTATTATATATATATATATATATTAATATATAAATTAACACGTATAAATTAATATAAATATACTTATATATATATATATCAACAATAATATATTCAATTATTATTAATTTATTATAATTATGTTTTAACTTTTGTGTTTGTATGTTTATATGTATCTATGTATGTATGTATATATTAATTTTAAATAAATAACATTTTTAAAAAATTTATATACAATACAGTCATATGTGTAAAATTATTAACACACACACACATATAAATATACTTATAAATTTATATATTTATAAATAGACTAATATATAAATTAATATATGTATGTATGTATGTATGAGTGTATATGTGTGTGTTATAATAACAATCATTTATTTAATTATTATTATTAGTTATAACTATAGTGTGTGTGTGTGTTTATATGTATGTATGTATGTATGCTTTTGTGTGCGTGTATGAGTGTGTTTGCATGCACATGTATATATATATATATATATATATATATAATAAATAACTTTAATTTCTTATGTAATTTAGCCGTGTTTTAAAAACGATGTTAAATGTAACTGACTGTCGTTTTAAAATGCGGATACATTAACAATTAATAACGTTTTAAAACACGGCTAAAAAAACATAGCCAATTTAGCCACGTTATTATGAAAATGTGGCTAAATCAAAAAGTTGGCACGCTTTAAAATGCGGCTAAAATATGGTTAAAGTAAAAACCAATAACGTTTTTAAGAAAACACAACTAAAAAAAGGTGGCTAATTGTTAGTTTTTTTTGCAGTGGGAGGGGTATAACACCCATTTTGGTCCTCGTGGAGTTGAATAATCTAACATATCCTCCCTTTATGTTTCTTCGATTGCGGTGTGCGGGGATCATCATGCTGAAGATGGGCGTTTTTGTGAGCGCGGTGCCTGGAGGTTTCCCCTGTGAGAAACTGGGAAGGTTGGAATGCCTGTTTTGATAGCTATGACAGTGTTGTGTCGAGGCATGGTCAGGTTTTGCAGGTGTGTTGGAAATGGCAAGAGTGGTTCCTCTACATCGCGGAAAGAGCCATTGTGTTTCTCTATGTTGTGGTGAATCTGCAAGGGAAGTTGTGGTTGAGATCTATTACGGTCGTGTTGGGTACCAACACGTCGTGGTTCTAGTTGGGCTTATTTTCAAAGGGTGATACGACAACCTAGAAAAGGGTTGATATGCCATTTTGAATACTGGATTTCAAATTTGGATTTGACCAGAGACACCACGACTGTTGTTGAAGTTGCTGTGCCGTGGTGAAGGCCCGTCAGGTTTTCTCTATAAATAGAGGGTCGAGCTTCCCTTGGTTAAACTTTTACAATTTTTCCTTTGAACCCTAGCCAACCCCAAGTCCTTTCTTAGCGCCTTCCATTCGTTTTTCTTGAGGGTTTAAACCTCTTGATTCGTGGGGATTGATATCTCAAGATTCGAGGTACTCTCTTCTCTCTTCCCCTTGCTTAACCCTTCCCCTTTTGATCTCTTTCTCCGTAGAGGTTATAACAATGAGGTTTTTTTGGTTTTGGTCAATATTCGAGTATGGTTTGATGATGGTTCATCATGGTTAGGTCTTGAGGTGGTCTCTTTAAAGTTTGTGAGTGGTTGATCCTTAGTTATCCCATTTGTATGTGGTGTTCCCTTGAAGCTTTATATCCAAGTAAGGGATTCAAGACTCCTCCTTATTTTATTTGTGTAAATGGTTGAAGTATCATGATCATGTTATCTTTAGGTGGATGATAAGAAGTAACTTAAGGAATATAATGAATCAGACAAAGTGGAATTGAAGGGAAGGGCTAAAATGCATGTGTTTTATATGATTATATGCTATTACAAGCATCTAATGGTCGTTTGATATCATTACCATCAATGTTACTTACTTCAATGATACATGTTAGTTATTGTGATTGAATTTCTGGAATCATCCCTCATAAAAGGATAATTATTTAAAGATGGAAATGAATCGATTGTGTGGAATCTGAAAACTGTCGTGTTATCACTCATGCAAGAGATGCTTAATTAATATGAAGGCATATTGTCAATAGTGTTAGAGTAGGTGCCCTAAAAATCAACCTCTTTGTACTTTTGATTACCAGTGTATTCAAAGATCTGGATATTAATAAATAATCTTATCACATGATGGGTGTTCTTTCACTTAACATTAACGTGATAATGTATTAAGAGTATTTATCCCATCAAAAGGTTATAATAGTTTCCCTCTATATTTAGAACCTTGAAGTGCTGTGATGATATTCTTGAATATATGTCCTATGGCTAGATGTCATCTATATGATGAGACAAAGATGATACAGTCTATTTGGTGTTGGAGGCTCATAAGACATTGAGACTTCTTTTCATGAAGTTTACACTTGTTAATCTTCAAGAGAGGAGGTTATGAGAACAGACCTTCCAGTAGGAATTTCACATGTTATATGTGTCATTGGATATTCCTATCTATGAATGTGTATATTGGTCCTTAAACTTGAGATTATATCATGAGTCACATACTTTGATGTATTTATGAAAACCATGACTACATATGATTGTGGTGATGTATGATACTTTGGGTGTGTTGCAAGTGATATGGCATTAATGAACACGTTAAGAAATAATTTATCCCTTCCATTTATTGGAAGTATATATCTCTGGACCTTTGATTGAAATAGAACTATCTAACAAATCCATGGTCATGGTGTAATGTCGATGTGTTCATTTCAGAGAGTTAAAGAAAGAGTTTCTGGCATATAGGTTGATAAAACAAGTATGGAACCTCCTTGATGAGATATTGAGACAAAGAGATTAATTTATTTAAGGTCTTGGAGGTTATAAAAAATGAAACAACACACACACCTCTAGGCTGGAAAGGATATATCACACCCCCTCTAATGGTTGACCCACTCCATAGCTAGATCATTACAATTTTAAAGCTTTAAGGTCCACCATTTGATGGCCTGATGGCCTCCTGCCCATGTACTGTGTTGCGCCAAAGTGGTCAAATCATAAAGTTAAAATTGTTTCAAAATTATGTTAAAATAATATATATTGATTGCTTATAAATTTGATACTATTATGATATCTTATGAGTAATTAAAATTCATTATCACGAGATATTTATTAATTTCTCAAAGGCAATTTGTATAATCTTATAATTTATGAATATAATTGTTGGAAATATATATATATATATATATATATGCATTATGAGATTTATTTATATATCCAAATATAATAAATAAATCTAATTTATGTGTATACTATTTCCAAATAAAGTTAATTTAATTTGTATCAATTATTTTTGTGCATTAGTGTATCACCCAAAGGAGAACACCAATACACATTTATGTAAATAATTTGTCTGAATCAATATATTATTATTATTTCAAAGCATTAATTTTAAGCATGTATTTATTACAGTTAGCTTTTCATCATCATTACACCCACATACATCAATCGTTCCAATCTTTAATGGATTAAATTTCTCTGATTAGAGTGAGCAAATCCAATTTCACCTTGGTGTATAGGATCCCGGTTTAACACTCTGAGTAGAGAAACCTACTACTATAACAGATGATAGTAGCGATGCTAATAGAGTATATTATACAACATGGGAAAGCTCGAACATGTTAAGTTTGATGTTCATGCGAATGAGCACAGCAAGTAACATCAAGTATGATCACCCTAAAACTGAAAGTGCTAAAGAATTTATGAAATCTATGGGAGAATGATCTTAAACTACTAAAAAATCCCTTACTGGGACATTAATGAGTACATTAACCACCATGAATTTTGATGGTTCTCATACTATGCATGAGCATGTTATTGAAATGACAAATATTGCGGCAAGACTTAAATCTTTGGGAATGGAAGTGGATGAAAGTTTCCTTGTAAAATTTGTCCTAAACTCATTACTGCTTGAGTATGGACCATTCTAAATGAACTATAACACCATGAAAGATAAATGGAATGTGCATGAATTACACAGTTTTCTAGTTCAAGAGGAAACACATTTAATGAGTCAAGGAATCCACTCTATCCATTATGTGAATCACCAAGGAAGAAAGAATCATAGTATAAAGAAGCATGGAAAAGGAAAGGGTCTATCGATTGTTAATGAGTCCTCTACCAAGAACCAAAAGAAAATAAATAAAGATAAATGTCATTTATATGGTAAAGTTGGAAATTTCCAAAGGGATTTCCTGAAATGAAAGGCTTGGTTTGAAAATAAAGGTAAGAAAAATGCTTATACATGTTATGAATTAAACTTGCATATTGGATTGATTTTGGTTGTATAACACATGTTTCCAATATGATACATGGATTCCTTTCAACCCAAATCACAAGACCAACTGAAAAGTTCATCTTCATGGGAAATAGAGTAAAGGTTCCAGTTGAAGATGTTAGGACTTACCGTATAATCCTTGATACTGGATATAGTTTGGATTGATGTGAAACCTTTTATGTACCTAGAATATCTAGGAATTTGGTTTCTTTATCAAAACTTGATGTTTCTGAATACTCTTTTAATTTTGGGAATGGATATTTTAGTTTGTTTAATCATACACGCATGATTGGATCTGGTTTATTATATGATGGTTTATATAAACTAAATATTGATAATATGTATGCTGAAACAATTATGAACTTGCATCATAATTCTGGTACTAAACATGGTTTAGTAAATGAAAAGTTTTCTTATTTATGGAATAAACATCTAGGTCATATTTCCAAAGAAATATTAGAGAGATTGATTAAGATTGGAATCCTTCAAAACTTGGATTTTACTAACCTAAACATTTTTGTGGATTTTATTAAAGGAAAACAAACAAAACAAACAAAGAAAGGTGCCACAAGAAGTGTTCAACTCCTTGAGATCATACATACTGATATATGTGGACCTTTTGATGTCAATTCTTTTGGTAAATAAAAATAATTTATCACCTTTATTGATAATTTTTGACGTTATGGACTGAATGAAAATTGTTTTTTTATTATAATGAAAACACTTTTGAGGAAAAAGTGAGAAACCAAACAAGACTTCACCACTTCACAACTTCACCACTTCACCACTTCAAACATACAAGTCTTCACAACAAACAACATTCAATCACAATGGATGGACAATCCATTCAAGCATTCAAGTAGACTAACCTTCATAGATGGAGCTGAAATCGTCAAGAGAAGGTCAAGGAACCATGAACCAGGAAATGTAAACATCAGAAAAGCTGGGCAAACCACAGAACCAGTCTCCTCAAGTGCCCACCGGTGCAACTGTCGACACCAGACCAAATCCACAAACCCGCCGGCGTACTCCAGTTAGAGTATTCCCACACCCTCCAGCGACGTGAGATGACCCAAAGCGGACAACCACAAAGGGCGACGAAGAAACCAGAATAAGGAAGACCAGGCCGTCCGGATGCCGCACCCTACTCCGCAGACACTGCAGCGCAACCACGAACCGATCGACTCTGCATTTTGAGCAGCAAACCAAAGATCCATCTCTTAACCACAAAAAACACCATAAAAAAAACACCGAAATCAAATCTGTAAGGAAAGCCTTGTGACGTCGGAAGCCAGAACTGAAAATCCTGCCCCCTCTGCGCAACACCGGGGCCAGTGCCGAGCCTTGACTGAAGATCCAGATGCCTGGAAATTACCGATCCCTATCTAAGCCGAAGTTGAAACCATGCCATAGCCTTCATCGAAGCCAGATCCACCCCTACGCCAAGATAATTCTCCAGCTAAAACCACACCAGAACTTCCGCAAGAACAGACGAAGCCAGATCTACACCTTTGAAGACAAGATGATGGAGATGAGGCCTCGGATGAACCAAATCCAGGCTGACATGACTGGGATGGCGATCGGAACCGAGGCACACTGACACCAAGCAGAGGATTCCGACCCGCACCGCGTCATACTGGAGGAGGGGAGGGAGCAAATTAAGGGTCGAAAACCCTGGCCCACAAGAATACCGAGTCGCCACCGCTCAGAGGTCGGTTTTACCACTTGATGTTATGGATATGTCTATTTATTGTATAAGAAATCCCATGAAATAAATGCCTTAGAAATTTATGTAAATGAAGTTGAGAGGAAATTAGACAAAAAGGTGAAGGTCATAAGGTCTGACAGGGGTGGTGAATATTATGGAAGATTTGATAAAAGTGGACAAAACCCTGGTCCATTTGCAAAGTTTCTAGAAAGTCATGACATATGTGAACAATACACTATGCCCGGTACACCACAGTAAAATGGTGTAGAAGAAAGGCGTAATAGAACATTAATAGATATGGTTAGGAGTATATTAAATAATTATTCTTTACCCTTATAATTGTGGATGTATGATTTAAAAACTGTTGTGCATTTATTGAATAGGGTTTATAGTAAAGTAGTTTCAAAGAATCATTTTTAACTTTGGACTGGTAGGAAACCTAGTTTGAGATACCCACATGTATGGGGTTGTGAGGCATAAATAAGAGCATATAATCCACAACAAAGAAAACTGGATGCAAGAAAAATAAGTGGATATTTCATTGGTTATCCAGAGAAATCAAAGCGATATAGATTTTATTTTCATAACCATAATATGAGAATGGTTAAAACTGGAAATGCTAGATTTAATGAGAATTATGAATCCAATGGGAGTAAAGTTCCAAAAAATGTGAAAATTAAAGAAGTTAGAATTCAAGTTCCATTTTCTTATATTCCAACTTCACATGTTGTTGTTCCACAAACTATTGTATCACAAAATAATCATGTAGAAAAAAAAATTGTTTCCAAAATTCACAATGAAGAAATTGTTGAAGAACCATAGGAAATAGTGTTAAGAAGACCCCAAAGGGAAAGAAGGTCAACTATTTCTGATGACCATGTGGTATATCTACATAAAATAGAAAGTGATATTGGCATTAATAACGATCCAGTATCATATTCTCAATCCATAAAGTGTGATGATTATGATAAATGGTTAGATTCCATGAAATGTGAGTTGAATTACAAAGATTAAAATAAAGTATGGGACCTTATGAAATTTCCTGAAGGATACAAGAGAGTTGGATATAAACGGGTCTTCAAAACCAAACATGACCCACATGGTAACCTTGAATGTTACAAGGCCTAACTTTTTGCTAAAGGATTCACTCAAAAGGATGGTATAGACTATAAGGAATACTTTTCACTGATTTCTAAGAAAGATTATTTAAGAATTATTATGGCATTGGTAGCTCAATATGATTTAGAGTTACATAAAATGGATGTTAAAACAACCTTTCTAAATGAAAACTTACCAGAAGATGTTTACATGGATTAACCAATGAGTTTTTCCATTGAATAAAAAGAACACATGGTATGTAAATTAAAGAAGTCAATGTATGGAATTAAATAAGCTTCCTGAAATGGTAAATTAGGTTTAATGATGCCATTTTATATTTTGGATTTAAGGAAAACATCATTGATCAATGTATATACCAAAATATCAGTGGGAGTAAATTTATATTCTTGATTCTATATGTTGATGACATATTGCTTGCTAGAAATGATCTTGGTCTATTATGTGAGACCAATAAATTACTCTCTAATAATTTTGAAATGACAGACATGGGAGAAGCCAAGTATGTGATTGGAATATAAATATTTTATAATATAACTCAAGGTTTATTGGGATTATCTCAACAGTCATACATCAATACAATTTTATATAGGTTTAGGATATAAAAAATGTTCAACATCACTAATTAAAATTCATAAATTAGATAAATTTAATCTCAATCAATGACCCAAAAATGATTTGGAACAAAAAAATGGAAGGAATTACTTATGCATCTATTATTGGAAGATTTATGTATGCTCAAACATGTACAAGGACATATATTATCTTTATAGTTGGTATGTTGGAAATATACCAAAGAAATCATAGATTGGATCATTGGAGAGCTACAAAGAAAGTTTTGCGATATTTTCAAGGAATGAAGGATCACATGCTTACTTATAAAAGATACAATGATCTTGAGGTAATTGGATACTCTAATTCAGACTTTTCTAGTTGTGTTGATATAAGAAAGTACACTTTTGGTTATGTGTATCTTCTATCCAAAGGGTAAATATCATGGAAAAGTGAAAAACAATCGGTTATAGCTGATTCAACCATGGAATCTGAATTTGTAGCATGCTTTGAAGCTACAATTCAGGTTACGTGGTTGCATAACTTTATTTAAAGACTTGGAATTGTTGACAGTATTGCCAATACCTTGAAAATTTATTGTGACAATACCACAATAGTATTATTTTCCAAGAATGATCGATATTCCAAAGGTTCTAAACACGTGGAATTAAAGTACTTTATAGTTAAGGAGGAAGTTCAAAAATGTATGGTGTAAATTGAACATATTACCATAAATCTTATGATTGTCGTATGATTGTTAAACCTTTTACAAAAGGGTTTCTACCCAAGGAATTTATTGGAAATGTTGGAAGTATGGGAATTGTCACTGAGTAGGTTTCATTGTATGTATTGACTGTTATGATTATTACAGTTGACACTTGGACTTATAATTTTTTTATCATGTTTCAAGTTTTTTCAATAAGTATACATGTTTTAATTGAATAATGATAACAAGAATAGTCTTAAATAAAGAAAATTATCATTAGACCAATATATATATATATATATATATATATATATATCCCATTTTAATTATGATAGAGAAAATTTACATATTGTAGTATATGGAAGGGAGTATATTAATTGATAATATACGACCACCACGACTCATGTGAACATTATCCTTAATTATGATGAATGATGTATGCATGATAGAATAGATATAAATGTGCATAATGGCCGATTGAATATTAAACATCATAAATTAATATCACATGAGTTAAGTGGGATAATGTTGGAATAAATCACGTCATATTTTGTTTTAATATTATTATAATGGGATAATGAGGTATAAACTTGTCAAATTGATAGACTTTGACAGTTAATTAAATAGCCACCCATGAAAACCGTTTTATCCCTATTTAAAGGGTCCTGTCCTTTCCAATTATGTCTCAATCATAATTCAGATACGGTCCATCAAAACCACTGCAAAAGATAAAATAGAAAAAGGATATAAATCCTTTTAAGTGGGATAAAATCAAAGGAGACTCAAATTCAAAAGTTTAATGGATCATGGTATGTGTTTTATTTTGAATTTATTTATCTAGATATATGATAAATATAGATTTTAAAGAACATAAATTTAATGAAATCAACTTGCATATATTACACAATGAGTGTTCACATGTGACTGTTATCATTGCGACATTAACTAATTTCTCTATGAGTTTCTTTACATGTTATCAGACACTGATCTTGGAATTTAGGCTAGTTCAATTAATTCCACTGAGAAAAAGACCTATAAGGTCACACACTAAGTGTATCAAGAACCTCAGTAACATTATATTTAAATTTAATAGTTTGGATAAATATTATTCTCAACTTATGGTTTAATAATTACCAAGATGTATTGATTTCATAAATTAAATCACCAGTTATTCAAAAGAATATACATGTGAGTTTAATATTAAATAAATATTTATTCGTAAGGTAATTAATAATTATGTGAATATATAATATTTATTTATCTCTTGTTTGTTAACATCGTAAAAAATAATTATTTATTTGGTTATGTGAATATTAAATAAATATTTAATCATTATTTATTGAATATATTATTTATTTATTTTTTGAACAAATAACGCAATAATATTTTTTTATTTAAATAAATAGTCATTTTCAAGGTTTGATAAATATCTAAGAGGATTGGAGTACTGAGTTAGTGGGTCTAGTGGGAATGATATATTAAATATCATTTAAATATATATTAAATTATTTATTTAATAAATGATATTTAAATTATCCACGAGTTTAGTGTATGTCAAAGAAATAATAATAATAATATTATTATTATTCGACGTAGGTTTTTCTAAGGATTAAGATATTAGATAAGGGCCTATGTGCAATAACCGATTCTCTAACCAAGTTATATAAACCTGATTATATTATTTATAGGGATAGAAGTTATTATTCATAATAAATTCTTTCAAGCGAATTCTCTCAACCCTAGAGAGAACTCTCTCTAGAGAGAACTTTGGGAGGTTCAGGGTTCGAATCCTGGGAGTCCGATTTTGGGACGATCCTCTCCCCCAGGATCCACCCATCTTTCCGGGTCGTTTGGTCTCAACTGGGCGGGCAAAATGAGGCGCAACCCAATGTGATGATGGATTGCTTTGACGAACCATCGCTGATCGGGCTGTCACCCTCTGGGACGCTCTGCCATCTCGGCTGGCAACGACTCCTTCCTGGCTGGGGATCTCTCCGGAGTGACCTCTTCGTGGGGAGGGGGGTTTCCTTGTGTGGAGGGTTCGAAAAGTCCATACATGGGAATTCCCTTTCTAAGGAAGACGGAAAGTGATGATCCTACCCCTCCCTCTCAATAGATTAAGATAATAAGAGAAAGAATTATCTTACCCAAATAATTCTTATTTCGATCCACGGAGAATGACATAAGTAGTTTGGATCCTCCATTATAGCACCCAAAGTTCCAATGAAGATGTTCCAATATTCATGGAGCACATGTAGATACTAATAGAGGGACCATGCCCTTAGATTCTTCATTGCAATGATGGTACAACAAGAGAGGTTAACCGAATCAATAATAAAGAAAGAATTTCAAGTGGTGGTAATTCATGTATAAATATATTAATTATAAATTGAATGTGAAAGATCTCCTCTATGATTATTTTGGGTTTTTTTTGATCATTTTCTAAGGATTTATTTGAAGAATCTGAAAAAAAATATTGGGCATGGATCCAACCGCTTCCACTGCACCTTAGAACCTTCAAGTGGTATCAAAGCAGTCACTTATTAATTTACAATTATTTATTAATATTTGATTGATTTAGGCATTTGATTTTTAGTTTTTCATTTCAATTTTATTTATTATTAATACAAAAGTTGAGATATTATGATCGTTCACTTTTATATGAGCAAGAAAAAGTCTAGAAAAAATAAAGAAAAATTGGAGATACAATCAACATGTGTTGGAGATTCTGGTTGGATAACACAAATACATGACATGTGATGGAAATTTACACATTGTGTACCCATGTATACAACACTAAGATGAGTTATAGGAATCAAAACATGTGATGTGGGATCATAGTACAAGGGGCCTTTATGCACAATGTATTGATTGGTCCAGATGGAATGTAGCTTGAAGGGTCACATAATGTGTAGTTGGCATACATGTTGAGTAACTCACACTGTTTTTCCCTATGGTAAACATGGAAGATGTGTGGTGAACATAAACTCCATGTATTAATTACACATTGTGTGTTGACCATCAATCAGACAACAAAAGTCAGATGATATTTCAAGTCATTTAGTTGGTGTGCATGTCATGTAACTCATAAATATTCATAAATAATATATGTTGAGTCCATTAGAGTGTGATAAAAATTGCCATAAAACATATTACATAGCATGTAACAAGATGTACACATTATGTAGATCATACCCATTCATGATAAGTATATGCTGAGCCAGGATTTACACCACATGAATTAATTACACAGAATAAATATTAATTACAACATTAATCCAAACTACACAACGTGTAGCTGGTGTATATTTAGTGTGGTATGGTTTTTTAAAGTATTAAATACTTAATTAATTTCTGCATTATTTTTGAACTACACTACATGTATGGTCATTATATATGCCGTGTTCTTTATAGGAATTAAAATAGGTACACACCACTTATATTAAGGGCACACTGTGTATACATAAATTCCATGTTGGATAATTGGAACGAATATTAGAACTACACATTGTGTAATATCGTGGCGTTCCATGTATACTAAATACTGTATAAGTATATGGTACATGATCAGAACCATACAAAGAATAGTCACACTCCATGAGAGTGATAATACACACCATGTATATGGGTACATTCCATGTTGCCGCCAGTACATTCCATGCTAAATTCAAGATATAATTTAAATACTGATCATAAAGGTGCACACCATATCCCTTGTTAGTACATTCCATGCATGAATTAATTTAAACTAAAATAAATTATTTAAAACTACAAAATACAGGTATCTCTAGGGATTTTTGGATAAAAAGTTAAGATAAATGAATTAATGAATTAATAAAATGATTAATTTATTAATTTGAGTGATTTATCTTAATAAAAAATGAATAAAAATAAATGATAGATAGTTTATTAAATGAACACTCATTGTATACATGGATGATCGTGAGCTTGACCGATTAATGTATGTGTTGAGTTTATGTTTAATTTAATATTTATTACATGGATTTTATATGTGATAAAAGATTTATTAAATTAAATATGATGACCTACAAGTTATCCTTCTTAACTTTATTATATACGGGCTTGCGTGTCCTTGATTTCTTTTGTCTATCCTCATACCCCTAGTTCCTCTCACCTATGTGTGAGTAAATACATGTAAAAGATGACACTCCAAAGAGAATAGGTGGTTCCAAACATGAGTCAAGGTAAAACCAACCAAGAAGATACACTGGATCCAGGTGGAATGTGTTAGGTAGCCACCTGAACTCAAATTACCAAAAGTTCATAAACTAGTAGGTCATAAAGAGGAAATAGATCATTGGTATATATTCACTAGAAATTCAGTTGCCCAAAAATTAGAAGTATTTCAACACCCAAATCACCACACAGAATTCATCACACACACACACACAAGCATGCAACCATAAAATCAAAAGGAAAACACGCACAAAGAAAGAACATTGAGTTTACATGGTTAAGAATTTCATCCTATGTCTATGGGAGAACACTTAAAAAATTTTATTCCTTTATAATTACAATGTTTAAAACTTGTGACTTTTCAACCACAAGGATCATGTAAATTATAATGATCACTTGAGAATTCAATACATTAGCAAAGTGGCCCCACCCCCTTTATATAGAGGGTCCCACTCGGTCAATAGGTTGAACTGAATTCCTATATTTTTAGTCAACCATCCATTGTATTGTGAAACTACTAATATTATGTGTCACTCCATAATTTGACCACCTGCCACTAGTAATTAAATAGTGCTCATACACTGCAACTTTTTCCTACCAGTTTCAGTTGAAATATTATTCAAGCATAGTCATTGTTTTCCTATCGGTGATTCATCATATGAACTTCCAATAACCTGAATGCTTGAAATTATAGTAGTCTAACTTCCTATTGAGAAACCTATAAATGACAACTTCTGTTGAACTAAATCATGAACTTTTGGTAAACCGAACCACCAGAGCCGGAAGAGCCTTCAAAACCTCAACAATATTCCAGTTGAATATTGCTTGAAGGATCCTTGAAAACCATCCACTCTTTTTAGTTAAAATAAGGTTTCTCCATCCTAATTTATTTCTATTCACCTTAGAACCATTGAGATATAGTGTTGCCTTAGAATTTCTTGGACCATAACATTGGTGAACTTGTCTGCTGGGTTTTGTTTTCTAGCTTCATCCCCCATCTTGTAGTAATTTTTCAATATAATGGTACTTAAGGTCAATTTTTTAGCCCTCACATGAAAAACCATATTCTTTGAAAGATGAATATAAATTTTACTATAATATAAAATTGGATCATTACCTTAAACCTTACCATGTTCTTCAAGCAGGCACCTAAACCACACCATTTATTTTTATATTTCCATTACTAAAACATATTCAACTTCCATTTATGAGAGAGAAATAAACTATATCAACCTTGACATCTAATTTATAAACATTACACCATAAGTAAAGGTATAAATAAAATCACTCTTATGATTATCAAAACCCCCCCTAAAATTGGAATCAAAATTATAACACTCGGACCTATAACCCATATAACTTAGAGTGCCACATGGATTCAAGTGCGTCTCCCCATATTCCAGAGGCTTCTGACTAGTGACAAAATCCTAATCTATACAATGGGAAGACTATTCCCTTGAATTATAACGCATAAAACAATAAAAAATAACCAAAACATATCTACACAATATCATAGTTTGAAAAATAAATATACATAATCAATAACATACATGATGTTGTTATACAAACATACAATAGATCGCCCATTAGAACAATCCCAAAAAAAATCAAAACCAAAATACAATGGACGAACCTTAGCCATACAACCATCCTTAGGCCTCCTCACAATCTCCTGGTACCCTCAAGATTCCTCAGTCCGAACCTCTACACAAATTGCGATTTGACCTAAAATGAAGACATAAGGTCTGCACGTGCACCAAGATACCCATGAAAGGTGTGAGCATAAAACTCATTAGGGTATCACCAAGAACTCATAATATAAACTTTCATATGTGTGTATATGCATTAGGACATGAAATAAAATAAACATGTATGTCAAGTCGTCATGTGCTAACCAGGACTCCATGACACCTGATGAGATACACACATCTATTAAGTCATCAAGTGCTAACCAGGACACCCCAACCCTAACCAAATCTACTTTGGTTCCATTCTAGAGTCCACCCACTACCTCATGCCACCATACCATTTTCTATCCTATACCTACAGATTCAGGATAGGGCGGTGTCTAAAACCTCGACCAAATAATCATAGACACTGAGCATGGTTATACATAAAAAATCCTTGACCCGTCCCTAATCAGTCTAGGGAGGTTCATTGGTCATCCATCATACCATGACCTAGTCCCAGGGAGATCCTCGATCCAAGCCTCTATAAGGTAAGGTCCAATGAGTGTACACCAACCAAAGCTCTATCTGGAATAGTCCTTGACTTGATACCCAAGAGCCAGGGTACAATCATCCACCAAAACATCCCCACTGACACTTGGGAGCACATCACACCAACCCAAGCCACACATGGTAAGGTCCTCAACCAAATACCCACGGGAGAAGTTCACGATCATCCACCAACCCAAGATTATAAGGAAAGGTCACCTAACACGCAGAACCATCCCTATAGACACTAGGGAGGTTCATTAGTACCCTGATCCATCCCCACGGGCTCTAGAGAGGTCACTTCAAGCATCCAGACCCAATAACCCTCAAGTCATGGTCCCTCAAGCACAAAACATAGGGCCACAACCCATCACATACATCATTAGCTCAACACATCTAGGCCCGGACCTCACCTAGCCTCTCACGCCTCAATGTTCCATATCTTCCCCTCAGGATTTCCACTAGGTAATCTATAGCCATCATCATCACTTCTCATCGATACCACCTCAATCCCGTCACCTACTAGTGACATCACTACCCGAAGGATCACCCAAAACCAGACCTCAAGGTTCGGTCCAACCTCACTGAAGTCCTGAAACACATCCAATCCAACTACCTAGGGACCTTCCTAAGTAATCACATCCCAAAATGTACCTAGACTCATAAGTGGGGTCAAAATCCTAAGAAAATATCCCATTAAATACAATTGACAAGTCCCGAACAACTTATCCCACTCACCACATACACTAAGAATCACCCCTGACCTCAGGAGGGAGTTCAAATCACCCATGAGATATACCAATCTTGTTCATCATCATCTGACACCAAGACCCTAATGCATCCCCAATAGCCCTAGGTATCTCAACCTTAACTATACACATATCAACACGCATATCGAGACCTTCCAAGGACTCATGTTAGCTCAACAGTACTGTCTCCCCTTGAGACCAAGTTACTGGGTGATCCCAAATCATCCAAGTGATTAAGAGAACTTATTCTCACCCCAGAAGGCCCCAAGCCACCCCTTCACCTCACCTAAGGACTACACCAACCCTTATACCCCATCCCTAAACCCATGAAACATGTTCATGAATGCAATCTAAATCATAAAAAAAACATATGGTTTTTTATTATAGGGACCACCTACCTCTATATCGGATTTATCCCCTTACCAAGCTCCAATGATCCTTGCCCAAGCACCTGCCAAGCCCACACATACCTCCACCAAGCTCGTCCAAGCCAACCAAACATCACCCATGCTCTCAAGAATTTATCACATGCCAAGAAACATAAATAAATAATTATAAATAATTATAAATAATTATAAATAATTATAAATAATTATAAATAGATATTTAATTTAATCCAGTATGATGTAATCTCTAGAAAACTCACTGAGCACCACCGTTGTGCCAAAACCATGACTAACCACCAGTAAAAGGACCATTATACCTCCCCGACACCATTCTGGGTAAAATCCCCATCACCCAACATCAATTCCATCATCAATTTAATTTAATTAAATTGAAATTCTCAATTAAAATTCATCAAGCTACATACCTCAACCAAAATTGCTTCCAATTTCGGAATTCCCTCTTCACAAGCGTAGCGAAAGCCCCATCATCCTTAGTCAATTTTATTATGATTCATTATAATTAATACCCAAAACATATCTGAAATCAAAGTAAATAAAATTTCAATGAAAGGGAAACCAAAAACAAAAGCAACTGGATGATCTTACCTTGATTATTCATCGAAAACACCCGAAAGAATCCCCCCTCTACGAGGGATCAAAGGAGAGAAATGGGAGGGATATTTGTCCAATAATGGCCTCTCTTAAGCCCCATCCCCCATAAAAAAACCCAAGTATCCCTAAATATAAAATTACAAGACTTCCCCTTATTAAAATTGTCCTCTAACGGCCCCACCGGCTAACCAGTACTGGGACACCATCCAACCAGTGTTCCTAGGAAGAACCTCTCAGTTCTTCCAAGCACACCAGCTTCCCTTTAGGTGATATATATTTTTATCACCCCTTTGACCACCTCCCAAATTCCTCTATTGATCTCTTGAGCACCCAAATACCACCCAAATCCCAAACTATGTCCAAAATAATCATTTTAAGATGCTAAAATGTCTGTATTTCCATCCTTAACACCAGTTATCAAAACAAACCATCCACTAAATGGGGAATTCAAATTCCCTCTCAAAAGTAACTACTAAAAATATAAGGGATGTTAAAAACTTATGCTTGAAGTGGGTTTTTCAAAACAAAGCCCAATGAAGTTTCTACCATTCCTTTGAGATACCAGAGAAACCACTTTATAACCTCCCAATTTTATTTTCCTAGATTTTCTATAAATCAGCTAATAACTCTCACTAAATTTTTAATATTTGGATAACTTTAAACCATAATGTATTTCAAACTTCCAACAATAAATGTGTATAGAACATTATCCATGTAATTTCCCTCATCTACCATTTAAGGTGATTGTTCTTTGGATAATTTGAGATGCCCAATAAGAGGAATAAAAACTGATTTGCATCCAATCATAATGAATTGTTCAATAAATTTCCAGATGTACTTCTTTTAGAAGAGTACCAAAATTTTGAAACTTTGATCCCTTTCAATCAGTATGCCCAATATTTTTTGGATTCCCCAAGATATTTCATTTCAATATTTCATGAAAATATTTATCGAACCTTTGAATCTATTGGTAATTAAACCCAACCAGAATCATATCATCCACATACAAGAGTAGTATAATAAAACATACACCCTAAAACTTATTCTAGTAGTAATAGTGATCGAGTTACTCCACATGAAACCTTAATCTAACATAAAATCATTGAACTTACAGTTCCATTACCTCAATACTTTATTTAACCCATAAAGATTTTTTTGAGTTCACACACCAAGTCATGATTCCATTTATCAATAAAACCATTTGATTGCTTCATATATATAACTTCCTCTAGACCCCAACGAATAAATGTCATCATCGCATTCATATATTCTAGATAGATATTTTTGGTAAAAAGAAAACTTAGTACAACTTTGATAGTAGAATTATTAAATACCAGTGAGAATATTTCCTAAAATTAAATACATTACTTTTGTTTTAATCCCTTCACCACCAGCCTAGCCTTTTACCTTTTACTTCTATTGGATTTTTTCCTTTAACTGGTAGATCCATTTATTTTATAGATCTCTCTTTTTCAAAAATGTTCAGCTAATTACTATGTATTATTCACATATAGTGAGTTCAACTCTTCATTAATTGTAATATCCCACTTAAAATAATCATTGAGATTAGATACCTCTTATAGAATTCTAGGTTATCCTCCATCTATTAAAAGTAATAATTGAATATTATCTCTATACATATCTACTACACATATATTACTATAAAATCTTTGTAATTCATCCTATGATTCATCTATTTATTGTACCAATACTTTTGGTAATTCATCTACCAATACTCTTTCATGAGCTTCACCAGTCAGTGATCTCTTTGGTATATCAACCACTGATATAGTATCTGAACTTTTGATGCTACTACCTAAAATTTCCTCAGAAATTTTTGGATTTTTTAGTAGACTCAAAAAATCTTGATATTTATGATAGTTGAGTTTTAATAGAACTTTTATCTAGGTTAAACTATATTTGAGATGATTATTTTATTTAATATTCCTTTATAACCAAGTTTCAATCCTTTCAAAGAACCAGATCATTTAAGAGAACATTTCTAACTCTAATAAATTTTATCTTTCTATCATCCCAAATTCAAAATCTAAATTATTTGTTAAAACCCCCACAAAGAAACATGTGTAGAACTTTTCATCAATATTGTCTTAGTATTTGGAATCTGTATTAACATAGAAATAACAACTAAATATTCCAAGGTGATGAAGTTTTGGAGTTTTACCGAACTACAGTTCTTCTGATAACTATTGATTCACTATTGAGGAGGGACTCTGGTTGATTGAATAACCATATGTCAACATAGATTTATCCCAAAAATCTTTAGGCATTCCCAAGTGAATAATCATTATTTGTTCCTTCTCCATTAATGTCTAGTTCATCCTATTTGCTATTCCATTTTTTAGGCGTTATTGGAACCTTTTTATCATGTATTATTCCTTCGTGTTTGTTGTAGTTATGGAAGCCCCTTTTAGTGCATTCACCCCCATTATCAAATTTAAAACTCATTATCTTACAACATGATTCCATATCTACCATTGGTTTCCACTTAACAAAATTATCAAACACATATGATTTGTGTTTCAGGAAATAAAACCATACCTTTATGGATAAATCATCAATGAAAGTCGTAAGGTACTTTAAAAATGCATTTGATTTGATTGGAGAAGGTCTCTAAAAGACAGTATGTACAAGCAACAACTTCTGCTTCTTAGGAGTAACCGTTGAGATTAAAATACCCTTTTTTTCTTTCTAAGTTTAAAAATTTCACAACTTCCAACATATGAACACTCAAGATTCAATATCCATTTTTACTATAATATTCATAATATTATCATTAAGATGACCCAACCAATAGTGCCACAAATTTGAACTTTTAGATGTTTATGCTCTGAGCATTGTGACTCCTTTTATTCCTTTGATAAGGTAAAGAGTTACATCTTTCACTCCTTTAGCAATGAAAATATAACCTCAAGTAACCTTCCATAATCCATTTATAAAGTTTGTTCCAAAAACAACATCAAATAACTGACCCATGGAAATGAGATTCTTTTTAAGTCTAGGAATATATCAAAAAAAAAATACCTCAAGAAAGACTCTATTATTTAGTTATATTTTCACATCACCTTTGCCCTGATCTTCAAAGATTTATCATTCAGTAGACGCACACTACTAATTTTTTTTAAAAACATTGTTTTCATGTATCCTCTTTCTCCTGTGGAATGGTAATATGATTTTGAATGTATAATCCAATATTAAATTGGAACATAACACTAAGTATTATAGTGTCTCTATCTTTAGATATAATATTTCCAAATATTGAACTTCCAAAAACCAATCTTTCACTATTATTATATTCCTAAAAATCCTTCTTGAGGTGCCCCCTCTTCCCATAATGCCAATACGAAGGACTAGGTCTAGTCAATTTCCCCTGACCCCTTTCTCTAGATTTTCCACTAAAAGTATCTAGTTCCTTCTATGATGTGAATGTACTCTTCCATTGATAGATCAAAAAGCGAAAAAAATCACCAGTATGACCATAAATTCAATACACCAGAACTTGGAAGTATTATTTCACCCAAATCACCAAAATTAATCTGACACACACACACAAGAATACATGAAAATGGAAAATATCACAATGAAAGAACATCGGGTTTACATAGTTCTGATTTTCATCCTATCTCCACAAGATAATTACAAAGATTTTATTCCACTGGAATTAAAAAGTTCCTAACTTTTGACTTATCAGCCACATGGATCATATAAAGTACAATTATCACTTGGGAATTTAACATATTAGAAAATTAGTCCCACCCATTTATATTGAAGGTTATACTTGGTCAAATAGTTTCACTGAATTCCTACATTTTTGGTTAACCATCCATTTCAATATGAAATAATTGATCTCCTATATAACTCTATAGTTTGAACACCTTTCACTGGTAATTAAACAATGATCCTATGCTCGACCCTTTTCTCATTAGTTCTAACTGAAATATGATTCAAACATAGAAATTGTTTTCCTATCGATGATTCCACTGTCTGAACTTACGATAACCTATCTTCCTGAACTTATGATAGCCTTACTTCATACTAAGAAACATGCTTGTGTCAACTTATAGTGAACTGAATCATGAACTTTTGATAAAGTAAACTATCAGATCCTAAAGAGACTTTACAACCCTAAAAAAATGATGTAACTTGAACCAATATTGGTTCAAGGAGTTATTCCATTAGGGTCAAGGGTTAGTTTATCATCTCCTTGATAAATAAATCAAAAGTAAAATATCATGATTATGCCATATTTTTTTTACTTCATATTTATTTATTTATGTGATGCATGCTTATTTAAATGTGATCACAAAAAATTAATAAATAAACAAGAACGCAAGATAAAATAAAATAAATGAATTATGAATAAATTATTTTATCAACACATGGTTAGTCACATATTTAATATCCACATAATATTAAAAAGAATTTAAAAAGGATAAAATAAATAATATTTACACATAAATATAAAAAACCTCAAGATAATATTAATTCAGTATAGACTTCCATTATTTGAGATAAAATTCAACTATAGTTCAAAGTACTTGTTTGGCATCTTTCAGGGTGATTTCAATTATTAGAGAGTTTTAATAGAATTTTTGGTTTGACTTAACCTTTCTCACATCAAGAGTTGATTACATCTATATGACTCAGTGAAACTAGGAGGAAAGTATTGAGGAAACCCTATTTTAGGATTTTAAGATTGGGGAGTCCACTCAACGGATTAAAGTAACGTGTGTTAATTTAGTTGGAAATACCTACCTAATTAAATACTTTATAATAGATTTTCAATCCC
Organism: Viscum album; assembly: GCA_963277665.1. NCBI lineage: Eukaryota > Viridiplantae > Streptophyta > Magnoliopsida > Santalales > Viscaceae > Viscum > Viscum album. Next base: position 1,692,893,567 of record OY728128.1, on the reverse strand, counting down.
TGGTTTAGGTTATAAGAAGATAAATATGGATCTTTACCATTTGAATATACACGTGATAGGATATTCCAAATCCAATAGTGAGGGATATTTGGATTTGATAAAATAATGGGAAACTAATAAAATATATATTTTTTCACATCCCACTTTTTTTAATTAAGATAAATTACTAAAATATAATTTTACTTATTATATACAATAGAATGTGAAACCAAAAAAATACTGCAATAATTTCTTGACAAAGACCATATCCTCACCAAAATAAATTTCCCAAAGTTTTACATTCATTTAAACACTGCATTACTATAGGAAAATTTATAATATGTATCAGAGTCCCCTATACCAGTTCATCCATCTCACCAAGAAATAAGAGGTTAAAAGGAATCCCACTAGAGATTCATGGAGGATGATTATATCTATTGTATCATGATATCATCTATGTTTAGAGATATGATGATGCAATATAAGGGTATGAATACTTACACCCTGAAAACTCATCTCATTGAACTTTCAAAAAATAAGAATATGATCATGATAAATGGGATTGCTTCTGAAATATATTAGTGTAAACTGGAAGAAAAAAAACTATCTAGAGATCATGCCTTCAAAATGCCGGAGTATATTGATCAATTAGAGAGATTATACTTCCATAGGCATAATAAATTATCCATTAATCTCATATTATCATAATTACCTCTCATGTTCTCTATGTTCATAACTAATTATAGGATAAATAAGACAAATGAACTATTAAGAAAACTTTTGACTATGCTTCTCTGAGAAGACAAGGATTATTAGGAATATGATTCCTTATCCCTTATAATGAATTAAATGAAATATCAAGTTAAAAATACCATGAAAAGTCTAAAGTCAATGGTTCCTTTATAAAATCCTTCAAAAGACTAAAGATTTAGAGGTAGGGTAGAGAACATAAGGCTATTTACTTCTCATGTAACCATAAAGGTTAGTGGAAGATGAACTGCAATAAATTGAAGATAAAGTTAGAAAAAGATTCTACTTAAGGTATATTAATCACTATATAAAACATTTTTGTTTTTAATTCTTGGGTATTAAATATAATATTTTTATTCAAATATAGGAACCAATGAAATTCAAAAACATTACAAGAAATAAGGTGACTTATCCCAGTAGCTGAGAAGGGGTGATTTCTATGATAGTAGTAATAAGAACATGACTTCATATTTCCCAGTGGATTGATTATAGTTAAAATACTATTTTTTATTGAGTATTACCAAATTTTTTTTCTCTACATCCTTTAGACACAATATGAAATTATTTCATTTGAGTGTGAATATTCTTTTTTGTGCTTTCACACTCAAGTAATAGTTTAGTAATACTTGAATCATCATAAATGAATTGTGAATATAAAATATAAGACTAATGCATAGTTTTAGAAAGATAATTCTATATTCAAGTAAAGAATCATTTAGAAATAAAGGTTAACCACAAGTATTATAGAGTAAGTTTAGCTTGAACATGTGAACAATTATAAGGAGAAGATAAAATTAAATTCATATAATACATGAGATTTATTTAAGAATTTTTTTGAATGCTCAGTGGAGAAATTAATACACTTGGTAAAAGATATAGGATCCTCTAGTCAGGTTTTCCAAGTATATCTTAACTAAGTATTCATTTATAATTTAGATGTAGTGTGAAGGTTTTCCCAAACTCACATTACTTAATTCACATTAAATAGATGATGGTAGTATAAGGTAAATCAATGAGAAGTCTTGTATATATTAAAATTTCACCATAAATTCATTTCCAAACATGTTTTTTAAATATCATCATAACAACTAACCATATTCCAATTAGATTGAAAAATGGATATCAAATGAGTTATGATATGATGGGAGTACATTATGTCACAACCTAAGGTGTTATATGGGAACCATTTGTAAATTTTGATTAAGCTTCAAACTTATATCACATAAAACACAAAGTGCATGTCAATTAATTATCCCATAATAACTTATGATATTAACATACTCAAGTTAGTGAGGTATTATTCAAAATGAATATATTTATATGTGGAAATCACATATCTTTTGAGATAGTGGGAGCGATCTAGGTTTATGTGAAGTCTAGGCTCTAGAAGAATAAAACTTTGCTTAGGAACACTAAACTCCACAATTTTTAGTGGGAAGAATTTTTCCAGAGACACATGTTGTGTTGGAAAGTTAGAACCACAGTGATGGTTTTATATTTACCTAGAAAGGTGATATATTATTTGATGATAATAATGAATCCTAAAAGGAAGTAGTAAATGTAAAAATACTATGATTGATAAAATCAAATGAATATAAGCTGGGATCTATGTACCAAAACTGAGTTTCATGTTTTAGCAGTTTCTCCAGCTAATGTAAATCCATTGGTGTGTATTCAAGAGAAACTAGGCATGGATAGTAAAAATTGGCACTAATAAGGATCAATTGGTTTCTAAAGGTTTTAAGTTATGTATAGACATAGTCTATGAAAAAAACTATTACCAATCACCATGAAAATTCATTAGAATTATACTTGTTATAACCACTTTCTATTATTATAAAATATTAATTTTAAATGAATGTGTGCTTGTTGTCTACAAGAGGTTAGTGAGAGCACTATTATATTCCCATACAGATAGGTTGGTAACATATGAAAAATGAATGATTAATCTTACAGTTAATTAAGAATATAGACGATTTCTCCAATAATGACTTAAGTAAAAATCTGGGTTTGGGGAAAAATATATATAGACATAGATATATGGGGATCCTTAAATACAATCATAGTATATACACTAACATGGTATTAAAAAAATACAAGATGTTAAAATTAAAAACTAAATTGTTTCCAGTGTCACATGGCATGGAATCTCTCCTAGTTGATGTGTGAAAACACAGGAGGAGTTTCTTATAATGAATAGAATACATATTACTAACATTAATTTATAAATATAGAATACATTCTATGATATGAATTTAGATTTTATATTGATTCTATGTAAAGTATAAAAGGAGAATATGATACAAAACTAGAAGTACTATAAGGGATGGTAGTCAAAACTGTCTGACAGTACTTGAGAAAGTAAAACTGGATGAGTTCATGGTATATGGAGAAATGATAATACTAGTTCTTGAAGGAATATAAAACTAGACTTATTTTAGATCAATTTTTTATATTATCACCATTTGTATAAGGTAATATATAATAGAAAAACTTATTACAACCACTGGTTTCCATATCTACATAGACTGAGTATATTGTAGCTTTTGATGTAGCTTAATATGCATTTTTAGCAATGATTTGTTCCATATTTTAGAGTTATATCAAAATAATAAAGTGATATAATATTATGACGAACTTTTAATTATGGTATCATTAAATATGTTAGGTATGCAATAAGACAAAAGGTATATACCTAGTGATATCTCCTCTTGAGGTATTTTTTTAGTGATACGGGGTCATAGGGAGCATAAAAACAAAAAAAAACATGGTAAACCTGATAGTTATATCCATACCTCAATAAAATCATGTTTATCATGTAAGGATATCTAGTTAAGATAACATTTGGATCTTGTGTAAGTAGAAGTCTATTAGAGTTGGTGCCCTAGAAAAAAACTTCTTTGTACTATCAAATACATGTATATTCAAATACCTAAATATTAATAAATAATATTATAACATGATGATTGTTCTTTAGTGTAACAATAATGTGATAATGTATTAATAATATTTATCACATAAAAAGGTTACATCATTTCCCCATTCTAATGAGAACCTTGAAGTTCTATGTGAATAATATTGAATATATGATCAGTGTTCAAAGGGAATTTATCTCAAAGTGCATAGATGATGCAATATATAAATTTTTAGAGTCTCAAAATACATTGAGACTTATTATCATGTAGTTCACACTTGGTAATCTCCAATAGAGGAGGTTATGAGAACTAACCTGCCAATAAGAATTACACATGTTATATATACCATTGGATATTCCTATCTATAGATGTGTGTATTGGTCATTATACTTGATATTATTATTAATGAATATCATGATACATTAACTTTGATATATTAATGAAAAATATGATGGAATATGCTTGTAGTAATGTAACGAATCATCCGGAGTCAACTAGATAAGGCACCCAAGATGGTCATCCACATGGTGAGATATAAAAAAGAACCAAAAGTCTCATGTATAACTGAAGACACATAAAATTACAACATGTAAGAAAGGAATACATATCCATGAGACATACAATTCAATATAAATAGAAAAAACCATAAAGATAAACAAGACCAGACTAAACAAGTCTCCATAGAACCAATCACCACCACCAAACCATCCCAATATGAAGTTGGTGAACAATTAGAGAACCAAGAATGCTACATTATGCACTTCCCATTACCTAAGTCCTAGAAAACAAGGTCTACAACCACCCAAAGTCAAAATTAGTGTTAGAGCATAGATCCAGTAGGATACCACCAAATATTCTATATAAGTTCTAATATCAATAATTCAAAAGTTGTAGATTTAAAAAAAATCTAGTTTATAAGTCATTTTCATAAATGAAACTATTTCGTAAGTATTCCTTTTTTTCCCATATATTCATACCATTTTCACCAAATCTAGTAATATGTAAAGTATAAAAGAAAATAAGGTAATAATAATAAAAAACAACCATGGATGTGCTATGATATAAGCATGTGGGAAAATATCCATGAAATAACCCATAAAGTGATAAACTAGGTATAAATGAAAAAACACACCATTTGGGATATAGACTAAGGGAATAAATACTAGACATAAAAGAAGCCCAAAAAAGGCATATGTTGGTTCCAATTGATATAGAGTCCCACCATAGTTTGTTTATATCACAAAACCTCTAGTGGAATTACACCCACTGAAGTGACATGTCCATTTCTAGATGCACCTAAGGTTCCCAATGTGCTAAGTTTTTCAAAACCATTTCAAAATCCATGATCGAATTTAATAAAACCTTTTCATATCAAATAAAATAAGTTTTTGAATCAAAATCCTTTTAAAAATGTGAATCATTTCAAAAAAATCCTTTAAATTTTCAAAATATGAATTTTTATTCAATAACCCAAAGAAATTGGTAAGAACATATAGCAATTCAAGAATTAGAACCACTTACATAGATATACCTACCTCAAGAATGATGGAAACCTATCCACCTTAGATAATGGAGATTTGAAACCAACTGAATGGTCGTTAAAAGATAAGACATGAAATAAAATTATAAAGGATCGATAGAAAATAACAACCAATCACAATATGAATAAAAAATTTATCCAATTTTGTTTCCCTAAAAAAATAAAGTAGGAAGATATCTTACTAAGGATATGCGATGTAAACTAAATAGGATAAAAACACCAAACATAGCAATTTTGAAGGAGGGAGATAACCCAAAATCACCCTAAAGCTCGAGAGGGAGGTCTGTGCACTGGATAAAAAAAGGGTTATGAGTGAAGTGTGGTTAAAACCTCTAAAACCTAAAAATTTACATCGTGAACCCTTTTCATGGTGTGAATTCCAAAAATTTCAAGTATACCAAAAAATTTGTCACCTTGGGTTAAATTAAATCTCGATCGACCCATTCACAACATGTAATGGTTTCATAGCTTGTAAATTTTCATTATTTAAACAAGACTAACAACATATTCCCTACAACAGGTTCATGTCATGTAACCCATTCATAACATGAATATGTCCAACAGGTAGTGAGCAATCCAATTTCCTACTAAAAATCCCCGAACCAATTATTGAGACTCTCTTCACCCAAGAAGAACACTATAAATCCATTTACACATTTATACCCATACTCCATTAATTCAAACAAACATGTATCCCAAAACTTTGGGTCTTTCACCCCCACAATGGATCTCTATCTATGAGAATCCCACAATAGGCCCAAACAAAAAGGGAAAACCAAAAAAAGAGTCAAACCCAACTTGAAGTAAGGTAATGGGGTGTTATAATCTCCCCAACATAAATTATTTATTTCCCTAGAAAGTCCTCAAGACCCTAGACTCACAAAAAGTGAAGGCCACTACTACCTCATCAACAATTCCCACTCCCACATATGGTGGCTATCCCATCCACACTGCCACAGTACATAGACTAAAGGAATCATTTTACTGTGAAACAATTTCTCTTAGTGACCATAATATGAACTTGTTGCTCAACCACAGTGGTGTTAGGATCAAGATGAACACCCTCCCATTAAATCATATGGGAAGGATCTGTTCGATACCTCCTTAGCTGGGAATCATGAAACACATCATGAATGAAAGTCAAACTAGATGATAAGTCCAACTAATATGAAACCTTTAAAATTTATCAAATGAACTCAAAGGTCCCCCAAAACCTTGGTTCCAGCTTACCCTTCTTACCCAACAGATGATGTCCCAAGTTAGATAAAAAACTAAGGAATACCTAATCACCAACCTCAAACTCCATAATCCACCTCTAATGGTCCTCATAAGATTTATGATGACTCTGTTCCATGACCAAACTATTCTGGATCAACTGTACCCTTTATTTCATCTTCTAAATAAGACTTATACCAACCAAGGACTACTCTCCCAACTCCACCCAGTACAAGTGATATATACATGAAAACCCATACAAAAAATTATAGGGATCCATTTTGATTGATTCCTAATAAATATTGTTATATGAAAACTAGACTAAAGGAAAATTATTTTCCCAATAACCATTAAAATTAAGCACACAATCCCAAATCATATCCTCAAGAACCTGGATATCCCTCTCTAAATACCCATCCATCTTAAGATGATATTCCATTCTCAATTTCAATTGGGAACCCATCAACTCTTGAAATACTTTTCAAACCTAGATGTGAAACTTGGTTCCCCATCAAAAAAACCAAAGAGTGAACCCCATGACATCTCCCAATATCATAGACATATAAATCCCCAATTTTATCCATTTTCATCATCTCCTTAATAGGGATAAAATTCACTAATTCTATGAGTTGATTGATGATCAGAAAAATCACATCCTTAACACTAGGATTCTATGGTAAACCAATGATTAAATCCATGGAAATATCATCCCAGTTTTATATCATAATGGGAAAGGGATACAACAAACCACCAGGTCTTTGGTGATTCACCTTAATTCTCTGATAAGTAATACACCGTGATACAAAATCCAAAATCAACCATCTCATTCCTATCCAACAATACTAAAATCTAAAATCATGATACATTTTAGTATTACATGGGTGTACAGACCAACAAGAACAATTTACACTATCCATAAACTTCTTCCTCAAAGAAAAAGTAATAACCAACCTGTTTTGAAAACACAAAGCACTACTAGGAAACTAAGACCACTCACTTGAGGTCTCCCCACCATAAAGGATTTTATAAAATCTCTAGAACTCAGGGTCATCTATCTTCCCAATCCAAAAATTCTCATCAAACTATGAGTTATCCTTCATCAAAGATAAATATATATACCTACTAGATTCTTCCATTACCAAGACCATATTAGTAAAAAAACTCATCAAAGACCACTCTTCCAATGATTCCTTCACCACTTATGTTAGTAATTTACTACTCAACACATCATTGACCAAAATATCTTTTTTTGGAGTGTAATAAATATCAAAATAAAATGTCTACAAATACTCCACCCAGTGTATCTGTCATAAGTTTTGATCCCTCTGAGTGAAATTATACCTCATAATTTTATGATTAGAATATATAGTAAACCTCTCCCAAAATAGGTAGTGATGCCACATTTTGAGTGCATGCATAACTACTACCAACTCAATATTGTGGGTAGGGTAGTTCTTCTCATGAGGGAGTAACTACCGAGAGCCATAGTCTATTGCCTATCTCTCTTGCATCAAGATACACCCCAAACCCACACCAGAGGCATCACATAAAACATCATAACCCAAACCTCTTAATGAAAGAATAAAAACTATAGATGAAGTCAATATCACCTCAAGTTCCTCAAATAATATCTGACATTTGTCATTACAATTAAAATTTACACTCTTATGGGTTAAAGTTGTCATCAGAGATGCAAGCTTAGAGAAATTTTGAACAAACTGCCTATAATAACCAGCCAACCCCAAGAATATTCAGATCTCAAACACATTTTTGGGATAATACCAAGACATAACTTCCTGCACCTTTTCAAGATCCACTAAGAATCCCCTCTATAACATGCCCCAAAACTTTACTTCTTAAATAAAAAACTCACATTTTGAAATCTTAACATACCAACTATGTTCCCTCAAAGTTCTAATAATGTTATCTAAATGGTCCATGTGATCCTATTACTTGGAGTAAAACAAAATATAATCCATTAACATAATAATAAAATAGTATAAAAATCAATGAAATATTCTGTTGATCAGTTCCATAAACACCACATGAGAATTAGTGAGTCTGAATGACATAAATAGAAACTCAAAACTCCCATAACATCTATTAAATATTTTCTTAGGTATTTCATATTCTCAGAATCTCAAATGGAGGCACCTCAATCAAATTTCAATATTTTAAAACCAATGATCCCATCTAAGCTGATCAAAGAGATCATTAATCTTGGGAAAGGGATATTTGTTCTTGGCGATCACCTAATTCAAATTTTGATAATCAATACAAAGTATAAGGATCCTATATACATTCTTATAAAATAGGATAGGTGAATCCCATGGTGACATGCTAGGATGAATAAATACCTTAGCCTTGAGATCCATAAGCTAGACCTTAAGTTATACCAAATCATTTGGCACCATATGATAAGAAAAATAGAAATGGGAATCATACTAGGTAGTAGGTCTATGATAAATTAAACCTCTCTCTATGGAGGTAAACTAGAAAAATACTCTAGAAAGACCTCAGGGTACACACACCACTACAAGAAGTGGACTTCTCAAACAAGGATCAATGACATCTAGGAATAATTCTGACAACTGGCATGAGATCACCCTAGTGTAAGGAAAAAAAGACATGTTCTCCCAGACTTGGAATCCCAATCAACCTAAAAGACATGAATGATTCTATTTGGAGATAGAAAATAAACTCGACAGTGATAAAAATTAATCTATACCTTAATGCTAATCATCCAATCTATTCCAATACTTAGGTTGAAGATATCGAGATTAAACACCAAGAATTCCCACTCCACCTCATGGTATTCTATAATCACTCGACATGCTAGAAACTTGAAACCTTGTTTGGACCTATTTACCAAAGGCATGGAAATATATAATAAGAACAACATAAGCTTTGAACATAAGACTAATACATATAATAATTTTGATGATATAAAATAATGGGTAACACCTGTATAAAAAATCTAGCACCACAGGGGATGAAATAAACACCATACCTATAACTTTATCCAGCCTTGATTTAAATTCATATGGTTCATATTCCACCATATATAGACGTCTATTATCATCTCCTCCCTGAGCTTTATTAGCCACATGAACATACTCCTTAGCATGAGGATATGACCCACCACCCTTGGAAGAATTGGTAAAAACCTATAAACCCTTGGTGAGAGTGGATCAAGACTTACTTATTTGGGACATCCTTTCACAAAAATTATTCAAATGGAAAGATAATACATAATGTTGAAAAGTCTTGGGTGCCTCTATATAATTATGATTGGTATGACCAGAACTTCCACACTGATAGCAAACAACCTATTTCTATCCAGATAAATCCCCTAAAACTGTTCCTGAAGAAAACTAGATACCTTTGTGATTCCTTTTTTGGCCATAAGACACACCCTGGATAACTATAGTACCAACTAAAGCACATCTAAAACATGTTTTTTTCTAGTTATTTCAGCCTCTACCAAATCTTACTTATCGACTACCTCCAAAAAGTTTTAAAGGCACATGAGAATTATCATCAACCAAATATTAGTCCTCAACCCCAACTCAAACCTCCGATCCTTTAGGTAATCATAGGTGACTAGATTTGATGCCAAGTGCACCAACTCATAAAAACAGGTGGAATACTCCAGAATGGTTTTCTCTTCTTTCTCTAAGGTCAAAAAATCTTGGGTATTTTCCACTCATAATGTCTCAAGATAAAACTACCAGTTGAATATTTCCTTGAAAGATACATAGGTGATATCCTCATGTAACTTAGTTTGTACAATATATTCCCACAATATCCTTCCCAATTCATTAAGCATATACATGGAAAAACCCACCCTAGATTCCTTAGGATTCTTTAAAAAGTTAAAGATACTCTCAATCTGGTCAAGCCATTCTTCAGATTCCTGGGGTTCTTTGTCACCACAGAAGATAGGTGGATACCACTTATTAAATTCTGAGCTGTGATCCACTACTCGTCCCAGGTTCCTAACACTGGATTGACCTAGAGTCTAAATAGTGCATATTACAGCTTCTACCAAAGAAGGTCCTACCAAAGGATTATCCTGTGGAACTTTTCTTGCAGCTACCTCACTCAGATTTGGAAGAGATCTTCTAGGAGAAATTTTCTAATAATCACAACACAAAAACCAATCAATCATAAGAAGATAAAAAAATCATAGGACCGAATTCTGGTATCCATATACATGCTTTAAACTAACATGAATTTAAAATAATAATTAATTATTCAAACAAATACTGAACAAAAATAAGGAACATGTCCATTTAAATAGACCACAAATCTAGTTCATTCGAAAAACCTCAACCACGAAGTCTCAAGCTTGGAAAAAAATCACTGACCACCCATGGTAAATCGGATTCAGACACGAAGGTGAGTTGGATAACCCCCCTTTTTTGCAATTACTACTCAAATTAATTCACCCAAACAAAAGGGAAAACCAAGATAAGAGTTAAATCATACCTAAAGGAAGGTAATGGGGTGTTACAAGTAAGGTAGGATACATTGGGTTCATCACAATTGATATGAAATTAATGAATACGTCAAGAAAGGATTTATCCTTTGCATTGATTAAAAGTATATATCTATAAACCTTTGATTTAAATGGAACTATATGATAGGTCATATCCATGGTGTAATGTTTATGTGTTTATTTTAGAGAGTTAAAGAAAGTGATTCAATCATTTAGGTTGATGAAATAAGTATGCAACCTATTTTATGAGATATCAATATAAAGAGATTATATTACACGGTGAGAATTCATATGAGGTTGTTGTTATTGTGACATTAACTTATTTTTGTATGGATTACTTAATGTATTTCTATAAATTGATCATTAAATTTAGGCTAGTTCACCTAATTTCACTAAAAAAGAAGCCTATAGGGTCGCACACTAAGTGTATCCAGAATCTTAGTTTAATTACATTTGAATTTTATAGTTTGAATAAAGATTATTCCCAATTTATGGTTTAATAATTATTTAGGATGTGTTGATCAGATAAATTAAATCCCTAATTATTCAAATTATATATATAAGTTGAATATTAAATAAATATTTATTTACAAGGTAGTTAATAATTACATGAATATATGATATTTATTTATCTAATTTTTGTTTGTAAGGTAACAAATAATTATTTATTTGGTCATGTGAATATTAAATAAATATTTAATATTTATTTAGTAAATATAATATTTATTTATTTAACATATAATTTAATTATTATTATTTATTTAAATAAATATTCATTATTCAGTTTTTGATAAATATCAAGGAGGATTGGTGATGCAACGTCCCAGAACCGGATGCCACTTAACCCGTGCCCTGAGCCCAGTTAGGCACATGACCCCTAGCACATCTCCCCATATGCTAGTGGATTCCGACTAGAAGTAGGGGTGTATAAGTTAGTACAACAGGGAGACTATACCCCCATGTCAGAGTAGCACAATAGTTATAACAAATAGTGATTAGTAGTGGAAATGTAATACAAAATACAGATACAATAAACATCAGAAGCATAACAATTAACTAAATAAACAAGGAATGAAAGAAATAGATAACTGAATATAGTTAACAAAATCCTCATAGGTAGTTTATGATACAAACATGTATGCATGGAATGCTAGTATAAAATAAAACAGTAAACCAATAATAAGCATGCTAAAAAAAAGTGTAAAAGAGAACAAAATACAAAATATTCTCTATAGTATCTCAATATCATGCTCAATCCTATACCCCTAGGCTATAAATAAGCAATAATAATCAACAAACTAAATATTGGTGCTTTCCCCTATCCATACTTGTAGGAAAATAATCTTATCGAGTGCCAAAGGCGACCCGAGTAGGGTGTGATATAAATCTCTTTAGGCCACCACCAAGAGTGTCTATGTGTAAACCGAGTAGGTGGTCATATCTATTTAGTGTGTAGGTATAAGTAGGAAATAAAATAAATGCAAAATAAATAAATAACCTCACACTAAGGTTCCTAAATGGCACATGGAATGCCTACCTGCTTTAGCCCATGACTGGTATGTATGATCATGTCACTATATATATATATATATATGTATATTGCTAGGTTGGACCAGGAAGTAATATGAAGGCACCCAACACCAGACTACGAGCTAATAAGCTCTGCTCACAGGGTAGTAAGCCCGAACTAATGTAAGGGGAGCTTAGTTCGCTATGCCCTGCTGAGGCCCTTACCATTATCCCACCATATATATAACTGGCATGGGGTAAAATACCTCCCATATAAACACTTTATATAGATGATTCACATAGTAGTGGAATAACAATTTATAACCTGTAACAAAAGGAAAAACCATATTATGTATTTCAAATTAATCATTGACAAAGGAATGGTTACATTTTCCTTTCAAACTCATGCATGTCATTAACCATATTCAATTCCATTAAAAACATTTCGATTGACATAGGGAATTTATTAAAGCATAGGTGTAAGGAATGGGTTAAACCATCCTATATAAGTCAAGACCATGAAGTTAATTTTAAGGAAAATAAGCCATCAAGTGTGAGCCACTCTAATTCAAGCCAACCAATTCAATTTTATGAACATGGAAAATTCATTTCAAGGAAAAGGTGTAAAGTCCAAATTCTCAAGGTCAAATACTCAAATGCCCATTTGGGAAATTCCAAGACTAAGGTATCAAAACACCCATTGGATTTCTTGAGTTCAATTAAATACACATGATATAGTGCTTATCCCATTAAGAAGGTAAACCATTATCCATTTAGAAAATTAATTATTTTGGACCCTTTGTCCAAAATGAATGTGTCTAGGTGGCATACCTAAGGGTGTCCATACAAATCATAGTGATGTCTAATTCCCTAAATAATACCCAGTTAACATGTATCTAGGAACTAGTGTTGGTTAGACATGAAGGAACTAATAAATTAAAGATGCTCAACAAAGTTCAGATTATGGAACAACATATTAAATATGAAATGGACAAAACTAAAATGGAAAAATATATGACCACCTAACTTAGGGTCTTAGATGAATCCTCACTTGATATCGACCTTATATTTGAAGAAGGTTGGAAGTGATATGAGTTTTAGTTCAACACCCTGAAAAAAGGGAAAATAAGCCTACATCTAAATAACACAATAGATGGTGAGATTAACCATGACAGGAAGGGTGTAAGAGGTCAGACTTAATTGGGATATCTAATTCTTCCTTCAGATAGAAGATTAGTCGCCATACAAAGGATTTATCAAGGATCCAAGCTTCAGAAGGGTTTGAACTTAAAGGAGGAAATCCCCTAGTTCTATCCACTGGATGTTGGTGTTTTTCCTCCACCTAATGAAAATTGGAACATTGTGTGATAAAACTGGATATCTCACATTTTATACTAGGCCAACAATATTAGCGTCACTATAGCATCCCATCTTTTTATAACATAAACTTTCATTACATTACACAAAACTGAGGATCATTAAGGTTTATTGTCTTGGAAACAAGGATCATAATACATAAAAAAAACATAAAACATTCTTCTTAAACACTTGAAAGGATTCTCCTTTAGTTCATCCTATGTTCATTATGCATCTCATAACCTGGGGACATACATCAAAAGAAAGGGTGAGCAGAAGGCCCAGTAAGGGAAACAAGAGAAGCATTTTACATGTGAACTTGAGATACTTCACAAAGGACATGAAAAGAACTTTAAGGCATGAGAAATAAATCATGAGATACATCATAATAAAAATAACATTTTTCATAACTTGAAGATGTGGCTGCAACATTTAATATTGACAATCGTTTCGTTTCACCAAGGTCCATCCCCAAGGTGTCGTTAAAAATTACCAAGGTTATTCACCAAGGCGTCGTTAAAATGGTCATCTCTAGAGATTAAGTCTTTACCCAATGCATTGGAGCGCTATCAGGGCGCACCCTTAAATTTGCCTTTATTTTCATGTGATCCACATATATCATCATCAAACATTTCATAAATAACCCATATAGCATAAAATAAATGGGTTTCATTTCATAATCATAACGTTTTAAAAATTGCTTTAAAGACATGATCTTTACGTTACTTTAAACCCACGGAAGGGAAAGCGGGTATCATGTATGTAAATCCCAGAATTTAAAATAGAAAATTTTTATATATATGTGAATACCCCTTTAGAAATAGGAGCTTTGAGTATTCACTTTATAACATAAAATAATTTTGAGAAAAGAGAGGCATTTTGAGATGAAAATTCTGCAGCATAACGGCTATGTTACAAGGTTTTAGAAAACTTTGAAAAGAGAGGGAACATGGGTTGAACAATCATAATTGACCCATAAAACAGTAGAGGGACAGAATAAGAAGGATATATGAACATGGTGATGCAATTTCAAGGACATACCATTTGAAATGAAAAACATGGAAGGAAGACAAAAATTTGATTTCTCTTATGAAAATTCGGCAGCCTAACGGCGTCACTTAAACTTCAACAAAAATGAATTGAACAAATCAAATAGGGTCTCTAATCATATGATCATAAGAGATCAGTATGATAGATATAGATATCATACCCCAACATAATAAAAAGGAACTTGAAAGATTTGACATGAAAATCGAACTTGAAAAATGAGAAGGGTGAAAGAATCACTTAAACATTCGGCAGCCTAACGGCGTCACTTAAACTTTCATAAAACGAAATGATGAGAGTAAGAGGGGATCTCTCATCATATAAACATGAAAGGGGCAGTAAGAGGAATATAAAAGAACATCCTCTCACATAATAACATGGATCATAAAAGGAATGACATAAAAGAGATTACATGAAAGGAAAGAGAGGGGTCGGATCCCTTACCTTAAAACGTGACTCTTGAAACTCAAAGGATTGGACCTTGAGGGATTGGGGGCACCTTGGTAGGAATCCTTGGAAGGTAAGAAGACCATAACTTCGTTGGGGGAGAGTTGGGAGTGAAAACTAAAGGAGGAAAGGGTGGGTATTTATAGGGAAAGTGAGGGGACAAGGCATTAATGGCCAAGGGACACCTCACATGTGCTTTTCTCAAACCCATGTGCTCTCCCTTGGAATTTATCATGGAGTTAGGCCACATGGGGCCCCCAAAACAATAATTCATCACCCTTAGCCGGCCAACCCTCAAAACATCTCATGACATCATCATGACACCGTTATGATGTCATTAAACATACCGAAACCCTAAAACTGTAATTTTACTATTCACTGAAAATTCAACTTTCTCAGAATAATCCCAAAATTTCACCTTAACCAAATATCAATGCTCCGATTTCAAAAATGAAATCCATTTTATAAAAATAATTTTCTAAATATTTTTAATTTAATTTTTAAATAAAAACACTATTCATAGAAAATTCATTTTTTTCAGAAAAAACCCCCAAAATTACCATAACATAATATCGATGCTCTGAGTTCAAAAATAAAGTCATTTTTATAAAGATAATTTTCTAATTATTTTTAATTAAATTTTTAATTAAAAAACACTATTCACCCGAAAAAACTAATACTTGATTAATAATTTATGAAACCGTTATTTACCCATTTTATTGAATCACATTACTTAATCTAGGTGTCTAAATTATATTAAAACTTTCTTTGAGTGAAATTACTAATCCATTTGGTCACATTACTAATCCTAAGCGTAAAATCACTATTCATAATTTACTATTCATCAAAAATTAAGTTGATCTTATTAGACTCCAAATTCCTTACTAAACACTTTTGTAGAAGACCATTTTTTGAAAATCATTACACATCATTAGTTATTTAGGGTTTACATAAATATTTTAAAATATCCCTTTTTCAAAATTCATCAATAAAATACATTCTAAAATTATCTAGACATTTGAAATTTCACAAACATCACTAAAGGAAGAAATCTCAATTTATTCACCCACAAGGATTACACAAGGAAGCTAGGGTCTCGTCACATAGCCCCTTATAACACCGGCATAAGACCTAAGTGTAAGGTGTGCTATGGTGAGAGAATCTGAGGGAGGCTTAGATAACATTGCCCTAGTAGTAATCTCTACTAACTTGAACTTCTTCCGCAGGCGTTTCCGTTCAAGCTTGACACGCTGGAGTTCGGCTTGGGCTTGGTCCAAAGCGAAGCCCACGGATGCTACCTCCTTCCCAAGCTCTGATAAGTGGGCTTCATAAGGGTCGAGTCTACTGGATGAAGCCATCGACTCCTCTTTCTGCATTAACCATTAACATCTTATTAAATCATTAAGAGTAAGTTAATATACTACTCGAAAAGATTGGGTCGTTACATTCTTCCCCCCTTAAGAAATTTCGTCCCTGAAATTTATACTTGAGGCCTAGTCGAAAAGGTGAGGGTACTTTTGCTTCATTGTTTCCTCCGGCTCCCAAGTCGCTTCTTCATACTTATGATTCCTCCACAACACTTTCACAAGGTGGGTAGTCTTGTTTCGTAGGACCTTGTCTCTACGGTCCAAGATCTCCACTGGCTGCTCCTCGTAAGAGAGGTCATGTTCCAGTTGTACCACCTCTGGGTTCAGTACATGCGAAGGGTCAGGTATGTACTTCCTCAGGAGAGATACATGGAAGACATCATGAACTTGAGCTAGGTTCGGTGGTAGTGCTAGACGATAGGCCACTGCTCCTATGCGATCAAGGATTTCATAGGGGCCAATGTACCTAGGGCTGAGCTTCCCTTTCTTCCCAAACCGCATGACTCTCTTCCATGGAGAAATTCGAAGGAAGACTTTGTCACCAACACCAAACTCCAAGTCCCTTCGACGATTTTTAGCATAGCTCTTCTGCCGACTCTAAGCATCCTTTATGTATTGTTGGATGGCATGAACCTGTTCCGTCATCTCTTGCATGAGATCAGGCCCAAGAAGCTTCCTCTCACCAGTTTCATCCCAACAAGTAGGAGTTCTACACCGCTTTCCATATAGAGCTTCATAGGGTGCCATCTGAATACTCGAATGGAAGCTGTTGTTATAGGAGAACTCAACTAATGGAAGGTGTTGATCCCATCCACCTTTAAATTCCATTGAGCATAATCTCAACATGTCTTCGAGTGTCTGAATAGTCCTTTCAGATTGGCCATCAGTTTGAGGATGATAGGCCGTACTAAAATTCAATTCAGTATTCAGAGCATGCTGAAGACTTCTCCAGAATTTTGATGTGAATCTTGGGTCACGATCAGATACGATGGATAGTGGTACCCCATACAACCTTACCACTTCCTTCATGTATATCTTGGAAAGCTGGTCCAGAGATAAATCTTCCCAAATAGAGATAAAATGGGTTGTCTTGGTGAGACGGTCCACAATAACCCATATCGCATTGTTTCCTTTGGATGTTTTTGGGAGACCAGTTACAAAGTCCATAGTGATATTATCCCACTTCCATACTGGTATGGGTAGTGGTTGTAATACCCCCTTAGGAAGTTGTCTTTCTGCCTTTACTTGCTGACACACCAGGCACCTTGTAGTGTAATCAGCAATCTCCCTCTTCATGTTATCCCACCAATAATGATCACGAAGGTCTCTATACATCTTAGTGCTTCCCGGATGTATAGAGAAAGTAGAGCTATGAGCTTCATCCATCAGTTCTTTCTTTATCTCCGGAATAGATGGGACACATAGTCTTGTACGGAATTTCAATACACCTTCTTGATCAATATTGAAATCAGGGAACTTCCCATCTTTTACAGCCTCCAACTTCTCCTGCAGCAAAGGATCTTCTTTTTGAGCCTTCTTGATCTTCTCTAGTAATGAAGGTTGAGAAATCATTTGGGATAAGGTTGATGATGTCCCTTTCCTTATAATTCCCATGTCCAGTTTTACTAGATCTTTAATCAAGGGATCTCCTACGATCCTCATTGTTGCCAGAACAACAGGATCTTTCCTGCTTAATGCATCCGCGACTTTGTTTGCTCTTCCAGGGTGATAATGAATTGAACAATCATAGTCTTTAATAAGATCCAACCATCTCCTTTGCCTCATGTTCAATTCTTTCTGTGTGAAAATATACTTTAGACTTTGGTGGTCAGTGTATATATCACATTTCTCCCCATAAAGGTAGTGCCTCCATATCTTTAGAGCAAAAACAACTGCCTCCATCTCTAGATCATGCGTAGGATAATTCTTCTCATGAATCTTCAACTGTCGTGATGCATAAGCAATTACCTTGTCATTTTGCATGAGGACACACCCAAGCCCTTTCAGAGATGCATCGCTAAAAATAACGATTCCTTCTCCGATAGAGGGTAGTGTTAACACCGGTGCGGTAACCAATCTCTTCTTCAGCTCTTGGAAACTTTCCTAGCATTCCTTTGTCCAGATGAACTTAACCCCTTTTCGAGTCAAATTGGTTAGTGGATTAGAAAGTCGTGAAATTTTTTTCACAAACCTCCTATAATATCCCGCTAAACCAAGGAAACTACGAATCTCAGTTACTGTTGTGGGTTGAGGCCACTCCTCCACAACCATTGTCTTTGCAGGGTCAACCGATATTCCTTCATTGGTTACGATGTGCCCCAAGAAAGCCACCTGTTGTAACCAAAACTCACACTTGCTGAACTTCCCAAAGAGCCTCTCCTTCCACAGAGTTTTCAATATAACCCTTAGATGATCTTCATGCTCCTCACGACTTTTTGAATATATCAAAATATCATCAATAAAAACTACCACAAAGTTATCAAGGTAGTCATTAAAGACTCTATTCATCAAATCCATGAAAATAGCAGGAGCATTAGTCAAGCTGAAGGGCATAACAGTAAACTCATAATGCCCATATCTTGATCGGAAGGCAGTCTTTGGGATATCTTCCTTCTTCACCCTCAGTTGATGATAACCAGATCGAAGGTCAATCTTAGAGAAGAATTGAGCCCCGCGAAGTTGGTCAAATAAATCATCAATTCTTGGAAGAGGATATATGTTCTTCACCGTGATCCCATTCAGTTCTCTATAATCGATTCATAGCCGCATTGATCCATCCTTCTTCTTCACAAAGAGAACCGGTGCTCCCCAAGGAGACACACTCGGTCGGATAAACCCCTTCTCCAACAAGTCTTGGAGTTGTTTCTTTAACTCCTCTAGCTCCACATTTACCATTCTATACGGAGTCTTTGATATCGGTTGAGACCCAGGTACGAGTTCAATGGATAACTCTACCTCTCTTTCTGGGGGAGGTCCAGGTAACTCCTCAGGAAATACATCCATGTATTCCTGAACAATCGGAACATCTTCTATTTGTATTCTCCCTTTTCCTTCTTCATCATCACTGATTAACTCCATAAAGAATGCTATAGGAGGTGATTCTAGATAGGGATCAGTTCGGGATATCTCTCCTTGGAAGATAACTGTAGGTCGTTCATTCAAGACTACTGAGATTTCCTTACTTCTGCATTTGATCTTAGCATTATACTTTGAGAGCCAGTCCATCCCTAGTATAATGTCGAATTCCATCATGGGAATGACTACTAGATTTGCGATAAGATTGTGCTCACCAAAGTAAACACTAGAGTCTCTAAATACTGTTGATGCAAGGATAATCCCACTTGGAGTCTTGACAGACAACTCTACCTCTAGCAGTTCGGGGATTGATTCTATATTCCTTGCAAACTTGGAGGAAATAAAGGAATGCGTAGAACCAGAATCAAATAAAGTACTTGCTAGTTTTGAGATGACAACAAGAGTACCTGCTACCACATCGTTCGGGACTTCAACTTCAGCTGTTGTGATAGCGAAAGCACGACCTTGCTCTCTTGGCCTCTGCTGAGGTTGGTGGTGATTCCCCTCCACCACCCTCAGATTTGGACATTGGTTAGCAAAGTGCCCAAGCTGTCCACACTTGAAGCATGTGACTTCGGGTAGGGCCAGAACCATCTTTCCTCTGTCGTTAGTGTTGGGAAGCTGAGGCTTCACCTCACTATGATAATTCCGAGCAATATGGCCTCCTCTTCCACACTTGTAGCACTTGCCACTTCCGTTCAAGCAGTTCCCCAGATGATTCTTCCCACATTTATTGCATGTGGTAAGTTGCATTTGCTTTCCACCTCTTCCTTGATCAAAAGACTTCCCTAAACTGGGATCCAACGATCTCTTCTTTTCATTTGGTTTATGAGACCACTGTGTCTCACCAAATTCCAGCTCGACTTTCATAGCACTTCGAACTATTTCTTCATAGCTATCATAGTCCCTGTTGGCTAGATTCTTCCACAGATGAGGTCGTAGTCTGCCAAAGAATCTATCAACCTTCCTATTAGGGTCCATGACAAATCTTGAGGTATAACGGGAAAGCCTTGTGAAGTTCATCTCATAGCTTCCGACAGATTCGTTCTCCTTCTACTTCAGCTCGAGGAACTCTTTCTCCATTCTCGTTCTCATGGAACGAGGGAAATACTTGTTAAGGAAAATTCCCCGAAATTCTTCCCACTCCATAGCTTCTATCTCTCCTCGTGGCTTCGTGTTTTTGATCAGTGACCACCACTGATCAGCTTCTCCCTCTAGGCGGTAAACAGCAAGGGTGACTTTTTCTTGTTTCGAACAATGAAGTACAGAAAAGATCTTTTCAATGGAGCTTATCCATTGTTCCGCAACCAATGGGTCAGTAGATCCACTGAATGTTGGCGGTCGTTGACGCATGAAGGACTCAACAGAGTGTTGTTCCCTTCGTGGTGAGGTCGGCCTCTCGGCTTGATTCAAGTTATTACTCATAACTTGAGTCAGTTGGTTCATCATTCGCATGAATGTTTCCATTCCGGCTTCCATCGGAGGGCCATCAACACATGGTGCATTGCGGTCACCATAGGCACGGTTCCTCCTATTGCCCACCATCTTCTAAAAGAATAAAACCTTAGTGAGAAACTTATTTCATTTATGGATCTTTTAACTAAGACTTCATGCTTAGACAATTACACTTTTCTATAATTCCTTCATAATGATTCATAAAAAGCTTGTGATTAACCAAACATATCCCCCGGGAGTGTCGTAACCAAGAGTGCAGCAAGGCCCGTTATCGTGCACCAGTTCCCATTTGAGTCTAGCTCAAAGCGGTGTTTTCGGGTTTTACCCCTATGTACATCTGTGCCAGAGCCGCCTCTACGTGCTCGTATCCAGACAGGGATGTATTTGTTTGATAAACCACTTACTCAATACTTACCAAAATACCAGGAAGTTTTCCTATATTTAAACTTTTCTATAGGGTTATTACTAAAGTTTTTATATCCTAATTTCCACAAATAACTAAACCATCCTTTGATGCCAACTATAGCATCCCGTCTTTTTATAACATAAACTTTCATTACATTACACAAAACTGAGGATCGTTAAGGTTTAGTGTCTTGGAAACAAGGATCATAATACATAAAAAAAAACATAAAACATTCTTCTTAAACACTTGAAAGGCTTATCCTTTAGTTCATCCTATGTTCATTATGCATCCCATAACCTGGGGACATACATCAAAAGAAAGGGTGAGCAGAAGGCCCAGTAAGGGAAACAAGAGAAGCATTTTACATGTGAACTTGAGATACTTCACCAAGGACATGAAAAGAACTTTAAGGCATGAGAAATAAATCATGAGATACATCATAATAAAAATAACATTTTTCATAACTTGAAGATGTGGCTGCAACATTTAATATTGACAATCATTTCGTTTCACCAAGGTCCATCCCCAAGGTGTCATTAAAAATTACCAAGGTTATTCACCAAGGCGTCGTTAAAATGGTCATCTCTAGAGATTAAGTCTTTACCCAATGCATTGGAGCGCTATCAGGGCGCACCCTTAAATTTGCCTTTATTTTCATGTGATCCACATATATCATCATCAAAAATTTCATAAATAACCCATATAGCATAAAATAAATGGGTTTCATTTCATAATCATAACGTTTTAAAAACTGCTTTAAAGACATGATCTTTACGTTACTTTAAACCCACAGAAGGGAAAATGGGTATCATGTATGTAAATCCCAGAATTTAAAATAGAACATTTTTATATATATGTGAATACCCCTTTATAAATAGGAGCTTTGAGTATTCACTTTATAACATAAAATAATTTTGAGAAAAAAGAGGCATTTTGAGATGAAAATTCTGCAGCATAACGGCTATGTTACAAGGTTTTAGAAAACTTTGAAAAGAGAGGGAACATGGGTTGAACAATAATAATTGACCCATAAAATAGTAGAGGGACAGAATAAGAAGGATATATGGACATGGTGATGCAATTTCAAGGACATACCATTTGAAATGAAAAACATGGAAGGAAGACAAAAATTTGATTTCTCTTATGAAAATTCGGCAGCCTAACGGCGTCACTTAAACTTCAACAAAAATGAATTGAACAAATAAAACAGGGTCTCTCATCATATGATCATAAGAGATCAGTATGATAGATATAGAGATCATACCCCAACATAATAAAAAGGAACTTGAAAGATTTGACATGAAAATCGAACTTGAAAAATGAGAAGGGTGAAAGAATCACTTAAACATTCGGCAGCCTAACGGCGTCACTTAAACTTTCATAAAACGAAATGATGAGAGTAAGAGGGGATCTCTGATCATATAAACATGAAAGGGGCAGTAAGAGGAATATAAAAGAACATACTCTCACATAATAACATGGATCATAAAAGGAATGACATAAAAGAGATTACATGAAAGTAAAGAGAGGGGTCGGATCCCTTACCTTAAAACGTGACTCTTGAAACTCAAAGGATTGGACCTTGAGGGCTTGGGGGCACCTTGGTAGGTCTCCTTGGAAGGTAATAAGACCAGAACTTCGTTGGGGGAGAGTTGGGAGTGAAAACTAAAGGAGGAAAGGGTGGGTATTTATAGGGAAAGTGAGGGGACAAGGTATTAATGGTCAAGGGACACCTCACATGTGCTTTTCTCAAACCCATGTGCTCTCCCTTGGCATTTATCATGGAGTTAGGCCACATGGGGCCCCCAAAACAATAATTCATCACCCTTGGCCGGCCAACCCTCAAAAGATCTCATGACATCATCATGACACCGTTATGATGTCATTAAACATACCGAAACCCTAAAACTGTAATTTTACTATTCACTGAAAATTCAACTTTCTCAGAATAATCCCAAAATTTTACCTTAACCAAATATCAATGCTCTGATTTCAAAAATGAAATCCATTTTATAAAAATAATTTTCTAAATATTTTTAATTTAATTTTAAAATAAAAACACTATTCATCGAAAATTCATTTTTTTCAGAAAAAACCCCAAAAATTACCATAACATAATATCGATGCTCTGAGTTCAAAAATAAAGTCATTTTTATAAAGATAAATTTCTAATTATTTTTATTAAATTTTTAATTAAAAAACACTATTCACCTGAAAAAACTAATACTTGATTAATAATTTATGAAACCGTTATTTACCCATTTTATTGAATCACATTACTTAATCTAGGTGTCTAAATTATATCAAAACTTTCTTTGAGTGAAATTACTAATCCATTTGGTCACATTACTAATCCTAAGCGTAAAATAACTATTCATAATTTACTATTCATCAAAAATTAAGTTGATCTTATTAGACTCCAAATTGCTTACTAAACACTTTTGTAGAAGACCATTTTTTGAAAATCATTACACATCATTAGTTATTTAGGGTTTACATAAATATTTTAAAATATCCCTTTTTCAAAATTCATCAATAAAATACATTCTAAAATTATCTAGACATTTGAAATTTCACAAACATCACTAAAGGAAGAAATCTCAATTTATTCACCCAAAAGGATTACACAAGGAAGCTAGGGTCTCGTCACATAGCCCCTTATAACACCGGCATAAGATCTAAGTGTAAGGTGTGCTATGGTGAGAGAATCTGAGGGAGGCTCAGATAACATTGCCCTAGTAGTAATCTCTACTAACTTGAACTTCTCCCGCAGGCGTTTCCGTTCAAGCTTGACACGCTGGAGTTCGGCTTGGGCTTGGTCCAAAGCGAAGCCCACGGATGATACCTCCTTCCCAAGCTCTAATAAGTGGGCTTCATAAGGGTCGAGTCTACTGGATGAAGCCATCGACTCCTCTTTCTGCATTAACCATTAACATCTTATTAAATCATTAAGAGTAAGTTAATATACTACTCAAAAATATTGGGTCGTTACAGTCACAGATCTCAATAAATTTTAGTGACATCGGGGTGAACCGCCTATGTTGAGGCATGAAAATCCATCATTATTTCTTTTCTGATGTCTCCTGGGACCCATACATGCCCAAAAAATAAAAGAGTATCATCCCCATCGACTGTCCAACCAGAAGATGTATCGCCCTCTGAGACACTTTCTTATAGGACAAGTCTTTCATGATCAGATAGTTGTCTCAACCTTACTCGTTATAGAAGAGTAGATGTTACTGCTAAGGCTGAGAGAATAGTCTGATCATGTTCCTCCTAAAACTCAATGTGAATCTTTGATAATAATCCCATAAGCTTCCATTCATTACTAGATTCCTGAAATGCTTGAGTCCGAGTCTTACATTTGAGTGCATTGGCTATAGAATTCCCATTTCCTAGAGTGTAGGAAAGCTCAAAATCAAACTATTGTAGACACTCAAACCACCTACATGAAGGACCCCGGGACACCCTGAGAGGGGAGGGGTGAATCAGGGTGACCACTTTTTCTTTTAATTTGATGGATCTTGTTCCCACGTTGGTAGGAACTTGTTGAACCTGTATGATGATTATGATCAAAATGAAAACATTCACATGCACAGAGAAGACACAGTCATTTTTACTTGGTTCACCACTAAGGGCTACGTCCAAGGAGCATACGCCGACAGGTTGCCGGTCGTACCTAAATCCACTATTCTTCACTAGCTGCGGATACAAAAGTTCGGGTACAGACACTCTGTCCCAGGCTCACTGCCTTTACAATAGTTCAGGGATAACTCACTGCATCCCTCGGGTCACTCCCGTTGACTCCCCCTGGCTCACTGCCGTTGGTGAAGTCCCACTCAGTTTATAGACGTGTAGGTCTGTTCTTCATTTGCATAAGAGTGCATCCTTTGTTGAATGTAGATGCTCTATTGAAGTCCGATTCTCACCAGAAGAAGAATATCACTTTTCCTTGAATGAACCGAGTAGTTTATCGGCTTTCGTGCAGCTCCAGCAAGGCAGGCGTGCTTCAATAGTGTCTAGGACTCCTTTTCAAGCCCGGCGCGCAAGTCTCCCGGCGGCGCGCAAGTCTCAGGCGCGCAAGTCTAAACTGGCGCGCAAGTGTCACTGAAGCACCTGCGCGACACTGCCTTCTTGAACAAAATACTTGCGCGATCCACTTCCTTACTCTTCCAAACTGCCTTGGGAGAACAGCCAAACACCGGCGCGCAAGATCTACTTGCGCGACAAAACAACCACCTGCGCGACTCAACCACCTGCGCGACGAGAGCTCGAGCAATCTCTCGGCCTTGAACTCTGTTCTGAATGAGGAGGGGTGGTCCAGTATTTATAGGCAAACTGGACCCCCTGCGCGGCGGCGCGCAAGTCCCTCGACGACGCGCAAGTCCTGTCTCCAGATCCTCTGTCGCGCAAGTTACTTGCGCGACCCAACCAACACTTGCGCGACCTTCTTTCCTTAGCCAAATTGTGATGTTCTGATCCTCAAAAACATATGGCGCGCAAGTCTTTCATCCTCCAAGAGCTCGGCGCGCAAGTGTCTTTGCCAAAAACACTTTACTTTATTTACGGATTTTCAGGCCCAAAAATTTGGCAAACACTGGGAAACAGCGCCACCTTCACTACTGTTTTCTTCCTGAATGGTATGATCGCTTTGTTGGTTCACACCCTGAACTTCCACTGAGGATTGACAACAAACACAAACCATACACCAAATCATGCTTTGAAGAACTTGGTTCCAACAATCTCCCCCTTTGGGTTTGTTGGCAATCAGAATAAATTCAATAGATCTCCAACCATGAGCAAATCCAAAACGCAAGAATCAACTCAGCTAACACTCTAGGTCTACGTGAGCAATGCTCGGTGTAGAAAACAAGAGAGAAAGCTTGAATTGGGTCTTAGTGTGTTGAAATCATACACGACGAAATTCTCCATCCCAATGTTATCCTTATTAAACTTCTCATCACAAGCTTACACTTCTCATCACAGAAGAATTTCTTGCCTTGAATTTATTCCTTTCTCCCCCATTGACAATAAAACCAAAGACCGAAAAGTTTGTTCAACGTTCAGCTCAAGCCATACTCCCCCTGGATAGTATCTCCCCCATAAACCTGCATCACAGCCATAAACAGATAAAAACAGTTAAAACAAACGGGGAGAGGGGACTTCCGGAGCCTCCTTATGCAGTAGGAGGTGGTCGAACACCGAGGTTCAACCGATGCTTCTCGAACACAGCCGCGGACAATGGCTTGGTTAGAATATCAGCCACTTGCTCATTAGTTCCAACATGATCCATTTTAATCACGCCTTGTTCAACCTTTTCTTTGATAAAATGATACCGTATTTCAATATGTTTTGTACGAGAATGCTGAACCGGATTCTTCGTAAGATCAATTGCACTTTTGTTATCACAATAAATCACCATTGGTTGCTGCACCTTATCACCAATATCTGTTAGCTGCTGCTTCATCCAAAGAAGTTGAGTGCATGCTTTTGTGGCGGAGATATATTCAGCTTCAGCAGTACTAAGAGAAGTACTTTCTTGCTTCTTGCTCAACCAGCCAACACATTTATGCCCAATATAGAAAGCTCCACCACTAGTGGACTTTCTGTCTACTACATCCCCAGCCCAGTCAGCATCAGAAAACGCTGATAATTCACTGTCCCTGCCTGCAGCAAAAAATAACCCGAAGTTATGTGTGCCTTGAATATACCTCATGATTCTTTTTACTGCTGACATATGTTCCTCCTTTGGATTACTCTGAAAGCGGGCCGCAAGGCATGTTGCAAAGACAATATCTGGCCTTGTCGCTGTCAGATACAGTAGGCTTCCAATGATCCTCCTGTACATGGTGGGATCAACAGATTTCCCATCCTCATGCTTTCCAAGTTTAGTTCCAACAGAAATCGGAGTTGACATTGGTTTGGAGTCTTGCATATTGAACTTCTTCAGCAACTCTCTTGCATATTTTTCCTGAGAAATGAAAGTGTATTCCTTCTTTTGAATTACTTGCAACCCCAAGAAATATGTGAGCTCCCCAATCATAGACATTTCAAATTCTGATTTCATGTGGTCGGCAAATTCATCCACTGATTTCTGCCTGCTGCCACCAAAAATGATATCATCAACGTAGACAAGAACC
This sequence comes from Viscum album, assembly GCA_963277665.1. Lineage (NCBI taxonomy): Eukaryota > Viridiplantae > Streptophyta > Magnoliopsida > Santalales > Viscaceae > Viscum > Viscum album. The sequence goes on along the minus strand of OY728128.1, from coordinate 1,692,865,865 downwards.
ATGAACTGATCTTTTGGAGAATTTTTCACATACAGATTGTGATCAACTCCTCCTCTTTTGAATTCCAACTTCTTGAGATATGAATCTAGCCGTGAGTACCATGCCCGTGGTGCCTGCTTCAAACCATATAGAGCTTTCTTTAGTTTGCAGACCTTTGTTTCATCGGTACCCAAGACAAACCCCACCGGTTGTTCAATGTAGACTTCTTCTTCGAGTACACCATTCAAGAATGCTGTCTTAACATCCATTTGATATACTTTATATCCTCTTTGGAGTGCCATGGCAAGGAAAAGCCTGATTGATTCCAGTCTAGCAACTGGAGCAAAGGTTTCTTCAACATCAATACCTTCAATCTGGGAGTATCCTTTACATACCAGTCGTGCCTTGTTTCGGATAACACTTCCATGCTCATCAAACTTATTTTTGAAAATCCATTTGGTACCAATCACATTGTGACCTTCAGGTCTCTGGACAAGATCCCATGTCTGATTCTTATCAATCTGATCTAATTCATCATTCATGGCTTTCACCCAAGATTCATCTTTTGCAGCTTCTTCGAATGAGGATGGCTCTACAACTGATAGAAATGCTGATTGCGTGGTATTCCTCATCCTTCTGGTTTGTGTGGGTGCACTCCTATCCCCAATTATGTTGGATGGATCAATCTCAGCTCTTCGATTTCTCCTACGAGGTTCAGTAGTATTCTCTTCAGCCATAGTTTCTTCTTCAGATTCTTCTTCTGAGTCAACATCATTATGTGATTGATGAATGTTTTGAACAGCTTCCTCTATTTCTGCATTTGTAGTTTCTTCATGTCCACATTCTTCATGACTTTCTATCACATCAGCATATGATGTCCGTGAAGCATTTGTGGTTTTCTCTTCAATTATCTTAACATCATTGCTTTCCACAATCCTTCCCAAACGATTGTTGAAACATTTGTAGGCTTTGCTGTTCATTGAGTAACCGAGGAAGATTCCTTCATCTGCGTTGTCACCATATTTCCCCTGATTTCCTTCTTTGTTCCTGATGAAGCACTTACTTCCAAAAACACGAAAGTATTTTAGAGAAGGCTTCCGTCCATGCCACAATTCATATGGTGTCTTCGTCTCACCCATATAAAGTCCTGTTCGATTCTGAATGTACACTGCAGCTTGAACAGCCTCTTTCCAGTAATGTCGTGGAATACGACTCTCAATCAGCATAGTTCGTGCCATGTTGTTCACCTGTCGATTCCTTCGTTCAACAACTCCATTTTGTTGTGGAGTTCTCACAGCAGCTACCTCATGTTGTATCCCATGCTTCTCCAGATAATTTTCAAATTCAATGGACGTGTATTCTCCTCCATTGTCAGATTGCAACACTTTGATTGTTCGTCCAGTATCATTCTCGGCGATTCGCCGATATGTTTTCATGCAGTCAAGGACCTGTCGTTTCCGGTGAATGACCATCACACATGCCATTCGACTGTAATCATCTACGAAAAGGACAAAGTACCTTTCTCCATGAGTTCCGGCAACATTTATTGGACCACAAACATCTGTATGAATCAGATCAAGAAGGTGAGATGCCTTTTTCTTCTTTGGCCGATATGAACTGCAGACCAACTTCCCACGAATACAAGCATCACAGGATTTTTCACGCTCACGCTTCAGGTTGGGAATGTCCATGACAATTCTCAATTTTGATATTTTCTCCATGTCTTGTTGATTGATGTGTCCCAATCTCCGATGCCACAGATTGTTTTCTTCTTCAACAGTCATGTAACATACATTCTCTTCACTATCAACCTGATACAAGTTTCCTTCTGTTCTGCATCCCTTCATGAGAGAATTGCCAGTTTTTCCCTTGATAGTGCAGCCTTTCTGATTAAAAGTAACAACAAGTCCTGAGTCACAGAGTTGACTCACGCTGAGGAGATTATGACGTAGGCCATCTACGTAAAGGACTTCAGTCTTCTTTAGTTCTCCATTAGCTAATTTGGTACTTCCACTCCCTTTGATTTTCAAAGCCCCATCGTTACCAAATCTTACTGTACCATCAACATTCTTTATGATATTTGTTAGTAGACCGGCATTACCTGTCATATGAGATGAGCAACCGCTATCTAGAATCCAGGTGCTGTTGTTCTTTGTAGCTTTGAGAGCTACCTCTGCAAGGTTTGATTTCTCAATCTTCCTCCTTTCCTTCCATGAGACATTAGATTGAGTATATAGAACTGATGGCCTTTCAACTATCTCTTCCGCAAACCCAGGTTCTTCATAGTCAAAGTCTTCTTTAAGAGGTGAGAACCTGTTTGAAAGAGAAACATCGTCTTGCTGACGAGACTTGACATGTCTAGAACTTCTGTATGAGGTGTCAATGTCCCTTCTCTGCCTGCAATTAATGGCCTTATGACCAAAGTTAGAACAATGAAAACAATATCCATAGAAATTATTTCTTCTATAAGATTTAGGATATGAAATTGTTCTCCTTTGTTGAGCATCTATATCTTCTCCATTCAGATAGCTTCTTGCCTCTTCACAATAGGACATGGTATGGCCCAGATAGCCACAGAACTGACACTTCATGAGAAGAAATGTCTTCTCACTTGAATTTTTCCTCATAGCTTCTTCCTTGGGAGAATAGTAAGACTGTCTGCCATTTTTGAAAGTTTGAGGATAATTTTCAGGTCTCCTTTTAGTTTGGATTGAGGGTTCCTTTTTCAGAACTCTAGGTAACATTTCAACATGTTCAACCTTCATCTTATCTTTATTTTGGATCTTTGCACTTCCAGCAGTTGATGACTCAGCCTCACAGCCAATTCCACTCTTTCCCATGCAAGCAGGTCTTTGATCACTCAAGACTTTTCCAACCCCATCTGAACCACACTTGGCTCTTGCAAGTAATTCTGCATCTGAGAATCTTCCGAACTGTATTTTCTTCCTCGATTCTTTTGGAACTGATTCTGTCTCCATTTTACTCCTCAGAGTAACTACTTCCTCCTCAAGACCCTCAACAGTCTTGGATTTTTCATCCAGTCTGGATGTGAGGTCATTGATGACCTTTTCTTGCTCTTCAATTCTCAGCTTCAGATCAACAGCATCATCATTGCTTTCAATTATTTTAGACTGTACCTTCACAAATTCTTCCAGTCGTTCAATTTCAGCTTCAAGTTGATCAACATATTCAGTTGATTCTTCTACAATTGATTTCCACTTATTGCAGCTCTTACATTTAATCTTAAGCTTACTAACTGCATCCTTAAGTTGCACCTCAGGATCTACACAAGTTCTCAGTTGTTTTTCACCATCAGTATCTTCTGACTTTTCAACAGTGGCCATCATAGAAGCATGGTTCCCAGTTTTGAATTCCGGTTCTTCTTCATCACAGAATTCATTGTCATCTTCTTCCTCTTCACAGACAAAACTCTTCCTTTGCATTTTCTTACCAGATTTGAAGTCTCCCTTTTTGAAGAACCTTCTTTGAGGCTTCTTGAATTTTTCATCTTCACTGTCATCATCATTGATATTCTTCAAGCACTGAGAGGCAATATGCCCAACTTTTCCACAACGGAAGCATGCGAGAGGTAACTTCCCTTTGAATTTCCCTTTCCCCTTCTGGAACTTCTTTGCAATGAGAGAAAGAATTTCTTTCTCTTCGTCATCATCACCGCTACTATCCTTTGAGATTTTCAATTTATCCATGTCCTTGAATGCCATTTCTTTGCTCACCCGAGTCGTAGCATCTTCTGGTTTGACTCTCATTTCATATGCTACCAAACTGCTCAGTAAGTCATCTAGAGAAAGTTTGGAAAGATCTCTTTCCTCAAGAGCTGACACCTTCGCATTATACAGAGGTGGAAGTCTTCTTAATATTTTCTTTACAATATCAATGTCTTTGATTTCTTCGCCTAGACCCCGAATTGCTCCAACCACTTCAGTAATTCGATTGAAGAAAGAGTCTGCATTCTCGTCTGGATGCATCTTCAGATCATCAAACCGATTGTGTAGCACTTGTAGTTTTGCCTCCTTCACTTTGCTATCACCTTCATAAATATTCTCAAGTTTATCCCACATAGATTTTGCTGAGGTGCAATTCATCACCTTCAGGTAAATCTGATCAGAAAGGGCAGCAGTGAGAGCATTCTGTGCTTTGGCATCTGCATCAAGAAGTTTCCTGTCTGTTTCAGTCATAGCCAGACCTGTTGGATCAGTGACATGTATTCCTTGCACAGTAGAAAAAAGAACTTCCATTCCAAGAGATCTTAGATGAGATCTCATTCTGTTCTTCCAGATCTGGAAATTGCTTCCATCGAAGTGAGGGACTCCCCTGACATTGATCGCGTTTTCCATGACGAAGAAGGTCAGATTCAACGCCAGCAACCTTTACCCTCTGATACCACTTGAAGGACCCCGGGACACCCTGAGAGGGGAGGGGTGAATCAGGGTGACCACTTTTTCTTTTAATTTGATGGATCTTGTTCCCACGTTGGTAGGAACTTGTTGAACCTGTATGATGATTATGATCAAAATGAAAACATTCACATGCACAGAGAAGACACAGTCATTTTTACTTGGTTCACCACTAAGGGCTACGTCCAAGGAGCATACGCCGACAGGTTGCCGGTCGTACCTAAATCCACTATTCTTCACTAGCTGCGGATACAAAAGTTCGGGTACAGACACTCTGTCCCAGGCTCACTGCCTTTACAATAGTTCAGGGATAACTCACTGCATCCCTCGGGTCACTCCCGTTGACTCCCCCTGGCTCACTGCCGTTGGTGAAGTCCCACTCAGTTTATAGACGTGTAGGTCTGTTCTTCATTTGCATAAGAGTGCATCCTTTGTTGAATGTAGATGCTCTATTGAAGTCCGATTCTCACCAGAAGAAGAATATCACTTTTCCTTGAATGAACCGAGTAGTTTATCGGCTTTCGTGCAGCTCCAGCAAGGCAGGCGTGCTTCAATAGTGTCTAGGACTCCTTTTCAAGCCCGGCGCGCAAGTCTCCCGGCGGCGCGCAAGTCTCAGGCGCGCAAGTCTAAACTGGCGCGCAAGTGTCACTGAAGCACCTGCGCGACACTGCCTTCTTGAACAAAATACTTGCGCGATCCACTTCCTTACTCTTCCAAACTGCCTTGGGAGAACAGCCAAACACCGGCGCGCAAGATCTACTTGCGCGACAAAACAACCACCTGCGCGACTCAACCACCTGCGCGACGAGAGCTCGAGCAATCTCTCGGCCTTGAACTCTGTTCTGAATGAGGAGGGGTGGTCCAGTATTTATAGGCAAACTGGACCCCCTGCGCGGCGGCGCGCAAGTCCCTCGACGACGCGCAAGTCCTGTCTCCAGATCCTCTGTCGCGCAAGTTACTTGCGCGACCCAACCAACACTTGCGCGACCTTCTTTCCTTAGCCAAATTGTGATGTTCTGATCCTCAAAAACATATGGCGCGCAAGTCTTTCATCCTCCAAGAGCTCGGCGCGCAAGTGTCTTTGCCAAAAACACTTTACTTTATTTACGGATTTTCAGGCCCAAAAATTTGGCAAACACTGGGAAACAGCGCCACCTTCACTACTGTTTTCTTCCTGAATGGTATGATCGCTTTGTTGGTTCACACCCTGAACTTCCACTGAGGATTGACAACAAACACAAACCATACACCAAATCATGCTTTGAAGAACTTGGTTCCAACACTACACTACCTGGGATTTAGATCCCACCAAGTGGATATATTGTTGAGGATTTTTTGGTCTATGAATACCACAAAACACTCTCCCAGAAGATAGTATCTCCAATAGTGTAAGGAATGCACAACCGTAGTGATCTTGAGATTGTGCATTGGGTAATTCTGCTCGTGAGGCCTCAACTAACGAGAACCATACACAATAAACCACTCTTCCTATATTATAATAGCTCTAATACCAACACCTAATGTGTCATTGTAGTCTGTATAGTACATTCTTTGATCTTCCATAATCAGTATCGGTACTGAAGTTAGTCTGCTCTTCAAATATTGAAAGGTTACTTTATAAGCTTTAGACCACTTGAATTTCACACCCTTCTTTGTTAAGATCATAAGTGAACTATAAGGAATTAGAAATAATGAATAAAACATATGTAATATCCATAAATCATGAATAAACTCCAAATATCAAAGAAGTTATTGTGATGCTCCTAATAAACTACATCCCTCACTTACTCTGGTTTAACTGAAACTCCTAACTCTGAGATGATACGTCCTAGGAAGTGTACTTTATCAATCTAGAAGTGTAATTTACTGAAATTATCATAAATATGACACTATTTTGATGTATTCAATATGATATCAAGATGGGTTTCTTGGTCATGTCTTGAGCATGAATACACCAAGATATCATCAATGAAGACAACCATAAATGAATCTAGATATGGGTGGAAAATATGATTCATATGATCCATGAAGACAATAGGTGCATTCCGAAGTCCGATTGGAATAACTAGGTACTCCTAGAGACCATACCTACTCCTAAAATATGTGTGAGGTGTGTTTAAATCCCCGACACACACCTAATGATAGCCCGACCCCAAGTCTATATTTAAAAACACCTTTGCTCCTTAGAGCTGACCAAAGTGGTTGTCAATTCTTAGTAATGGATACCGATTCTTGATAGTTAGGTGATTCAATTAACAGTAATCCACACAAATCATGAGGGTTCCATCTAACTTCTTGGAGAAGATAATTGGTGAACCCCAAGGAGAAGTGATGGGGCATATAGATCCTTTCTCCTTCTGATCCTCAAACTGCTTATTCATCTCTAAAAGCTCCTTGGGTGCCATCCTATAAGGAGGAGTGGTCACATGTGCTTCTCATGACACAAGGTCAATAGTGAAATACACCTCCCTAATTAGAAGTAGACTATAGTAGTCATTAGGAAAAACATCTCTGAATCACTCCACTACAAGAGGAAAGACAACAAGTTGTAACCCTTGGTCATCAAGATAAAGGCTGGTGACCTGTGTTGTAACACTACAAAACCTCTACTGCTTGGGTCCTACTTGTGTCACACTAAAATCCCATTCTCCCTTATGCACATGCTTAATGACCAATGATGATGTAAAAATCACCCTCTAATGATATTAGTCAATACGAGATCTGTAGGGAACTAGCCAATCCATTCCAATGATTACATTGAAACCTATCATGTAGAGTACATACAGGTTCCACACGAATAGGTAATCACCTATCTTAAGGGGAAAATTTTGACAGTGGTGAACACCCTATGAACGGATACTAAAAGGTGATATCTTGGGCACCCTCAAATGATTAGTGGTTTTTAGGCACTTAGGTTCAGCAGAGTGGCTGACCAAGGTCGTCTCTCAAAGGAGGAAGCAAATTTGAAAACTTATTAAAGGTATTTTGAAAATAACATAAAATGGAATAATAACACTACTTTAAAGGATGTGTGTGTGTGTGTGTGGGGGGGGGGGGTTGTTTACCATTTATAAATCTAGAAGAAGTTTTTTAGAAGAATATTTTATAATTTTTTTGTTTTTATTTTTGAAATGAAGTACGATTAAAAAGACCCAACAAGAAGATGTTTTTTTAGAAAATATTTTAAATAAACGATTGGACTAAATCTACCTATTCAATAAATTATTCATCATTATAATTTAAATTAATGATCCATTAATTTGTTAAGTCCCTAACCCTATGATAATTAACTTTACCACAAAGATGAAGTGAATTTAACCCTAGGCTAACTTCGGAACATGCAATTGCAGGACCCTGCTTTGATTGATGTTCTAAGGTTAGATTATGGTCAGTGGTAAATTAATGAAAATTTCATCTATGGAAATTAGAATTAATTGAGTTAATATATTATATTTGAACACTACAAATTGATCCCGTATGGTCTTGTATTACCGATTAAGATTTCACTCTCACAATTTACACAACTTCCGAACTGACGTGTTTTTGTGTCAATTGTTAAATTGCTCGATTAGTTTAATTTAAATTAAAAAATAAATTACTTATTAATTGAATTATAGTAGATCATTGATTCAAAATAAATTAATGAAGAAGGTTTGAGGTAGATTAATTACAAAAAAAAAACTATTCTTCCATGGGCGGTGTAGTCATTGTAGAAACGTTTTGCATGTGCAAATGTTTAGAAAGGGTAAAAACCAATATAGTTTATACTATTGATTCCAGAACAATTAATAAGATTAATAGAAGAATAAATTTGAACAAAATAGAACAAAATGGAAGAAATAAAATAAGAACAAAGAAGTTTATTATGAAAACACAAACATTATAACATGAGGAAGAAAAAGAATGATTCGACGAAGGGATCCTTGCTTCAAGAGATACCCTTATGGAATTGCTTGTATAATTGGAGTGGAACCTTTCCCCTCTTCCCTAAACCTTCTAATTAACGTCCCAACCCCTAAAAATCATAAAAAAACAAATTTATAGAGTGGAGGGGAGGCTAGGTTTAAAGATGTTTCAAGTGTGAATGGGGAATCTCGACCAAATATTTTAAGCCAACTTGAACTGCCCATTGACCTCCAAAACACGTGAACCAACTATTCTTCCATAACAATGATTTGTGAAAAATTGGGTCGGAGAGATCCTCTCAAAATTTGGTTCTAATCCAAGCTCAGATAAAGACGTTTATCCAAAATACAGAACCAATGTCCAATCTAGCGGGCCCAGCCCACCTTTGACTTCATGGCCTATTTAGTCCAACCAAATACACAGTTTAGCTCTAATGTCCTGAAAAAAAGTTGTATCCCATTATGTCAGTAACACAATTACAAAATTTTAAGTTCAAATAAAAAATATTAAAATATTTATCTTTGAAATACTACAGTACACTATAAAGGGGAAAACTGGAATTTCCATCAAATTTTCAAAAGAATGATCTAATCCCAAATATTTTATAAATAAACATATTTAACACAATGTGGGGAAATTTTATCATTTATTATCAATAAAATATTTAATAAAAATTTGTTTTTATCAACTCCCCCACACTTACCCTTTTTCACTCCTAAGCAAAACCTCATATCATGTATTCGAAAAAATTGTGACAAGATATGCATATTCAAATTTATCAATCCAAAGTGAAAATATAGGAAAAGTAAGAATTGAATCAAGAGTAAATATCAATAAATTTTAAAGTAATTGTCTCTTAAATTGTGTCAAAACAAAATCCAGTGAGATTCATAACACCAATCATAGCGAAACAAGTCATGGGTCTACCATGCCACTAATTCTCCACATGTGTGTATTCCAACCATTACAAGATTGTCTCTCCACCCTTTATCTAGTATATTTAGGTCAATCAAAACTTTTATTCTTGCCTAATTCTATTCCGCCGAACCCGTTCAACATATTTTGAAATCAAATTCTAAAACCCACTCATTTAAGCATTCCTAGAATTCAAACCATGAGCTCCCGACCTACATATCCCAACATGTTGTACATTTATTCACTCCCATATTTATTGACTATTTTTTTGGATTTTTTGTATTTTTTAGAGGGAGTAAAATAGTCAGATATTAGGTGTACACACATAGGTAAATCTGGTACAGTAATGGAAATGATCAGAAGAGAAACGAATGTATAGAAAGACCATGTTATAAGTAGAAAAGAATTACTTACCCAAAATATACATTAAATTGGGTAAGAGAAACTCACAAGTCATGATTGTGTGAAAAATTGTGTGGAGAAATCAATGAAACAATTTACCATAAACAAATATCACAAATAATGATGTCAAAATCTAAAAGGTTTTATAATGACACAACCATTCATATCATCGACGACTTTAATTTTTATAAAAGTCAAACCTTGATGATGAAATATTACTCATGATTATATTTCTACCAATGAATTTTGAAAACATGAATTTTTCATATGTTTCACATTAGAATGTTACATGATATATTTATTTCTTTTCTATTGATTTTTTTTTGTTTTTTTTGAAAACTTAAACCAAAAACTTAATAGAAAATACACATAAAATACACCAATGAAAATCCTAAATATCTAACCCAAAATGTTATCCCCTCCCCAAAACTTAAAATATTGCATTATCCTCAATGTGAACCTATGATATTATATATGTATATGAAATGCATAATTTTAATTAGGACAAAGAATATAAAAGTTAAAGGGTTAGGAACTGCCTGATATGATCAAGTGATGATGGGCTCGTGCAGTGTGATGAAATCCACTCCATCAGTTCGAAGTCCCTCAATGTATTTATTCAAGCATTGCCCATTGAATGTAAATCTCCTTAGAGTTTCCTCTTGAGTGATATACACTGCACCATAAGGAAAAACATTATATACAATATAAGGACCCAAACATCTGGAACACAACTTATCGGGCATCAGATTCAGTTGTGTACTGTATAAAAGTACTTTCTCCCCAACATGAATTTCCCTTTTCTGGATCATTTTTTCATGACCTGCTTTTGATCTTTCCTTGTTGATCCATGAGTTATCATATGAAGACAATCGAATCTCCCCATGCTCTTGAATTTGAAGCTTCCTTTGGATTCTAGTTTGGTCCAAATCCATGGTGCATTTCTTTATAGCCTAATAAACCTGATGCTCAACCTCCACGGGTAGATGAAAGGGTTTTCCAAAAGCAATTTGAAATGGGGTCATACTGATGGGTGTCTTTTATGCTATCCTATAATCCCATAGCGCATCATCCAAGCGCTTTCTCTAATCCTTCCTATTCAGCTGTATGATTTTCTCCAAAATTTGTTTTCAACTCACGATTTGAAACCTCATCTTGGCCATTTGTTTGGAATTGGTATGGTGTTGTTGATGTTTTGTGTGTCACACAATACTTCCAAAATAGGGAATCCAAATTATAATTGCAGAAGTGTGTCCCTTGGTCACTGATGATGAATTTTGGTACTCTAAACCTACAAAAAATCTGTGTCTTGACAAAGTCCACTACAACATGAGAATCATCAGTCCTAGTGGGCTTAGCCTCCACCCATTTACTCACATAATCAACACCAACCAAAATATAAACAAACCCAAATAAATTAGGGAAAAGACCCTTAAAACCGATTCCCCATACATAAAAAATCTCACAAAATAATATGGGTTGTTATGGCATCTCGTGTCTCCTAGAAATATTACCAGTGTGTTGGAAATGTGAGCACGACTTACAAAACACATGACCATCATGGAATAAACTAGGCCAATAAAATTCAGAGTCCAAAACTTTCCAAGCTATCTGTTGGGGTCCAAGGTGTCCACTACAAGAAAGTGTATGACATAATTGCAGAACTAAATCAAACTTATGATCAAGAATACACCTCCTAATAACTTGATCACTACATATGCACTAGAGGTAGGGATAACGCCACACATAAAACCTAGACTCACTCTTTAATTTTTGGACTTGATGTTTCTTTAAATTTATAGGGATTTCAAAGGAAACAAGGTAGTTAACTAAATCATCATACCAAGGATGCGTACCTGAGATGGAATAAAGATGCTCATTGGGGAAAGTGTTCCAAAGTGGTAGCTGGTCCAAGGTGTCATCCTCTAGTGTGTGATTAAGCATACTCATGTGGTCTGCCACCAAGTTTTCTGACCCCTTATTGTCCTTTATCTCAATATCAAATTTCTAAAGAAGGAGCATCCATCGGATTAGCCTGGACTTTGCATCCGGCTTCTTTAAGAGGAATCTCAGAGCTATATGGTCAGAAAAAACAACTACTTTAGAGGCTAATAAATATGAATGGAATTTATCTAAAGAAAATATAATAGAAACTTCTTTTCCATGGTTGTATAGTTTTATTGGGCTAAATCCAATGTCCTTGATGCATATGCAATCACATGTGAATGTCCCTCCACCATCTGAGATAAGACAACTCCAACCACAAAGTTTGAGGCATCAAACATTAGATCAAAAGGAAGCTCCCACTGTGGGGGCTGTATAATTGGTGGAGTGGTAAGACACTTTTTTTAAAAGGTTGGGGCTGAAGCCTCATTTTATTATAAAAGCAAATCAAAGACCTCTTTTAACTAGGTAGAGGGAGACCCATTACATAGCCCGAAGGCCCAGTGGGCTTGTAGCCCATTACATATCCCGTAGGCCCAATTTTTTGGCCCAATTTCCATTCTATGAATAGTAACTTAGCTGATACAGTATCCACATAGTACCACCACTGATATAGTGCCCTACTGCCACTACATTACCCATCGCTACATAGGAAGAGAAATCTTACTAAATCTTTGATGAAGCGCCGATAAAATCCTACACAACTGAGTAAAGATCTAACATCACACACACATGAAGGATAGGGTAAGGATGAGATGATATATAACTTAGATCTATCAACCTCTATCCTATGTTTTGACACTACATTCTCTAAGACAATCCCATGCTCTACCATGAAATGACACTTTTCAAAGTTTAAGACTAGATTCTTCTCAATACAACAATTAAAAACCTTTACCAATCTATAGATAAAATCATTAAATAAAGACCCATACATTGTAAAATCATCCATAAATTCCTCCATGTAGGTCTCAATAAAATCAGAAAAAATACTCACCATGCATCTTTGGAAGGTACCTAGGGCATTGAAAAGTCCAAATGGCATCCTCCGATAGGAAAATGTACTGAAGAAACAGGTGAATGTAGTCTTCTCCTGATCCTATGGGGCTATAGGAACCTGAAAATATCCAGAAAATCCATCCAAGAAACAATAACGTGTCTTTCTAGCTAGTCTCTCAAGATTATGATCAATAAATGGGAGGGGGAAATGGTCCTTGTGAGCATATTGATTTAGTTTCCTATAATCAATACACACACACTAACAATTTTTCACCCTCATTGGAACTAAATCATATTTCTCATTTTTAACAACAGTAACACCACTTTTCTTAAGCACAACCTGAATAGGACTTACCCATTGAGAATCTGAAATGGGATAAATTATACCTACCTTGAGCAATTTTTCAACCTATTTTTTAAAAACTTCTAGAAGGATTGGATTGAATCTTCTTTGTGGCTGCCTAACCAGTTTTTCCCCATACTCTAAAAGAATCCTATTCTTGAAAATAGAGGGGCTAATACCAGATATGTCAGCCAAGGTCCACCTGATTGACTTAATGTTCTCCCTCACAAGATTCAAAAGTTTTTCTTCATGTTCAAAAGGAAGATTATTAGTAATGATAACAAGTAATTTCTCACCACTTAAAAAGTACGAGTATTTGAGATTAGGTGGCAATGGATTGAGTTACAATGTAGGGGGGTGATGTATGGAAGGAGAAATTGAAGGAAGTGAAATATGTGCACAATTAACATCAGTATCAGAATATACATCATCAAAATTAGAGAATAAAGCTTCAAATCCATCAGCATACTCCACAGCCATGTCATAATCAGGTTGAACATGATTAAAATTAAAATATGAATCCATTTCAAAATCAAATATAAGAGAGTCTTGTGCATTAGAAACAGGTTTAAATGTACTCTTAGACATCAAACTATAACTAATACTCATAATATCCCTAAGAATAGGATAATAAAATTCCATGGGGTTTTTATGTGGTGGTTTAAAATGGGAGATAATAAAAGCAGAATGGTCCTCTAAGGGGTACTTCATGGATTCCATAACATTAAATATCACAACTTCATCTCCAAATTCCATGGAAAGTGTACCCTCATTGAAATTTATGACAGTTTCTGCAGTTTTGAGGAAGGGTATACCTAAGATAACAGGAGCATGAGAACTTACCCGATCATCCTCCATGTTAAGAAATTAGAAATATGCTGGAAAGATCATGTCTCTTACCCGAACAAGTAAATACTCAAGGACTCCCGCTGGATATGTTGTAGCTCTATTACCTAACTGCACTACTAATATCGTCGGCTTTAATTGACCAACTTGCAAAGAAGAGAATACATAGTGATTCATTACATTTATGGAAGCTCCTAAATCTCATAAAACATCATAAAAGTGTAACTCCCCTATGATGCATGGGATGGTGAATGTCCCCAGATCCTTAAATTTGTTGGAGTTGCTAGAGTTGGTGTAATGAGTGCTTACACATTCCTTCCAAGATTGATCCTCTCATTTCCATTGAGCCCTCTTCGATTGGTATAAAGTTCTTTTAAGAATTTGGCATACCTTGGGATTTTCTTAATGGCCTCGATCAAGGGAATGTTTATCTCCACACGCTTGAATGTCTCCAAAACCTCCTTTTTCATTGCCTCTTCAGCCATATTCTTGGTTTGAACAACCCTGTTTGGAAAAGGAATGTGTTTAGGAAAAATATCATTAATCTTTTTCTTAACTTTATCTTTCTCCTTGGATTGCTCATTAGCCAGTTTTGAATGGGGCTTCTCCAGAGTTGAGTGAATCCCAGTGGAATGGTATGTATTGATGTAATATTCATTTGCTTCCCACTTATGAATTTTATGGTACTAACATTCCCCTTGGGATTTGGAGTAGGTTGGGAAGGAAGATTTCTGGAGTTCTTACTTACCAGCTCATAGAGGGTAGTGGCAATCTGGATCATTTGTGTCTTCAACCCCCTCAGCTCGGAACCTTGACTCTTGAGCTCATTCTGTTGATTAAGAACAATTTGCTTCAAAAGGTCATTGGTATTAGAATCTACCTTGGGTGGGGGATTCCCTTGTTGCTAGATTGTTGATTCTTGGGCTTCAAATCTTTTTTAGGGTTGTTGGAAACCCTGCTAGTAAGGTGGAGGCTGTTGGAAGTTTTGTTGAAAAGGGGGACTTTGTTGTTGTCTAGAGCCATACCTCATGTCTGATTGATCATTCCACCCTTTGTTTTATGTTGGAGCAAAGGAATCAATCTTCTTTTAAGGATATGGTTGTTGTTGTTGTTGATATGGTCTCCCAAGAAACACTGTTGCACAATCTTTTATTTCTTATAGTTGGGGGAAACAGTCAGTTGGGTAGCTTGTCTCAGTGAAAATTACACAAGGCCTTAAAGGAGGGGGCTGATATGTCTTTTGAACCAATGAAATTTGCCTCAACATAATGGTCAATTCTTCCAATTTAGTATCAATTAAATTACTCTCAAGAGAATAAATACTTACCTGATGTACTCCTATGACATGCAGTGTACCTCGATCACCAAATTGTTGGGAGTTTTGGGACATTTTGTCAATAAATGCATGTGCATATACTGGTGTCTTGTCCACCAATGCTCCTCCAGCTGCAGCATCCACCACAATTCTCTCCATAGGTGTGATTCCTTTGAATAAGTATTGTATGAGTAGTTGCTCACTGATTTGGTGATGTGGTCATCTTGCACACAACTTCTTGAATCGCTCCTAGTACTCATACATTGACTCCCCTTGTGCTTACTCGATCTATGAGATCTCTTTTTGAATGGATTTGGTCCCTGATGTTAGAAAAAATATTTGCAAGAAAAGACGTTTCAAATCGTTCCAACAAGTTACGTCTTCAGGTTCTAAATAATACATCCAATCTTTTGCAGCTCTATCAAGTGAGAATGAGAATGCTGTTAGTTTGATTTGATATTCAAAAACATTTCTTGGTTTTAAGATTGAGAAAAACACATTTAATTCTTTTAAATGTTTATTGGGATCCTCACTGGAGAGGCTATGAAATTTTGGAAGCAGGTGGATTAACCTAGATTTCAACTCAAATTCTAATTCTAGATTTGGGTATGCAATGCAGTTTGGACTACTGTTAATATCATGTGTATCCAATTCTAGAATGGTTTTATTAAGTTAATTTCCATTATTTTCAGCCATTGGTTATTGTTTTATGTTTTAATTTGAATTTCTTCCAATTTCAATGTTCTGAGAGTGAAGGAATTATCTAACTGGTTGAATGTTGAAACTTCCCGTAGACTGAGAATGTCTGATTCGAGCCCGAAGGCTACGTTCAATCTCAAGGTCAAGATCTAAAAGACCCTCAGGATTATTTTGTGTCATAAATAAAATAAAAATTAAAATAATACAAGTGGACCATATTAAAATAAAAATGAGAAGTTTGAGTTGATTGTCCAAAAAGAAGAAAAAACATTCAAATTGGGTAAAGAAGGAAGAAAAAAGAGAATAATAGAATAAAATGTAAAATAAAATAAATAACTCTAATTGGTTTAAATAATTACTTGAATCCCCAGAAACAACTCCAATTTGAAAGGCGCTGTCATGGGTGTCCTCAAATGATTAGTGGTTTTTGGGTACTAGGGTGCAGTAAAGTGGTTGACCAAGGTTGTCTCTCAAAGGAGGAGGTAAATTTGAAAACTTGTTAAAGGTATTTGGAAAATAATATAAAATGGAATAATAAAAAGACTTTAAAGGATGTGGTGGGGGGGGGGTTACCATTCATAAATCTAGAATAAATTTTCTGGAAGAAGATTGTATATTTTTTTTGTTTTTATTTTTTGAAATGAAGTTTGATTAAAAAGATCCAATATGAAGATGTTTTTTAGAAAATATTTTAAAGGCATAATCGAACTAAATATACCTATTCACTCAATTATTTATCATTATAATTTAAATTAAAATTCACTTAATTATTATCCCTTAATTTGTTAAGTCCCGAACCCTACGAGAATTAACTTTACCACAAAGATGAAGTAAATTTAACCCTAGGCTAACTTCAGAACATGCAATCGCAGCACCCTACTTTGATTAATGTTATAAGGTTAGATTATGGTCATTGGTAAATTAAGGAAAATTTCCTCTATGGAAATTATAATTAATTGAATTTAGATATTATATTTTAACACTAAAAATTGATCCCGTATGGTCTTGTATTACCGATTAAGATCGGACTCTCACAATTTACACAACTTCCGAACTCGCGTGTTTTTGTGTCAATTGTTCAGTTGCTTGCCTAGTTTCATTTAAATTAAAAACTCAATTAATAGATATTATTAAGTTAATTAAAATATATTATTTATTCAAAATAAATTAATTAATAAGGTTAAAGGTAGATCAATTACTAAAAAGAACTACTCTTCCATGGTCGGTGTAGTCATCGTAGAAACGTTTTGCATTTGAAAATGTTTAGAAAGGGTAGAACCCAATCTAGTTTATACTCTTGATTAAAACACAATTAGGAAGATTAATATAAGAATAAATTTGAACAAAAGTGAATAAAATAGAATAAATAAAATAATAGCAAAGAAGTTTATTATGAAAACACAAACATTACAACTTGAGGAATAAGAAAAAGGCTTCGAGGAAGGGATCCTTGCTTCAAGAGATAACCTTATTGAATTGCTTGGATAATTGGAGTGGAACCTATTCTCCTCTACCTTAAACTTTCTAATGCACGCACCAACCCCTACAAATGAGAAGAACACTAATTTATTGAGTGTAGGGGAGGCTAGGTTTAAAGAGGTTTCAAGTGTGAATGGGGAATCTCATCCAAATATATTAATCCAACTTTCACCGCCCATTTGACCTCTAAAACGCGTGAACCATTAGTTCTTCCAGAATAATTATTTGTTTAAAATTGGGTTGGAGAGATTCTCTAAAAATTTGGGACCAATAAAAGGTAGGATGAAGAAGTTATGACTCAAATATAGAACCAATGTCCAATCTGGCGGGCCCATCCCACCTTTGACTTCATGGTATATTTAGTCTAACCAAATGCACAATTTAGCTCCAATGTCCTGATAAAAAGTTGTATCCCATTAAGTCATGAATACAGTTATAAAATTTCAAGTTTAAATAATAAATATTAAAATATTTATCTTTGAAATACTATAGTGCACTATAAAGGGTAAAACTGGAATTTTCATCAAATTTTCAAATGAATGATCTAATCCAAAATATTTTATAAATAAACATATTTAACACAATGTGAGGAAATTTTATCATTTATTATCAATAAAATATTCAATAAAAATGAGTTTTATCAACTTCCCCACACTTAACCTTTTGCACTTCTGGGCAAAACCATATATCATGTATTCGAAAAAATTGTGACAAGATATGCATATTCAAATTTCTCAATCCACAGTGAAAATATAGGCAAAGTAAGAATCCCATAAAAAGTAAATATCAATAAATTTTAAATTTATTGTCTCATAAATTGTGTTAAAACAAAATCCCGTGAGATTTATAACACCAATCACAGCGAAACAAGTCATGGGTCTACCATGCCACTAATTCTCCATGTCTATGTGTGACAACCATTACAAGATTGTCTCTCCACCCTTTATCTAGTATGTTCAAGTCAATAAAACTTTTTTTATTACCTAATTCTATTCCACCAAACCTGTTCAACATCCTTTGCAATCAAATTCCAAAACCCACTCATTTAACCATTCCTAGACGTCAAACCATGAGCTCTTGACCTAAATATCCCCACATGTTGTACATTTCTTCATTCCCCTATTTATTGAATATTTTTTTTTAATTTTTTTTGAATTTTTTTAGAGGGAGTAAAATAGTCATATATTAGGTGCACACACATAGGTTAAACTGGTATAGTAATGGAAACGATCAGAATAGAAACAAATGTATGGAAAGACCATGTTATAAGCTGAAAAGGATTACATACCATGAATATACACTCAATTGGGTAACATAAACTCACAAGTCACGATTGTGTGAAAATTGTGTGAAGAAATCAATAACACAATTTACCATAAACAAACATCACAAATATTGATGTCAAAATCTAAAAGGTTTTATAATGAAAAAACCATTCATATCATCGATGACTTCATTTTTTATAAAAGTCAACCCTTGATGATGAAATATTACTCATTCTTATATTTCTACGAATTAATTTTGAAAAAAATGCATTTTCCATATGTTCCACATGATAATGTTACATGATTTTTTTTCTTTTCTATTGATTTTTTTGTTTTTTTTTATTTTTTTTAATTTTTTTTGAAAATTTAAACAAAAAACCTAATAGAAAATACACATAAAACACACCAATGAAAATCCTAAATATCTACCCAAAAATGTTATCCCCTCCCCCACACTTAAAATAAGGAATTGTCTTCAATGTGAACCTATGAGATGATATATGCACATTAAATGTATAATTTTAAATAGGACAAAGAATATAAAAGTTAAAGGGTTATAAACAACCTGATATAATCAAGTGATAATGGGGTCATGCAATGTGATGAAATCCACTACATCAGTTCGAAGTCCCTCAATGTATTTCTTCAAGCGTTGCCCATTAACTGTGAAGCTCCTTCCAGTGTCCTCTTGTGTGATCTCCACTACACCATAAGGAAAAACATTAGATACAATATAAGGACCCAACCATCTAGAACACAACTTACCAAGTATTAGCTTCAGTCATGAAATGTATAGAAGGACCATCTCCCCAAAATGAAATTACCTTTTCTGGATCATTTTTTCATGATCTAATTTTGATCTTTCCTTGTAGAGCCTTGAGTTCTCATATGAAGACAATAAAATCTCCTCAAGCTCTTGAATTTTCATCTTCCTTTGGATTCCAGCTTGGGCCAAATCCATGTTGCATTTATTTATAGCCCAATAAGCCTGATGCTCAACCTCCATAGGTAGATGACAGTATTTCCCAAAAACAATCCAAAATGGGGACACACTGATGGGTGTCTTATATGTTGTCCTATAAGCCCATAGCGCATCATCCAAGCGCTTTCTCTAATCCTTCATATTCGGCTACACGGTTTTCTCCAATTTTTTTTTCAACTCACTATTTGAAACCTCAGTCTATCCATTTGTTTGGGGGTGGTATGGTGTTGATGTTTTGTGTGTCACCCCATACTTCTGAAGGAGGGAAGCCAAATTCCAATTGCAGAAGTGTGTCCCTTGGTCACTGATGATGGCCTTTGGTACTCCAAACCTACAAAAAATATGTGTCTTTTCAAAGTCCACTACAACATAAGAATCATTAGTCATGGTGTCCTTAACCTCCACCCATTTACTCACATAATCAACAACCAAAATATACAAAAACCCAAATTAATTAGAAAAAGAACCCATAAAATCGATTCCCCATACATAAAAAATCTCACAAAATAATATGGGTTATTGGGGAATCTTGTGTCTCATAGAAATATTATTAGTGTGTTGGCAACATGATCATGACTTAAAAACACATGAGTATCATGGAATAAACTATTACAATACAATCTAGAGTCCAAAACTTTCATAGCTATCCATTGGGGTCCAAAGTGTCCACCACAAGCAAGTGTATGACAGAATTGCAGAACAGACTCAAACTCATGATCAAGAACACACCTCCTAATAACTTGATCACTACACATGCACCAGAGGAAGGGGTCATCCCACACATAAAACCTAGACTAACTCTTTAATTTTTGGACTTGATGTTTCTTTAAATTTATTGAGATTTCATAGGAAACATGGTAGTTAACTAAATCAGCATACCAAGGATGCATTCCTGAGATGGAATAAATATGATCATCGGGGAAAGTGTCCCGAAGTGGTACTTAGTCCAAGGTGTCATCCTCTAGTGTGTGACTAATCCTACTCATGTGGTCCACCATCAAGTTTTATGACCCCTTCTTGTACTTTATCTTAATATCAAATTTCTAAAGAAGGAGCATCCATCGGATTAGCCTGGGCTTTGCATCCGGCTTCTTCAAGAGGTACCTCAGAGCTGCATGGTTAGAAAAAACAACTACTTTAGAGCCCAATAAATATGAACTGAATTTATCTAAAGCAAATATGATACCAAAAAACTCCTTTTCCATGGTTGTGTAGTTTTATTAAGCCGAATACAATTTCCTTGATGCATATGCAATCACATGTGAACATCCCTCCACCCTATGAGATAAGACATCTCTGACCGCAAAGTTAGAGGCGTCACACATAATCTCAAAAGGAATATCCCATCACGGGGGATGTATGATTGGTGGAGTGGTTAGACACTTCTTTAGCTCATCAGAGGAAGTCCTACAAGAATCATCAAACACAAAATCAGAATCCTTTTGAAGTAATCGTGACATAGGAAGAGCAATATTACTAAAATATTTGATGAAGCACTGATAAAATATTGCATGCCCTAGGAAAGATATAACATCACACACACATGAAGGATAGGGTAAGGGTGAAATGATATCGACCTTATATCTATCAACCTCTATCCCATGTTTTGACACTACATTCCTTAAGACAATCCCATGCTCTACCATTAAATTACACTTTTCAAAGTTTAATACCAGATTATTCTCAATACAACAATTCAAAACCTTTCCCAAGCTAGAGATAAAATCATCAAATGAAGACCCATACACTATAAAATCATCCATAAATACCTCTATGCAGGTCTTAATAAAATAAAATAAAAACACACACCATGCATATCTGGAAGGTACCTGGGGCATTACAAAGTCCAAATGGCATCCTCTGGTTGGAAAATGTGCTGAAGGGATAGGTGAATTTAGTATTCTCATGATCCTATAGAGCAATAGGAACCTAAAAATATCCAGAAAATCTATCCAAGAAACAATAATGTGTATTCCCAACTAGTCTCTCAAGAATCTGATCAATAAATGAGAGGGGGAAATGGTCCTTGCGAGTAGATTTATTTAGTTTCCTATAATCAATACACACACACCAACCGTTTTTCACCCTCCTTGGAACTAACTCATCTTTCTAATTTTTAACAATAATAACACCACTTTTCTTAAGCACAACCTAAATAGGACTTACCCACTGAGAATCTGAAATGGGATAAATTATACCTGCCTTGAGTAAAATTTCTACCACTTTTTTAACAACTTCCATAAGGCTTGGATTGAGTCTCCTTTGTAGCTGCCTAACCAATTTAGCCCCATCCTCCAAAATAATCCTATGCATGAAAATGGAGGGTCTAATACCTGATATGTCATCCAAGGTCCACCTAATTGCATTAATGTTCTTCCTCAAAAGATTCAAAAGTTTTTCTTCATGTTCAAAAGGGATATTTTTAGAAACGATAATAGGTACTTTCTCGCCACTAAACAAGTATGATTATTTGAGATTAGGTGGAAATGGATTGAGTTCCAATGTAAGGGGGTGATGTATGGATTAAGAAATTAAAGGAAATGAAATATGTGAATAATTAACATCATTATAAAAATATAAATCATCAAAATAAGAGAATAAAGAATCAAATCCATCAGCATACTCCACAACCATGTCATAATCAGATTTAACATGATCAAAATCAAAATATGAATCCATTTAAAAATAAAATCTAAGAGAGTATTGTGAATTAGAAACAGGTGTGGAAGAACTTTTATACATAAAACTAGAACCAATACTCATAATCTCCCTAAGCATAGGACAATAAAATTCCATGGGGTTTTTATTTGGTGGTTCAAAATGGGGGATAAAAAAGCAAAATGGTCCTCTGAGGGGTACTTCCTAGATTCCATAACATCAAATATCACAACTTCATCTCCAAATTACATGGAAAGTGTACCCTCATTGATATTTATGATAGTTTTTGAAGTTTTGAGGAAGGTTGTACCTAAGATAATGGGAGAATGAGAACTTAACCGATCATCCCCCATGTTAAGCACGCAGAAATATGCTGGAAAGATCATGTCTCTTACCCAAACAAGTACATCCTCAAGGACTCCCGCTGGATATTCTGTAGCTCTATTCACCTACTGCACCACTAATCTCATCTACTTCAACTCACCAACCTGAAAAGAAGATAATACAGAGTGAGGCATTATATTTATGGAAGCTCCTAAATCACATAAAGCATCAGAAAAATGTAAATCCCCTATGGTGCATGGGATGGTGAATGTCCCTAGATCCTTACACTTTGTTGGAATTGATAGAGTTGGTGTAATGAGTACTGACACATTCCTTTAAAGATTGATCCTCTCATTTCCCTTGAACCCTCTTCGATTGGTACAAAGTTCTTTTAATAATTTGGAATACCTTGGGATTTTCTTAATGAACTTGATCAAGGGAATTTTTATCTCCACAAGCTTGAATGTGTCCAAAAACTCCTTTTGCATTTCCTCTTCAACCATATTCTTGATTTGAACAACCATGTTTGGAAAATGAAGGGGTTTAAGAGAAACATCATTAATATTTTTCTTACCTTTATCTTTATCCTTGGGTTTCTCATCAACCAGTTTTGAATGGGGATTCTCCGGAGTTGAGGTGGATCCTGGTGGAATGGTTGGTATAGATATAACAATAATTTGCTTCCCACTTCTCAATGTGATGTCACTAACATTCCCTTGGGATTTGAAGTAGGTTGGGAAGGAATATTTCCAGAGTTCTTACTTACTAGTTCATGGAGGGCAGTGGCAATCTGGATTATTTGTGTCTTCAACTCCCTCAGCTCCGAACCTTGGCTCTTCAACTCATTCTATTAATTAAGAAAAATTTGATTCAAAAGTTCATTGGTATTAGAATCTAACTTGGGTGGGGGATTCCCTTGTTGTTGGATTTTTGATGCTTGGGATTCAAATCATTTTTGGGGTTGTTGGAAACCATGCTGGTAAGGTGGAGGCTGCTGGACATTTTGTTGAAAAGGGGGCCTTTGTTGTTGTCTAGAGCCATACCTCAGGTATGATTGATCCTTCCACCCTTGGTTGTATGTTGGAGCAAAGGAATAAAGATTCTTTTGAGGATATGGTTGTTTTTTTGCTGATATGGTCTCCCAGGAAACATTGTTGCACAATCTTCTATTTCTTGTAGTTGGGGGAAACAGTCTGTTGGGTGGCTTGTCTCAGTGCAAATTTCACAAGGCCTTGAAGGAGGGGTTTGAGATGTATTTTGAACCAATGAAATGTTCCTCACTATGTTGGTAAATTCTTCCAACTTGGTATCAATTAAATGACTCTCAAGATAAGAAGGACTTACATGGTGTACTCTCATGACATGTGGTGTACCTCGATCGCCAAATTGTTGGGAGTTTAGGGCCATTTTGTCAATCAATTCACGTGAAGCTACCGGTTTCTTGTCCACCAATTCTCCTCTAGCCACAGAATCCACCACGCTTCTCTCCATAGGTGTGAGCCCTTCATATAAGTACTGGATGAGTATTTTCTCACTGATTTGGTGATGTGGGAAACTTGCACACAATTTCTTGAATCGCTCCCAGTACTCATACATTGAATCCCCTTGTGCTTACTTGATCCCCAAGATCTCTTTTCGAATGGATGTGGTCCTTGATTTTGGAAAAAATCTTTGCAATAAAAGACGTTTCAAATCGTTTCAACAAGTTACATCTTCAGGTTGTAAATAATACATCCAATATTTTACAGCTTCATCAAGTGAGAATGAGAATTCTGTTAGTTTGATTTGATCTTCAGAAACATTTCTTAGTTTTAAGATTGAGAAAACCACATTAATTTATTTTAAATGTTTATTGGGATCCTCACCAGAGAGGCCATGAAATTTTGGAAGCAAGTGGATTAACCTAGATTTCAGTTCAAAGTCTGATTCTAGATTTGGGTATGCAATACAATTTGGATGATAGTTAATATTAGGTGTAGCCAATTCTCGAATGGTTCTATTAAGTTCATTTCCATTATTCTCTTACATTGGTTCTTGTTTTATGGTTTAATTTGAATTGATTCCAATTTCAATGTTCTGAGAGTGGAGGAATTATTTAACTGGTTGAATGTTGAAACTTCCCATAGTCCGAGAATGTCTGATTTGAGCTCTAAGGCTACGTTCAATATCAGGGTCAAGATCTAAAAGAACCTCATGATTAGTTCCTGTCATAAATAAAATAAAAATTAAAATAAGGAAAGTGGTCCATAGTAAAATAAAAATGATAAGTTTCAGTTGATGATCCAAAATGAAGAAGAAGAAAAAAATTAATATTGGGTAAAGAAGGAAGAAAGAAGAGAAGAATAGAATAAAATGTAAAATAAAATAAATACCTCTAATTGGTTGAAATAATTACTTGCCTCCCCAGAAACGACTCCAATTTTAAAGGCACTATTGTGATCACCCTCAAATGGTTACTGGTTTTTGGGTACTTAGGTGCAGCAGAGTGGCTGACCAAGGTCGTCTCTCAAAAGAGGAAGTAAATTTGAAAACTTATTAAAGGTATTTTGAAAATAACATAAAATGGAATAATAACACTACTTTAAATTATGTGGGGTTTTTTTTTACCTTTTATAAAGTTATAAGAAGTTTTTTGGAAAAATATTGTATAATTTTTTTTGTTTTTATTTTTGAAATGTATTTTGATTAAAAAGACCCAACAAGAAGATGTTTTTTTTAAAATATTTTAAAGGCATAATCGATCAAACTCTACCTATTCACTCAATTATTTATCATTATCATTTAAATTAACATTCACTTAATTATTATCCTTTAATTTTTTAAGTCCCAAACCTTACAAGAATTAACTTTACCATAAAGATGAAGTGAATTTAACCCTAAGCTAACTTCAGAACATGCAATCGCAGCAACCTACTTTGATTGATGTTTTAAGGTTATATTATGTTCAATGGTAAATTAAGGCACATTTACTCTATGTAAATTCGAATTAATTGAGTTTTTATATTATATTTTAACACTACAAATTGATCCTGTATGGTCTTGTATTACCGATTAAGATCGCACTCTCACAATTTACACAACTTCCGAACTCGCGTGTTTTTGTGTCAATTGTTCAATTGCTTAATTAGTTTAATTTAAATTAAAAACCAAATTAATATATCTTATTAAGTGAATTAAAGTATCTCATTTATTCAAAATAAATGAATTAAGAAGTTAGAGTTTGATCGATTACTAAAAATAACTACTCTTCTATGGGCAGTGTAGTCATCTTAGAAACATTTTTCATGTGCAAATGTTTAGAAAGGGTAGAACCCGATATAGTTTATACTATTGATTACAGACCTATTATTAAGATTAATAGAAGAAGAAATTTGAACAAAATAGAAGAAAATATAAGAAATAAAAGAAGAATAAATAAGTTTATTATGAAAACACAAACATTACAACATGAGGAAGTAGAAGAAGGCTTCGATGAAGGGATACTTGTTTCAAGAGCTACCCTTATTGAATTGCTTGTATAATTAGAGTGTAACCAATTATATTATGCCCTAAACTTACTAATGCATGTACCAAACCCTCCAAATAATAAAACTCTAATTTATAGAGTGGAGGGGAGGCTAGGTTTAAATAGGTTTCAAGTGTGAATGGGGAATCTCGGCCAATTATTTTAAGCCAACTTTCAATGACCATTTTTCTCTAAAACGTGCGAACCATATTTTATTTCAGCAGAATGATTTGTGTAAAATTGTGTTTGAATGCTCCTCTCAAAATTTTGACCCAATCCAAGATTTTATGAATAATTTATGGCTGAAATACAGAACCAATGTTCAATCTATAGGGCCCATCCCAACTTTGACTTCATGGTCTATTTAGTCCTACCAAATGCCCGATTTAGCTCCAATGTCCTGAACAAAAGTTTTAGCCCATTAATTTAGGAACACATTTACAAAATTTAAAGTTCAAATAATAAATATTAAAATATTTATCTTCAAAATACTACAGTGCACTATAAAGGGTAAAACTGGAATTTCCATCAAATTTTCAAATGAACGATCTAATCCCAAATATTTTTATAAATAAACATATTTAACACAATGTGGGGAAATTTTATCATTTATTATCAATAAAATATTCAATAAAAATGTGTTTTATCAGACACCTAAAGGTGTATCTAGCATCATAATGCCATAATAGTACTCGATGTCGAGGCCCAGACTCTTAGTGACTTCCTCAGATATAAATGAGTGAGATGCGCCTGCATCAAACAAAGAAGAAACTAAATTAGAGAAAACTAGAATGGTACCTCGTACAGTAGATGGTATGACTATATACTTTTAAAGTGTAGTATGGAATGCATGTAATTGACCTATACCACAACCCTAAGTTAGTGCCTGAATTCCCTGAGCAGGCCTGCTCTACTAGCGCTAAGAATCATATACCTAATCACCTCTACCTCGACCGCCACCTCGGTCTGAATGAATAGTGGTATTCTAGTAGCCTGTCTATCATGATCCTACTGACTCAACTCCTAACTGAGGAGTAGGTGAAGATCCCTACTAACTAGGCACTGGAGGGAATGTCCTACAGAAATGGGGGAGATGACCCATCCCGCCACAACCTATGCAGTCAATTGGGTTCTATGTACACTGCTTCCAGACATGACATGGTACTTTGTACTAGTGAAAAATAAGAGAACTACCTGTGAAAGGAACCTGACCACTACTGCCACCGTGATATTCTTTGAAGCATCGTTTTCACCCAGAAGAAGATCCACTGGAAGCCTTAGGTGCCGAACCGCCATGGCTCACCCCATCCACCTCTCTCAGATTTCGTACTATAATTAGGTCTTAGTTGAAGATTTCATTAATGGATGTCAACCTAAATACATTGACCTATGATCTAATAGCATAACCCAACCCATCTTCAAATTTACTAACATTCATCAGATCATCATCGACTAGAGAAAGATAAAAACATTGTAGTTCAATGAAACGAGAAGAGTATTCCATAACTGACATATTCCCCTGATGTAGATTCATAAATTCCCTAGTACTGTTATCCCTTAGAGTATGGGGAAAAAAGTATTCATAGAAGACTATATGAAAGTCAACCTAGACCATGTCCCTATGTTGTCCTACCTGGGTGATGACATCCCACCACCTCTTGGATGAATCCCATAGCATGTAAGTATCTAGATTTACCCTCCTCTCTAGAGACATCTCCCAATTCTCAAATATAGACAAGATTTCTTCAAGCCAAGACTCCATAGAAAGTGCTCCACCATCCCCTGAGAAGATAGGAGGATGTTGCTATTGAAATTCACAATTCAACTCTTCCATACTCGGGGTAGGTCATACTCTACCTTGCATGTTATGAAACATATGTAGGAAACCATCTCGAAACTAAGCATAAATGTCCATATTATGTATAGGAAGAGGATTCACAAGTGGATCAATAAGAGGAATGAATGGAGGCTCAAGGCCCACCACCTTAGGAACATGATCATTTCTACCTTCAAGGTGAGTAGCTCGAGGACGCCATGGTAGCATAATGTTAAAATGTCCAATGAATGTATTAGAAATAATTCAAGAAATATAAATGATTGCATTTAAGAAACTAGTAAAGGTACTAAATCCTTCTTATAAGTGAAAACAAGCCTCTCTGCCTGCTTCAAAATCCAAGTTTAGACAATAAAACAGACTATAATAGGTCATAAGAACACTCAAAGATACCCCACTACCCACTACTAAGGTTGGGTTCAGGTCAATATTCTATGTTAGGCATGTGTAAGTTGGTTTTTTTCCTTTCACAAGTCATTTTCAATTAAATATGACCATTTAACATTTAAACCATTTTTAAAATAGCTGAATCCAATGATTTACCATTTCTCAGTCTATAAGGGTCCATTCACCTTATGAACTAGAATGTGGCATTCACTAGAATATCATTTTCATTTAAATTGTTCTTATTCATGTAATTATACCCTTTCTTAAATGGTTGAGCTAGATGGAATTCCATTTTCTGATCTATAAGGGACTATACACCTTATAAATAAAAGAGTAGCATTCACTAAACTCACACCATAGTATGATCCAAAATCTTGCATAAAGTGTCAGCATAATTTCATATATGCAACAAGGCACAATGATTATGCAATAATAAATGCTTTCTAAAATTTAAACGTGACAAGGAAAAAGTGCATGAACCATTCATATTGTGCTTATCATGATGAATGTTCTAATATATGACCCTCATTTCATCGGTCCATGGCAATGAAATCATAATTCCAATGACATAAATATCAATAAGATCACAAGTCATGTGTATCACATAATAATTAAATTGTATCAATAGTAAATAGAAAAATCAATAACATTATAATTTAAGGAAACTTGGCCTTTACCCCGTACATGGGTTCACGATGACCAAGAAAAGCTTGTGAACAAGTCCCAAGTGTTCCTCATCTCCATTCTATTGTCACCAAATATCAAAGTAATAAAGGAACCCCCTCTGATACCACTTTGTGATATCTCGGACCTAGATGCCACTTAACCCGTGCCCTGAGCCCAGTTGTCCACATGAATCCTGATGAATCTCCCCATATTCTAGGGGATTCCAACTAGAAGCAGGGGCGTATAAGGTATTACAATGGAGAGACTATACCCCCCAAGTCAGAGTAGCACAACAGTTATAATAAATAGTGATAATTAGAAGAAATATAATACAACAAAAAGATATAATAAAAAATAGAAGCATAACAATTAACTAAATAACCAAGCAGTAGAAGAAAATGATAACTGAATTTAGTGACCAAAATCCTCATAGGCAGTTTTTGATACAATCATGTATGCATGGAATGCTAGTAAAAAAGAAAGTAGGAAATCGAAAATAGGCATGCTGATAAAAAGTGAAAAAGAGAAAAAAAGCTAAAATCTACTCCATAGAATCTCGAGCACATGCTTGATCCTCTCCCCCTAGGCTCCAACAAAGTAGTAAGAATCAACAACCTAAAGAGTGGTGGTTGACCCTATCCATACATGTAGGAAAACAATCTTCTCAGGTGCCAAAGGTGGCCCAATTAGGGTGTGAGATAAATCTCAGTAGGTCACCACCAATAGTGTTTATGTGTAAACTAAGTGGGTGCTCGTATCTATTCAGTGTGAAGGTATAAGAAAGAAAGTAAAGTAATGCAAAAAACTAACTAAACACCCGCTTAGGTTCCTAAAGGACACCTAGAAGGTATACCTACTTCATCTCATGGTTGGTATGTCTGATCATGTCACCACACACACACACACATATATATATACACATATATACATACATACGTATATTTATAGGTTGGACTGGGACATAATGTGCAAGCACCCAACACCACACCACAAGCTAATAATCTCTACTCAGGGGTTAGTAAGCCCAAACTAATGTAAGGGGAGCTTGGGTCTCCATTCCCCACTAAGGCCCTTACCATCATCCCACTGTATATATAACTAGCATGGGGTAAAATACCTCCCAAACATAAACATTTATATAGATCATTCACATATTAGTTGTATAACCATTTATAACCTATAACATAAGGCAAAACCATCTTATGCATTTCAAATTAAACATTGACAAAGGCATGGTAAAAATTTCCTTTCAAAACATGAGGCAAATCCTCTCATGCATGTTATTATCCATATTCAATTCCATTCAAAACATTTTGACTAACATAGGGAATTTATTAATTCATAGGCACAAGGCATGGGTTAAAACATCCTATATAATTCAATACCATGGAGTTCATTTCAAGGAAAATAAGCCATCAAGTGTGAGCTACTCTAATTGACAATCAATTCAATTTTTCTAACATGGAAAATTCATTTCAAGTCAAAGGTATCAAGTCTAAATTATCAAGGTCAAATAATCACATTCCAATTTGGGAAATTCCAAGTCTAAGGAGTCAAAACACCCATTGGATATCTTGAGTTCAATTAAATACACATTTTACAAGGCTTATCCCATTAATAAGGAAAACCATTAGCCATTTGTAAAATTAATCATTTTGGACCCTTTGGCCAAAATGATCGTATCTAGGTGGTACACCTAAGGGTGTACATACAAAGCATGGTGATGTATAATTCCCTAAATATGACCCAATTAACATGTGTCTAGGCACTAGGGTTGGTTATACATGAAGGAAACAATACATTGAAGATGCTCAGCAAAGGCTGACTTATAGAATGATGGATTAAATATGAAATAACCAAAACTAAAATGGAAAACTATGTGACCACCTACCTTTGGGCCATAGATGAACACTTTATTGATATCGACCTTAGATTCAAATTAGGTTGGAAGATATCTGAGTTTTAGTCCAATGCCCTGAAAATAGGGTGAATGACCCTACATCTAAATAGCATAATAGATGGTGATATTAACTGTGATAGTAAGGGTGAAAGAGGTTACCCTTACCTTGGGCTATCTGATGCTTCATTTGGATCAAATATCGGTCAATGTATGGAGGAGTTATTAAGGATCCAAGCTTCAGAACGGTTTGAGCTCAAAGGAGGAAATCCCCTGGTTCTATCTGCTGGAGGTAGGGGGAAAGGAAAAAGGCTTAAAGAGTAAAAGTGGGGAAAATGGAAATTTTTCCCCAAAATTCTAGTATGCATAGTTTATGTTCAAGGTTTACAAACAGTGTGCAAACTGTGATAAACGGATCTGCCCCCATATGTAGTAGGCTGCACGACTATGCGCCTAAGTCCACACAGTTGTAGAAAAATTGTGCGGACATGCAGGTGCCTCTGTCTGAAGCCACACAATTTAAACAAACCATGTAGGCTAGGTCACACAGTTTCCACTAACCGCGAGGCCCGACCTGAAGCACAAATTTCCAGAACTCCAAGCTTTAAACAAACCTTATATGCTCCTCAGTCCTTCTCTAGGCCATATTATAACTTTACCATGATTAAAGGAAGGATTCAAAATAAAAAACTAATGACTCATACATTCATAAAAAGGGTGGGTTGTTATAGGAGAACTGTGGGAATGATATATTAAACATCAATTAAATAAATATTAATTAATTAATTTAAAAAATAATATCTACATTATTCTCAATTTTTCTTCGTGTCAAGGAAACAAAAAAAAAAACAAAAAAACAAAAAAATAAAAAAACAAAAAAATTACAAAAACAACGACAATATCTGATGTGGAGTTCTATATGGATTAAGAGACTGTCTAAGGAATTATAGTAATAACCAATTATCCAACCTTGATATATAAACTTGATTATATATTTTCTATGGATATATGTATTTATTCACAATAAATCCTCTCTAAATAATTCTCTCAACCATAGAGATAACAATCTATAGAATGATTTAATGAATGGAAAGTGATGATCCTCCTCCTTATTCTCAAAAAATTGAAAGAATAAGAGAAATAATTATCTCATCCAAATAATTATTGTTGAAGTCAATATAAAATTACTTAAGTGGTTTGGATTCGCTACACTAAAGCTTAGAGTTCCAATGATGTTTTTTTTGAGATTCATGGAGCATGCATGGATACTGCTAGAGGTATTCCACCCCTTAATTTTCATCATAATGACAATAGGATAAGATGGGTCAACCAAATCAACAATGAAAAAAGAATTTGAATCAGAGGTAATTATTTTCTAAATGAATTAATTATAAATTACATGTGAAATATATTCTCTACGATTCCTCTATGGTTTCTTTATTTATGTATGTGAAAGATCCTCTCTATTATCCCTCTAGGGTTTATTTCTTCATATTCTAAGGTTTATAAAAAGAATAAAATGGAAAAAATTTATTAGTCATGGGTACAATTGCATTAACTATGCCCCAAAACCTTTAAAAACCTACCACCACTAGTAACCCCTACTAGGATAGTAGTGAAGATGAGGGTAACCCCTTGAGGCCTGAATCCAATATGGCCTTGGTTGGAAACTAGCACCGACGGTATAAAATAAGAAAATGGGAGGAATTTCCATCATAACGCAAGGAACATAATAAGTAACCCACCAATTAAAACTATAATATAAAGTAAAACTATTATCCCACAATAAACTAACATGATAGGAATTTCATACAAATATAAGTCTCCAAGATAAAATACCAAAATAAAATCCTAAGAAGAAACTACAATCGCAACTCCTAGATCTGCTCAAACAATGCCCAAATCAATATCAAAAACCCTTTTGGAAACCTATAATATATATATATATATATATGGGTGAGAATACATGTATACATAGTAGAATCCTCCTAAGGACCTATCATATTTTTTTGAAGAAGTATACTAATTCCCTAATGAATAAATAGTAGAACCAACAAACACATAACTAGGTCTACTAACAACCCACTAATTCTCCCTCAAAAAACATCACATACAAGCACTACTGGAATTAGAGGTATTTGTGACGAGATCCCGTCTCAAATATTCTTTAGCGGCGGGGCCCCGCCACAAATAAATCATTGCATAAAACAGCATTGCAAATAATCCTTTGATTATATACAATACATATAGATAAACCTTTCACGATGGGCTCGTCGCAAATATTATTTGCAACGGGGAACTGTCCCATCGCAAATAATCATCCGATTATATACATTATATATATAAACCTTTTGCAACGGGCCCGTCGCAAATAGTATTTGCGACGGGCCCGTCGTCCCGTCACAAATACTATTAATAAAAAATTATATTTCAATTATTTGCGATGAGAGCCCATCGCAAAAGGTCCCATCGCAAATACTAAATATAATAAAAAAATATGAAATAAAATTATGATTAATGAAAAAATTATATTAATATTATTAAAATAATAAAAAAATAAAAAATATTATTATTAGTAAAATAAACAAACATTAAAAAACATAATAATAAAAAAATATATTTAATAAAATTATGATTAATAAAAAATTAATATTAATTTAATTAAAATAATAAAAAAATAAAAAAATATTACAATTCTAAATATTTACAAAAAAAATATAAAAAAAATCATAAAATGTTATTATTATTAATAAAATAAACAAATATAAAAAAATATAATACTAATAATAAATAATAAAATATAAAAAGTAAAAAAATTAAATTACGCAATATTTGCACCAATATAAAAGACAAAAACTATAAATAGTTCATATTATAATAAATTTTCAATTCAAATATTTTTAACATAAAAAACAAATCACTAGGGGGGGTCGTCTTCTGGAGGAGGTGGAGAAGCTGCAGAAGATGGTGGAGGAAACTTCATCCCTAAAGTACGAGTCAGACGGCGCATGTACTCCATCTGCTCGTGATGCTGCTGCTGCCATCGACGCATCTCCTCCTCGTGCTGCTGCTGCTGCTTCTACTGCTGCCGACACATCTCTTCATGCTGCTTCTGAAAACTCTCTATAAGGTTAGACTGAGATCGCAACTGATCCTGATACTGTGAGGCAGAAGATGATGCCTCTCTATGAGCTCCTCTCGAGCTGGACGCCGACATCACAATGGTACCATAATAAGTACTATGAGTCACATGAGAGCCGATACCAACTAATCAACCCTTCTCAAAGCCATACTAAGTCTCCTGTATCCATGCTGCCTCATCAAAATGGTGGACACTGGTCTGCTCAGTCGTCTCGTTCTGACTCTCAGCCTATGTCTGAGAGGTCATAGCCTCATATGAATCCTTCAATTCCAATTTAAATTTAAATGATGAAAATATTATATGGAGTTAATTGTCAAACTAAAAAAATAATACCAACCATAATCCGACGCTGGTGATCACCTCTAGTATCTCTAGTGGCTGGATCACTGTACATCATCCGATAAACATTGAACTCTGTAATATTGGGATGCTCGACTGCCTACAGAAATATAAAATAAACTGTTTATATTTAAAGTTATATAAAATATTTAAAAAATATACACTTAACAGATGATCTCTATGCATACTGAATGTACGACTACCAGCTCGATGCGTCACTTCCTGTCTCCCCCATTTCTGCCGTCCCACTAAAGATCTCCTCTGAAATCCACCACCCAACCAGTGTAAACATAATCCATCCCAAACATGAGATTAAATGTACTCTGGTCGGTGGGCTCTACACAACTCATCAAATTCTATCACTCCTGCTTTCTTAATGGTTTCTCTTCTCAAATTGTGCAAAAACTGATGGAAACGGTCACACATAGAAACTTTCCATGTTGCGTGGATAACTTCACACATGCTATCATCGATGAGATACCATAAACCCTGCAAATAATTTATAATATCAGGTTATTAATAAAATAAATTTCAAAATAAATATTCTTTATTTACGTACCATCCAATGATCGAACCTGTCACGCCACACATCAATGAGAATCTATTCCCATGTGATCCATGACTGAGAAAAATAATTTCCCAAGATAGCACTCCCCTGTCCAATAACTTCATGCGAAAAACTGTGAAAAAGAAATAAATAATCAAAAAATTAGTATATATAAAAATAAATTAATGAAAATTAACTAAAATATACAGGTTACCATACCTCAGTGTGCATGGATTGAAGCCAAGATGTGAACGTCGCTCAGGGATAGGGTCAAGAATCATCAGTCACGAAAAACTATTCCCCCTCCACATACCCCCTGAACCGTCATTAGGCTGAGGGTCAGATGGTCCACAATTCCCCTCATCCAAAGGAATATCATCCTTCTGTAACTTATGAAATAGATCAGAATCCATCTAAAACACAAAATGATTATTATTAGCAGATATTTGAAAATAACTATTATATATAGATATATATTAGTTATGATTATAACCAGCATTTAACTATGTCAATGTCCATCTTCATCCTCATCTTCATAGTTTTCAATGTTAATGTCTCCATCTTCCTCCTCAACATCATCAATGTCCATATGAGTTTCAGTTTCACCATCTCTTTTCATTTCAAATTCATTTGTAACATCATTAACATCTTCGTCATCATCGATCCTTAATTGTGGAGTGTCATCATCGATATTCACATCTCTTTGTGAAAAATATGGATTTTGAGAAGTCTCTTGAAAAATTTCAATTCCTTCCACTCTAGCGGAACCACATTTAGTTTGAGTAAACTTATTTTCTCGACATTTCATTTTTATTATGCTCCACCAATCACTCAAGTCTCTTAAAGTAGCACAATACTTTGCGTAATAAATTTTATGTGCCAGTTAAGACAGTAAAAATGGTTCATTTAATGCAAGAAGACTTTTATATTTAGTATTTAAAATTCCATGAATAAGATGAACACAAAATCCTCTCTCAGTATCCAACCACTGACATTTAAACATTGTTATGTAATTTTGTCCTAGATAACATAACTCAATAATTTCATCCATAATGCCATAAAGTCAACTTCAGTTTCTCTGTAATGCGATCCTTTCAAGAAAACTCCACTGTTTGTTGTTTTTTTGATTCCCCATATGCACGTGTATGAAATCGAAAACCATTCACCACATATGCATTCTAAGATTTAACCATTTTGGATGGTGGGTTACTCAATATACACTGTCGCTTATCAATTTTATCATCATTTTGAGACACCTGAAATTTTTTAAA
Source organism: Viscum album (assembly GCA_963277665.1). NCBI lineage: Eukaryota > Viridiplantae > Streptophyta > Magnoliopsida > Santalales > Viscaceae > Viscum > Viscum album. The sequence goes on along the minus strand of OY728128.1, from coordinate 1,692,829,806 downwards.
ACAATTATCAATATGATAAATAATAAATAGAATTGATATTAAACCATCAATAATTTATGTTACCAGTTTTTGAAACCATTGAGAATTTTTTTTTGTCTGCATTCTTCAAGAGCAGCTGCTGTAATTTGTGGAAGTTGTTTCTTAATATGATTAAAATATATGCTACAAATAAAATAAGTTTACATACTATAACATAAATTATAGAATAAGTGATAGAATCACTCACAGTACAAATGATGTCATTTCTTCACAGTTTAGCAGAACATATGTATGAGCTCTGTGATGTTTATCATCTGAAATCCATCATTCATGAAATCCACCGAAAATAATATTTGGCTGATTAAAAACTGATAATTGATTTTCCATTTCATCAGTAACATTCCCCTAGTTTCGTCCCATGCGATTTTTTTTGAGGGATATTGAGATTCAAAATAATGAGAGCAGAAAAAAGAAATTTCCTCTTGCAAGTAAGCTTCAACAATTGAGTCTTCAACTGATGCTTTGTTACGTACTTTTTTCTTCAATTTCTGCATGCATCTATCGAATGGGTACATCCATAGAAACTATACTGGACCTCCACATTTAGCTTTATGTGGCAAATGTAATATAAGATGTTCCATTAAGTCAAAGAAAGATGGTGGAAAGATTTTTTCCAGTTTACATATCATTACAACAACATCTTTTTCCATTTTTCTTAGCACATCTTAGTCTGTTGTTGCTGCACAAATATCTCAAAAAATATATATGATATGTCTGTTATCGAATCCCAAATCATAGAATTCAAGAAACCTATGAATCCAATAGGCATATATATTTTCATTATAACATGAAAATCATGACTTTTTAATCTGGTAATATAACCATTCTTAACACATCTGTCCAAATTGGAAGCATAGCCATCTGGAAGCCTCAAATCTACGATCCACTGACAAAATAGTAAGTGTCTCTCTTTGGATAGTGTATAAGCTGCTTTTGGCTTCATTAACCTCTATGATATGACATTTTAAAATAGTTCAAGTTCTGGTCACCTAAAAATTTGGGCAAGATCTAATCGTGCCTTTATAGTATCTCTGGTCTTACCTAGTATATCCAAAACTATATGAAATAAATTATCAAAACAATTCTTCTCAATATGCATGACATCCAACAAGTGGCAGACCAACAAATCAGACCAATATGGAAGATCCCAAAAAATGCTTTGTTTTATCCAATTATGTTCTTTCCCAAAGCCATGAATTTTTTGTTGGTTTACTGTTCGCCCAAATGTGATCGGAGGTAATGAAAATACAACTGATTTTAACTCTGAACCCGAGATCATTTTTAGAGGCTCATCTCTTTCAATTGTACCTTTTCTGAAATGAGATTTGTTCCTATGAAAAGGATGATCATTTGGAAGAAATCTGCGGTGACAGTAAAAATAGAAAGGTTTTTTTCCATTGACAAGCATAAATGGCTTTGTTGTCTTTCATACAGTAAGGACATGATTTCGGACCATGTGTACTCTATCCAGATAACATTCCATATGTCGAAAATTCACTAATCATCCAAATCAATGCAACTTTTAATATGAAATTTTGTTTCGCAGCAACATCATATATACTGACACCATCAGTCCACAATGCATTTAACTCATCAATCAATGGTTTCAAATAAACATCAATATTCTTTTTCAGATGTCCTGGGATTAATAAGGTCAAAAAGATATAGGTCTCCTTCATCAACATCTATGGAGGTAAATTGTACGGAGTTATAAAAATAGGCCAACATGAATACTAAAGACCATAAGAACCAAACGGATAGAAACCATCAGTAGAAAGACCCAATCATACGTTTCGGGATTCGAAAGAAAAAGACCGATGCAAACGGTCAAAATGTTTCCATAAATCACTATAATATGGATGATTCAAGCTTTTATCAGTTGAAATCTTGGTTTTGTGCCATGACATAATTGATTCTGTGTTCTGAGACATAAATAAATGCTGCAACCTGGGTGTAAGGGGAAAATATCTCAACTGTTTTACTAGAATCGATCCAGACTTCCCTGGTTGAGCTTCTTTCTACCTTGATTGTCAACGTGTGGGACAACTATCCAATGTTTCATTTTCACTAGAATATAAGATGAAATCATTTGGACATGCATGAATCTTCTGATAACTAAGGCCCAAATTACGAACCAACCTCTTTACCTCATAGTAATTTGTAGGCAACACATTTCTTTCAGGTAAAAGTGTTTTAACCAAAGAAAATATCTGATCAATTTTTTTTTTGACATTTCATTATCTGATTTAATAGCCATAAATTTTGCAACTGCTTCGAATTTTCTTATCTTGCAACCAGGATATAATGCATCCTCAGCGGACCTCAACAACTCATAAAATTCGGATGGTACCAACTTAGGAGTTAAATCAATGTCATCTTGAGTTTCAGTTTTTTGAACAGATGGAACTGCAACATCATGTACTTAATTTTGAAATCATGATGGATCTGAAATCAAGTTATTAGTATCTTCTCTAGAACTACATTCACCGTGTTGATACCCAAAAACATAATCTGGTTGAAAACCAAACCACAAGATATATCCCCCAACCTTGTCAAAAGTGTCAAATCTTCTCAGAGCATATTTTTTACAAGGAAACTTTATTGTGCCTTCTGAAACATATTCTGGTTTTGATGATGCAAATGATAATAAATCTTCAACACCCTCAATATATAAAAGATTTAAACCAGAACCGTTTGGATTTCTATACTAATTTATCCAAGTGCGATCATCTAATAATGATTATTGTTAACTTCCTTGTTTCATATTTTTCTACAAAATATAAAATCATTACTTTTTTGAATAGTTTGAAATTATAAAAACACTATCTAAAAAAAGATAAATAATTACAACCACTTTTTAATAATTACAATTACTTATGGGCGACACAATTTCCAATGGATTGATGACTACTCTTTTGTCTGACGACTCATTTACTTTAAACTTTCTCAAACAGAAATCACAATGAAGAATCTGCTCAGAGGTACACATATTCATTCTTATATGCACGAGAATGAATATGGGTACCTCCGAGGATATTCTTGATTGTGATTTCTGTGTGAGAAAGTTGCAAGTAAATGAGGCATTGGATAAAAGAGCCCCCTTTTCATCGATGAATCATCTTCTTCCAACTATCACCGCCTGAACACATTATGAAAAATGTGGTCCTATAAATGAATATTCAAACTCGTGCATATGAGATTGGATATGAATACGTAGGATCATACTTTTCATAATGTTTTGAGTCGGTGAAATTTGAAAGGAGAAGAGTCATCGAGCAAAAGGAGTGCTGTCAATCTATTGGAAATTGTGCCAAGTTATTACAAGTTATTACAATTTATTACAATTTATTACAATTTATTACTAATTATTCTTTTTTATTACTAATTATTCCTATTCATTACTAATTATTCCTATTAATTACTAATTATCCTTATTCATTACTAATTATTTTTATTCATTACTATTCATTCCTGATTATTCCTATTCATTACTGATTATTCCTATTCATTACTAATTATTCCTAATCATTTCTGATTATTCCTAACCATTACTAATTATTCCTAATCATTACTGATTATTACTAATCATTACTAATTATTCCTAATCATTAGTGATTATTACTAATCATTATTGATTATTTCTAATTATTACTGATTATTCGTAATCATTTCTGATTATTCCTATTTATTACTGATTATTACTATTTATTACTAATTATTACTAATTATTACTAATTATTCTAATTTTTTACTAATTATTCCTATTTATTACTAATTATTCCTATTTATTACTAATTATTCTTATTTATTACTAATTATTTATAATTATTACTAATTATTACTAATTATTACTATCTATTACTATTTATTACTATCTATTACTAATTATTACAATCTATTACTATTTATTACTAATTATTTATTTATTACTAATTATTGCCATTTATTAGTAATTATTTCTATTTATTACTATTTATTGCTCATTATTCCTATTTAATACTAATTATTACTATTTTTTACTAATTATTACTAATTATTCCTATTTATTACTAATTATTTCTATTTATTACTAATTATTTCTATTTATTACTAATTATTCCTATTTATTACTAATTATTCATAATTATTACTAATTATTACTAATTATTTCTAATTATTACTATTTATTACTAACTATTACTATTTATTACTAATTACTCCTATTTATTACTAATTACTTCTATTTATTACGATTTATTACTAATTATTCCTATTTATTACTAATTATTCCTATTTATTTCTAATTATTCCTATTTATTACTAATTATTCCTATTTATTACTAATTATTCTTATTTATTACTAATTATTACTAATTATTTCTATTTATTACTAATTATTCCTATTTATTACTAATTATTCCTAATTATTCCTAATTATTCCTAATTATTACTAATTATTTCTATTTATTACTAATTATTTCAATTTATTAATAATTATTCCCATTTATTAATAATTATTCCCATTTATTACTAATTATTCCCATTTATTACTAATTATTCCCATTTATTACTAATTATTCCTATTTATTATTAATTATTCCTATTTATTTCTAATTCTTCATATTTATTACTAATTCTTCCTATTTATTACTAATTATTCCTATTTATTACCAATTCTTCCCATTTATTACTAATTATTCATATTTATTACTAATTATTCCTATTTATTACTAATTATTCCTATTTATTACTAATTCTTCCTATTTATTACTAATTCTTCTTATTTATTACCAATTCTTCCTATTTATTACTAATTCTTCCTATTTATTACTAATTCTTCCTATTTATTCCTATTTATTACTAATTATTACTAATTATTACTAACTATTACTAATTATTACTAATTATTACTATTTATTACTAATTATTACTAATTATTACTAATTATTACTAATTATTACTAATTATTACTAATTATTACTAATTATAACTAATTATTACTAATTATTACTAATTATTACTAATTATTACTAATTATTACTAATTATTACTAATTATTACTAATTATTACTAATTATTACTAATTATTACTAATTATTACTAATTATTACTAATTATTACTAATTATTACTAATTATTACTAATTATTACTAATTTTTACTAATTATTCCTAATTATTCCTAATTATTATTAATTATTCATATTTATTCCTATTTATTCCTATTTATTACTAATTATTCCTATTTATTACTAATTATTCCTAATTATTCTTATTTTTTCCTAATTATTACTAATTATTTCTATTTAGTACTAATTATTACTATTTATTACTAATTGTTTTATTACTAATTATTTTATTACTAATTATTCTTATTTATTACTAATTATTTCTATTTATTACTAATTATTCCTATTTATTACTAATTATTACTAATTATTACTATTTATTACTATTTATTACCTTTTATTACTAATTATTACTAATTGTTACTAATTATTACTATTTATTACTAGTTATTCCTAATTATTCCTAATCATTACTATTTATTCCTATTTATTACTAATTCGTCCTATTTATTACTAATTGTTCCTATTTATTACTAATTGTTCATATTTATTACTAATTGTTCATATTTATTACTAATTTACATATTTATTAGTAATTATTCCTATTTATTTCTAATTATTCATATTTATTCCTATTTATTACTAATTACTCGAAATTATTACTCTAAAAATAGAGTTTACAACTACTAATTACTAATTACTAATTACTAATTACTAATTACTAATTACTAATTACAAGTAATTATTTATAGACAATACTAATTTTCGTTAATAATTATTAATTATTACTAATAATAAATTATTAATAATTATTAAGAACTACAATTAATAATTTCAATTTATTATCACAAATAAATACAGATAACAAAACAATTCAAATCTAATATAATTACAACTAATCAACAAAAATTAAAATTAACATAAAAAATGAAATAAATACTAAATTAAATAAAATATAAATACCTTTAAACTTGATCTCCTATTGATTTAATTGACTTCACAACTTCTCCGTAAAAAAAAATAACACAGAAAAATTTTCACTCTAAAAATAGAGTTTAGAGAGAGAGGAAGTGAGAAATGAGAGGAAGAGAAAGAAAAACGGAGGGGGGGGGGTATATATAGGTTAGATTAGTTGCGATGAGACTATTTGCAACGGGATTACCGTCGCAAAAGGTTCTTTTTGCGACGGGTCCCGTCACAAATACCTTTGCCCGCATTAATTGCTGGCGGTGGTTAAAAGGGTATTTGCGACGGGGCCTGTCGCCAAAAGTGACCTGCCGACACACCTTTTGCGACGCAACAACATCCCGTCGCAAAAATCCATTTACCGCTACCGGTATTTGCGACGGGTCCCATCGCAAATACCTTCTGACCGACACACCATTTGCGACGGGGGGATGCCCCCGTCGCAAATAACCCTCCCGTGCTTTGGCGCGCATCCCGCGCCAAACCGGGCATTACTTTTTACGACGGGACCCAAAACCCCGTCGTAAATAACCCATCACAAAAGCCTGTTTTTCCCGTAGTGAAGTATAGTATTATAATACTAATAATATAGAAAAAGGATACCTTTCACCACTTCCCCACCATTTTATCACTCTTACACCCCAATGGAAAATCTCTTGGCACTCCCATCCCATCCATATCATTATAACCACATCCACATATCCACACCATACCACATAACCACATATCCATAACCACATAACACATATCCATATCTCAATATCTCATCACTTTTCCATAATTGTAGGGTATCATGAACATTAAGATCATCAACCTTGTTCTCTCATCCTACCATGCATGATTCCTACTATTTAAAACATTATCATCAGATCCTCATCACATAAATCAAACTTTTGAATTTTATCCATCAAAACTCATGAATATAAACCTTTGGAATAAATAATGGGGATGTGGGAGTGTTCATACATCCTTTCCCTTGCCAACCTAGATATTGGTGAAGACACCTAGAACTGATTTTTTGGGTGTTGGTAAGGTTATCCAACTAGGGTGGGGTGCAAATAAAATCACAAAAAAATAAAATTATAATAAAACCACACACAATCCCAACCTAAGGGTCCATACCAAGCATTCCTACGACATCCTATAATCACCACTACATCACCACCATCCTCTAAAACAACTATTACCACCTCTACACATCAACCAGCCCCACTATTCCACAAAAAATAACTACAAAAATAACCATAAATTCCTCTTTAATAATTTAATCAACCAATTATAGATTCTCAATTTACTAACCATAATATATTCATTATTACATTTATGAATAATATTTAATGACAAACCATTCATAATCCAATGCCCACTTTCTATTTAATATCATGATAATTCATTATAGTGACACTTATTAAATTCTAGTCCACTGCCCAACTTTTATAAGTTATTTCTATATTATTCTTTTTTATTCTATTACACTCCACACCACCTGACATAAACTAATATATCCCTATAATACCCATCCCCCACCACCACAAATTCCATGAAAACCTATACCATCAACCACCATAATTTCCACCAAATGATCAATTTCCACCAAACCAGCCTTACCTTTACCCAAGGGTTAGAATTAACTCAGTTAAACCAATTTAACCAAAAAAACCAATAAAATTTGGATAATTTGGGTTTTATTTTTTGAATAAATATGTTAAATTGATTTTAATATCAGTTATTATGATTTAATCAATCAATTTTTTAGATTGAATATGTGAAACCAATATATCTAAAATAACCGACCCACCCATGCCCCTACCATTTTCCCTAAATCGCTACCCAAACGAACTCCAGATGCTTAACATGAAAGACATAAGTGACACCAATGACACTATAATCTCTTCTATCTTATAGAAAAATCCCTTTGTTGGTTTCCCTCCAACATCGACTGCCAAAACCTACTTCTCTTCCCCTACCTACATGAACTGTGGCCACCAGTGCACACACAGGTGTGAGTTTTTCCCTGCATACTTTTCTTTGAGATCCTCACTCCCTCGCGCATGCCTCAAATCAAATATTTTTTTTAATAAAACCATATGAGAATTTTGAGGTTGATAAACCTTAAATAATGGGGACACAATAAAAAATATTTCTTCCTTCTTCTCTAGGTGTTCACAACTTTGATCCAGAAGGAACATTTACCAGAAGACAATGGCCCTTGAAACCTCAGTAAGTAAGTCACTTATTCCTTCTTCTCTAGGAAATGAAAAACAAATTATTTATTAGAGAAATCTTAGATGTTGATCAAGCTAGTGTATGATTTTTCTAATCTTAGTTATGAATCTATATACCTTTCTCATTTCCCTATCTTACAGAACTACGATGAGAGTGTTACTTACTTTTATCTACATTAACAATTATCCATAAAGTACTTGAATCTGGTTTCAATTTATCTTCCCAACTAAAAATTATTGATCAAACATATAAAGTATATAAAATTATATATTATTTCTTATTTTGATTTATTTAGATTATGTTAATTACTTATTTTACATATCTATTTTTTTATAGATGTCAAATGTTAGGGATTTGACTGTATAATAAAATATTCATCAATAGGATGAAAATATTGGATGTTCTATGAAAAAATATTGAAGAATAAAGTGACCTAATTAATGGTTAGAGGCATAGGATCACTTTAATTTAATTCTTATTTAAAAAGGTTAGAGAAAAAACAAAACAAAAATATTATGACAGACAATTCTTCAACGATTCAAAACAAAATGGTACATCATCATTAAAAATTCACATCAGTAACTATATTAAATTTACAAGGGTTAGATCAGATGATAGTTCTCAAAAAAAGTTAGTTATTGGATTAGAAGGTGATGCATCCTTAATCACTTGAAAATTTAATCAAGATGCTATTAGGACTAGTTTTGTAGAGATGGTTATCATAGTTGAGTTACTATTTAATTGTGTGGATGGTATAATCTCTAAGTATTTTATGGCCCTTGCATGTCCTAAATTTCATGCACCATTATGATGGAAAATTTCTATTTATTTCTATTATCTCTATGTTGATGATTTTTTTGGTTAATAAATACATTGGTTTCTAATTAAATAAGAGTATCTATTACCATTAACACTTTAGAATATTTTCAAAGAATAAATTATATGTCTCTCACTACCCATTAGGTTGATAATGATTAGAAAATAAACAAAAAATCTTAAAATTTTGTCACATTTTAAGTAAAAAAGGTGAGGCTACTAGGAAAAAAATAGAGAAAATTCTACATGATTAGGTTCTTTAAATATATTTTTTAATAACTGTTGATAGTTCTAGTTCAAATGATGTTGTAGTTTCCCACCTGAAAAAAACTAAAAATATAAGGAACTATTATTTCTCAAGGGAATTATATCCATGTTAGCTGAAATGATCACATTGATAATCTTATTATGACTGATGGATTTAAGTAAATGAATTATTTAGTGGCTCATGTTATAGGGTAGGTTAATTATGTTATCTAATCACCTCTAAGGCTAGTTAAGTTTAAAGAATGCATTTTAAATGAGAAAATTCAATGAAAAAATTTATTGTAATTGGATGTTTGAACAACTGTAATACAACTTATTTGATGTTAGAGTAAGGTCAAAAATTTTAAATAGCATTTAATGATTTTGATGATGTTGATCTATTTTTTAGAAGTGATCTATTGATGATAGATAGAATGCTCAGTCATAATGATTGGGAAAACATAAGAATGTCATGACTTTTTTTTTGAAGAGTTTTAAAAGATTATAGTTAAAGTCTTTGGTTATTCTTATGTTACTAAAAATACTTTTCTTGATGATATTTTTGGGGCTATATGGGATTTTTCATGATTGGTAATTTCACCAGGATAGTATTTTGAGTTCCATGGTAAAGAGAATTAAATAAAAATTTGAAAAATATTGGGGAAATGTTGAAAAATGAACATGGTGATATTTTTTACTTATGTTATTTATCCAAGAAATAAAATTTATTTTTTAGAATTTTTTTTTGAAAATGTATGTAATCACCTAATATTTCACAATACATTTTCCCTAAATAAACAATATGTTTGATAGCTTGCTCCACACGCAACACTAAACTAAAATGAAACTATGATATGTTTAGATCATTCAAAACTAGACATTGAATTAGAAGATATGAATAAGAGTAACCACATTATGAAATATAGGCATAATTAAAATAAAGTCTACTTTTAATACTAATGAAATTTAATTAGTATTGCTAAAAAAACTAAGAAAATCATTTTATGTTTTAAAATATATTATTCTAAAATTAGTGTTTTATTTCAAGAAACTAAGTATATTATGGTTAAATAATAATAAAATGTATTTATAATATTAATATTATATTACCAATAAATTAATTAGTAAATGATAACAAATATGAATAAATAATAGTTAACATTTTAAAAACTATTTTCCAATATGATCACTTTATACTATATTTTAGGATTTTATTTTAATATTGAATTATAAAATTTTATAAATTTAATTTGATAAATTAAAAATAATTTTTGGGTTTATTCTGTTCAAATTATCTTAATATTTTTTTTAAAATTTCTATAAAAAGATTTATTTTTAGGTGAATAATGAAAAATACCATTTTTACAAATAACATGAGTTTCTGAAATTATTAGTATATAAGTATGAATTATAAATATTTGATTTTTTTATAATGCCATATATTTATTTTACAACAAAATTTATAATTTAAAAAATGATGTTTTTAATTTATAAACCCATATTTGACATTTTATAATTTAAGTTATATTTTTCAAAAAAAAAATGTTTTAAATATATTATATATTTTTTATTTTAAAATAAAACTTATCACTTTTAAAAATTTAATAAAAAAATGATTTAAAATTTGGAATAATTATTTCAAAATTATATAATAATTACAATTTTTTAGGCATAAAGGATAAATTACCTAGATAAAAACTAATTATTGTGGTGAAAACTAAAACGGTAAAAATGAGTAGCCTTTGAGGCAAATGGCCTAACATGTTTATAAAACATTTATAAATTGATTTTTGGAGGTTTGAATAAACCTTATATATTATACAATATATTATTGATCAATTTTGGAGTCACTTTCCTTGAGAGTGACTTCCCATTATTGAAAAGTTTTAGGTATTTATAAAAATGTCATTCCTTTTTACTTATAAAAGGGGCACTTCTCTCATCACTTTCCCTCACACAAAAACCTCTTATTTTCATCCCAAAATCTACCCAAAACTCTTCTCTACCATAATATACACCTAATATAGTTTTTCCCCCTCTAAAATTATCATCCCTAAAGGTTTTACTCCCTTCACAAAGGAGATAATCCAAGAAGTCAGGTATTAGTTCCTAACCTCTCTTTCTCTTTTATATTTCTTTATGTGATTTTATTATTATCTAAATTTATTATTACCATATAATAATAATAAAATCATTATAATTATTATGATTTTATGTTATTATAATTATGGTAAAAACATTAACCAACCTTCCCTTTTCCATTAATAAAAACAAAAACACGAATCATGTGTTGTTCGCACTACCGTGTCCACGACGCAACATGTTTCATTTTACTTTACCACCTTACAAGGATGATAATAATAGATAAATTAATAGATAATTTTAATATTTATGAAATATTTTATATTTTTAAATGATAAACTATATTAACCATTTTCCCATTCTATGGAAAATGAAATAATCATCCATGCATACGTGTAGACTATCACCTCCATGGAATGATCCGTTTTTGTTTTTTACCTCATAAGGATGATATATGGATGGTCATGAGAATGGTTTAAAAGTATAAATATTATTTTTATGATATAATTAAGTTTATGGTATGAAAAATTGGATAAACTATTAAATATATAATCAACAAACGATTATTGTTAATTCAATCGTTTAAAACGGGCATACTAAGAGGAAAATATTTAATTCAAATTATTTAATATTTTCATATCCATTAGTTATTATTATAATTAATTTATAATTATAATATATCAAAATAGTAAACACTAGATGATATAATTATGCTATTGTTTCAATTATATTATAATTAAATTACCTCATAATCATCGATAATCACGATATGTTTATGATTATGTCAGTTTGAACACATAATTGAATGAGGATATGAAATTATGTCATGAATGATTATGAAAACTTAATTATTGGTATAATATGATATAAATTTGTAACTAATGATTTTTTTATCATGGTAATTATAAATTAATATTTAACTCATTAATTAAGAAACCACCCTTCATAGGTTAAAAATCACTGAAAAATTATCATTGTCGATTTAATTTTCAATGATAAATAATGAAATAATAATCAAAGTAAATTGAAACTTAATAAATCATTATAATTCATAAATTATAGTAACTTTAATGAACTTATAATGATGAAATTTTTTAAGATTAACTAATACTGACACTGCTCCTACAAAACTTTTACAAACGGTCAAAACTATAAACATCCAGTATAAGAAACTAGGTAAAAAATAACTAATAAACATGAAGATAATGATTATAAATGAAAATTATAATTATTTTTTGGTATGTATTTGGTTATTAAATTAGTTATTAATATATTTATGTTTTTTATATAGGATTTTAGAGTGAATCAGAATAAGAGGGGAAACAAGGTAAAGGTTTCACGTCCCAAATTTAATCACTTAGACATATTTATTGTTATACACCATGAAATATTTGATATGGTGTGATTATTTCCCGATGAATGTAATTTACCATATTAATTTAATTCATAGGATATGAATATAAATAAAATTTTATTTTTTTAAATGTATTTTTATTCAAAGAATTCTAAGGTTATAAGGTTTTTTCTTAACTTAACTCCCATCACTGAGTTAAAATGATTCTTCTTGAACTTATTTCTTATAAGATTTATTTATTACAATCAAAATTTATTTATAAACCTTTATGTATTATTCAAGGTTCTATTATTAAATATTATATTTAAAATTAAAAGTTTTTAAATTATTTTCATTTCCCCCTTTTGAAAACTTTATGCCCTATTAAGGATCCATTATTTAAAATTATTTTTAAAATTAAAAATTTTCAAAGTATTTTTACTACCCTTTTTTTAAAACTTTATATCCTTTTCTAGGTTAAATTATTAAATATTATTTCTAAAAGTAAAAATTTTCAAAGTATTTTGACATCCCCTTTTTGAAAACTTAATATCCTTTTCAAAGTTCCATTATTAATGATTCTTTTTGAAATTAAAAGTTTTCAAAGTATTTTTAATTACTCATTTTTGAAAACTTTATTTATTTTTAAAGGTTAAATTATTAAATATTAATTTTAAAATTAAAAGTTTTCAAATTATTTTCACTTACTTTTTTGTAAACTTTATGTCCTTTTCAAGTCTCCATTATTAAAGATTCTTTTAAAAGTAATTTTTTTCAAAAATTTTTCATTTATTATTTTGATAAAATTTATGTACATAAAGGATATTTTATTTGGAACACTTTAAATTAAATTTTTAACAATTAGTATGTTCCCATTAATATAAATTTTTTTAATGTAATTTTCACTTCAATGTTTAAAAAGTTTTTTTGATTTTTTTTAATTTTCACTTCTATTTTCCCTTCAAGGTTTTTATTTCATGAAGTGATGTTTTGATCACAATAAATATGTTATTATGATATGATTAATTTTATAAAATTATATTTTTGATATTATATGATATTTAAAGTTTTCATTATGTGATGTTTTTTGAAATATTTGGAAACCCATTATTTTTCCATGGGGTTCTCTATGTATTATGATGATTGATTTTAAAGAGAACCCATATGTATGGATGATGAAGGGTGGGGTCCTATATCACCCTCCAATACATTTTTTAAGGATTATTATCACATTATATGATATAATTTTGTTTGAATGAGATGTAGGAATATCTATTTACAATATTTTTGTGTGAATGAGGTGCAAAAATATTTTTTCATTTTTTTGTGTGAATGAGATATGGGAATTTTTGGTCACAAGTTAGTTGTATGAATGATATGTGGGAATTTTTTTCACAAGTTTGTTATGTGATTGATAAGTGGGAATATTTTTTTAGTTTTTTTTATTTGAATGGTATGTAGGAATATTTTTTCACAAGTTTATTGTGTGAATGAGATGCCCAAAGCTTTGTTCACTAGTTGATGTGTAAACATGTTGCAGAAAGTTTTGTTCACAATATTTTTTATGATTATGTTTGTGCCACATTACAAAGTTGTTTATCAAGTTATGTAATATTTTCAATATGCCTTTCATTATAATTAAATGGCATGTTTTCTTGATTATGCCTTATTTTTATGGTATTCCACAGTTTTATGTCATGATCACATGTTATATGATTATTGAGATGTGTTTTGATCCATGTAATATCTTTTATGCTTCCTTAATGATATTTTCACGATCTTATATTTATCTAAAATGTTTTATGACTATCATCTATGGTTTTATGATCTTTTATTGTGATATTTATGTCCTTTTATATTATCCTTCATGTTATGATATGGTTTTTCCTTACTGAGCATTTTTTCTCACCCCTTTATTATGTTTCCATTACACAGGTTATGAAGATTATTATAACCTATGAGATGTATAAAAAATGGTTCAGAGTGGCATGATTATTGATAAATTATTTCAAGTGTTATAAAATTATATGTTTATATAGATAATCACTGATACACTAGACCTTTTTGTCCTTGGGTTGTATGACTATTTGTGAGATGTATTATCTAAACCATGAGATCATTAAACTTTTAAATTCATGTTTAGCTTAGTCAGTTCAATGTACTCTATGGATAAAAGTTTAATGATGATGAAAAAATTGAAAGAGGATTTAGTCAAGTTGTTTGGTGAATATAAAAAAACGTTTTACCCTAAAAAATTTCCTAACCATGATATTGTAAATTCATGTAATTCCAATCCAACAATTTACGTTCAAAGATCGATGTTGAGATTTTATTTATAGATTTTGATGACTTGATGGCTGTCATCAACCAGTTTAAGATATATAAGATGAAAAGTTTAAAATTTGAAAATAATTCATAGTTAGAGAAATATTTGACTGAAGACCCTGCTAATTTTGAAATGGGGGTTGAATTTGATTTTTTATGGTGAAAATTTAATTATCTAAGATTTCAAGTTAATTATCATTTGGAACAAGATTTATTATCTATTCCAATAAAAAAAATTTCTTTTGAGTCGATATTTATCACATGATATTGTGTGTTAGATCAGATTCAGATAGAATTTTGTTAACTTCTAAACTTAGGAAATGACTAAAATGTGTATAAGATTGGTTGGGAAAAACATATCATTCCAAATATTCCAACTTTGATGATGAAAGTTAATAGCTTGATAAAATTGATTTATGGAACATTTATATTGATTTTGATTATTATTACCTTCTTTAAAAATTGGTCTTGTATTTAATACTAATGATGTTTTTGTTTAATTATTTTTAGATGTATACAAGAATTCTTTATATATGGGTTTTAAGTAGAAAAAAATTTCAAATTAAGGTATTTCCTTCCATTGTCATTATTATTATCAATGTAAGAGATTATGTGTCTATTACAGTTTTATATAATTTGGTACTTCATAAGATTGATGTTATTTATTTTGATTGGATTATTTGTAAAACCAAGTAAATAATTTGTATAATTTGTGGTCTAGTTTTGTATCTTGAAATGATGTTAATTGATTTTTTTAAATTCAATTCAATATAATCAATTGAAAATTGTTTTTTTATATTTTTATTGATTCATTGAAGTGTTAAAATACAATTTGGTTTATTGAATTATTGATTCAATATCATGCATGTTTAATTTGGATATGTTTTAATTCATGTTTAAAATAAATGAAACTATTATTTTTCTTTTTTTAATATTATAAATTATAATAGATTTACACTATTATCATCACCAATGTAAAATTCATTAGTTAATTTTTGATTAAATTTTGAAAAAGATGTTGTGATACCTCAGTTTTTTTATATTTCATTTTTTTAGATTTTTTTATTGTTTGGAATTCAAAAAATTGAGAATTAAAGTTGGGTTGGGATCAAATTTAAATTTTCTTATCAACATGATTTCAAAAGTTATTAGATATTAAATTATTATTATTTATATATTTTATGGCTAAAATATATTTCTATTAATAAGTTACATTCATAAATGGTGGATTTCCCTTGATATGGTGATGTAGTTTAATATTTGGTGGGTTAATTTTGTTCTACATGATAGTTTGATTTTGTTCTATTAGAGGAAGAGTGCTGCTAGGAGGAGGAGTGTTTCAACCTTTTTGGGTTACTTCTTTTCTATATGAGTGATTTAGGGATGCTTATTCAATAGGAGGAGTGTGTATGGGCTGGTGCACAGTGTCTAAAAATGATTGTAATGCTAAATTGTTTTTTTTGAAAATTGAATTGCAGTGAGGGTTGTTAAATAATTAATTTTGTTATTTTTTTATTTGAAAATATGGGACTAATTATTTTATTTTAGTTAATTTGGTTTTTATTTTTTGGTTTGTTAGTTTGTTTATTAGAAAATATAAAATTGGTCAAGTCATTGTTATAAAAAACCAAACTGATTTGATCGAACCGATCATTTTCTCACCCCTACCTTCACCTCCACAACAAAAGTTAATCCATCTCACACCCAAACTTCCTATTCATTGGATGAAATCACATCCAACTCATGGTAATAACAAAAAAAACTAATAGTAAGCAAGAAAACATATTTTAATTCATTATTTCTATGTATATTAACAATGGCTTACAAAATCAGCTATACCCATTCCTAGATTTTACAAAAATACCATTCATTAACATATTTAAATGTTATTCCTTTTATGAGATGTGTTTTGAAAATGAAATCATAGTAACATAATATTATTTTTTGAGAAGCAATATTACTAACAACAATAATGAATTTATAACATCAAATAAAACTTACAATAGGAAATTCAAACAAGGATTATAAAAAATAACAAAAATAATAATAAAATACCCATGAAATAACCTATTCCATTTAATTTTTTTATTCTAATTATTATATTTCTATGTAAATGCACACCATTTATGTAGATGAAAAAAAACAATGTGATAATCCCATAAGTTTCACAAAATAAAAGAGAGTTCTTGAATCCCTTACCTTGATGTGAAGATTTCACAGCTCACTATATAGGGATTCGAAGAGAGGGATGTTTTCAATAGTCAAGTACTCATGGAAATAAAACTCACAAACCTCCAAGAACACATCTCTTCACATAGAGTGTGAAAATAAAAAGGAATATCCAAAAGGGGGAAGACATCACATATTAAGAAAAATAGATGTATGAATCATGTGGTAATTCTCCTAGGTGTTTCCTTCCTTAAAGATTAGTAAAATCCTACCCTAATTTCTCAATCAAATCAATCATTGATGGTTTATCATGTTTTAATAGAATTTAAATTCTTTAATCAAAGTCTTAAACCACTCGTGGGTGAAACAAATAATAATTACATAACTAATTTCCCAATTTAAAATAATTTCCTTATTCAAATTTTCCTTTTAAATCATAAAATTTGATTTTCGATGAAACTAAGAAATAAGAAAATTTTCACTAAATTGATGACTATTAAACTAGAAGAAAAGAACCTTATGAAATTCTAACTGCCTTTATAGAAACTAAAATGAATCTAATATAAATTTGAATAACCATGATAGAGACCAAAATTAATTTTATAGAAATTCAAATGACCCTTATCAAAAGAAAAATGACTCTTTTGGAAACCAAAATGACACTTTTAAAAAATTGGATGACCTTTTCAGAAACCAAAATGACTATTAAAGAAACCAAATAGACACTTATAGAAAATAAAATGACCCCTATAGAAACCAAAGTGAATCTTATGGAAACCAATGTGACTCTTATATAAATTAAAATAACCCTTATAAAAACCAAAATGACTGTTACAAAACCTAATATGACTCTTATGGGTTGAGAATTTGAGAAACTCCTCAATCATAGGGGTCATTTCCAAATTGAGACAAAAATAAGTCAAAATCACAAAAAATATTGAATTAATTTTAAACATACATATTCACTTCAAGAATTTCAAAATCACTTCTAAAACCATAAATCAATTTAAAACAAAATTCTAAAATATACTAAAGCTTCTGAAACTTATAAATTACCAAAATATCCCACCATGTAATGTCCCAAACAAGATTCCACTAAATGATTCCCTAAGATGGTGGTCACATGGACTCAAGCACATCTCCCCAAATTCTAGAGACTACCAACTAGCAGGGAGGGCCTAGTGTGTATCCATGGGGAGACTATCCCCTCATTTTAGAGTGTAACATAGTGTAATAAATCATATAGATAAATAGAAAAATTAGATAAATAACTAACAAAACATAACATAACATCCAAGACAATAATATATATATAATTCCAAAAGTAATATCATATAAAAAATGATGTGTCATGTCATGTATCTACAAATATGGAAAAAGGTATACAAGTATCTAGTACAATACTTGCATCAAAATACCAAAAATACCAAAAAGGAATTATTCCAGCTAGCATCATGAACCTCAACTTAGTACTATTCCCCCCTATTTTTAAGAGTAGAAAAAGTCAAGCATCGTATTATGGGTGCTTTATCTAATCCCTACCTAAATCCAAATAGTATATTTTGGTACCCAATAGAGGCTTGAACATGGTATGAGATAACACTCAGTATACCACCACCAATGGTGTCTATAACAAATCCTAGCTATGTAATACATGCCAAAGTAGTGTACAATATATAATAGGTCAACAATAGTACAAGAGAAATTCCCATAGAAAATTAATAACTATAAGTGATACTACCTATCCAAATAAGTATCCCTAAAATAATAGTCAAGCTCCTATATCAAGGGTAGTGGTAAAATATAGATAAACAAGCCTTGTTTTCCAGTCTACTAGATATAAGAGGATACCCATACCAGGGCTATCCATAAAACATGCCAAAGATCCACCATGGCCATGTTGTACAACCAAGTGTAAACCACTACCACATCCATTTCATATAAACAAGTATATAACATTCATCATTTCCTCACCATATAATCAAGTCATCCATAATGTCCTCACAATGTAATCAAAACTTTCAGACCACAAAGGGCCGTATCTAAGGTATAGAAGAACAAGTCATTCATGTCGAGTCCCAGGAGAATCTCGATGGAAACTCAGTAAAGAATTGGGTGAGGTCCAAGGATTATGTCAATAGACCATGTCCAATATAAGCCTAAGAAATATGGATTAAAGGGGTAGAAAGGCCTAATAAATCCTATAGAATAAATATCCAAGAAGAAAAAAGTCCAAGAAATCTACTACCATAATAAAGAGCCATTGGAGAAATGTTCATGGCATATAATGGAATTGGGATCTAAGGTATACCAACCAAGGAATCCACTACAATTTCAATTCAACATTTCATTACATTAATCATTTCATAAAAAATTACATTCCATGAGTTCATCCAACTCATATAACCATTCCCATTCAAACAATTAAAACAATTCACTTTATGTTATCACATGAAAAAAGGAGGTAAAAATTATCCTAAAATCTCAATTAAATTCCATTAAATAAATTTATAAAGTATTCCTCTAACTAGACATGCTCAAATTCACCCCATGGGTGGTATAAAAGTAGGAAAATACAAAGTTACAACCCATGGGTGGCTTGGGTTAGGGAAAAGACCTCCAAGAATCTCAAAGGAACTAGTGGGAATCCCTAAAAAGTTCCAATTTATTCAATCCAACCATTTAATTTACTAAAGGGGAAACATCGGAAATTTCAACGTGTGAGACAATAATAACTAGCTTGATAAAAAACTATACCCCAAGGGAAAGGTATAAACCACCTACCGTAGGTCTTTAGTAGAGAACTCATCTTGTATTGATCTCAGATTCAGTCTAGATCGAGAGAAAAATAATGAATAGATTGAGAAAATAAAAATAGGGCAGATTATCTTTCACCTCAATAAATCCATCGATATGAATTCAAAAAAATAATTAAGAAAGTGGAATTAAGAACTCATTGGTGTGAATCTAACAAGACTGACAATATTTGAATCTGAGTTCAAATGGAGAATCAAGAGAAAAAACTATGGAATTGGATTCAAAGGAGCTCTCCAACATTCAAGACTATCCACCATATGATAAATAGAAATAAGTTTAAGTAATAAGGATTTTTAAGGGTAAAATGGTAATTTCCCTAAGAAATATTGGGATGAACGGTTTGGCCACACAGTTGGATAAACCATGCACCAACCTTATGCCATTCCTTGTATAAAGAGGGGCCCC